>CM061142.1:260066647-260666647 GCA_030789695.1 Scilla litardierei | reverse complement strand
TCCCCGTCAAACACAAGCTCGGGCTCGGCGTCAGCAAACACCTCGTCCTCAACGAGGTACTCGGGCTCAGGATCTAACATGTGTCACCCAAAAGAGTAAAGGGGCACATGTCAGCAAGTCTAAAAGACTTGGGCAAGGAAACTGAAAGTAAGGCAACTAGCAACCTAGCAGCTTAGTATGATGCATGGCATGGCAGTTATAACATGGGTGCACAATTTAAAACATGGCAAGACAGTTGTACAAGAGAGCAATCATCGGGACAAGACAAGACAAGACAAGACAAGACAAGAGTAGCCACGCTAATATCAATCTCGATCAATTCACATTGTTTGTGTTTACGCCCTTCGCTGAATGGTAAACATTCAGACCGATCGGCACTAAACACGATTCACATTTCACGGTTGTTTTGTAGATGTTTGCGCCCTTCGCTGAATGGCTAGCATGTCAGTCCGATCGGCCCCAAACACTACCCCACCCCAAAGAGTTTACGCCTTACAACTGCAGTTGTTGATCAAACATACACCCAGTTGAATGGCCGCTTAACCCTCACCCCCTATACCCACACGTAATGGAGCCAGGGTCCCCGCACAATGAACTCAGCTAGTGAGCCTGGGGTTGCCCCGCACAATGAGCTCGCATTCTTAAACATTTGGCGTAGGGGTGCACCTAGCCGGAAACACGCAATTCGGGCATTGGCTATCAACCAACACATGGCCCGCTTCTGGAACACGAGCCAGGAACACAAGCATTTGTAGCAAAGCTACACAATCACATAAACACTTAAAGAATGCAATGACATGACATTTAATTTGCGTACCGTTAATGGAAAGTAAACATGACATGGTTATCGTGTAACATGCTAAATGTCGGAACTAGCTTCGTTGTCAAGCTAGTTCCCCAATTTGCGCCTAGGCGAGTATCATTTCGTCGCCTAGCCTCTTTTACGCCTATAACAAGAAAATGGCCTAAAACATGGCCTAAACCCTAAGTGGCAAGTTTCACTTGCCTAGCACCGGGGATGACGACCACTTCGTCACACGGATGCTAATCTACGGGGAAATCGCTGTTTTGGGGGAGACAAACATCAAACACATGAAATTAATTAGGGTTTCACAAAAATTATAAATAAGTTATGAAAACAACGGTAGAACGATTTCTTACCGAGAGGAGGCGGAAGAAACACTCCGGGGAACCCTAGGATCAAATCTGGAAGAGATTGGAGAAGTTTGGGGAAACTAGGGTTTTGGGGGATTTGGGGATTTTGATGGGTTTTGATGGAGATTTGGGGAAGATGAGAAGTAGTTGGAGTGAATGGATGGATTGGATGATGGATTTAGGGCTTGGAGTGAAGGATTGAAGCTTGGAGGAAGATGGGGGCTGAAGAGGGAAGTTTTTAGGGTTTTGGGTCGTGTTGGAGAAGAAGAAGTCGTTTGGGAGGGGTATTTATAGGTTGGGCTGGCGGTTGCCCAGAAATTAGGGTTTTAACACAGACTAGTCGGTCAAAGAACAACCACTGACCGACTAGTTTGGCAACTAGTCGATCGGTCGACCAACGCAGACCGACTAAGTGTAAACAGTAACTCCTGAACGAAAATATGATTTAGAGTTAGTCGGTCCATGAACAAATACTGACCGACTAGTTTAGAAACTAGTCGGTCGATGAACGTTCTTAGACCGACTAAGAGTAAACAGTAACTCAACTAAAATTAAGATGATGTGTTAGTCGGTTCAAGAAGCATCGCCGACCGACTAGTTTGCAACCTAGTCGGTCAACCAACCTTCTTAGACCGACTAACGATAAACAGTAGCTTCCTCAGAAAATTAGAAAGCTCACTAGTCGGTCCAAGAAGGATTGCCGACCGACTGGATCGTCATCTAGTCGGTCGGTGGCCCTTCTTACACCGGCTAATGAGCACAGAAAAGTTCCGATACGGAGCGCGAGGCCCCGTGATCGAATCCTAAGACTCCTAGGCTTGATCTAATAGTTAGATATGACCGTTATGAAGCCCGTCACAAACGACGTACTTCGAAATCGACGATCCTAAGGAAGAATCGAGAAAATACGACGAATCGATCGAAAATGAAAGTTACGGAGACGAAAACCACACAAGAGGAGAAAACCCACCAAAACATATATTATATTATAATAAATCCAGATACATGAAAAGCAGTCGTTACATCCTCCCCAACTTAAGAAAAATTCCGTCCTCGGAATTTCCAAAAACTCACGAGTCTGGAAACAAAAGTGGGAAACGCTCTCGCATCTCATCCTCATTCTCCCAAGTAGACTCTCCAGGTGAACTGTGTCGCCACATCACCCTCACAAGATTGACAATCTTGTTCCGAAGCGATTTCTGACGCCTGTCCAGAATCTGCACTGGATACTGGTCATACGTCATATCGGGGCGAACGGTAATCTCTGAAAAATCCACGGCATGAGATGGATCGCTAATGTATCGACGAAGCTGCGACACATGGAAAACATTGTGAACTCCTTCCAAAGATGGCGGCAAAGCCAAGCGATATGCTACCTCGCCAACCCTCTCCAAAACGTCAAATGGTCCAATGTATCGCGGGCTCAACTTCCCACGCTTCCCAAAACGAATCACACCACGATTCGGTGAAATCTTCAAGAACACATGGTCGCCCGGCTGAAATTCCAAAGGACGACGTTTAGCATCCGCCCAATGCTTAAAACGGTCCTGAGCAATTCTCAACCTCTCCCGAATATTCCTGACGATCTCCACGGCCTCCACGATCATCTCAGGTCCCAACAACTCCCGATCTCCAACGTCATCCCAACTCAATGGCGATCGACATTTCCTCCCATAAAGAGCGGCGAATGGCGCCATGCCAATACTCGCCTGGAAGCTGTTGTTGTAGGAAAACTCCACCAAATGTAGATGGTCCTCCCACGAACCCTTGAAATCCAACATGCACGCCCTCAGCATGTCTTCCAAAATCTGAATTGTCCTCTCGGACTGGCCATCCGTCTGCGGATGGTACGCCGTGCTGAAACTCAGACGCGTACCCAAACTCTTCTGCAAACTCTGCCAGAACTGAGATGTGAACCTCGTGTCTCTGTTAGACACGATACTCACGGGGACTCCGTGAAGTCGCACAACCTCCTGCATGATTCACGTTACATCACTATCTAAACTAGGAAGAGGAAATAAAACGGAGAGTAAAAGAATTTACCTCCATATATCTCCTCGCTAGCGCCTCAGTGGACTGTCCTACTCGGAACGGAATAAAGTGCGCAGATTTGGTCAATCGATCTACGATCACCCAAATCGCGTCATTCTGCTTCGGACTCCGAGGTAGTCCAGTCACGAAATCCATAGTGATGTGCTGCCACTTCCACTCCGGAATCGGAAGCGGTTGTAGCAACCCGGCCGAACGCTGATGCTCCGCCTTCACTTGCTGGCAAACCAAGCACTTGGCTACACTCCGAGCCACGCTCCTCTTCATACCATGCCACCAATAATTCAGACGGAGATCCTGGTACATCTTGGTGCCACCAGGATGCACAGAATACGGCGAACTGTGTGCCTCCACCATCAGCTCCTCTCTGATATCCCCAGCAGGCACACACAACCTGGCTCCAAACCTCAGCGAGCCATCCTCATGAATCAAAAAGTCAGTCCACAGACCGGCTTCCACCATCTCCCGAATCCTCACCAGCTTCGGATCCTCGGCCTGGCCAGCCTTAATCCGATCCACGATTGTCGACTGTACCTGCATGTACATCAACGAAGAAGCCTCCCCAGGAAGAACAATCTCCACGCCAGACTCGCAAAAATCCTGCTGCAATCTCCACTGCGAGGTCAAAATCATCACCGCTGGCAGCCTACTCAAAGCATCCGGAACCACATTCACCTTACCAGGGTGATACTGCAAATCAATATCATAATCCGCCATAAGCTCCAACCATCGACGCTGTCGCATGTTGAGCTCCTTCTGAGTGAAAATATACTTCAAGCTTTTGTGATCGGTGAAAATCTTCACTTTCTCACTCAGCAGGAAGTGCCTCCAAATCTTAAGAGCAAACACCACGGCAGCCAACTCCAAATCATGCGTCGGGTAATTCTTCTCATGAACCTTAAGCTGACGAGATGCATACGCCACAACGTGCCCGTGCTGATGCAACACGCAACCGAGACCCTTGCCAGAAGCATCGCAAAAGATCTCAAATCCACCGCTGCGATCAGGCACAACAAGAATAGGGGCACTCGTCAACCTCTCCTTCAGAATACCAAAAGCACCCTCACAATCATCCGACCAAACAAAAGCAACATCCTTCTGCGTCAACCTGGTCATCGGCTCAGCAATACGAGAAAAGTCCTTAATGAATCGCCGATAGTAACCAGCAAGTCCAAGAAAACTCCGAATCTCAGACGCAGACGACGGAACAGGCCACTCCCTGATGGCCCTAATCTTCTCGGGATCCACTGAAATACCATCTCCAGTCACCACATGCCCGAGAAAAGCAACTCGATCCAGCCAAAACTCGCACTTCGAAAACTTAGCATACAAACGATGCTTCCTCAAAATCTCCAACACCGTCCTTAAGTGCGAGGCATGCTCTTCCTCTGACTTCGAATAGATCAGAATGTCGTCAATAAAGATAACGACAAACTTATCCAAAAAGTCGTAGAAAATCAGGTTCATCAGATTCATGAAAACTGCGGGCGCGTTAGTTACGCCAAATGGCATAACCACGAACTCATAGTGTCCATACTTCGTCCTGAACGCTGTCTTCGGAACATCTCCCTTCTGAACCTTCAACTGATGGTAACCACTCCTCAAATCCAATTTAGAAAACACCCTCGAACCTCCAAGATGATCGAAAATATCATCGATGCGAGGCAACGGGTATTTATTCTTAATGGTCACCGCATTCAACTCCCGATAGTCCACGCACATGCGACGCGAACCATCCTTCTTCTTAACCAACAACACCGGTGCTCCCCACGGAGACACGCTAGGATTAATATAACCCTTCTGCAAAAGCTCATCCAACTGCTTCCGCAACTCTTCCAACTCCGCAGGTGCCATACGATACGGCGCCTTCGAAATCGGCTGCGCACCTGGAACGAGGTCGATAGAAAATTCCAGAGCCCGATCAGGCGGCAAACCAGACATCTCCTCGGGGAAGACGTCACCAAAATCTCGCACCACAGCTGGCCACTCCAGCTCCATCTACATAGCCACAGCCTCCACCGGCCTGGCCCGAAATCTGACAGGACCAAGCGAACTGCTACCATGACTGAACTCAAATACGGGATGTCCGGGAATCTCGAACACCACCTTCTTCCTCCTGCAGTCAATCGTAGCATAGAAGCTCGCCAGCTAATCCATCCCAAGAACTGCATCATAGTTGATGATGTCATGGACAATGAAATCAGCGAAAAGCTCATGTCCACAGACCACCAACGAGCAAGAGTTGCAACCACGATGCACCGAGACCACACCATTCCCTGTAACGATATTCCAACTCTTGGGGAGAGGGGACGTCGACAAGGAATGTCTCTCCACGAAGCTCCGAGAAATAATGCACATCGATGCTCCAGAGTCAAAGAGGACTCGTGCAGGAAATGTGCACACCAAAATCACACCTAATCAATCAATTAACAATCAAACCCTAGTCTAGCAAACAAGCAAGTTCAAGCAAACAACATAATCTAGCAATCAAGACCAAATAGGAAAGTAATAGCTAGGATGAGGATTACCTGCGATAACCTCATCCACAGCCTCGCTCTCCGCAGCGGTCATCAGAAAAGCCTGCCTCCTCGGTGGAACAGCCTGCCGAAAA
This sequence comes from Scilla litardierei, assembly GCA_030789695.1. Taxonomy (NCBI): domain Eukaryota; kingdom Viridiplantae; phylum Streptophyta; class Magnoliopsida; order Asparagales; family Asparagaceae; genus Scilla; species Scilla litardierei. The sequence goes on along the minus strand of CM061142.1, from coordinate 260,660,832 downwards.
GCCTGCCCCTACGGAACAAGAGCCGCTCCACGCCCAGCAGGAACAGACGCTCGCTGCTGCAACGGCTGAGCTGCAACAGGAGCCCTCCGCAGCGGACCCGCATGCCGAAAATCCTTCGCGACATGGGAAGCATCACCGCAAACCAGGCACTGGCCCAAAAACTTCCGACACTGATCCTTGATGTGGCCAGGCTTGCCGCAGAAATGGCAAGTCTTCAGAATAGGCCCTCCCGGCCTCTTAAACTGAGCGGACTGATTAGGCCTGAATCCAGGTCTAACGACAGCTCTCGCCTGTTCCACAGGCCTCTTCCCAGCACCAATAACAGACCCCCTCCTTTGGTTCACGAGCAGCTCCTGCCTCTTGGCAGCGACCAGAACCTTCTGATAAGATTCCCGGTCAGAAGAGGTCACAAAACTCTGGAGCTCTGAAGCAAGCCCCTGCAGGAACCTCTGAGCTCTCTCCTCAGCGTCCTGCACCATCTTTGGTGCAAACCGACTCAGCCTCATGAACTCCTGGTGGTACATGTCCACCGACGAGTTCCCCTGCTTCAGATCGATAAAACGCTGCAGCATCTCCTCCTTGGCAGCCTTCGGGAAGAACTCACCCTCAAATCTGGCTTTGAAGGTAGCCCAAGCTATCGGCTCCGCCAACAACTTCTCTTCCGCATCCCACCAATTCCTGGCGTTATCCTTGAGCTGCCTCTTCGCCAAATCAACCCATCCAGCCGGGGTGATCTTGGCCATCTTCAGATTGTCCTCGACGTTCCGAATCCACTCATCGGCAGCCAGAGGACCCTCAGAACCATCAAAATATGCGGGACCCAGCTCCCGAAATTGCTTCGCTCCTGGCTCAGAGCGAGGGGCATCCGGAAGAGCCCGGGCAGCTCGAGCAGGTGGAGCATTCTGGACTTGCAGAAGCACGCCCTGCTGCACTTGCATCATCTGGATCATCATCCGCATCATCTCACCGCTGGTGGGTTCCCGCTCAGGCTCCTCATCATGAGGGAGCGCACCACTACCACCACCGCGGGTGAAACGTCTTCCTGCCATCTAGTGACACGGAAAACAAATCAGATTAGACTCATAGCTTATGACTCGAACGTCGAACTTAGTTTATTGGACATTCTAATATCATTATCGCTATTCCAAAAATCACAGTTACAGAAGGAGACCTGCATGGGCCACTGGTGGGACCGAAAAGGTGCTCTCTCTCAAGTGCAAGAGTCCGTACAAGTAGTAAAACCTGGGAGTCCAGGTGTCGAATCCACGGGAAGAAATCTGTTGCAACCACAGCTCAAATCAAATAGAAATCCTACGGAAAGAAACTAACCACTTTAGGTGATGATGTGAATGGTGTTGAACGAGGAAATACGTGTAAGAAAATATATATAAAAAGTTTGCACATGGTATGGGTTCGTTAGGGTCAACGATTCGTATTAATTTGGTTGATAGGTATAACGCAATGAATTCTCCTTTTGGGAGCAATTCACCGGAAAATACCTAATATAACGCAATGAATTCTCCTTTTGGGAGCAATTCACCGGAAGATGCCCTTTTGGGGGTTCAAACACAATATTCAAAAAGATCGTCGCTAAGATTATAATACGATATGAAACTCTCTTTTGGAGAGATCAAAACTACGATATGAAACTCCCTTTTGGGGAGATCAAAGCTCGCCCTTTTGGGGCGATCATCAACTAAATTAATTCTTTTGGAATCTAAAAAAGTCGATTTACGAACAACGATTACAATTTTAGCGACGTTAAACGATTTAGCACGAGGAATTTCAACCAAATAAACACGAATAATATCCCCTAACTACTCCATACCAAGCACAACAGAGATTTAGCTACACATCATGCGAAAATAAACAAGTTTCATAACAAAATACTTCAAGTTCATAGCAAAATACGCTAGAATACACCAAAATAAGGAGTTTAAGTTAAGAATTCATCACCAAATATCTCTGAAAATACATCAAAACTCTCTGGAAATAAGAAAATAGCCTCTGGAATTTTACAGAATTTTTCAGAGGGGAAATACGGCTTCTAGAGCCTCCAATACGCCCAAAATACGCCCCAATCTGCTTGAATACGCCCAAAAAACCCTAAATACGCTTATATAATAAGATTGCGGGTTTGGGGTTGCTATCGGGTCTAAACCCGCATCCATTTCGCACCCGAATTGATCTGGACCGCTGATCTAAAGCGGATCAATCCTCGTCCGCACGATCAAAGCGGGATTGGCTGAGGAAGCGACGCGTGGCCTTTGAAGTTTGCGCTCCGCCCGCTCCGCTAACGAGTTCGACTTGCATTGATTCATCGCCGTTGGATCGGAGATCCAACGGCCTCGAGCGCTCGGCGCTTTCTCTCGTTCGTGTTCGACGCGGATCGAGTCCGCTTCGATTTGCACCGTTGGATCAGAATCGTGTGGCTCCGCTTGCGCCACGTCGCCCTCGTTATTTCGAAATGAAGTCAGCAGATCGGAGCAATTTGCGCCGTTGGATGCGGGATGAGCGGTGTATGTTCGGCCACGTCGACACTTCAGTGAGCTCTGCTTCTGGCCGTTGGATGAGCAATCAACGGCCTAAAAATTGCCACGTTGCCCGATCCATTAAATCTCGATCAGCGCTTGTGAGCCGTTGGATTGAGCGTGGAAAGCCCAGATCGTGCCACGTGTCAGCTTCTTATTGGGTAGAGACCGTATTTCTCGTATTTTAATCCGTATTTCTCCATTTAATTGGTATTCTGCATTCAAAAATTCATAGAAATTAGCACAGATCTCAGAAAAATACAAATAAATATTCGTTGGAATCGTGAGATCAAGACGGTGCTAGGAAAAATATAAAAAGTGCAGAATTACGTCGTTAAGTGCTGTTTTGTGCTCAAATTAAGTGTTTTCTCTAATAGATAAATGTGTAGCAAATACGTATGAATTAGAGAGCAATGTAGCATCATGTGAGCACAAAATAGGGCTAAATGGGGGGTTAAATATGTAATATTGAACCCGAATCACACCCCCCAACTAGCGATTTGCTAGTCTCTAGCAAAAATAGCGATAAATATGGACGATCAATAAAACAATAAGTTCTTTCGAATTGCTTATGGCCTGGCTCAATAATACGCATTCCAACATGGTCTTGGCCATCAATATACACATCCATGAACAAAATCAATCACATGATATTTTCTCTAATTTAATTTGAATAAATAGCATGCAAGCATCGTTTTGCGCAAGCGAAAGTATAACACGTCGTTTTATCCTAGTTTTCGTGTTTCCAAGGAATTGGCCTATCAAAATAATCATTCAAGACATGGGTAATGAAGTTGCCTAGTACATTCACCATTTCTTTTCTTTTATTCGTTCCGCGTAACGCACATCAAGCAACATTCGCAGGAAAAAGTATAACTTGGATCGCTCCATCAAATGAGTGAGGTTCCGGTCAATGGCTCCCAAATCAGACGATAATAGGGCATTAGGCCAAAAAGGACCCCTCGGACTGTACTACTCGAGCCAACCAAGTTATTTATTAGTGACATGCATATTCATTCATTTCTCATTATTCGTTTTTCTTTTCATTTTCTTTTCTTTGTAAGCAACTCAAAACCCATCAACATGAATATAAACATTAATAGCAGAGGCCAAATCCCTCTTCAACTTGAAAACTATTCTTAAAAATCGTGTATACTTAAGCTTTTTCATCACATTAGCATGCATGAAATAAATTCAAACTATTTCGAGATATTAATCATGGAAATTGAAATTTTTCATGAATAGCATATTAACGGCAATTCCATGAAGGAAAAATAATCAACTCAAGCCATAAAAAATTTTCAGAACTCAATTAATGTATAATCATCCGCATTAGAGGCATATGAAGGAGTTTTAAAAAATGAGATTTGGTGATTTATTCTTCTCAAAAAAAAATCCTAAGGTCTCATACACACCCCCCAACTAAAGATGGACATTGTCCTCAATGTCGGAAGAGGTACGAGTTTATCCAAGCAAGCAACCTAGAAAGCAATTAAAAACTACACTACTGGAAAGAACACACCGTGATCAAATGGCGGATCCCGAATCTTTGATGGTGGAGGAAGTTGTTCAATTTGCTCCTTGCGCTCCTCGGCGATTATTCTTCCTCCAACGACTAACTTGGACCCCAGCAACGTAACTCCAAGCATCTCTATAAGCTGTTTGCCAATGTCCTGCGAGAGATGAGTTATGTCAGTCCAAATTAATTTAAGATTCTTCACAATAAAAATATTCCAAATATAGTCATCAAAATAAGTGAAAGAAATTAAAGCAAGTTGACGACTACTCCCTGAAAGATTTGCACTACTCTCTGTACGATGCTCGTTCATTGTGGAGAGGGATAAATGATTTTGGGACAAAACTGGAAGAGGGCATGGTTCTGACTCCATGGCGATAATCTCAAAACCCTTTTCCCTAGCTGTCTCCTCCTCTCGTTCATCCAAAATTGCTAGCTCGTCCTCTCTTTTGCACACACTTTCTGCCATGTGGATATTTATATTCGTGTCCTCGCTCGGTATTCCTGCAATAGAAGATGCACTCGTATTAGATTCTTGAAATCGAGTTTCAAAAGCATTACCTTCTTCTAAGCAAGCGGCAATCAAATTAAGATTTTCAATGGAATTTTGAATCTGCCGACTCCGAGCAAGGAAATTCTCCTGGAATTGATGGGATGTGGCCTCCTGTGTCTGAATAGTCTGGTAAGCTTCCTCTTTCAAGGATTGCAAAGGTACGTCTACGCTTTGCTCTTCTTGATCGAGGCACGAAGGCTCCGTTGAATCGCTCTCTGAAGTCTCTTCCACGGTTTCTTCGTTTTCTTGTAGAGACTCCATGTATTCCCACGCCACTATCGGCGTCATGCTTCCCAATAATTCCTGCAGCTGAGGTTGTAATCCTTCTAGGAAGAACTCCATAAGCTCTTCATTTGTGAAACCATGCTGCAGATAGCTCGATGTAATGTCTGTGAACCTCCTCCAGGCCTGAAAGAAAGTTTCACAGTCAGTTTGATTAAAATTAACAATTTTGAGCTTTTCCATCCTATGTTTGTGTGCATTAGCATATCGTGCATCATAAAGATTGTTTGTGCAATAGAAATTCATGTATTCCATTTTGAAATAAAATAAAATAAAATAATAATAAAAAAAGTTTATGTACAGTAAAGTGGAAAGATCTCACCGAAGGTTCTCTAAATGAAATAAACCGTAGTCACAAACCATTCCTCCCCGGCAACGGCGCCAAAAACTTGGTGGGACCGAAAAGGTGCTCTCTCTCAAGTGCAAGAGTCCGTACAAGTAGTAAAACCTGGGAGTCCAGGTGTCGAATCCACGGGAAGAAATCTGTTGCAACCACAGCTCAAATCAAATAGAAATCCTACGGAAAGAAACTAACCACTTTAGGTGATGATGTGAATGGTGTTGAACGAGGAAATACGTGTAAGAAAATATATATAAAAAGTTTGCACATGGTATGGGTTCGTTAGGGTCAACGATTCGTATTAATTTGGTTGATAGGTATAACGCAATGAATTCTCCTTTTGGGAGCAATTCACCGGAAAATACCTAATATAACGCAATGAATTCTCCTTTTGGGAGCAATTCACCGGAAGATGCCCTTTTGGGGGTTCAAACACAATATTCAAAAAGATCGTCGCTAAGATTATAATACGATATGAAACTCTCTTTTGGAGAGATCAAAACTACGATATGAAACTCCCTTTTGGGGAGATCAAAGCTCGCCCTTTTGGGGCGATCATCAACTAAATTAATTCTTTTGGAATCTAAAAAAGTCGATTTACGAACAACGATTACAATTTTAGCGACGTTAAACGATTTAGCACGAGGAATTTCAACCAAATAAACACGAATAATATCCCCTAACTACTCCATACCAAGCACAACAGAGATTTAGCTACACATCATGCGAAAATAAACAAGTTTCATAACAAAATACTTCAAGTTCATAGCAAAATACGCTAGAATACACCAAAATAAGGAGTTTAAGTTAAGAATTCATCACCAAATATCTCTGAAAATACATCAAAACTCTCTGGAAATAAGAAAATAGCCTCTGGAATTTTACAGAATTTTTCAGAGGGGAAATACGGCTTCTAGAGCCTCCAATACGCCCAAAATACGCCCCAATCTGCTTGAATACGCCCAAAAAACCCTAAATACGCTTATATAATAAGATTTCGGGTTTGGGGTTGCTATCGGGTCTAAACCCGCATCCATTTCGCACCCGAATTGATCAGGACCGCTGATCTAAAGCGGATCAATCCTCGTCCGCACGATCAAAGCGGGATTGGCTGAGGAAGCGACGCGTGGCCTTTGAAGTTTGCGCTCCGCCCGCTCCGCTAACGAGTTCGACTTGCATTGATTCATCGCCGTTGGATCGGAGATCCAACGGCCTCGAGCGCTCGGCGCTTTCTCTCGTTCGTGTTCGACGCGGATCGAGTCCGCTTCGATTTGCACCGTTGGATCAGAATCGTGTGGCTCCGCTTGCGCCACGTCGCCCTCGTTATTTCGAAATGAAGTCAGCAGATCGGAGCAATTTGCGCCGTTGGATGCGGGATGAGCGGTGTATGTTCGGCCACGTCGACACTTCAGTGAGCTCTGCTTCTGGCCGTTGGATGAGCAATCAACGGCCTAAAAATTGCCACGTTGCCCGATCCATTAAATCTCGATCAGCGCTTGTGAGCCGTTGGATTGAGCGTGGAAAGCCCAGATCGTGCCACGTGTCAGCTTCTTATTGGGTAGAGACCGTATTTCTCGTATTTTAATCCGTATTTCTCCATTTAATTGGTATTCTGCATTCAAAAATTCATAGAAATTAGCACAGATCTCAGAAAAATACAAATAAATATTCGTTGGAATCGTGAGATCAAGACGGTGCTAGGAAAAATATAAAAAGTGCAGAATTACGTCGTTAAATGCTGTTTTGTGCTCAAATTAAGTGTTTTCTCTAATAGATAAATGTGTAGCAAATACGTATGAATTAGAGAGCAATGTAGCATCATGTGAGCACAAAATAGGGCTAAATGGGGGGTTAAATATGTAATATTGAACCCGAATCAGCCACCACTAAAACCTGTCACGACCCGCTTCCCTGAAATGGAGGCGAGACGTGAAAAGGTCCGCACGGGAGTGGAGCTGTGAAGCCCCAAACCCGATAAGCGTCCACAATACATAAACAGGTCCCTGTAACCACAACAGAATAACAATAATAACGCAAGGAGAGACTGAAATAAAATTCCACATCTCACAAATTGTCCAACATCAAAATAAGTTCAACATCCAGAAAAGCCACCAGGCTAAAAGAAAAGAGTCTAAAGGCCCAGAACAAAGCCAACAAAAGAAACTACAACAACAAAACAAGGTATAGGTGCCACGCACCGATAACAAAACAACTGTCTAACAAAAGTAAAACACAACGAAGACACTAGGACTGGTCCCCAGTGTCCACGTACTCCCCCGTCAAACACAAGCTCGGGCTCGGCGTCAGCAAACACCTCGTCCTCAACGAGGTACTCGGGCTCAGGATCTAACATGTGTCACCCAAAAGAGTAAAGGGGCACATGTCAGCAAGTCTAAAAGACTTGGGCAAGGAAACTGAAAGTAAGGCAACTAGCAACCTAGCAGTTTAGTATGATGCATGGCATGGCAGTTATAACATGGGTGCACAATTTAAAACATGGCAAGACAGTTGTACAAGAGAGCAATCATCGGGACAAGACAAGACAAGACAAGAGTAGCCACGCTACTATCAATCTCGATCAATTCACATTGTTTGTGTTTACGCCCTTCGCTGAATGGTAAACATTCAGACCGATCGGCACTAAACACGATTCACATTTCACGGTTGTTTTGTAGATGTTTGCGCCCTTCGCTGAATGGCTAGCATGTCAGTCCGATCGGCCCCAAACACTACCCCACCCCAAAGAGTTTACGCCTTACAACTGCAGTTGTTGATCAAACATACACCCAGTTGAATGGCCGCTTAACCCTCACCCCCTATACCCACACGTAATGGAGCCAGGGTCCCCGCACAATGAACTCAGCTAGTGAGCCTGGGGTTGCCCCGCACAATGAGCTCGCATTCTTAAACATTTGGCGTAGGGGTGCACCTAGCCGGAAACACGCAATTCGGGCATTGGCTATCAACCAACACATGGCCCGCTTCTGGAACACGAGCCAGGAACACAAGCATTTGTAGCAAAGCTACACAATCACATAAACACTTAAAGAATGCAATGACATGACATTTAATTTGCGTACCGTTAATGAAAAGTAAACATGACATGGTTATCGTGTAACATGCTAAATGTCGGAACTAGCTTCGTTGTCAAGCTAGTTCCCCAATTTGCGCCTAGGCGAGTATCATTTCGTCGCCTAGCCTCTTTTACGCCTATAACAAGAAAATGGCCTAAAACATGGCCTAAACCCTAAGTGGCAAGTTTCACTTGCCTAGCACCGGGGATGACGACCACTTCGTCACACGGATGCTAATCTACGGGGAAATCGCTGTTTTGGGGGAGACAAACATCAAACACATGAAATTAATTAGGGTTTCACAAAAATTATAAATAAGTTATGAAAACAACGGTAGAACGATTTCTTACCGAGAGGAGGCGGAAGAAACACTCCGGGGAACCCTAGGATCAAATCTGGAAGAGATTGGAGAAGTTTGGGGAAACTAGGGTTTTGGGGGATTTGGGGATTTTGATGGGTTTTGATGGAGATTTGGGGAAGATGAGAAGTAGTTGGAGTGAATGGATGGATTGGATGATGGATTTAGGGCTTGGAGTGAAGGATTGAAGCTTGGAGGAAGATGGGGGCTGAAGAGGGAAGTTTTTAGGGTTTTGGGTCGTGTTGGAGAAGAAGAAGTCGTTTGGGAGGGGTATTTATAGGTTGGGCTGGCGGCTGCCCAGAAATTAGGGTTTTAACACAGACTAGTCGGTCAAAGAACAACCACTGACCGACTAGTTTGGCAACTAGTCGGTCGGTCGACCAACGCAGACCGACTAAGTGTAAACAGTAACTCCTGAACGAAAATATGATTTAGAGTTAGTCGGTCCATGAACAAATACTGACCGACTAGTTTAGAAACTAGTCGGTCGATGAACGTTCTTAGACCGACTAAGAGTAAACAGTAACTCAACTAAAATTAAGATGATGTGTTAGTCGGTTCAAGAAGCATCACCGACCGACTAGTTTGCAACCTAGTCGGTCAACCAACCTTCTTAGACCGACTAACGATAAACAGTAGCTTCCTCAGAAAATTAGAAAGCTCACTAGTCGGTCCAAGAAGGATTGCCGACCGACTGGATCGTCATCTAGTCGGTCGATGGCCCTTCTTACACCGGCTAATGAGCACAGAAAAGTTCCGATACGGAGCGCGAGGCCCCGTGATCGAATCCTAAGACTCCTAGGCTTGATCTAATAGTTAGATATGACCGTTATGAAGCCCGTCACAAACGACGTACTTCGAAATCGACGATCCTAAGGAAGAATCGAGAAAATACGACGAATCGATCGAAAATGAAAGTTACGGAGACGAAAACCACACAAGAGGAGAAAACCCACCAAAACATATATTATATTATAATAAATCCAGATACATGAAAAGCAGTCGTTACAACTCCCAAGGGCGAGATATGAGTGGGAGAACCTGAGACTGCAGGACTTTAAGTCCATTGCTGAGTACAACTCAGCACTTTTTAGCATCACCTCACGCCTGAAGTTGTGTGGTGAAAAAGTCTCAGAAGATCGCATGCTGGAAAAGACGTATACGTCTTTCCATGAAAAGGATGCGATACTTATGCAGCAATACCGTGAACGTAAGTTCACCAAGTATTCAGAGCTGCTGTCATGTCTTCTCATGGCCGAGCAAAACAGAGAGCTTCTTCTCGCCACTCACAATATGCGCCCTCCCGGCACTGTCCCCCTACCAGAAGCTCACCATACCTCTTCCTTCAAAAAGAAGAGGGACAATAAAAGAAAAGAAAGACCACAGAAAGGGGGACAACAGAAAAGAGCCAAGGGCCCACCACAGCAGCGCAAGAATGAAGGGAATCGCAAGTTCACCTGGCACAGGAATGATAACAAGAAAAACAATGCACCCCCACCCAAAAGGGACTGGGAAGACCAGTGCCACAGCCGTGGCATGACAGGCCACTGGTCTAGAGTGTGCAGGACCCCAGTGCATCTCCAGGAGCTTTATAAACAAAGCAAGAAAAAGAATGCTGAATCAAACCTGGTGGCTGCGAATAATGCAGTCAAATTTATAGCAAAAGACTTCGAGTCAGATAATCTGCTTGATTAGCCTGTTATCATTTATCTTAGCATTTATGAACATTCTATGTTATGAGAGCTTTTATGTATCTTCAATTCTGTTGAATAAAATTTAGCTTTTCTGAATGCAAATGTTTACTCATCTTTTTTTAGATGGAATGCTCTCATGACTGCTTAGTAGACAGCGCGTCAACACATACGATCCTTCAACACAAATGCTATTTTCATAGCATTATCCCGTATAAGAGCCATGTAAACACAATTTCAGGGCCATCGGACATAATTGAAGGTTCTGGGAATGCAACCTTGTTGCTCCCCAATGGAACAGAAATAAAAATAAAAGATGCACTTTACTCTCCGAATTCCAAGAGAAACTTACTAAGTTTCAAAGATATCCGTCTTAACGGATTCCACTTGGAAACAGCAAATGTCAAAGAAAATGAATTACTGTATGTAACGTCCCAAGAAAATGGAGTTAAAACCATACTTGAACATTTTGAGAGCCTCTCATCAGGCCTCTACCATACAAAATTCGGAGAGAGGAAGCAAACATGACGGAGCACCTGAAGTGCCCGACATCGGCCAAATTCTTACTTTGGCACGATAGACTTGGCCACCCCGGATCTGTGATGATGCACCGCATCATAACACAATCCCATGGGCATAACCTGAAGAACCAGAAGATTCTTCAGAAGGGAGAATTCCCTTGTGTACCCTGCTTTAAGGGTAAATTAATAACAAGGCCATCACCACTTAAAGTGGATATTGAGTCTCCTAGTTTCCTTGAAAGAATACACGGAGACATATGTGGACCTATCCACCCCACTAGCGGGCCTTTTCGGTACTTTATGGTACTGATTGATGCATCTTCGAAATACTCGTATGTGTGTCTACTTTCAACCCACAACTTAGCTTTTCCAAAGCTTTTGGCACAAATAATAAAGTTGCGGGCGCATTTCCCAGACAACCAAATAAAGAAAATACGTCTGGATAATGCGGTGGAATTTACCTCTCAGTCATTCCAAGAATATTGCCAAGCAACGAGAATAGAAATTGAACATCCGGTGCCGCATGTTCATACCCAGAATGGGTTAGCTGAGTCGCTCATTAAAAGACACCAATGGATCGCACGACCATTGCTGATGAAATCCCAGTTGCCGGTGGATGCATGGGGACATGCAATTTTGCATGCTGCATCACTAATAAAAATTAGACCCTCAGGAGGTCAGAGTCTATCTCCAATGCAACTCGCATATGGAACGCCGCCGAACATCTCTCACTTGAGAATCTTCGGCTGCGCAGTTTATATCCCCATTGCACCACCACAGAGGACCAAGATGGGTCCTCAACGTCGCCTAGGTATCTACGTAGGGTTTGACTCACCCTCCATTATAAGATACCTAGAACCCCAAATGGGGGACGCTTTCAAGGCACGCCTTGAAGACTGCAATTTTGATGAGACGTATTTCCCCAAAATGGGCCTAGACATCGAAAAGTCTAGTGCAAAGCAAATGTTAACGTGGGATACAAAAAGCTTGACCCACTATGAGCCGGTAACAAAACAATGTGATGATGAGATCCGGAAGATCTTACACATCCAGGACACAGTCCATAGATTACCGGACTCGTTCACTGACAACCAGAAGATTGTCAGATCACACATCCCTGCTGCGAATACTCCAGCTAGGATTGACATCCCGAAGGATGGATGCAATCCACCTGCAGCAGAAGTGGCTGCACCTCAACAGAAAAGAGGCAGACCACCAGGCTCCAAGGATAAAAATCCAAGAAAAAGAAAAATATCCGGAGACCTTGGGACGATACCCCCACAGAGAAACGAGCTCGTGTCCATACCCTCTCCCCTCCCGGAATCCACTGCAGAGGAACCTCCAGGAGAAACAGAAATATCACTAAATTATGTACGTACAGGGGAGGTATTGGACAGAAAGAGTACAGTCGTCGACGATGACTTCGCGTTTCACATTGCCATTCACGTCGCCGGAAGCGATGATGATTATGAACCACACTCCGTTGCTGAATGCAAACGTAGAGATGATTGGCCAAAGTGGAATCAGGCAATAGAAGCCGAGCTGGACTCGCTTCAGAAATGAAAAGTCTTTGGGCAAATAGTCCAGACACCTACTGGTGTCAAACCTGTGGGATACAAATGGGTATTCGTCAGAAAAAGAAACGAAAATAATGAGATCGCACGCTACAAAGCTAGACTTGTAGCACAGGGATTTTTCCAAAGACCAGGTATAGACTATGACGAAACATACTCCCCGGTCATGTATGCGATCACGTTCAGATTCCTGATAAGCTTAACAGCAAAGGAAGGCCTAGATATGCAGCTAATGGATGTTGTGACTGCATATCTATACGGCAATCTCGACAAGGAGATCTACATGAAACTTCCTGATGGATTTTCAATGCCTGCTGAACTGAAAGATAGACCTCGGGACGTCTATTCTGTTAAGCTACAAAGATCATTGTATGGTCTCAAACAATCAGGAAGAATGTGGTATAACAGACTCAGTGAGTTCCTTGTTCAACAAGGATTCACGAACAATGAAGTCTGCCAGTGTATCTTCATAAGAACAAAGGGAAAAGGATTCGTGATAATAGCTGTCTACGTAGACGATCTGAATCTCATAGGATCTCTCGAAGAGATCACTGAGATATCTGTAAGCCTAACAAAAGAATTCGAAATGAAAGACCTAGGCAAAACCAAATTCTGCCTTGGCTTACAGATTGAACATCAAAAAGACGGAATCCTATTACACCAAACCACATATACGAAGAAAATGTTGCAAAGATTCTATATGGACCATTGCCATCCATTGAGTACACCTATGGTGGTACGATCCCTGGATGCACATAAAGACCCTTTCCGGCCGCTGGAAGAGGGGGAGGATATACTTGGTCCGGAAGTTCCCTATCTGAGTGCCATCGGAGCACTACTATATCTGGCAAACTGCACACGTCCCGATATAGCGTTCGCAGTAAATTTGCTTGCCAGATACAGTGCAGCGCCTACACAGCACCACTGGACCGGGGTAAAGCACCTTCTGTGCTACCTCCAAGGGTCTACAGATTTGGGACTCTTCTACAAAAATGGAACATCCTCTACACTTGCAGGTTATGCTGATGCAGGGTACTTGTCTGATCCCCACAAAGCAAAATCACAGACTGGGTACGTGTTTACCTACGGAGGGACAGCCATTTCCTGGAGATCCATCAAGCAAACCTTGACGGCGACCTCATCCAATCACTCGGAGATCATTGCCATCCATGAAGCAAGCAGAGAATGCGTATGGCTACGCTTAGTCATCCACCACATCTTGTCTACGACCGGACTGAAGACTGGAGACCTCGAGCCCACTACCATGTTCGAGGACAATGCTGCTTGCATAGCTCAGCTACGAGGTGGCTTCATCAAAGGCGACAGAACGAAACACATTTCACCAAAATTCTTCTGGACGCACAAGCTACAGAGAGATGGCAAGATCGACATCAGACAAGTGCAGTCATGTGACAATTTGGCAGATTTGTTCACTAAAGCCCTTCCTACTGCTACCTTTAGAAAACTTGTACACAGGATTGGGATGAGACGCCTAAGAGATCTGAAAGCTTGAGAGCTTGTACAGATCAGGGGGAGTTTGGCAGAGTTTGTACTCTTTTCCCTTAACTATGGTTTTTCCCACTGGGTTTTCTATAGCCAAAGGTTTTAACGAGGCAAATCTCACCAACTCAGGATCCTGAAGTATCCACCCCATGTGAGACCCATACAGGCTCAGAATCCTGAAGTATTCATGAGCAGGGTCCACAACTATGGCTGGATAAGGGGGAGTGTTGTGAATGGGTATTTACTGGGTTGGATGAGTTAGTGGGCCAACCTAAGTGGTTGGGCCCATATCTGTATAAGCCCACTTGTATTCTCCCCTTTGGCTATAAATATAGACCTGAGGGCTCTCCCCTCAGTAGTTGATTCATAACAAAAGAAATAATCTCAACAACAACCAAACAAAGAGATGCGCCAATGCAAACACAAACACTGAGACGTATCCTGATTCGGATCCCTACACCGGTGATCCTACTCCTGTCCCATCCTCCTACACAGGAGCGATAGCTTTCCACTAATGCTCTCTAAACCGGGACACAAAAGCACGCTCTTCATGAGCTACAATCCCTACACCAGGATACAGAGAGAAACTCTCCAAGTGGAGTAAACCTCGTCCACTATGTACTCACAACCCGAGTACTAGGTTTCGTAACCAAAAGAAACGAAAAAGAACAATCTTACCTATGCCTTGAATAGATCTTACCAATGCGTATGTGAAGGCATGGAAGATTGAAATCACCAAGTGCTAGATGATGATGAGCTTGTATGCACTTGGAAACTTCTCCTTAATGCTAGGATTAAACCACCACTAGATCATGCATTGGATGAAGGAGAAGAAAGATGGAAAGAAAAACTCTTTCAATGAATAACCCTCAAATTTGGCTTTCTAAAATGATTCCTATAAGTGTGGAGAGATCCAAAACAGCCCCTCAAACTAGCTTAAATAAGCTCACAAAACAGTCAACAAACGGACAAAAACGGCTAGAAACGACTAGCTTGAAAGACCCAACGGCTAAAATTTGGGTAGACCAGGCGCCTGAAGTACAATGACCAGACGTCTAATGTAGAGTGGCCAGACGTCTGGTCAGACGTTGTGCAGTGTCTGATCTGACAGACTCTTTACAGAAAAACACTTGCTCACCAAAACGATTATAACTTTCACAAATGAACTCTGATTGAGGTGAATCAAGATGCATTAGAAACCTAACAAGTTTTTCAATCTGATGGGCTTAAAATGGATGAAAAATTTCAACTATAGTAAAATCGACAGTCGATTGAAGTCAGAAACAGTTTGCAGAATTTCCAACAGACTGAACTGAGATAATACTAGCTCACCAAAATGGCCATAACTAACACAAATGAACTCCGATTGAGGTGATCTAAGATGCGTTTGAAAGCTAGAAAAGAATGCAAATGGGCTTGGAATGGATGAGAAATTCGAATCATTGAAAAACTGACACAAGTTTGAAGTCAGAACCAGATTGCAAAAGTTCCAACGCAAGGCAACCATACGTCTAAAGTTCACCACTTAGGCTTCTGTGACACTGTGCAGGTGTCTGACAATCCTACTATAAGACGATTGAAACTAACGGTCTAAACAAACAGAGAGTAGAATAAAAATAGGCTCTACTATACAGGCGCATGTACGTCATGTACCAGGCGTCTGGACCATTGTGCAGACGCCTGGGCATAGACCATTAAGCGACTGCCCCCTTGGCTGTGTTCAGCTGATCATAAAGCTGACATGCCAGGCGTCTGGTACCCATACACCATGCACCTGTCCAAATCTAAAATACACACCCACGTGTGTTTAGAGCCATAGACCAAATGGGTTGGTTTTAACATGATTTCTAATGAACCCTATGATGGATATGATGCATATGTAAGTGCGTTGCGCATCTATTCAAGGCTACAAATATTTTTAAGTAAAATAAGAAAAATTACATGAAGAATAAAATGGAAATACATATTAATTCTTCAAGCTTTGTGCAACGCTTTGCTCCATAGCCTTGAATCATCATCCATCATCATCCCATCACTATTGTTTTGTCTCATCATCAAGATAAGCAATTATTAATCTGAGACAAAAACAATTGAGATGATTAGAACACAACATAATGTTGATCATCATCAAAACAACATTGGTCTTAAAATCAAGAACCAACAAAAATTGTGATCTCAAGAGGTCAATGTTGAATCATGATAGGATCAAAAAAGGCGGTGAAGGAGGCATTATCAGGGCCCTTCCTGGGCAAGGTCGCTCTTGATCATGGGGTAGCCCGGCCCTGCGTTCCCTATGCTATTGAGGGAGCAACGTACCCCGGCATCCCCTCTTATAGAGGAGCCCGTCTCCCAAGGGCACTCATCAATGGGGGAGCTCATTACTTGTGGCCTTACTCTGAGAGTAGCCCATCACCCTGGGGGGCCATCCATATAAGGTATTGGTCTATGATGATTGGCCTTGTGAAGTGTTAAGTTGGAAGGATAAAATTTTTTTGTATTACTTACTGATGATGGTTACCAGAGAAGCACATATATATAATACAAAGGTCATTATTGTTCACAAGAACCCAAGAGCTAGCACACTAAACAAAAATACACATGTACGGTAAACGAAGAGATAAACACATTA
This sequence comes from Scilla litardierei, assembly GCA_030789695.1. Taxonomy (NCBI): domain Eukaryota; kingdom Viridiplantae; phylum Streptophyta; class Magnoliopsida; order Asparagales; family Asparagaceae; genus Scilla; species Scilla litardierei. Next base: position 260,644,260 of record CM061142.1, on the reverse strand, counting down.
TCCTAGTAGACACACTATAATCAAAGATAATGAATATTTATCTTCACACACACACACACACACACACACACACACACACACACACACACACACATATCCCCCCCTTCAAACTCACGATGGATCAACCAACAAGAGTTTGGATAAGAAATACTGAAATTGAGCGTGTTTAAGCTTTGGTGAAGAGATCTGCTACTTGATTCTTGGATGGAAGATATGGAAGAGATATCCAATGAGCACTGTGTTTATTTCGTACCAAGTAACAATCAACCTCAATATGCTGTGTACATTCATGACACACAGGGTTTGTAGCAATATGTATGACACTTTGATTGTCACAATATAGTGGAGTATGAAGAGGTACAGTGATGCACATGTCATGTAACAAACCACGCAACCATTTTAGCTCGATGACAGTATCTACCATGGAGCGATACTCAGCTTCCATACTAGATCTAGACACAGTATCTTGTCATTTTCTACGCCAAGAAATAAGATATGAACCAAGAAATATGCAATAGCCAGTAGTTGAGCGAAGAGTATCAGGATCATTAGCCCAACCTGCGTCAGAGTATCCATAAAGTGAGAGAGAAGACTGTGAAGAGAATAGGAGCGACGTTGTGTACCCTGAACTTAGCAGAGCAATCAAAGGAGGGCCGCAAAATGTGTGGAAGTCGGTGCATTGACAAACTAACTTAATACTTGTACGACATGAGCAATATCCAGTCTAGTGATAGTGAGGTAAACTAGAGCGTCCACAAAATCTCAATAACATGTTGGATTGGGAAGAGGATGTAAATCATCTCGTCATAATTTAAGATTTAGCTTCATAGGAGTAGAAACATGAGAAGATAATGAATTCAAAGATTCTGCAAGATTTGCTCATGCTAGAATGTCTAAGATATATTTCTATTGAAAAAGGAGATACTCTTTGGCAGAGTACGCAACTTCAATGCCAAAAAAATACCGAAGATATCCAAGATCTTTCATCTCAAACTACTGTTGAAGAGTCTTGTTGAGTGAATTAATGGCATCAATGTCATTTCCTGAAATGATCATATCATCTACATATAAAAGTAGAATGACATAACCCCGAGATTTTTTTCGATAAAACATATCATAGTCAGCAAGACTCTCCGTAAACTCTGTTGTGATAAGAGACTGACGAAATTTCTCAAACCAAGCACGATGTTCTTGTTTAAGACCGTAGATAGATTTTCAAAGACGACATACATGGCCAAAAAAGAACTTGAACCCAAGGAGGAGGCTGCATATATACTACTTCTAACAATTTGCCATTTAATAAAGCATTTTTCACATCAATTTGATAGAGATGTAGCAAGATATGTGCCATCATGACAATTTATCGAGGAAACATCTTGTTCAAATTTAAATGTTACTAATTATCCTAGTATGAATTAAAGAGTTTTTAAATACTTGGATAATTTCCTTAGACTTAAAGTAAGGTCATACACGTATCTAGATGGAGATCTTGATTATGGGAAGTAAATGACCAATAGGAACTTAAGTCTTAAAAAATTCATGGTCATAGAAGTGCCGAGAAATGGCTATCGGCACATCGAACAGATCATTGTGTCTTTTTCTTAACCTAAAGGATAATGATGATCTTATAATCAATCGACCTGGCAAATTCAGAGACAAAGCACAGATGTGTTAGGGTTTCTATCATGCATAACTAGTTTATACGCAGTGGAAAATTAGCAACCTACCAAGATCCATGCGTTTTAAATTGATTTGAATTGATTACTAACCTTTGTGACGATCTGAATGTGTCGGACTATAGGTGCTGCTCTACGAATGATCACCCTCAATTAGTATCCACATGCGAACGCCACGAATAGGAATTGCGAGGGTGCTAGCTCCTTCTCCGTAACTAGGGTTTCTCTTCTTTAGCTCGTCGCTTTTCTCAAAAACAGAAGAGATAGAATGAATAAGTCAAAACTAAAAATCTTCTTTCTATATCTTATATAGAATCCCACGTTAACCCTTTAACGTATTTCAGTTACGAAAAGATATCTTTAGGATAATGTCGTATATTATCTGTTAACTCTTTAACACATTTTTGTTACGCGGCGATATCTTAGGGATAATATCTTAACGAGATACAATTTCTGTTAGTTAAGATATTTCGCCTTATTACGAATTTCAAATCAAATTCGAAATCATGTTTAAACCATATCCTATCCATTATGCTCTTTTTGTGCGACCCAATAAGCTCATATTAAATTGGCAGAGGCCCTTATCTTATTAGAAGCCCACAAGTCATAATTGGTCTCTAGCAAGACATTATGACTACCCAATTAATATGAATATCATTAATCTGATATTAACCTAACCAATAGAACATGTCATAATCCTTTTGTCACACGATATCTGATTTGAACATAAGTCATGTACAGTGTCATACTTATATTGTTCAAACATTTAATTTTTCGCTTTCTAAGTAGACTGATAAAATCAAATGACATTCATTTGAGCATGGCCATGCATTTCTCAGTCCTACTTATCGAGGGGCCCATTAGATATCTCTATTATAGGAGAGGGAAAAATTCCATCTTGTTCATTCACTTTCCTCTGCATAATTCACATCATGTTCAATCATAACCTTTATGATTATCTGATTAAATAATTTTGTAAGTTTAAAGCATATTGTAACATATGAAAAAAATCTAAGTGTGTGAATGCTTCAATCTAATTGCTTTAATACTTTAAGACAAGTTTAAAATATTAAGACACCACTCACACTAATCTTGGAGTCTGGGAATCTTCATTGGCTCTTGAGCTTGTCATGAGAAGCTTATGCACCTCATGAGTCCTTGGATGAGCTTTCGATATTCAATATGAGCTCCATATCCGTTGACTGTCTAACTTCAAGCTTTGACTCCATGTCACCATGATTTGTGAGCTTGAGTGGATTGTTACTAAATGTTGACTTAGTTACCTACACTCACAAATCTCATAAAAATTTATTAGCAACATAAATTGTTTACTTATCATCAAACCTAAGCTTGAGGTGATGTTGTAACCAGCATTCTCCTCCTTTTTTATGATGGCAAACAATTTGATACATAATGTAATGGCAAGTTTCTGTACTTACGTACTTCGCACGTATTTTCATTAGTTGACTTATTTGAATATTTGTCTTATGATATTATTACAATTTTCCTATTTCTTGAACTCGTGGTCGGATCCCTTATTCGCGATCCTTGCAACTTAGCATTCACATTGGTGTCTTCTTTACCAACTCGTGGTTGACATTGATTGCGGGGGCGAGATCGAAATAACCCGATCATCCCAACGAGTGATTTTCATAATTTAGTCTTAGCTACATCAATCTTCTAAACCAGATCGTGATCGTAATGAATCATATGCCTTAACCAAATCAATCCCTCTTAATCTATTCCCGATTAGATCGATTCTCCGAATCAAATCTTAAACCAAGATCTTTAATCAAATCGATTTTCCTAATCTAATCTGAATCCTAATAAGTCTTAATATCTCGATCGAATCTAAATCAATAATCTAAGGATCTACATGCTGAGTTCTCAAGCAAATCGTAACTAGATCGATCTTTTATATCTAAAAATCCTAACTAATTGATTGTCTAAAATCAAATCTAAAACCTAACATTGCTGAACACCTTAATGGATTGACGAAATCATATCTTAATCCAACAAATCATAACTAATGATATTATCCTCTCGCTCCCATGATCCCTATAACAAATCTCTCATTGTGACAACCGATCTTCAAATCGTAATATTGATCTTCTAATCAAATTATATCTTAACTACTTGATTTTCCTAAATCAAATCGTAACCTATTTATCCTAACTAACCCAACTATCTAGATCTAAAGGAGCTTATTTTTACCAAACTTAATCTAACTCATTAAATCCCAATAAATCTTAAATGAATCCTAATAATATATTAACTTAACTAATCCTAACTCTAATCTTAATTGTCTAAACTAGATTTAAATCTTAACTAAGTCGTAATAAGATCCCAACAAACCCAGTATCCCAACTAACCCCTCACTCTATCCCATTCAACTCACATCCTCGCCGTAAATCATGCACGAACGAAATCACAACTTTTCTCCATTAAATCTCTAACAACCAACGCCTCATCCCCATACGCGCACGATCTGTGCATAGGATTCCCACAAACACAACCCATGTTCCATCATCTTTACACTTATCTTCTTAAATAAAACCCATGAGGAGCTCCCACAGCTCCGACCCACATGCCATTTTCAAACTCCTCACCTTCACCCTCAGCCCAACTCTGAAGACCACTCTTCTCCTCCTTCGACCCGCGCTCTCCGGTAACCCTCCTTCATCGTCAACCTTCCTCCTCCACCCATGCAACCACAGCGTCGCCCTGTCCTCTTCCTCCCATCAAAACCCACCGCCTTCTCTCCATAGCAACACCAACCCTCCTCTTCTCCGAACTCCTCTGACGACGACACCTCCCACACATCTCCGGTGATCCAACCCATCCTTAGTCGCCCCTCCCTTTGAAACACTCCCTCCGACTTCTCTAACTCCGCTCGCCACCTCCGATCATCTCCCAGCCCGATCGACCTCTTCACTCCCTTGCTTCGCCCAGTGATTCGGGATGAATATTGCATATTTAACACCCCATTTAGCCTTATTTTGTGCTTATATGATGCTTAATTGGTCTCTAATACGTTCATATTTTGTATATCATCATTTTTAGAGAAAACCATTGATTTGTGCACAAAGTAGGAATTTTATTGAGTATTTCTGTCTTTTTATAGTTTTCATGGCTAGATCTCGATCTTACGATTTCAACGACTATTTATTTGTATTTTTCTGAGATCTGTGCTAATTACTATGGATTTTTAAATGCAGAATACCAATTAAATGGAGAAATACGCACGAAATACGGTGGGAAATACGAAAGTACAGATGGAAATACATTTTCGTATACTCCCGCTCTACTCAGCATGAGACACGTGTCGTCATCTCGTGAATTCCCGCTCAATCGGACGATCCCAAAGTGAGGCGACGCGGTACGTTATCGGGCGTTAGATCTATATCTGACGGCCCAGATCGACACCGACTCATTCGAAGAGCAGCACATATAGCGGCGACGTTGCAAGATCTCATCCATTCGCCGCTCGAATCGACGGCATCGGTGAAGGGGCGACACGGCTAATGCTCGAGCGTTCGATCGAGATCGAACGGCTGTTGTCAGCCTGACCAAGCGGCGAAGAGCAAGCGAATCCTCTGGCGACGTGGCGACATCATAATGCTCCATTCTCGATCGGACGGATGAGAACTCTCTGAGTTCGATCCGAACTCGAGAGCGAAACGGAGCGGGACGAAGAAGCGGTGCGGATCCGCTAGGACACGTGTCCAATTCGTGTGCGATCCCGCATTAGATGGACGGCTGGGATTTGAAGCGGTTGGCGGGTTCAGGTTTTAGGCGATTGCAGATGCGGTTTTGGATCCGTTAAGCACATTAAACCTGCAATGCCTAGTATTTAAGATATTCTAGGGTTTTTGTTGTGTTTCTGGCGTATTGTGGGGTCTAGGAGCCGTATTTCGCCATGAAATTTGGAGGCCCTGGGGACAGAGGCAAGATCTATCATCTGAAGGAGATTTGGTCCTATTTGTAGAGAATTGTTGACATTTTTCCTATCTTTTGCCTTGTATTTTGCGCATTTGGCTTAGAATTGAAGTATTATTCACGTATTTTGAGGTTTTTATGATGTGTTTGTCTATGAATACTGAATATATTCTCTCCATGCGTGGTTAATCTTCATATGTGTTGGTGTTGATGTAGTTAGGGTGTCGTAATCATTGATTTTGAAATCTTTTCGTCCTATTTGCATGGTATAATCACGTATTTTGTCGATTTCTATATATATCTTGTTTGGGTATGTTATATGGAGACGTGGGCATGCTTGAATCGAATATGATCTTTGCGGACTTATTCGTGATGCGACCCGAGAGGGCACTTGTATTTATTTTCTGAAATCGATGTTATACGTGACTAACTATTCGGCACTATTTCATGCTCTTTATCGCCATACTTTCCGATGTTTCCGTGCCCTAACCGGACGAAACGTTGAGTTATAGTGAGATATTTATAATCATTGATTGCACACAACCTAACGAAATCATTACCAACGCATACTCTCCATTTTAACACCCCAATATCGAATTCACCGTAAATATCATAGGATTTTCTTTTACTCTTTAAACCTATTGATACCATATCTTTAGGTGGTTGGTTATCATCGTATTATTACTCTTTACAAACTAAAATTCGTGGTTTTGCAGGTCAGTTGTCCCGTGGGTATGATACCTGGAATCACCAGGATTATTACTTGTTCAATCTCCTACACTTGGGAGTAGCGCTCACATATTTTGAGACGAGTCAAGTTTTTGGCGCCATTGCCGGGGATAACAGTACTTGTAAGCTGCAATTTCAGTTTGTATGGAGGAACATTCGGTGAGATCCTTCCATCTTATAGTTTAGGATTTTTATTAGTTTTTTGTTTTGTTTTCTCTTTAAAAAATTCAAAAAAAATGGAATACATGGAATTCTATAGTACAAACAATTGGTATGATGCAGCGTACAATGCTGCACACAAACATAGGATGGAGAAGCTTAAGATCGTTATTTTTAATCAGACTGATTGTGAAACTTTCTTTCAGGCCTGGAGGAGGTTCACAGACATAGTATCGAGCTATCTGCAGCATGGGTACACAAAGAAAGAGCTTATGAATGCCTTCTTACTGGACTACAACCACAGCTGCAGGAATTTTTGGGAGTCATGATGCCGACAGAGGCGTGGAAATACATGGAGTCCCTACAAGAGACTGATCAGATTATTAATAAGACTTCAGAGCGTGATTCAACGGAGCCTTCATGCCTTGATCAAGGGGAGAAAAGCATAGACACACCATTGCAATCCTTAAAAGAGGAAGTTTATTTTCTTATTCAGACACAGGAGGCCACATCACATCATTTCCAAGAGAACTTCCTTGCTCGAAGTCGGCAAATTCAACAATCCATTAAAAATATTATTCTGATTGCCACTTGCTTAGAAGAAAATAATTCTTTTGAAATTCAATTTCCAAAATCTAATGTGAGTTCATCTTCTATTGTAGGTATATCGAGCGAGCCATGTCATGATGAAGGCACAAATCAGAACATTGACCTGGCTGGAAGCGTGTGCAAAAGAGAGGACGAGCTAGCAATTTTGGATGAACGGGAGGAGGAGACAGCTAGGGACACTGGTTTAGAGATTATCATTATGGAGCCCGAACCACTTTTTCCCCCAGTTTTTTTTCCAAAATCATTCATCCCTCTCCCCAATGATTGAGCATCATACCGAGAGTAGTGCACATCTTTCAGGGAGTAGTCATCAACACACCTTACTTTATTTTACGTACTTTGATGACTATATTTGGAATATGTTTGTGGCGAAGAATTTTAGACTAATTTGGACTGACATAACTCATCTATTGCAGGACATTGGTAAACAAGTTATCGAGATGCTTGGAGTTGTGTTGCTGGGGTCCAATTTAGCTTTTGGAGGAAGGATACTCGCCGAGGAACGCAAGGAGCAAATTGAACAACTTCATCCACCATTAAAGATTCGGGATCCGCCATTTGACCACGGTGTGTTCTTTCCATTAGTGTAGTTTTTATGCTTTTTAGGATGCTTGCTTTTGAATAAACTCGTACCCTTTTCGAAATTGAGGACAATGTCCATCTTTAGTTGGGAGGAGTGTACGAGACCTTAGGATTTTTTTTAAAATAAGTCAAAAGAAAAGAATAAATCACCATTTTCATCATTTAAAAATCCTTCACATTCCACAAATGCGGATGATTATGCATTGATTGACTTCTAAAAATTGTTTATGGCTTGAGTTAATTATTTTTCATTCATGGAATTACTGTTAATATGATATTCATGAAAAATTTCAATTGCCATAATTAATAGCTCGAAATAGTTTGAATTTATTTCATGCATGCTACGGTGATGAAAAAGTCTAAGTATACACGATTTATTAGAATAGTCTTCAAGTTGAAGAGGAATTTGGCCGTTGTTATTAATGTTTATGTTCGAAGAATGGGTGTTGAGTTGCTTACGAAGAAAAAAAAGAAAAAAAAAGTGAAAAAGAAATAATGCATCGTTCCTTTGAGTTCATTGATTAACCGGGTCAAGGTGTCCAAATGGCCCGCGGGCCCGAGGCCCGGCCCGCCCGGCCCGGTCAACGGGCCGGCCCGGCCCGGGCCCGGTGTCGTTGACCGGGCCACGGGCCTGGCCCGGCCCAGAGCCCGGGCCGGGCTTCCGGGTGCCCAGCCGGCCCGGCCCGGTAGCGGGCCCGGGCCAAGCCCGGGCGACTGAGATTGCGGGCCGGCCCGCCTGCAACGGTCATAAGACCGTTGCATTTTTTTTATTTTTTTTTATTTTTTTTAAAATTTAATTAAAGGGGCAGATTTTTAGGGGGGGTTTTGGTAATTTCTTGGGCTTTTGACCAAAAATACCCCTCCCAACGGTCATAAACGGCTATTTTGGAGGGGTATTTTGGGTATTTTACACCGAAAAATCCCTATAAATATCACCCCACCCCTCTCATTTTTTCACAATTCTCATACTCTCAAATTCTCAAACTCTCTCAAACTCTCTCAAACTCTCTCATACGTTCAACTGTTCAAGCAAGCAAGATCAACCTCACTCAAGCAAGATCAAGATTCGCGGCCCAAATCGTTATTGCGCTCATCTTCCTCCACTGTCAGCATCATCTCAGTTCAATCCGCTGTCAACAAATCAGGTTCCTAAATTTTTAGAATAATGTCGGGACCAAACCGTAGGGGCCGGCCTCATACTTTCTAACTCAACACTGAGGAGGAAGATAACTTTGCCATGATGATGGATAACATCCCAGAAACCCAAAATTATGACCATTTGGAAATGTCCCAAAATGAACGTACTGAATCGTTTCCGGACCCAAATATGCAACCTGCCTATACCATGTCAGCACAAACCTCTTCTGTACACGCTGCTACACAATCACAACCTACTCCTTCTGCTGTTCCATCAGTTGGCCCTTAACCCTGCCTTTAGAAGAGTGCCTAGAAACACTCTTCGAAGAGATGCTATGTCAGCTTTTGAAGCTGGTAAAGCTAAATTGATTGAAACTTTTGCAGGCCTAAAATCTAGAATAACGTTGACTTCTGATATTTGGACCACAAAATGGGGTGCTTCATATTTATGTGTTACATCTCATTATGTAGATAATTCATACTTGCTGAATAAAATGATTATTGGTTTTAGAATGTTAGCGGAATCACATTCTGGTGGTGCTATTGCTAATGTAATAATGGATGTTATTCATGATTTTAATATTGCAGACAAAATTTTTTCAATTACGTTTGATAATGCATCTAATAACACTTGTGCAATTAACGTTTTAAAAAGATCTTTGCCCCTTGATGTGGTCGGGTTGTTCCATCAAAGATGTGCATGTCACGTCTTGAACTTGATAGTTCGCGATGGACTTGCCACTTGTTCACCGTATTACGAAAAATTTAGAAATCTCATGTTGTTTATACATATTTCTGGCCCTAGACGACTTCAGTACAAACAACTGTGTCGTACTAGACAAAAACCATACCTGTCATTTAAATTTGATGTTGCATCAAGGTGGAACTCAACTTACTTAATGCTGTGATCCATGCTTAAAAATAGAGAGCAGATTACAGATTATGCACTTACATATTTTTCACATGATCCTGCTTTTGACATTACTGATATAGAGTGGTTAACTGTAGAGCATCTGCATGACTTTTTGGAAGTTTTTTTACTGCTTCAAACAAATTTTCTGGGGTTTACTACCCAACATCTTTTTTAGGATTAGAACAATTAGTTTTAATTTCTCATCAGATATCTACGCATAGAGAAAGTACACACCCTGCTATAATGCCTATGATAATTGAAATGTCTGTAAAACTTGCTAAGTATTGGTATCCGGTTCCTCTTCTTTACTCTTTATCTAAAGTTTTTGATCCTCGTTTTAAGGAGGATGCTGCACTAGGTTTATTAGAACTGTATTCTGAAAACATGGGATTTTCCCATGTTGAATATGTATCTGCTGCTAAAAATAGCTTACGAACTTTGTATGCATCTTATGAGGCTAAATATGGTAATGTTTCACACCATTCATCTGTCTCTGCTAGTGCTTCTGCTTCGGCGTCTAGTAAGATTCGACAAATGTTAGGAAAGAAGAAACAAAAAACCGTTAGTTCGGATTGTTCTACTAGTGAACTATCCAAATATTTAGCTAATCCATTTCCCTTTTCGGAGGAAGCCATGGATGATGAGTATTTTGATCCTCTTGCCTGGTGGAAAGGGTATGAATCTGTTTATCCTATTCTTTCCATTATGGAACGAGATTTGGTATCTGTACCTATTTCTACAGTTGCTTCGGAGTCTGCTTTTAGTGCAGGTGGTCGCGTTCTGAGCAACAAGAGATCGCGGCTGAAGGAAGACATTGTTGAAGTAGCGGTATGCGCGAAGGATTGGTTCCATGCTGAAAGCCGCTCACAGAACAATGACCTATCTGAAGATTCCGATGAAGAAGATGAGTCGTAAATTTTTATTGTCTAACTTGTATTTTTTTTCAGTTTTGGCCATTGTATGAAGGGTAAGGTTGGCCGATGTAAGTCCCCCCTTCAAAAAAGTTTTTAAGTAATAAAATTTAAATGTTCAACCCGGGACCTTAGGAAAATTTCGGGCTTAAATATCTACTTCCAAAGAAACTTGAATGTTAGTTATTAGGAAAATTTTTATTACTTAATTATCTACTTGTTCACATTATTACTTATTATTTTAGTATTTAAGGGTTATTTATCTACTTAGGGTAAGTTGTAAATAAGTAGAATATTTTAATATTTTTTTAATATTTTTTAGATTTTTTTAACCAAGTTTCCATTTTTTTTAATTTTTTAATTTTTTTAAAAAAAATTAAAAGGCCCGCGGCCAGGCCCGGCCTGGCCCGGGCCCGGGCTAGGCCGGGCCGCGGGCCGGGCTTCCGCCCTCCCGGCCCCCTCCGGGCCGGCCCGGCCCGGCCCGGCATCCGCCGGCAGCCGGGCCGGCCCGGCCTCTGCCGGCAGCCGGGCCGGCCCGGCCCGGAGCCCGGCCAAAGCCCGGCCGGGCCCGGGCCGGGCCGACCCGTTGGACACCTTGATAACCGGGTCTTCGTGCCTCAGGAAGCATTGGAGATTCGCGTCGAAAGATGAATGAATGGGGAGTGCATTCAAAAAAGAAGAAGAAAAAGAAAATAAAATTTAGATGATTCGAGTATTAAGTTCGAGGGGCTCTTCTAAGCCTAATGTCCGAAGGTCGTCTGGCTTAGGAATCATTAACTGAAAGCTCACTACATGGATCATTCTAGGTCGTCAAAAGAAAAGAAAAAGAAAAATAAAAGAGAAAGAAATGTTGAATAAACTAAGCAACTTCAATACCCATATTTTGAACGACTTTTTTTTGAGATGCCAATTCCTTGGAAATAAGAAAACAAGAATATAACGACGTGTTATACTTTCGCTTGCGCAAAACGATGCTTGCATGTTGTTTATTCAAATTAAATTAGAGAAAATATCATGTGTTTGAACTTATTCATGGATTGTGTATATTGATGGTCGAAATCATGTTGGAAAGCATATTATTGAGCCATGCCATAAGCGATTGATAGAATTTATTGTTTTACTAATCATCCGACTTAACCGCTCTTTTTGCTAGGGACTAGCAAATCGCCAGTTGGGGTGTGTGATTCGGGTTGAATATTGCATATTTAACACCCCATTTAGCCTTATTTTGTGCTTATATGATGCTTAATTGGTCTCTAATATGTTCATATTTTGTATATCATCATTTTTAGAGCAAACCATTGATTTTTGCACAAAGTATGAATTTTATTGAGTATTTCTGCCTTTTTATATTTTTTTCATGGCTAGGTCTCGATCTCACGATTCCAACGACTATTTATTTGTATTTTTCTGAGATCTGTGCTAATTACTATGAATTTTTGAATGCAGAATACCAATTAAATGGAGAAATACGCGCGAAATACGGTGGAAAATATGGAAGTACAGATGGAAATACTTTTTCGTATATTCCCGCTCCGCTCAGCATGAGACACGTGTCGTCATCTCGTGAATTCTCGCTCAATCGGACGATCCCAAAGTGAGGCAACGTGGCACGTTATCGGCAGTTAGATCTATATCTGACGGCCCATGTAATGGCCGCTTTCCGACCTTATGATTTTTCTGCGTGCACGTGCTTTATCGTGCACGTATTTTATTTGGTTTTTTCTGAGATCCGGCATATGCGATGCGATATGCCGTTGCGATCGTTTTGGGGTGTTGGATTTTATTGTAATTTTTGGGAACGTCGTTTCACGGCTCGTTTTCTCGCAAAACGACTTTGAACGATAGGGGCATTTTAGTCATTTGACTCAAAACGCCGTTTCCAATTTTACGTAAATTCTTGGTAGGCGTTACGCACAATCAGGCTCTGTAGATCTGTGCGTCTCGTCTCCACGATCGCCCCGGTATTTTCGGATTATTTTTCTGACGCCCGGATTGCGAGATATCACCCGGATAAACCTTGACCGTCGATCTCCCCCAATCAGATTCAAATTTCAAATTGTTAGCCAAATCTGGCTAAATCTCTTATTAAATCTGTTTTAAATATTTCCTAAACTGCTTCTCTAACCTCCCCTAGACTTACCCTAGATTGTACACCCTCTAACTCATGATCCCCCCTTGTTACTTTTTAACTTATAGCCATTTATCAAATTTTCATTATTATATTAATCCTAACATTAACCCTAACCCTAATTCAATTTTCCCCCAATCCCGCAGCAGCCTAGGGCATTTTCCCCAAGCCGCCGTCTCTCACCCCTCTCCATATCTCCCTCGCATCTCTCTCTCACCCCGGTGCCCTCCGACGATCGCCGCGCCGCCCGCGATCTCAGCGAGCGCCCCCCTCGCATCAGCGCTGCCCTCGCTCCACGGCACCGCCGCGTAGCGCTCCTCCAGCGCCCGCTACCCGCGCCCACCTCCACAGCCTCCCGCCGTCCGCCCTCGCTCCGGCCTACAGCCGGCCGCCTGCGGCGCTCCCCACGCAGCGCCGCTTGCCCTCGACTCCGCCGACTGCCGCCGCACCCGCCGCCAACCGCAGCTCCCGCTCAGCGCCGTACGGCCGCGCTGCTGCAAGCTCCGCTGTGGCCACCTGAGCAGATCCCCGCGATCCGCCGCTTCCCCTCGTGGCTCCACCTCGCCCGCATCCACCGATTCCGATCTTCGCCCTCCGACATACCGCCGCCCTCGCCTTCATCTTGTCTCTGCAGCATAACGGAGACCAAAGGGGCAACTTGAATAATGAAATGTGGGTTTCATTGGTGAACAGTAAATGTTAGGATGTATTACTTTCAAAGTTTCCCTATAAGCCAATGGTATGATTTATTATGTTTAATATTACGTGTATATATATTTTTACAAACAGGTTGGCAGATTATATACTTATATGACATATTAAATGAATATGAAACGCTACAACATTTATATTGGGTGTTAACAACGGGCTTCTAAGTATATGAGTAAGCCTAGTTATATATGTTAATATATATATTAATAGTATATAATACTAGATGAAAGTGTATTAAGTGGATTTAATTTTAGTGGCTTGATACCGTGAATTTAATGATGCAGATAAACCGTGACTTTCGTTTCTATCCCCAAGGACTAGTGGCAATATGTTCCGGGAATAGGAGTCGCGACGCGATCCGCTGCCGTTCCAGACCCGACACTTGATCCACGCGCGATCGTTATACTAGGTTGGTATCACCCTACTCGTAGTAACCCACACTTTAAGTCATCGAAAACCTAATTAAAACTGGCAACCTAATCATTAAATTTACTTTCTGCTCCCTTAAAACGATGTGGAACCGTAGATCGACGATCGGACTTTTTGACTGTGCACATAGGATAGAATCGTCGGATAGGCTGAACGGACATCTTGACTTGTGACTGTTAGGGTAGCCACGTCCAACCTAGAAATGAACCTAAATAAGATTTATTGAAAATCGCGACCTTACGCCGTCGCCGTGACACTGTTTAAGATGGACGACCGCGGACGCGACGCCTGAACGAGACGCCCCGGACGGACGGCACACTCGCCACCGCAGGCAAGTGTACCCACTTGCGCTTTTGACCGTGCCTTGGTCTTAAACTGCTAGAACTGTTAGACTGTGAACAAATAGAACCGGACGTGAAATGATAGCGTCCAGGACGCCCTGACGACCTAGACTTGGCGACGAAGTCTAGGCGTAACAACAACAACTTTTGACACCGTAGGGTTATCTTGTGGGTGCATGTGTGTGGACCCCCTAGAATCAACAAAAACTGCTACTATAGGTTTCATCTACATGTGCGTGTGTGTGGACATCCTAGAACAACTTTTCCCTTGCCATGTCATGAACATCTTGCACGTCGTGTCTTGTGTAGCCTATGGGCAATGAGACGCTCACCTAGTAGAGTGGGTGATCTTTGTTACGGAACACCTACGTGAAGCTCGGCACCCACCTAGCAGAGTGAGTGTCCCAGCAGACCGAGAGGATAGAGACGCTCACCTAGCAGAGTGGGTGGTCCTATACAGTAGTACAGTTTCACCTACGAGGCGTCCGTCGCTCACCTAGTAGAGTGAGAGATACGCTACCGATCGTAGGGATAGAGGCACTCACCTAGTAGAGTGAGTGGCCCTATATTATCTTGTCTTGAGCACTTGGGTTTGGGGTAGGGTTAGCGTGCGCACGGGGAGAGGGTCTGATCCCCCTCGAATCGTAAGGCGTGAACCCTTCGAGTCACACGTGTCTTGTCTTGTCTTGTCTTGTCCTGTCCTGTCTTACTGGTCTTGTCACGTCTTGTCATCACCCCTTTAGGTTAGTCCCGTAGTCGGTAGCACACGCTACGACTACTGCTTGCTACGTTTTACTTTCCTGCTATGTTTACTTTCTTTCGTCACTCTGTTATAACCCCAGCATGCTAATCAACCAGTAAACTGTTGTTTAATAGTTCGGTACACTTGCAGTAGAGTCTGACCCTTCTTGTAGACTTTACCTGATGTACAGTTCCTTTCTTTTGGGTGCTGTATGTCAGGTGTCGAGACAAAGTACGTTAATGAGGCGGACCTGCCAGAGTACGTAGAGCCGGAGGACGTCGATCCTGAGTACATGCCCGAGGAGGACCAGAGCTAGAGATCTTCACGTTGCGGATTTAGAGGTTTCACTACAGTTTAGTTGGGTGCGTAGCACCGTTTACTTTCTGTCTAGGTTGGGTGCTTGCACCATTAGTTTACTTTCAGCTGTTTTGTAGCCGTGTTGGCTTTTGTTTAGACTCCCCGTACTTTTCTGGATATCTGTTGAATAAAATGAATGTATCTCTTTTAGTACTTTTGTTGTTCCGTACTAACTTGCAGGGACCTGTTCCTTTGTCTTGGAGTACCACACAGACGCTTATTGGGTCCGAGCTTCACAGCTCCGGCCTAAGCGGGCCTTGTCACGTTTCGCTTCCGTCATTTTGGGAAGCGGGGCGTGACAGCCCAGATCGACTCCGACTCATTCGAAGAGCAGCACATATAGCGGTGACGTGGCAAGATCTCAGCCATTCGTCGCTCGAATCGACGACATCGGTGAAGGGGAAACACAGCTAATGCTCGAGCGTTCGATCAAGATCGAACGGCTGTTGTCAGCTCGATCCAGCGGCGAAGAGCGGGCGAATCCTCTGGCAACGTGGCAACATCATAACGATCCATTCTCAATCAGACGAATGAGAATTCTCCGAGTTTGATCCGAACTCGAGAGAGAAGCGGAGCGGGTCGAAGAAGCATTGCGGATCCGCTAGGACACGTGTCCAATTCTTGTTCGATACCGCATTAGATGGACGGCTGGGATTTGAAGCGGCTGGCGGGTTCGGGTTTTAGGTGATTGTGAATGCGGTTTTGGATCCGTTAAGCACATTAAACCCTCAATGCCTAGTATTTAAGATATTCTAGGGTTTTTGTTGCGTATTCTGGCGTATTGGGGGCTCTAGGAGCCGTATTTCGCCATGAAATTTGGAGGCCCTGGGGACAGAGGCTAGATCTATCATCTGAAGGAGATTTGGCACTATTTGGAGAGAATTGGCGACATTTTTCCTATCTTTAGCCTTGTATTTTGCGTATTTGGCTTAGAACTGAAGTATTATTCACGTATTTTGAGGTTTTATGTTGTGTTTGTCTATGAATACTGAATATATTCTCTCCATGCGTGGTTAATATTCATATGTGTTGGTGTTGATGTAGTTAGGGTGTCGTAATCATTGATTTTGATAACTTTTCGCCCTCTTTGCATGGTATAATCACGTATTTTGTCGATTTCTATATATATATCATGTTTGGGTATGTTATACGGAGACGTGGGCATGCTTGATTCGAATATGATCTTTGCGAACTTATTCGTGATGTGACCCGAGAGGGCACTTGTATTTATTTTCTGAAATCGACGTTATACGTGACTAACTTTTCGGCACTATTTCATGCTCTTTATCGCCATACTTTTCGACGTTCCCGTGCCCTAACCGGATGAAACGTTGAGTTATAGAAAAGATATTTATAATCATTGATTGCACACAACCTAACAAAATCATTACCAATGCATACTTTCCATTTTAGTACCCTAATATCGAATTCGCCGCAAATATCGTAGGATTTTCTTTTACTCTTTAAACCTATCGATTCCATATCTTTAGGTGGTTGGTTATTATCGTATTATTACTCTTTACAAACTAAAATTCGTGGTTTTGCAGGTCAGTTGTCCCGTGGATATGATACCTGGACTCACCAGGATTATTACTTATTCGATCTCCTGTACTTGGGATTAGCGCTCACACATTTTGAGACGAGTCACCCAGCGCCGCACTGTTCCCTTCGAGTCCGCCTCGACCTTCCCTCGATGGAAACCTCCTCCTTTCAACTGCACCACGTCGCTGTATCCCCACGTCCAACCCGTCACCTCTCCACCCGACACCTCCAGGCGCATCACATTCGTCGACCCACGTCGTCCGCCGCTCGAGTAACCATCCGACTCCGCCCTAGCCTCTCTCGCACTGCCCCTCCGTCTTTCCCATCTCCCTCTGACCCAACAACCCACAAGCCAGCACTTACAACGGCCAACGACCCCTCCGAGCACCTGCGAAACCCACAACCTCCAATTCTTCTCCCTCCGCCACCTCCGAGCATCCGACCCTCAACTCCGGCGTCTAACTCTCTAACCTACTCCATCGCCACACCTGCACCACCCACCATTGCCGAACCCTCCACCAGCCCCTATCTATCTCACTACAGTAACTCTTTGTATACAACCCCACGATCATCCAGCTCTTTTCTTCGAACCCAGCGATGCCTCTTTCACCTCCGGTGCCATCTCTGCCTCCGAACACCACCACCACCTTCGTCTTCCTCGACCAACTCATCACACCACTGCATCCTTCGAAAACAACCACCAACTCTGACAATCACTGCTCCGCCTCATTTGACAACCTCTGCAAGTCGTGTGCTTCTCGCCGTCAACGGGCGCCGCCACCTACACCATCACCATGCCCGCATGAGCGACGTTCGAACGTCGAGCGGTAAGTTACGTAATTGGACAGTAAATGACATGCTACTAATATTATATATGTACACTTTATATTATTATATGGATGCACTAATATTATATATATATACTTTATATTATTAAAAGGTTGTACAATTAACTTATATGATTAGTTAGTGGTGGGTTAGTGATAATAAGTTACGTAAATATAGGTGTTACATGTAATTTTGGTATATATGTATATATATACACCTAGTCTATACGTAATTAAATACGAATATGTGTGTGTGTGAATAATGGGTATCATATGCCATATGAGAGCCTCTCTCATACACCCTCTCACATAAAGCACCCAAGTTACAACCAAGTACAAACCCATATGAGCTTGTACTTGGGTGCTTTATGTGAGAGGGCGTATGAGATAGGCTCTCATATGGCGTATAATAGCCATTATGTGTGTGTGTGTGTGTGTGTGTGTGTGTGTGTGTGTGTGTGTGTGTGTGTGTGTGTGTGTGTGTGTGTGTGTTATAAATAGGCCCATGAGGCCCATTGGGTATCCGGCCCATCATTGAAAACTATAAATATGAGGGTAGGGGGCTCTTAACCCCCTACACCAATTTCCCTAATTTTCTCTTCACAACACGTTATCAGTACGATCACGCTCGTTGGAAAAGGCGACGGCGATCGAGGAAGGAGATCCATCAACCGCTCAGTTTTAAGAAGATCGTAATCTTCTCAACGGGGAGCAAAAAGGGCATCCTTCACCAACCGTCGTCTAGATTCCCTTGTCGAATCTAGAGGTAAACCTCAAAACTTTTTAGATCTAAACTTGCATTTCCCGTAGATCTGCATGATTTAAGATCAAAAAGTTTGAAAACACGGTAAAAATCACATTTTTATTTAGATATGCATGTCTAAAACAATAAAAAATCATTTTTAGAGATCTAACTGTTTGAAAAGTCAATTTCCCCCCCAACCTTGATCCATAACCCGCACGCCCGAAGGGCGTAACGGCAGCGATCCACAACCGCTGCCGGCGGTATGCGCCGCGGCCATCGGCCGCGACGGCCACGGCCAGCAGCCACGGCCTCAGGCCCCAGACTGATGCCGCGACAACCGCGACCTGACGCCGCGGCCACGCTGCCACGGCCTCAGGCCACGGCCAGCGGCCTCAGGCCGCGGCCGCTGTAGCCACGACCAACTGTCGCGACCACAGGCAGCGGCAGCCGCGGCGAAGCACCCCGGGCCCACCTAGGGTTTTTCGGAAACCCTAGCCCTTAACGGGCCAAATTTTTAGGGGAGGCCCAATTAACCCTAATGGATTGTTTTCATGGCCCAAAAGCCCGAAAATTAGCACA
Source organism: Scilla litardierei (assembly GCA_030789695.1). Classification (NCBI taxonomy): domain Eukaryota; kingdom Viridiplantae; phylum Streptophyta; class Magnoliopsida; order Asparagales; family Asparagaceae; genus Scilla; species Scilla litardierei. Next base: position 260,625,201 of record CM061142.1, on the reverse strand, counting down.
TTTTCACAATAATTTCTCTTTGTTATGAATAGGCCCATGAGGCCCATTGGGTATCCGGCCCACCATTGAAAGCTATAAATAAGAGGGTAGGGGGGCTCTTAACCCCCTACACCTATTTCCCTACTTTTCCCTTCACAACACGTTATCATCACGATCACGCTCGTTGGAAAAGGCGACGACACGTGAGGAAGGAGTCCATCAACCGCTTAGTCTAAGAAGATCGTAATATTCTCAACGGGGAGCGAAAAGGGCATCCTTCACCAACCGTCATCTAGATTCCCTTGTCGAATCTAGAGGTAAATTTCAAAACTTTTTAGATCTAAACTTGCGTTTCCCGTAGATCTGCATGTTTTAGGATCAAAAAGTTTAAAAACACGGTAAAAATCACATTTTTATTTAGATCCGCATGTCTAAAAACAATAAAAATCAGTTTTTAAGAGATCTAAATGCTTGAAAAATCAGTTTTTACCCCCCAACCTTGATCCATACACCACGCGCCCGAAGGGCGAAACGGCGGCGCCCACAGCGCCACCGGCGGCTAAAACACCGCGGCCATAGGCCGCGGCCCGCCGTCGCGGTGGCCGCGGCCCGCCCCTGCCACGGTGGCACGCCGTGGGCCCCCCTAGGGTTTTTCGGAAACCCTATCCCTTAACGAGCCAATTTTTTAGGGGAGGCCCAATTAACCCTAATGGGTTGTTTTCATGGCCCAAAAGTCTGAAAATTAGCCTATTTACACAATAATTTTTCTTTTTATTTTATGGCCCCAAAAGCCCAAAATAATTAAAGAAATTTTAAATAAGGGTTAAAGCGGAAAATAAAACATTAATAATATGGATCAAAGGTAAAAAAAATTTCAAAAATTTTTTTAATCACGTCACTCACTATTTAGATTATTTTACATGCCTGTGAAATGATTATCTGCGTGGTTGTATATTTTCCATATATTATCTGCGTGGATGTACGATTAGGCTATGTTTTTAGGGATCAGCCAGGTTTCCCACATCTTTTCTTTTCTACAATTTTTTCTTTTTGAGAGAAATTTGTAAGTGAGGAAATATATGTAAAAAGAAGACTGGAGGACACCAAAAAGGAGCTGAAGGCGTATGCACAAAGAAGAAAGGGGCTTCTCTCTGAATTTCTCGAGTTGTATTTATTCTTTCATGCAATTTTTGATATAATTTCGGACTGTCTTTTTCGTTTCGGTGTCGGCTGGCTGATCCCCATAGTCCTAAGTTATTTTCATTGCTTATACATTAAATGCGTGGATGTTAATCTCCTTTAATTATTCACGTTATGAAACTGTTAAAAAGCATGCGTGGATGTTAAGTTTTTCTTTAATAATTCACGATATGAAAATGATAAAAAGCATGCATGAATGTTAATTTTCTTTATGAAAATGGTAAAAATACATGCGTGGATGTCTCATTGTTTTTACAGTTTAATAATCCATGATGTTTTTATATTGCTAGATTTTTCAATGGCCAGACTTGCGAATGTTGACTTTTCGGTCCTTAAGGCCGATGGGTCGAACTACTTGAGTTGGCAGTTGGACCTGAAGTTCCATCTGCGATCTCATGGGTTCAGTCTCACACCAACTGAGAAGGTAACAACAAGTACTGCCCCAGCCGACAAAGATGCTTCTAAAGAAGCACCTCATACAGAGGAAGTTTCCGATATACCGAAAGCCATTATCTATATCAGGAAACATTTAGACTCGACCCTGAAGGACGAGTATCTTACTGTAGAGGATCCTTACGAGCTGTGGGACGCACTTGAGGAGAGGTACATGCATCAGAGAGATGTCATACTCCCCCGTGTGCAGTACGAGTGGACTCACCTCCGCATACAGGATTACAAATCCGTAGTGGAGTACAACTCAGCACTCTTTCATATCACCTCACGCCTGAAGTTGTGTGGTGAAACAGTGACGGAGAAAATTTTGCTGGAAAAGACGTTCACGTCTTTCCACGAGAAGGACATGATCCTTATGCAATAATACCGTGAGAGGAAGTTCACAAAATACTCTGATCTGCTTTCATGCCTGCTAATGGCTAAACAGAACATAGATTTGTTGGTTGCTACTCACAACCTGCGCCCTCCTGGCTCCGCTCCACTGCCACCTCCTGCAGAGGCACACTTTCAGTCTTCCCAGAAGAAGAAGATGGACAAGAAGGCTAAATTCCAGAAATTGAAAGAACAGAAGCATCGGAAGAAGGCCACTCCCTAAGCTCCTCCTCAGAACCAGAAGTTCGTGGAAAAGAAGCAGAAGTGGACGTCAAAAGGTGGTACTCCCTAGAAAGACTGGTAGGATAAGTGCTCCAAATGCGGAATGACGGGCCACTGGTCCAGAATCTGCCGCACCCAGAAACATCTCCAGGACCTCTACCAGGCAAGCCTCAAGCCTCGAGCTGAGACAAACCTGATTGAGAGCGCAGCGTTGCCAGAGACCTCATGGACTCCTGAAGACTTCATGGGAGATGACACTCTCTAGTTATGGACCATTTTTATCTACTAGCAATGTATCTTCTTTTCATGCATCGTATCTAGTTTTTATTCCATGTCAAACAATCTTTTGAGCATCTTAAATGAAAGTAGATCCTTTCTTTTTCATAGTATTTACTGCTTAAATGTCTTTCTTTATATAGATATGGAATCAATTTGCCTAGTGGATAGTGCATCGACGCACTCGATCCTTCAAAACATAGACTACTTCACGAGCATAAGTAGCTACTCTGGTCCACTAAGAACAATCTCAGGACCAGCTAATATAATCGAAGGATCATGAGAAGCAATCATATTGCTCCCCGGTAACACACAAATCACACTTATGAATGTGTTATACTCCCCTAAATCCATCCGAAACCTCCTAAGCTTTAAAGATATCTGTCACGCCCCGCTTCCCAAAAAGGACGGAGGCGAAGTGTGACTAAGGCCCGCTTAGGCCGGGGCTGAGAGCCCAGACCCAATAAGCGTCCGTGGTATTCCAAAACGAAGGAAACAGGTCCCTGCAAGTTAGTACGGAACAACAAAAGTACTGAAAGAGATAGCATTTCATTTTATTCCAAAATAACATCCAAAAGTACTGAGAGTCTAAAACGCCCGAAGGGCTACAACTGCAGAAAAAGAAACTACGGGTGCAAGCACCCAACCTAGGCAAGAAAAACAACAGGTGCTACACACCCAATCTAAACTGGGACAGAACTCTGGATCAGCAACTGGAGGCCTCTAACTCTGGTCCTCCTCTGGGTCGTACTCCGGATCAACGTCCTCCGGCTCTCCGTCAGCTGGCAAGTCCACCTCGTCGACGTACTCTGGCTCAACACCTGACGTACAACACCAAAAGAAGGAACTGTACGTCAGGTCAGGTCTACAAACAGGGTTAGACCAAACTACAAGTGTATCAACTTTTAGACAACGTTTTACTGGTTGATTAGCATGCTGGGGTTATAACTGAGTAACAAACAGAAGTAACATAGCAGGAAAGTAAAGCGCAGCAAGTAGTAGTCGTAGTGTGTGCTACCAACTACGGGACTAACCTACAGGTGTCATGACAAGTCGGGACGTGACGGAAACAAGGCAAGACAAGACAAGTGAGACACGAAAGGGTTCACGCCTTACGGTTCGAGGGGGATCAGACCCTCTTGCCGTGCGCATGCTCAACCCAACCCCAAACCCCAAGACAAGACAAGACAAGATATCCGTATAAGGGATCACTCGCTCTAGCTTGGCGAGTGCCCTATTGCCTGCAGGCTGTGTATCCGTACAAGGGATCACTCTCTCTAGCTTGGAGAGTGTCCTATTGCCCGCAGGCTGTGAATCTGTACAAGGGATCACTCGAAGAGTGCCCTATTGCCCAGCGGGCTGTGCAAGACGGGACGGGACGTGACAAGACGGGAAGGGTTATTCTAGGGTGTCCACACACACGCACACACATGATAGCCATATGATGTCAAAAAGTTGTTATTGTCGGGCTCAGACTTCGTCGTCAAGTCTGAGCCGTCAGGAGTCGTTCCGGACGCTATCATTTCACGTCTGGTTCTATTTGTTCACAGTTATCAATTCTAACCAACTAAGGCCTAAGCACGGCCAAAAGTGCAAGTGGATACACTTGCCTGCGATGGCGAGTGTGTCGTCCTCTCGAAGCGTCTTGTCCAAGCGTCTCGTCCGCGGAAGTCCGTCTGAAATATCGCCACGGCGACGGTTTCAGGTCTCAATTTCATCAAATCCTATTAGGTTTCGTTTCTAGGTTATCGGGACTATCCTATTCGTCAAAAGTCACATTTTGATGTTTCAGCCTAATCGACGATCTATCCTAAGTGCACAGTCAACAAAGTCTGTTCGTCGATTTTCTATGTTCGTACAACGTTTTACTGGTGCTGGAAATAAATTTTAGTTCAAGTTGACGATTTTTAGTTTAGGGTTCAGTCAGCTATTGTGGGGGTTTCTACGAGTTTCGGGGAACCAACCTGAACCGGCGTTTGTCGTAGATTGGAAGTCGTGTCTGAACGGAGGACTCCTCAGCTTCAGATCTGGTCCTCGCACGATTTCCCAAAAGTTGAAACTTGCGACGATGGCCTACGACGTGTCGCAACGTCGTAGATGGCAAATCCACGAAGTAGCACACCCAAGTGGGGCCCACAGCAGTGCTAGGGGTCAATGGGGGACCCACAACACCTCTGTAGAACTTGGGGGGCCCACCACAGGAGTTGGTGTGGGAGAAACCAAGTTGTGACGAAGTGCTGTCGGTCGGACACCGTCGGTGCGAGGGTTTCTCTCGGTCAGACCGAGAGAAGCTCTCGGTCGGGCGTGGTGCAGCGCAGCGGAGGCGGGGTCGTGGTGCGGTGCGAGGGAATTCCTCGGTCAGACCGAGCGGGCCTCTCGGTCGGACACGGTGGGTGCGGGCGTGCAGCGCTACAGAGCAATGCGGAGCGGCCTCTCGGTCGGTGCGGAAGATCTCGTCGGTCGGGCGCTGAGGCGGGGGTTGCAACGGTGCGGGGTGCGGAGCGGAGCGGGTGCTCGGTCTGACCGAGCGATGCTCTCGGTCGGAGCGGGCGACAGCGAGGGGTCTTGTAGCGGAGTGCTGCGAGCGGGCGATGCGGGGAGCGGCTCTGGTCGGGCACGGGGATTTACGGGGGCGGCCGTCGGTCGTGCACTGGGACGTTCGTCGCAATGTTGCGGCGAAGCTTTGGGAGAGGAAACGACGGCTAGGGTTTTGTGTGATGCGGAAATTAGCTAGCCTAGGGCTAATATAAATAGGAAAGAGGGTTAGGGCTAGGTCTAGGGTTTAAGAAAACGTAATTAAATAATTAAAATAATTAATTTAAAATAAATTTACTCTCCTCTCCCTCACACAAGATGGGTACGGCCAAAAATTCTGAAATTTGGTCTAAAAATTCTTTAATACGTTATTATAATATATGAATTTTATCATAATTAAAACATTTATAAAAATAGGTTTTAAAATTATTTAAAACTTTCAAAAAATGGAAAATAGGTCAAATTAAGTCCAAAAATTGTAAAATAAATATTGGGGTGTTCGGGGCGACGAAAGAAAGAGATTGGAGAAGACAGATCTAAATTTCGACATCGAGAGACGAAACTAAAAATAGAAACGTCTCGCATCAAAACAGAAAGTCACGACGTCACATCAAATAAGTTAGTATCGCGGAAGAACGACTCGAGATATGTCGTTCCAAAGTTGTTCCACAATCTAATACTTTCAGAGACAATCACGTCAACATATCACACGATAATGTTCAAAATCAAATATAGTCTAAAATAAACACGTGCACGATCAAGAGCACGTGCACAAAGAAAGTACGATCGGAAACCGACCGTTACAATATCCGTTTAAACGGATATCAATTAGAGACGGTCCAGGAAAATGAAAGGGAATACTTGCTTGTAACGTCTCTTACAAATGGTTCAAAAACCATTGTGGGACGTTTCAAGGGACTCCCCTCGGGACTTTACCAAACAAGTATACAAACTCCAGAAACATCAATGGCGGAGCACCTGCAGTGCCCACAAACACCAGAATTCCAACTCTGGCACAGTAGACTGGGACACCCCGGATCTGTTATGATGTACCTCATCATAAAGAGCTCAAGGGGTATATACTTGAAGAACCTGAAGATTCTTCAAAAAGGCAAATTCTCATGTCCACCCTGTTACAAGGGTAAACTGATTACGAGACCCTCTCCACTGAAAGTGGACCTGGAATCTCCAAGTTTTCTGGAAAGAATCCACAGAGACATTTGTGGGCCTATACACCCATCAAGTGGTCCGTTCAGGTACTTTATGGTCCTGATTGACGCATCTACTAAGTGGTCACATATGTGTCTACTATCCACCTCTAACCTAGCACTGTCTAAGCTTTTAGATCAGATAATCAGGTTACGGGCCCACTTCCCCGACTACCAGATAAATAAACTTCGTCTGGATAATGCGGGGGAGTTTACGTCACAAGTCTTTCTAGACTATTGCCAAGCACATGAAATTGAAGTCGAACATCCTGTAGCGCATATTCACACACAAAACAGGTTAGCAGAATCTCTAATTAAGAGACTACAATGGATTGCTCGTCCATTATTACTTCAATCCCAGCTGCCAGTGAATGCATGGGGACATGCAATTTTGCATGCTGCATCTTTAATAAAATTAAGACCTTCTGGAGGTCAGTCATCTTCTCCAATGCAACTAGCACTTGGAGCCCCACCAATTGTCTCACACTTGAGAATATTTTGCTGTGCAGTATATGTCCCCATAGCACCACCACAAAGGACAAAGATAGGTCCACAACATCGCCTAGGCATTTATGTTGGGTTTGACACCCCCTCCATAATTAGATTCTTAGAACCCCTTACGGGAGACGTTTTCAAAGCACGTCTAGAAGACTGTGAATTTGATGAAACATCATTTCCAAGACTAGGCTCACAGACAAAGAAGCCCGAAGCTTCAAACTGTATCACTTGGGATACAAAGACATTATTTCACTTTGATCCGCCCACAAGCCAGTGTGAGGAGGAGGTCCTGAAGATTCTCCACATCCAAAACACTGTCCATCTCTTGCCGAACAAATTTACTGACAACCAGAAGATTGTCAGATCATACGTCCTTGCTGCTAACACTCCAGCTAGGATTTACATACCACAAAATGGATGCAATCCGCCTGCAGTAGAAATGGTTGGACCTCTCAAAAAGAGAGGGCGACCACCGGGATCCAAGGACCAAGTCTCTCGAAAGAGTAGGACCCTTGGCAATGGTAAAAAAATACCACCACAGGATGCTACTGTAAGCCCTGCTACCCCATCTCTCCTAAACTCTCAAACAGAGGAAAAACCGGGAGAAAATGAAGTTTCGATACACTATGTACGAACTGGTGAGTATTGGGACAGAAAGAGCACAACCATATATGACACATTTGCGTGTAATATTGCCATCAACGTCGCGTACTGTGATGATGATATTGAACCACGCTCTCTGACAGAATGTCAAATCAGAGATGATTGGCCAAAGTGGAAAGCGGCAATAGGAGTGGAGTTGGATTCACTCACCAAATGAAGGTCTTCGGACATATAGTCCAGACACCAAAAGGTGTAAAACTTGTGGGTTAAAAATGGGTATTTGTTAGAAAATGAAATGAAAAAAACGAGATCGTTCGCTACAAAGCAAGGCTTGTAGTGCAGGGGTTTACCCAACGTCCAGGGGTGGATTTTCAAGCCACATACTCCTCGGTCATGGACGCGATCACCTTCCGATTCCTCATTGGCTTAACAGCCCAAGAGGGTTTAGATATGAAGCTTATGGACGTCGTGACTGCATACCTATATGGAAACTTAGACCGAGACATCTATATGAGATTGCCTGACGGTTATTTTTTGCCAGCAGTACTAAAAGAGAGACAACGTGACATCTACTCAGTGAAACTGCAAAGATCATTGTATGGTCTAAAACAATCTGGAAGGATGTGGTATAACAGACAGAGCGACTTCCTTGCTAAACAAGGATTTACAAATGACCCAGTCTGTCCTTGCATCTTTATAAGAGTAAAGGCAACATGATTTGTCATTATAGCCGTCTATGTGGACGACTTGAACCTCATCGGATCTCCTGAAGAGATCGCCGAGATTTCTAGAAGCCTGACAGAAACATTCGAGATGAAAGACCTCGGAAAGTCAAAATTCTGTTTAGGTCTTCAAATAGAGCATCTTAACGATGGGATCCTATTACATCAGTCAACTTACACATCGAACTTACTGAAAAAGTTTCAGATGGATACGTGCCACCCCTTCAGCACCCCAATGGTCGTCAGATCATTGGATGTGCATAAAGACCCCTTCCGGCTGCTGGAAGAGGGGAAGGAAGTACTAGGCCCTGAAGTGACATACCTAAGTGCTATCGGTGCACTCCTTTACCTGGCTAACTGCACTCGCCCTGACATAGCATTTGCAGTCAACTTACTAGCCAGATATAGTGCTGCACCTACACAACGGCACTGGGCCAGAGTTAAGCTTCTTCTGCACTACCTCCAAGGGTCCATAGACTTAGGTCTATTCTACAGGAAAGGGGCATCAACTGGTTTAGTTGGTTATGCTGACGTAGGTTACAGGTCAGATCCTCATTCAGAGAATTCTCAGACCGGATACATGTTCACATATGACGGCACTGCCATATCCTGGAGATCTGTAAAGAAGACCATGACAACCGTCTCATCCACTCACTCAGAACTGCTAGCAATCCATGAAGCAAGCAAGGAGAGTTGCTGGCTATGCTCTGTGATCCAGCACATTCTCACCTCCACCGGCCTGATGACCGGCGTACTTGCACCTACTCCTCTCCATGAAGATAATGCAGCATGCGTGGCCCAGCTACATGACGACTACATCAAAGGCGACAAGACAAAGCATATCTCCCCCAAGTTCTTTTGGACGCACGACCTTCAGAAGCAAAAGCAGATTGAGGTACAGAAGATCCAATCATGTAATAACTTGGCAAATTTGCTTACCAAATCCCTGCCTACTAGTATCTTTGAGAAACTTGTATACGGGATTGGGATGAGGAGAGTGAGGAAATGTAAACTGGATCAGGATGAGAGGATTATGAACTCATAGATACATATGAGACTGATGTATAGATTCATAGGAAATCTGCAAGCCTGAAGCTTGGTCAGATGAGGGGGAGTCAACTGCAGAGTTGTACTCTTTTCCCTTGGCTACTGGTTTTTTCCATAGGGTTTTCCGTAGTCAAGGTTTTGACGAGGCAACCTCGTTGACTCTGAATCCTGAAGCATCCACCCCTAAAACACATCCCTAAACAGGGGATGTTATGGATTAACTGTTCTTTATTTAACAAGGCAGTTATCCTAACTCGGATCCTGAAGAATCCACCTCTTATTTAATGTTGGTTGGATAAGGGGAAGTGTTATGAATAGGCCCATGAGGCCCATTGGGTATCCGACCCACCATTGAAAGCTATAAATAAGAGGGTAGGGGGGCTCTTAACCCCTACACCTATTTCCATACTTTTCCCTTCACAACACTCTTTTTATTTTTGGCCCCAAAAGCCCAAAATAATTAAAGAAATTTTTTTTAATTTTCAAATAAGGGTTAAAATGGAAAATAAAACATTAAAAATATGGATCAAAGGTAAAAAGTTTTTCAAAAATAATTTTTTAGCACGTCACACACTATTTAGATTATTTATTAATCTTTACATGCCTGTGATATGATTATCTGCGTGGTTGTATATTTTTCATATATTATCTGCGTGGATGTGCTATTAGGCTATGTTTTTAGGGATCAGCCAGGTTTTCGACATCTTTACTTTTCTGCAATTTTTTCTTTTTGAGAGAAATTTGTAAGTGAGGATATATATGTAAAAAGAAGACCGGAGGACACCAAAAAGGAGCTGAAGGCGTATGCACAAAGAAGAAAGGGGCTTCTCTTTGAAGTTTCCGAGTTGTATTTACTTTTCATGCACTCTTTGATGTTACTTTCGGACTGTCTTTTTCTGTTGATGTCGGCTGTCTGATCCCCATAGTCCTACTTTATTTTTCATTGCTTATACATTAAATGCGTGGATGTTAAATATTTCATGCTATTTTAATGTTAAAATGAAAATGTTAAAAAGCATGCGTGGATGTTAATTTTTCTTTAATACTTCACGTTATGAAAATGTTAAAAAGCATGCGTGGATGTTAATTTCCTTTAATAATTCACGTTATGAAAATGTTAAAAAGCATGCATGGATGTTAATTTCATTTAATAATTCATGTTATGAAAATGTTAAAAAAATACAAGCGTGGATGTCTATTCTTTTTACAGTTTGATAATCCATGCAATTTTTTATATTGCTAGATCATTTACTGGCCAGACTTGCAAATGTCGATTTCTCGGTCTTGAAGGCCGATGGGTCGAACTACTTGAGTTGGCAGTTGGACTTGAAGTTTCATCTGCGATCTCATGGGTTCAGTCTGACACCCACTGAGAAGGCAACAACAAATACTGCCACAGCTGAAAAGGATGCTTCTAAAGAAGCACCTCATGCAGAAGAAGTTTCCGATATACTAAAGGCGAAAGTCATTATCTATATCAGGAAACATTTAGACTCGACCCTGAAGGACGAGTATCTTACTGTAGAGGTTCCTTACGAACTGTGGGACGCACTTAAGGAGAGGTACATGCATCAGAGGGATGTCATACTCTCCCGTGCACAGTACGAGTGGAGTCACCTCCGCATACAGGATTACAAATCCGTAGTGGAGTACAACTCAGCATTGTTCCGTATCACCTCACGTCTGAAGTTGTGTGGTGAGACTGTGACTGAGAAAATGTTGATGGAAAAGACATTCACGTCTTTCCACGAGAAGGACATGATCCTTATGCAACAATACCGTGAGAAGAAGTTCACGAAGTACTCTGATATGCTTTCATGCCTGCTAATGGCTGAACAGAACAGAGATCTGTTGGTTGCCACTCACAACCTGCGCCCTCCTGGCTCCGCTCCACTGCCACCTCCTGCAGAGGCACACTTCCAGTCTTCCCAGAAGAAGAAGATGGACAAGAAGGCTAAATTCCAGAAATGGAAAGAATAGAAGCATTGGAAGAAGGCCACTCCCCAAGCTCCTCCTCAGAACCAGAAGTTCGTGGAAAAGAAGCAAAAGTGGACATCCAAAGGTGGTACTCCCAAGAAAGACTGGTAGGATAAGTGCTCCAAATACGGAATGACGGGCCACTGGTCCAGAATCTGCCACACCCAGAAACACCTACATGACCTCTACCAGGCAAGTCTCAAGCCTCACGCTGAGACAAACCTGATAGAAAGCGCAGCGTTGCCAGAGACCTCATAGACTCCTGAAGATTTCATGGGAGATGACACTCTCTAGTTACGTAATTGAACAGTAAATGACATGCTTCTCTCGTCGGACCGCCTCATCACGGAACAGTGCTCCTTCATCTTGTACATTTGCAGTTGGACCATGTTTGTATCATTCACTCACAATTTGCAGATGGTCTAGTAAAATATCAGTCACTCACATAGTAGCTAAAGAAGAACCTTCATGTTTAGAAAGCTAATATGTTTTCCATAGAAACATATCTGCCATATAATGATAATTTAGTTAAGATAATATGTTTAAATTCTTTAGTTATATCTGCCATATAATGATATGTTTCTAATATATTAGCTTAACATATATGTTTATATTCTTTATGTGTGTTTTTGATCTGTGTGGGCACATAAAAATTACACAATATAATGTAAAAGACAATGCTACCTTGATTAGAGGCCCAAGAATGTGTGGCTTGCCATAACTGTCTGTTGCAATTGAATAGAGTGTAATCCCTTTGGCTAACTTCTGTTCGCTATCACCAACCTGAGGAAAAGACAATTCTAAATCAACTTACCCAATGACTAAAAAGATCTCAGCGTGAACTATCAATATTAGTTCAAAAGGAACTTGGAAAAAGAAATGAAATCTTAAAAGGACATCAACATCAAATTACAAAGCATGAAATTCAGAAGAAGACAAATGAAATAGACTAAACCATTTCTGGCAGCAATGAGATAAGTTGGAATGACTGTCTCATAATCTAAGACATACCATGATACATATTGATGGGTTAAGATATGCATTTCACATAGAACTTGTTTACATCCAGATAAGATGTGAAAAGATATGGTGGCATATAGCAAGAACTATAATATATGTTTGATCAGGGCCTCACCATAAAGGAAGATATTTCAAAAACATTTATCATAGATGTTTGAAAGTTAGACAAAGCACATAAACATAACAAACTAAACATTGAAATATCTGATCAGGAGCGAAATATAAATGTATCTAAATAAAACTTAGTTTAAATTTAAATTCAACAACAAATCAAACTTAAATTTACCAAAATTGACCAAACCAAGAAAAAAAGTAGCGAAATTTTGTTTGATACCTGATAAGTACACATGCTTTACTTAGCATTCACATTCCCGATCCTCAGCGCTGCAGGCTCCTTCTCACTCCTCTTCTTGATCGCCATGATGGTGTCCTGCCTGATCGCCATCGACAACACCAAGAACCCATCGTAGTCAATGTGCTCTCTGATATGACAAATATGAACATACATGAGAAAAAATAAAAGGACATGATGGCCATATCTTACTTTCTGAACATTTCGAATAAACTGTCAATTCCTTTAAGAGGAAGGGTACTCAGCAACAACACATAACATGACCAGATTGATGCCCATATCAAAAAGTATGCAACTGGTCTCCATGAAAATTGTTGAATTGCAATCCACATTTGACTTGTCACTTTGTGTTCTTTGACATAATTTGACGGACTCTTTTCGGCTGCATTGGAGTTATTCTGCATGAATATCTTTGAAGGAGGAGCACCCGGACCAATCCTAATAGAAGAATTACTTGATATGAAATAGTTAATTGCTAAAAATCTTGGAGAAAAAAGGCAAGGGACAAAATATGTCTGTAAGATGCTGAGCTTTATAATTTTGAACAAAGATGGCATACGTGTACAATTAGAATTACAGGACAAAGTGAAAAATGTGTCGCCATAACCCATCCAAAGGCTGCCAAGGAAGCTATACTTGCCAACATGAGAATTTTGATTAAAGAACTAAAATCAACAGCCAAGATAAACAAAGTCCAAAAAAGCACAATTTTAATACAAAAATGTGTCTCAATATCCAGGTTTAAATTCACATGCATGCTTCTTTTTTAACCTTATTTAAGTACCAAAACATCTGAGGATCTTAGTTTCTCAGAAATAAAAGCTGAACAACATATCTCCAATTGTATATTGAAAGTAAAAACCCAAATTCAGTTAAAATTACTGAAATCTCAGATTTGAAACCTGGTGCCCGAGCGAAGACGTCGGGCTGATCGCCGAACAGCTTGGCAAACTTGTTCCTGATGTTTTGGATACAGATCTGGGCCTCCTCAAGGGTGGAGTCACAGCCGTAAACGGGCTCGATCTGCAAGAAAACAACATTGTTGTTAAAGCTCCACCTCCCATTGTGTTTGATAGAAATTAGATACACAGAAAGGAACAAGAGAGAGGGACATGATGCACAATCATAGCCTAAATACATAAAAATGAACAGCAACATTAATAAAAATCCTAATAATAATAATTTTTAAATAAAAATGATATAAATTGCAATGGATCTTTAGATATTAATACACAATGTGCTGAGTTGCTAAATTTTTTGAGGCTAAGAATTCATATTAAGCCACAATTTTTTGAGGGATAATTACATGCTAACAGGAACGATGTGTATTTTTTTGAGGATTAATATGCTAATGCTAACAGAATTAATATGCTAACAGGCACGATGGCTAATAGGATTAATATGCTAATGCTAACAGAATTAATATGCTAACAGGAACGATTTGCTTCTTATATTTCCATGCTTCACCGATTTTTGTGGCAATATCTTATGGCTTGATGCAGTTTTAGTGTATAAATTCATGCTTCATAGATGTAATTAAGTGTACAATCTATGATGTAATCAAGTCATAAGCCATACACAACAATAGTTTTATGCAATTAAGTGTACAAATCCATGCTCCACATTACATATTTACATGCTTCACAACCAAAACAGAAATCTCTCACTAATTTATGTTGAATGTAAACTTCCAAAAACAAAAATTAAAACAGAAATAAACTATGGGAAGAAGGGCAGGTTCCCATCATAAAATCCTTGGCACAAAAGATGAGTAGCATTCACTTGCATTTTGCAATGTTTTATATAGATAAGAGTACTCTTTGGTTGGAATAAATATGGGAAAAGGGCAGGTTTTCTGATGTATCAAAAAAATTATGGGAAAAAGGAATCCACCAAAAACAAAGCAAAAGGAGGTTATTTATTTTCACTGGCAATTCAAATGATCCCATAGAGAAGAAAACGATCAACTGAAGAGAATAAGCCATTTAGTTCATACATTAAACAATATGGACTTCCCCAAGTAAAATAAGCGAAAAATGACTTGAAAATAATGGTTTACTCATGGATCCTGGATAAAATTCTATATAAAGAAGAAACCACACTGGAATGAAGATTAATCATTTTATTGATAAATAAAATTATACAGCAGTGGTCTAATCTCAATAACTAATTGTAATAGATGATTAAAGGAAACAATTGTTGAGAATTGGACTTCTCCCTACTTGGTGTTAATGATGAGCAAACATAAATACTTGTGACTAATCCCCTATTTTGTAGTTAATCCATTGCCTAAGCTTATTATGAAGATCGACTTGCAATGGATGACACTCAAAGTTGATTGAAGGCAAATGACATGGATTGGATGATCGTAGATGATGATTGAAGCTCCAAGAAGACTTCAAGCTCATGCGATGGATAGAAGAGAGAATTCGTCAATGTAATTTTCTTTTATCTCTTCTAGTATGTAGCTTAGAAGTAGAACTTTAATGGAGCACTCACACACATCATCATTTCAGTCTTAGGACATCATTAGATCATTCGTCCTTAGACTCCAATTCATTTCTTTGTGATTGTACTTGGATTGTTTATAACAGTCGAGTGCTGAACATTTTACAGTCGTTGTCTCAAAAACAGTCGACTGTGTTTTGTGCTACAGTCGCCTGTTATGCACAAACTTTTACAATCTAGTTATGGGCCTCTCTGTTTATTTCACACGGGCAACTGATGAACAATTCACAGGCGCCTGTCCCAATGACAGTCGACTGTGTTTTGTAAATCAATCGCATGTCTATCTTCTGCCCAAACTTTGTTGATCTGACTTTTACGACCAGTCGACTAATGTTAAATATACAGTCGACTGTCCCTAAGATCAGTCGACTGTCTATGCTGCAACAGTCGTCTGTCTGTGAGCCAATTCATTGACTCAGCTCTCTGGAAATTCTCAGGGTATTTGACAGTCGTCTGTATAAGGATTTACAGTCGCCTGTTCTGATTAACAGTCGACTGTTTTATTCTCATCAGTCGTCTGTCCTGTTACCTTACAAGATTTCCAGATTTCATTCAACTTACCCATCTTTCGGCCAGTCGCCTGTAGAAGGATTTACAGTCGCCTGTTGGTTCAACAGTCTATTGGATCTGGATCGTAGCCTAGAGGGGGGTGAATAGGCTAATAAAAATATTCGTGCAACCCACGAACAACCACACGCAGTTATAAGCACAAGCAGAGTAAATAAAATGTAAACACAGAGTACGGACAGATTTACCCTGGTTCGGTCGTCCCCACGACCTACTCCAGCCCCCGAAAGCAAATACTAGATAGATATGTAATCCTATACAGCTACAATGAGTCATGATCCCAAATCTACTCTCACCTAGCTCGTACGCACACCACGTGCTCTACACTATCAATCTAATTAGATGCTCTCCCTCCGCGACGACTCCCAAGTCGTCAGGTCCCCAAAAGTAACACAAACAGGTAATGTTTCCCCTACAGAGATCGCTACACCAATACAAAGATAAATAAATAGAGTTTTAGAAATGCTCAGTAATAGTGTGTCGTCTCTGTCAATAGGCGCAGGTCAGATATGTATCTGACGTGATGTAATTGTCTCTGCAAGTCATGCAACTCAAGTTGCGGCTGTTTTGTCAAAAATTCGGCACAAAAATATTTCTTGTGCACACAAAAAAACTTCTGCACACAGAAGTCCTTCACACTCTTGTTGTTTTCTGTTTGTTTCTTTGGAATGTCCTTTGGCATTAATTTCTTTGCAGGCTTTGGTCCATCCCCTGTGACTCCTTTTGCGTGGAGTGCCTGCAACCACAAAAGAATAGTGCTCAGTTTCTTTTAATAAGAAAAAAAGAACTTACCTTTAAGCCTTTTGCCCTTTGAATAAGTTGTTTTCAGCAGTCGACAAAGTAGCGCACAAGTCGGATTGCAAAGATGCGGTAGCTTGCTAGGGGAGGCACTCGGATGCGGCACTTGGGAAATTTCGCTCAAACTTCGCTGCTCCTGGATCATGCGGCCTCTTGGGAAAATCATGCGGCCTCTGAGAAGCAAAGATCAAAACTTCGGCATGCCTTTCATGCGTGCGGCTGAGAAGTTTGGAGAGAAAAAAAAAACTATGTGCTTTGATCACCAGAAGCCAATTTCGACCACCACAAAAGGATAAACCCCGGCTCAGAATTGGTGGGGCTCTTCGGAAAAATTTTGGAGAGAAGAGGAAAAGAAATCTGCCCTTTTTGGTGATGGGAATCTTTTTTGGCCGCCGGCTCTCTTCTACCCTAAAATTTTTATGCTCCTCTTTTGATTAAAGACCAAGGGCGGCTCTGGGAAATTGCAGATTAAAGGGCTTATATATATTTTTGGCCAGTTGCTCTTTTTTTGCACACCCAATAATTTTGGTAAAACCTTGTACTGTGCACTTGGGGAAATAATGTTGAAAGAAAAACTTAGGCTCTTTTTCAATCACCCTTCTTTCTTATACTCTCAAGTGGACGTGTGATGTTGATGTCCCCTTTTTGTTTCTTCAAATTTGATTGGGTACAAGCTTGAATGCTCCCCACTTAATTAATCTCTTCTTCCTTGAATTGTGTTTTTCCTGTACAAACAAAAACTCACGAAATCATATCTTAATAATCAATTAAGAATAAAGCAAGTGTACCACAATCTTCCTTTGTTCATTTGTTGAGTGCGACACATGGGTGATTTGCGACTGCTGAAGTTCTCTTGTTGCGGCTTGCTATATGATTAGCAATTACTCCAACTATTGGGAAGATTATCATTTCGCCTTTCCTGAAACACACTTAGCACACACGTTACATATAACACAACGGTTGTCATCATCAAACTAGAGATCCTAGATCGTTGCTCCCAACACAGTCGACTGTCTTTGCTTCATCAGTCGACTGTCCACGTGGTAAGTTACCATCAGTCGACCTACACTTGCTAACTGTGCAACAGTCGACTGTGGTTTCTTCAACAGTCGACTGTCGCGAGCGCAGATTCTATCCGTTGAGAATTTTCTCACGAATTCCTAAAGGGTTTTTGCCTAAACTGTTTTATAGATTTGAGAAACCTATAAATGGGGCTTCTACTGTTCCATTGAGAGGTTACCAATTCTTCCAAGTTTTCTCTCAAGCTTTCATTCTAAAGTTTTAAAGCTCTCAAATCCAAAGCCCTAAGAATTCTAATTTTTGATCTCTTGCTCTCCAACCTAGAACCAAAGAGTTATCTTCTAGGCATGTGGTGCAGTCAAGAGAAAGGGCTTTCTCCTCTCTTCCAAGAGAGTCTTCAACACACAACATGTAATGCCCTGCGTAGCTATTGCACAAGTACTAGAGGGGGGCTGAATAGTACTTTAAAATAATCAAAAGTATTATTCCTAATTATTGTGTAAACACACAAACAACAATGCAGAATAACTACAAACAACAAGAAATAAACAATTGCAAACAATCGATATAACTGGTTCGGATCCACCCAAGTCTCCCCGACTTGTTCCCGGTGATCCTACGTCCCAACCACCCGGATCCCCTCCGGATACTTGAGTTAGAAACCACTAACCCAAGTCTTGCACTATGAAATTCTTGTAGAAAAACCTCTACAAGACCAAATCAGACACAAATGAAAATGTGACTCCCACAACCCGGGATCACACACTTCTCTCACAACCGAGAGAAGAACTCAAATATCAAATGAGATGAAATAATAAAACACTTACCCACAAAATCCTATGCCTTGAGTAAAACTTACAATATTAGGGCAAGGAGGATTTTAAGGAAGAAGAAGGCACCAAACCCTAGCTCCAAATAGATGGCCAGCAATAGATGGCTAGGGACGAGTTTGTGACCTTGAATCAAGCTCTTAGCTTGAGAGGCTCACAATGGAGAGAATCTCTCTTGAGGAATTAGGGCTCAAGAAGTTGATGGAGAGATTCTTGTGAGAAGAGAGTGCTTTGAAATAGAGTTGAATGGCTCCTCTTTGATTTCTCTAAACCTCTAGAATATCAGCCTTGAATACTAGGAAAGAACCCCTCCAAGTATATATAGGTTAGAGAGAAGAGAGAGGAAAAATCGTGGCATTTAAAGCTCCAACGGCTCTATTCTGAAGCAGCTTAATCGGTCTAAGAAGGATCACTGACCGATTAGTTTCTCAACTAGTCGGTCGGTGATTCTTCTTGGACCGACTAAGAGGGTGACAACCAATAAAGATAGTTCAGGAGAAATAGAACTAGTCGGTCTAAGTAGACTTGCCAACCGACTAGTTTGACAACTAGTCGGTCGGTGAGTGTTCTTTGACCGACTAAGAGTTGAAATACGATAGGCTGAAGACAAGGCAAACTAGTCGGTCTAAGAACAAATTCCAACCGACTAGTTTCTCAACTAGTCGGTCGATGGTTGTTCTTGGACCGACTAATGAGTAAACAGTAGCTCAGGCTGTGAGAATGAAGATATAACTAGTCAGTCTAAGAAGGATTCCAAACCGACTAGTTTGACAACTAGTTGGTCGGTGAAGCTTCTTGGACCGACTAATTGGTCAACAGAGAAGAGCTGAATTTGAACAAGGCAATCTAGTCGGTTCAAGAAGGATTGCCGACCGACTGGATTGACATCTAGTCGGTTGGTTCTTCTTCTTGAACCAACTAACATGCACTAGAAGCCGCGAAATGAAGCACGAAGATTCGAGAAAGATTCTATGGGCTTCTATGATAATCCTAGCTCTAATAATGTAAGACCTACTCAAGGCTTAACATTCTATACGATGAAGCTAGAAGACAATAAATTAAACATGACGAACCGTCTTCAATGTTTCAATCCGAATCTCTTGACTTCAATAATGCTCCTAGAGCTTCAACGAAGCTTCAGGCACATGATCACATGCTTTGAGAAGTCTTGAGACGTCGCTTGAGATGTACGAAGTAATTTGACGACGATCTCCATAACTGTGCTCACAAGAGTTAGTTCACGATATTTATGTTTGCTCATCATCAAAACCAAATCCGGGGAATCACTACTCAACATTCTCCCCCTTTTTGGTGATGACAAACCAACATAAATAATAATCAATAATAATAATTCAAATGAAATTTACTTACTCCCCCTGCATTGATGACACGTTAGTTCCGTATTCAATAATAGTCATACGCATCAAGCAGATGAGAAAAGTATAAAATATGAACTCAAGTATTGCAGTTTAGGATCTAAATCCATTTTTATATCTTAACTCCCCCTAAATCTAACATATCAAATTAGATTCATGGTAAAATGCTTTAAATTATCATTTAGCATATTGTCATTATTAATTCTCTCCCCCTTTAGCATTAGCAAAAAGAGCGGGAGGAGATCAACGACAACAACAAAGGCTATTAATAAAAGCATGGGAGTCTAAGAATACGACCACGGTCCAAATGACACCAATCGAAAATAACGAAGAAAATCAAAGCGTGCCAACGAAACCATAGTCGAAAATCGAAATCATCAAAACTCAAAACAATTTCACGTATTGAGTTATGGACTATACTCTCCAATATCAACATTCATAACAAATTGAGTGCATGGAAAACAATTCTATGTTTTCATACAAACAAATCTATTAAATCCATATAGGGTCGAGTGACGAAATCAATATCAGAGACATAAATACAATGTGCACAAGAAACAAATGGCAACATGATGTACACATCATACAAAATTGTTATGCCAAAATAGAGATAGAAACTTCATACAACATATGGCATACACAATTTTAGTACACTAGCATGCATTCCAAAAGAGATACTCACTAAATGAGTCAAATAAAAGCATGGAATGCCATGAGCATAAGAAAGATAAGAATTATAACATAAGCTCAAAACTAGCATCAAGATATGCATGAGATAGTCTAAAATACAAAGTGACATCTACATGCATTCAACACACATGGATACCAAAAGTAAGAATATACTTACAACATTAAGCTCCCCCTACTTTGGTGCATCACTTAAGCACCATCAACTCCATTTGAGTGAAAATCTTTGCAAGTCAAGGAGTTGGTAGGGTTGGTATCCCATGGTGGATTTAACCTAGAAAACACAATTTGGAGCTAAATATTTGATTTATTGCTCCTTCTCTTATTCTTGAGTACCTGAAGATAAGAATATCTTTCCATGGTACCCAAGGACATTGGGTCCTAAGAGATTAGACCTTTGGAAGCCAAGTCCAATTGGACTTAGACTTTCCAACGAAATCATCATTATGCATGACATTCATAAAATAGGAATTCATGTAAGCATGTTTTTCTTGCATGTTAGTGTTCTTCGGGCCCCAAATAGTGAATTCCTTGGGAGCCCTATTCTTATTGGGAGCATGCACATATGGTTGATTTCTATGTGATGCATGTGGCCTACGAGGAAATGGCCTAGGAAATGCATGTCAAGGATAAGCATAAGGCACATGATGAAATGGTGCATGATGATAGTTGTTCATATGATAATGTGGATAAATATATGCATGTGGAGGAACACGTGCATGAGTGTGTCTCACATGGTGTGCACGTGCTCGTGGATGTGGAGCATAAAAATCATCATACGTGCGAACAGGTGGGGTAGGATGTGTGTTCCTACATGGCATAGCATACATAAAAGCATGACCCCTCTTTGGAGGTCCACCCAAAGTGTGTTTCTTTCCAAACGGGGGTGTGTACCTAATGGAAGCACCATTGGTAGAAGAACTACCCTTGGGGTGTTTACTCCCACTAGTTGAGGCATCGAAAGTTGGCCTAACAAAGGTAGTGGACGATTTGGATGAGTTTCCCATCTTATACCCCAAGCCAATGTGATGATTGGCCGGAAGTAAGTCATTTAGGATATTATCCAAATGGCCCTTACCTTTATTGAATTTATTAATTCAGACTAATATGCACTCATACTTCTCGGTGAGAGAATGCATAGAAGCATCCAAGGTGGACACTTGCGATGTGAGTACATAAACACGAGACTTGAGATTTTCATTCTCAATACTCAAAGTTGAGTTTTGAGAAGTCAAATCCGCTATCTTGCGTTCATCCGATTTCTCAATGCGAAAATGCTCAAGTTGAGATTTGAGATTTACAATCTCATTTCTCAACCCTTCAACAACAGTGTCGTTGTTGATGATGATAGGCTTAGGTGAGGTTTGGAGACTAGTTAGCTCATTTTTAGTCTTAATATATCTAGTTGCCAATTTAGAAAACTTAGACCAAAGTTGTTCGTTAGCTAATCTAAGTTCATCCATAGTTACCTCATCGCCTTCATCCTCGCTTTCATCCTTGCTTTCATCGGAGGAGGTCTCTTGATCATGTTCCTCTTTTCCTATGAAGCACATGTGTGCTTTCTCCACTTGTTTATCATCCGACTGTCTACTTGAGGAGCCCTCTTCGGAGTCGGTGAATGAGCCGATAAGTCCTTTCGTGTACCCTTTCTTGTACTTTCTCGACTTTTCGTACTTGGGTGCCTTCCACTTCTCCTTGTGTTTGTTGAGAGGACAATCCGCTTGATGTGTCCTGGCTTGTTGCATTTATAACACACAGGAGCGGAGGCATTAGTCGAACTAAATTTTGATTTATTCTTAAACATACCTTTTCGGATGAATCGGTTGAACTTCTTTGCCAAATCGGCCAAAGCTTCTATGTCCAACTCGTCTTTCGATTCTTCATCATCGGTAGATGTAGATGGAGCGGCCTTGAACGCAATCGCCTTTTTCTTTGGCTCTTCTTGCTTCAAGTACGACTTCATTTTTTCTTGCATCTTTATTTTACTGACCTTGCGTACCTGATAAGACATCAAGATACCCATTAGTTGAACGACAGTATATTTATTCATATCATTACCTTCCTCGATGGCGAAGGTACATTTTTCCCAACAAGAAGGAAGTCTGTCAATGATCTTTGAGACTTTCTTCTTTTAGGTGTAGGTCTTTCCAAGAGCCTCCAACTCGTTGGTTATGTCAACGAAGCGAGCATAGTACTCCTTCATCAGTCGACTGTGCAATTCTCACCTACCATTATCAATTCTCACCTACCCTTGCTGACTGTGCAACAGTCGACTATGGTTTCTTCAACAGTCGACTGTCGCGAGCGCAGATTCTATCCGTTGAGAATTTTCTCACAAATTCCTAAAGGGTTTTTGCCTAAACTGTTTTGTGGATTTGAGAAACCAATAAATGGGGCTTCTACCGTTCCATTGAGAGGTTACCAATTCTTCCAAGTTTTCTCTCAAGCTTTCATTCTAAAGTTTTAAAGCTCTCAAATCCAAAGCCCTAAGAATTCTAATTTTTGATCTATTGCTCTCCAACCTAGAACCAAAGAGTTATCTTCTAGGCATGTTGTGCAGTCAAGAGAAAGGGCTTTCTCCTCTCTTCCAAGAGAGTCTTCAACACACAACATGTAATGCCCTGTGTAGCTACTGCACAAGTACTAGAGGGGGTGAATAGTACTTTAAAATAATCAAGAGTATTATTCCTAATTATTGTGCAAACACACAAACAACAATGCGGAATAACTACAAATAACAAGAAATAAACAATTGCAAACAATCGATATAACGGGTTCGGATCCATCCAAGTCTCTCCGACTTGTTCCTGGTGATCCTACGTCCTAACCACCCGGATCCCCTCCGAATACTTGAGTTAGAAACCACTAACCCAAGTCTTGCACTATGAAATTCTTGTAGAAAAATCTCTACAAGACCAAATCAGACACAAATTAAAATGTGACTCCCACAACCCGGGATCACACACTTCTCTCACAACCGAGAGAAAAACTCAAATATCAAATGAGATGAAATAATAAAACACTTACCAACAAAATCCTATGCCTTGAGTAAAACTTACAATGTTAGGGCAAGGAGGATTTTGAGGAAGAAGAAGGCACCAAACCATAGCTCCAAATAGATGGCCAGCAATAGATGGCTAGGGAGGAGTTGATGACCTTGAATCAAGCTCTTAGCTTGAGAGGCTCACAATGGAGAGAATCTCTCTTGAGGAATTAGGGCTCAAGAAGTTGAGGGAGAGATTCTTGTGAGAAGAGAGAGCTTTGAAATAGAGTTGAATGGCTCCTCTTTGATTTCTCTAAACCTCTAGAATATCAGCATTGAATACTAGGAAAGAACCCCTCCAAGTATATATGGGTTAGAGAGAAGAGAGAGGAAAAAATCGTGGCATTTAAAGCTCCAACGGCTCTATTCTGAAGCAGCTTAATCGGTCTAAGAAGAATCACTGACCGATTAGTTTCTCAACTAGTCGTTCGGTGATTCTTCTTGGACCGACTAAGAGGGTGACAGCCAATAAAGATAGTTCAGGAGAAATAGAACTAGTCGGTCTAAGAAGACTTGCCAACCGACTAGTTTGACAACTAGTCGGTTGGTGAGTGTTCTTTGACTGACTAAGAGTTGAAATACGATAGGCTGAACACAAGGCAAACTAGTCGGTCTAAGAACAAATTCCAACCGACTAGTTTCTCAACTAGTCGGTCGATGGTTGTTCTTGGACCGACTAATGAGTAAACAGTAGCTCAGGCTGTGAGAATGAAGATATAACTAGTCGGTCTAAGAAGGATTCCAAACCGACTAGTTTGACAACTAGTCGGTCGGTGAAGCTTCTTGGACCGACTAATTGGTCAACAGAGAAGAGCTGAATTTGAACAAGGCAGTCTAGTCGGTTCAAGAAGGATTGTCGACCGACTAGATTGCCATCTAGTCGGTTGGTTCTTCTTCTTGAACCAACTAACATGCACTAGAAGCCGTGAAATAAAGCGCGAAGCTTCGGGAAAGATTCTATGGGCTTCTATGATAATCCTAGCTCTAATAATGTAAGACCTACTCAAGGCTTAACATTCTATACGATGAAGCTAGAAGACAATAAATTAAACATGACGAACCGTCTTCAAAGCTTCAATCCAAATCTCTTGACTTCAATAATGCTCCTAGAGCTTCAACGAAGCTTCAGGCATACGATCACGCGCTTTGAGAAGTCTTGAGACGTCGCTTGAGATGTACGAAGTAATTTGGCGACGATCTCCATAACTGTGCTCACAAGAGTTAGTTCACGATATTTATGTTTGCTCATCATCAAAACCATATCCGGGGAATCACTACTCAACACAACATACCACTCCTTCAAGTTCTACTTCAAGGCATAGGTGATTGTAAGTGTTGCTTTCATTATTTCATAACTTTCGTTATTTGAATTTGCTCTCGGGTTGTGAGAGCGGTTTGCTTGCTCACAAGTTGTGGGAGTCAAGGTCAATCGATTGTACTTCGATTTCACTTGTAGGGTTGCTACAAGTGGGTTTTAAGGAAACCTCAAGTTAGGATTCTAACTTGATTATCCGGAGGTATCCAGGTGGAAGGGACGTATGATTACCAGGAACAAGTCGGGAAGTGACTTGGGTAATCCGAACCTTGAAACATCTCTGCGTTTGTGTGTGTTTCATTTTGGGTTTAATTTCTATTCCGCATTATTTTATTGGATTGCATCTAAATTGGTGTAACTATCTTTTTAAATTGCATAAACACTATTCAACCCCCCTTTTAGTGTTTTCCCCATAGACAAGATCCTTACAATTGGTATCAAAGCGCAAGGTTATAGCTATGGCATCCAACAACAATAACGACTTTGTACAACAATCACGATCGTGATGGAGCGTCCACACTTTTCGAAGGTCAATCTACGATGCGTCCTCCACATTTCAATGGCACTAACTTTGGCTATTGGAAGTGTAGGATGGAGACATTTATTAGGAGTGCTTCACTTTGGAGAACCCTCCACAAGGAGTACGTCGAGCCCACCGAAGAGGATTTCAAAAAATGGACGCCTTCCGAGAAATCCGCCGAAGTCAACAACGCTAAAGCAATGAACGCTCTTTATTGTGCGTTGATGTAAGAGTGCATATCAAATTTGGTACCATCTCATCGTTACCCAAGAGGGAACAAATAAGGTAAAACTTTCAAAGTTATATGTTGCCGTGCAAAACTTCGATTTATTTCATATGCAGGAAAATGAGAGCATTGCATCGATGTACAGACGTTTTACCGACATCACCAATGAATTGAAAGCCCTTGGCCAAACATACATCAAACCTGAAAAGGTAAGGAAGATCATCATGGGAATGACCTCCAAGTGGAAAAGAAGAGCGATTGCCATCGAGGAGGTCAATGATTTAAAGAATTACACAGTTGTGAATCTTATCGAGACTCTCATGTCTTATGAAGTAAGACGGGAGAACCGATTAAATATTCGAGCTATGATGAATCCTTCGGAGGCCAAGAAGAAGGCTTTGGCATTCAACACCAATTCATCATCCTCCGATAGTGAAGAATCAGAGAATGAGATGGATTTGGGTGAAATGGCCCAAATGGCAAAGAAGTTCCAACGCTTCTTCCGCAAAGGTAAATTTCCCTCTAACAACTGATTTGAGTCTACTAATGCTACTTTCTCTCTTTGCTTTAAATGTAATAAGCCAGGGCACATCAAGAGGGATTGCCCAATGCTAATGAACAAAGAGAAGTGGAAAGCTCCGAAGTACCACAAGTCCGACAAGAACACGAGAGACAAGAAGAAAGGACTCGTAGGTACATTCAATGACTCAAGTGATGACTCATCAAGTGATTCCAATGATGAGAAGGGTGAGAGCGCTCACATATGCTTCATGGCCCGAGAGGATCCACTCTCCGATGAGAGTGATTCCGACACGGATGATACCGAGGTAACAATGGATGAACTTCGTATTGCTAATGAAGAATTATTTGCTAAATATAAATCTTTAATGCTTAGATATACTAGCTTAAATAAAATAAATGTTAGCAAGTCATCCACTCCATGCATTATCAACAATGACACCATTATTGATACTTTAACTCTTGAGAAAGCAAACTTAGCTTCTCAAAATATCACTTTGAGAGATGAGGTGAATAACCTCAAATCTCAACTAGATCAAATACATCCTAAGGATAATTGTAACGGCCTGTTTCTATCGTACCTTCTTCGTGCACGTGCTTTTGATCGTGCACGTGTTTATTTTAGACTTTATTTGTTTTTGAACGTTTTTGTGTGATATGTCATCGTGATCGTCTCTGAAAGTATTAGATTGCGAAACGACTTTGGAACGACATATCTCGAGTCGTTCTTCCGCGATACTAACTTATTTGACGTGACGTCGCGACTTTCTGTTTTGACGCGAGACGTTTCTATTTTTAGTTTCGTCCCTCGACGTCGAAATTTAGATCCGTCTTCTCCACGCTCTTTCTTTAGTCATCCCAAACACCCCAGAATTATTTTACAATTTTTGGACTTAATTTGACCTATTTTCCATTTTTTTGAAAGTTTTAAATAATTTTAAAACCTATTTTTATAAGAGTTTTAATTACAATAAAATTTCTATATTATAATAACGTATTAAGGAATTTTTTGGCAAAATTTTAGAATTTTTGGCCGCACCTATTTCGCGTGAGGGAGAGGAGAGTAATTTTAACTAAATTAATTATTTTAAATTATTTTAATAATGTTTTTCCGAACCCTAACCCTAACCCTAGCTCTAACCTTTTTAAATTAGCCCTAGGCAAAGTTATTTCGTCATTGCTCAAAACCCTAGCCGCCGTTTCCTCTTCCAAAGCTTCGTCGCAACGTTGCGACGATTGCAACGTGCACGACCGAAGCTCATCCCCGCAATTCCAAGCGCACGACCGGAGCAAGCCCACGCATCGCCGCTTGCAGCGCCCGCTGCATCGCCCCCCCCGCTGTCACCCGCTCCGACCGAGAGCACCGCTCGGTCAGACCGAGCGCCCGCTCCGCACAGCCGCCCGCTCCGCTCCGCTCCGCATCGCCAAGCGCTGACCGACCCGCCCCGTCGGTCTGACCGAAGCCCGCTCCGCACCCCGCTCCGCTGCCAGCCTTGTCCAAGCGCCCGACCGACGGGATCTGTCGGTCTGACCGACAAATTCCCTCGCACCAACGCTGTGCCGACCTCCCCCGCATCGCAGCTCGCACGACCGAGAGCTTCTCTCGGTCTGACCGAGAGAAACCCTCACACCGAGGGTGAACGACCGACAGAACTTCGTCGCAAGTGGGTTTCTCCCACCCCAACTTCTGTGGTGGGCCCCCCAAGTGCTCCTGAAGTGTTGTGGGCCCCCTGGACCCCTAGCACTGCTGTGGGCCCCACTTGGACGTGCCTCTTCGCGGATTTGCCGTCTACAACGTTGCGACACGTCGTATGGCTTCGTCGCAAGTTCAGACTTGCGGAGAGACGTGCGAGGACCAGATCTGAAGCCGAGGAGTTCTCCTATCAGACCCGACATCCAATCTACAGCAAACTCCGGTTCAGGTTGGTTCCCCGAAACTCGTAGAAACCCCCACAATAGCTGACTGAACCCTAAACTAAAAACCGTCAACTTGAACTAAATTTAATTTTCAGCTCCTGTAAAACGTTGTACGAACATAGAAAATCGACGAACAGACTAATTTGACTGTGCACATAGGATAGATCGTCGATTAGGTTGATACATAAAAAAGTGACTTTTGACGAATAGGATAGTCCCGAAAACCTAGAAATGAAACCTAATAGGATTTGATAAATTTGAGACCTGACATCGTCGCCGTGGCGATATTTCAGACGGACGTCTGCGGACGAGACGCTTGGACGAGACGCTTCGAGAGGACGACACACTCGCCATTTCAGGCAAGTGTACCCACTTGCGTTTTTTACCGTGCTTTGGTCTTAGGTTGCTAGAACTGTTAGACTGTGAATGTATAGAACCGGACGTGAAATGATAGCGTTTGTGACGACTCCTGACGGCTCAGACTTGACGACGAAGTATGAGCCTGACAACAACAACTTTTGATGCTGTAGGGCTATCATGTGTGTGCGTGTGTGTGTGGACACCCTAGAATAACCCTTCCTGTCGTGTCATGTCACGTCCCGTCTTGCACAGCCCGCTGGGCAATAGGGCACTCGCCGAGTGATCCCTTGTACTGATTCACTGCCTGCGGGCAATATGGCACTCTCCAAGTTGAGAGAGTGATCCCTTGTACTGATACACAGCCCGAGGGCAATAGGGCACTCTCCAAGTGGAGAGAGTGATCCCTTGTACTAATTCTCAGCCTGCGGGCAATAGGGCACTCGCCAAGCTAGAGCGAGTGATTCCTTGTACTGGTGTCTTGTCTTGTCTTGTCTTGGGGTTTGGGGTTGGGTTGAGCGTGCGCACGGCAAGAGGGTCTGATCCCCCTCGAACCTAAGGCGTGAACCCTTTCGTGTCTCACTTGTCTTGTCCTGCCTTGTTTCCGTCACGTCCCGTCGTGTCTTGACACCTGTAGGTTAGTCCCGTAGTTGGTAGCACACGCTACGACTACTACTTGTCCTGTTTTACTTTCCTGCTGCGTTACTTCCTGTCGTGTTACTCTGTTATAACCACAGCATGTTAATCAACCAGTAAACTGTTGTGTAAAAGAACCTCAGCATGCTAATCAACCAGTAAACCGTTGTTTAAAGTTCGGTGCACTTGCAGTAAAGTCTAACCCTTCTTGTAGACTTTACCTGACGTACAGTTCCTTTTTCTTGGGTGCTGTACGTCAGGTATTTAGCCAGAGTTCGTGGACGAGACAGTCTCACTGGAGTACGAGGAGCCGAGGACGTCGACCCAGAGCACGTGCCTGACGAGGATCAGACCTTGAGGTCTTTTAGTCGCCACTTTCAGAGGTTACTACTTTCCGTTTCTTTTAGATAGTTTTGTTGCCACGCTTAAGCTGTTGTGATATGGTTCCCCGGATTTGGTTTTGGATGATGAGCAAACATAAATAATGGATACTAACTTATTTGTGAGCGCAGTTATGGAGATCGTCGCCAAAATACCATGTACAACGAAAGCGACGTCTCAAGACTTCTCAATACGCATGATCGTGTGCCTGGAGCTTCGTTGAAGCTCAAGGAGCAATATTGAAGTCAAGAGGAATGAAGATTGAAGCTTTGAAGACGGCTCGTAAGGTTGATTTTTATAGTCTTTTAGCTTCATAGATTAGAATGTTAAGCCTTGAGTAGGACTTACTTTATAATCGTCATTTCGCTCATATCTTAGAGCTAGGATTATCATAGAATCCATTAGAAACTTTCCCGAAGCCTATCGCTTCTTCCCTCGGCTTCTTGTGCATGTTAGTTGGTTCAAGAAGAGTCACCAACCGACTAGATGACGATCTAGTCGGTCGGCAACTCTACATGAACCGACTAGTTTGCCTTCTCTATATTCAGCTCTTTCCATGACTACAGTTAGTCGGTCAAAGAAGAGTCACCGACCGACTAGATGACGATCTAGTCGGTCAGGAGTCCTTCTCAGACCGACTAGTTGTGTACAGTCATTTTCAGCCTGAGCTACTGTTTCGAGTTAGTCGGTCAAAGAACGTTTACCGACCGACTAGTTGAGAAACTAGTCGGTCAGCATTTGTTCTTAAACCGACTAAGTCAACTTGAAGTCTACCTATTCTATTTCAACGTTAGTCGGTCAAAGATCATTCACCGACCGACTAGTTGTGAAACTAGTCGGTCGGCAAGTCTTCTTAGACCGACTAGTTGTCTTTGCCTGTACTTCGACTTCTTGGCTGTTCTACCGTTAGTCGGTCTACGTTGTATCACCGACCGACTAGTTGATGAACTAGTCGGTCAGTGATCCTTCTTTGACCGACTAGTCTGCTTCAGAATAGAGCCGTTGGGATTCTTTCAAACTCGATTTCTCTTGTCCCTTTAAATAGAATCCTGATTCGTTTGAAGAAGAGTTAGAGGTCCTATTTCCAAGCAATTTCAGACCTAAGAGAAGAGCTCTCCCAAGCTATTTCAAAGCTCTCTCTCCCTCACAAGAATCTCTCCCTCAACACCTTGAGCCCTAATCCCTCAAGAGAGATTCTCTCCATTGTGAGCTTCTCAAGCCAAGAGCTTGATCCTAGTCACCATACTCCACCCTAGGCTTCCATTGCTGGTCATCTTCTTGAAGCTAGGGTTTGGTGACATCCTCTTCCTCAAAATCCATCATTGCCCTAATTTGGTAAGTATACTCAAGGCATAGGATTTTGTAAGGTAAGAGTTTATTTCATTTCAATCGTATTTGAATTGTGTCTCTCGGTTGTGAGAGAGGTTGTGATCCCGGTTTGTGGGAGTCACATGTCTTTTGTATGATTTGACTTGTGAAGGTTGTTCACAAGTATTTCATAGTGGAAATCTTGAGTTAGGGTTGCTAACTCAAGTATCCGGAGGGGATCCGGGTGGTTGGGACGTAGGATCACCGGGAACAAGTCGGGGAGACTTGGGTGGATCCGAACCCAGTAATATTGTTTGTCTGCGTTTGTTTTAATTCTTGTTGATAGTTGTTTAATTCCGCATTGTCATTTGTTTCTTGCACAATAATTAGGAATAACTATCTTGATTATTTTAAGTACTATTCACCCCCCCTCTAGTACGTGTGCAGTAGCTACCACATGGCACTACAATTGGTATCAGAGCCAAGGTTAAAGCTACAAGTTCAAATCTATGACGAACAACGACTACACCGTCTTCAAGAACCGCGATGGAGCTTCTTCAGTTATGGAAGGACTATCCTCAGTCAGGCCTCCACACTTCAACGGTACCAACTATGGGTACTGGAAATGCCGGATGCAAATTTTCCTCCGGAGCGCTTCACTATGGAGAGCCACCATGACGGAGTATGTCGAGCCTTCCGAAGAAGATTTTGCGAAGTGGACTCCCGCGGAGGTCGCCGCGGAAGTAGCCAATGCCAAGGCAATGAATGCCTTGAATTGTGCGTTGGAGCCCGAGGACTTCAACAAGATATGCACATGTAAGAGTGCATATCAAATATGGAACCAACTCCTCATATTGCACGAAGGATCGAGTACGGTAAAAGATTCTAAACTCGTCGTTGCTAATAAAGAATTTGAGTTGTTTCATATGGAGCAGGGCGAAACCATGAAAGATTATTACGCTCGCTTCGTGGATATATCAAACGACTTGGAAGCTCTTGGGAAGACCTACACCCAAAAGGAGAAAGTCTCGAAGATAATCGATGGACTTCCTTCTTGTTGGGAGAAGCGTACCTTCGCCATCGAGGAAGGTAATGACATGAATAAATATACCGTCGTACAACTAATGGGTACCTTGTTGTCTTATGAGGTATGCAAGGATAGTAAGATCCGGATGAGGGAAAAGATGAAGGCGTACTTGAAGCAAGACGAGCCAAAGAAAAAGGCAATTGCATTCAAGGCCGCTCCATCTACCGATGATGAAGATTCGGAAGAAGAAGAGGACGAAGAATTGGACATGGAAGCATTGGCCAATATGGCAAAGAAATTCATCCGATTCTTCCGACAAGGTAAGTTGAATTGTAAATCAAAATTTATTTCGACTAATGCTTCTACTCCCGTGTGTTATAAATGCAATAAGCCAGGACATATCAAGCCGGATTGTCCTCTCTACAAACATAAGGGGAAGTGGAAGGCATCCAAGCACGACAAGTCGAGAAAGCACAAGAAAGGACTTGTAGGTACCTTCACCGACTCCGACTCCTCAAGTGGAGAGTCGGACGATGAAAGAATGGAGAATGCACACACGTGCTTCATGGGAAAAGAGGATTGTGATGAAGAGACTT
This sequence comes from Scilla litardierei, assembly GCA_030789695.1. Taxonomy (NCBI): domain Eukaryota; kingdom Viridiplantae; phylum Streptophyta; class Magnoliopsida; order Asparagales; family Asparagaceae; genus Scilla; species Scilla litardierei. Next base: position 260,593,106 of record CM061142.1, on the reverse strand, counting down.
CCTCCGATGAAAGCGAGGATGGAAGCGAGGATGAAGGCGAAGAGGTAACCAATGATGAACTTAGAATAGCCAATGAACAACTATGGAATAAGTTTTCTAATATGGCTACTAAGTTTATGAAGACTAAAAATGAATTAGATAGTCTTAAAAACTCGCCTAAGCCTTTCATCGTCAACAACGACACCGTTGTTGATGGGTTGAGAAATGAGATTGAAAATCTCAAGTCTCAACTTGAGCATGTTCATATCGAGGATTCGGATGAACATGTGATAGCGGATTTGACGTCTCAAATCTCAACTTTGAGTATTGAGAATAAAAATCTCAAGTCACGTGTTTGTGCACTCGCATCGCAAGTGTCCACTTTGGATGCTTCTTTGCATTCTCTCACCGAGAAGCATGAGAGCACATTAGGCCGAATTCATGAATTCAAAAAAGGTAAGGGCAAGTTGGATGATATCCTAAATGACTTACCTCCTGCCAATCATCACATTGGTTTGGGGTATAAGATGGGAGAGTCATCCAAATCGTCCGCCACCTTTGTTAGGCCATCTTCCGATTCTTCTACTAGTGGAAGTAAACACGTCATGGGTAGATCTTCTACCAATGGTGCTTCCGCTAGGAACACCCCCCCATTTGGAAAGAAACCCACTTTGGGTGGACCTCCAAAGAAGGGTCATGCTTACATGTATACCATGCCACGTAGGAACACACATCCTACCTCACATGTTAGCACAAATGATGATTTTTATGCTCCGCACCCACGAGCACGTGCACACCATGTGAGACACACTCATGCACGTGTTCCTCCACATTCATATGTTCATCCTCATTCTCATATGAATAATTATCGTCATGCACCATTGCATCGCATGCCATATGCTTACCCACGACATGCATCACATAGAAATCAACAACGTATGCATGTTCCCAATAGGATTAGGACTCCCAAGACATACACTATTTGGGGTCCGAAGAACACAAGCATGCATGATAAGAATTTGTATGTGAAGTCGTTTATAAATAATGTTATTTTGAATGATGATTATGTTGGGAAATCAAGTTCCTCTTGGACTTGGTTTCCGAAGGGTTAGTTCCTTTTGACCCTTCATTGCTTGGTACCATAAGTTTAATTTCATTTTTATGGGTACCAAAGCAATTGTGGTACGTATGGGTTACATTTAATTTGAATTTAGTTAGCTAAATTTATTGCCTAACCCATAGGATCCAAAAGGATTTTTGGATACCAAAATGATATTCTCTAGGTTAAATCCACCATGAGATACCAACCCTACCAACTCCGTGATTTGCAAGGATTTTCGTTCGAATGGAGTTGTTGGTGTTTGAGTGATGCACCAAAGTAGGGGGAGCTTAATGTTGTAAGTATTTTCATACTTTTGATTCACATTGGTATCCATTGGTAGATTATATTACAATTGGTATCATTTTGCTTCATTTCGTATGCTAGATTAGTGTATGCCATTGTTATATGATGTTCTATCTATTTTTTTTGGCATAACATTCTTGCATGCTACATTTAGTATGCACATCGGATTATTTTTGTCTCTGATGTTGATTTCGTCGTTCGACGATTTTATGGATTTAATAGAATTCTTTCTATGGAAACATAGAATTGTTTTCCATGCATTCTATTGATTTTGGAGAGTATGTTCCAAAACTCAATAAGTGAAATTGATTTGAGGTTTGATGATTTCGGATTTCGTTTTTCGCCTATGGCTTGATGATTTCGTATTTCGATTTTCGCCTATGGCTTGGTGATTTCGTTTTCCGATTTTCGTCGATGATTTTATGATTTCGGTTGTCGAGTTTCGCCTATGGCTAGATGATTTCGTATTTCGTATTTCATCTATGGTTTGATGACTTCGGTTTCCGATTTTCGACTTTGGTATTTTGCATTTGATATTTTGCATTGGTGTTATTTTAGGCCTTGGTCGTATTCTTTGACTCCCATGCGTTATTTTTTAGCCATTGCTTTTGTCTCCTCCCGCTCTTTTTGCTAATGCCAAAGGGGGAGAGATATAATAATGACAATGTGCTAATTAATAATTCAAAGGAATTTGCCATGAATCTAATTTGATGTGTTAGATTCAGGGGGAGTACAGATATAAAATGGATTTAGATCCTATATGTCAATATGTGGTTCATATTTCATATCCTCCCTCGCTGCTTGATGCATATGAATATTATTGAATATGGAACTAACGTGTCATCAATGCAGGGGGAGTAAGTAAATTTTCAATTGAATCATTATTATTGCTTATTATTTATGATTGGTTTGTCATCACCAAAAAGGGGGAGAATGTTGTGATATGGTTCCCCGGATTTGGTTTTGGATGATGAGCAAACATAAATAATGGATACTAACTTATTTGTGAGCGCAGTTATGGAGATCGTCGCCAAAATACCACGTACAACAAAAGCGACGTCTCAAGACTTCTCAATACGCGTGATCGTGTGCCTGGAGCTTCGTTGAAGCTCAAGGAGCAATATTGAAGTCAAGAGGAATGAAGATTGAAGCTTTGAAGACGGCTCGTAAGGTTGATTTTTATAGTCTTTTAGCTTCATAGATTAGAATGTTAAGCCTTGAGTAGGACTTACTTTATAATCGTCATTTCGCTCATATCTTAGAGCTAGGATTATCATAGAATCCATTAGAAACTTTCCCGAAGCCTATCGCTTCTTCCCTCGGCTTCTTGTGCATGTTAGTTGGTTCAAGAAGAGTCACCAACCGACTAGATGACGATCTAGTCGGTCGGCAACTCTACATGAACTGACTAGTTTGCCTTCTCTATATTCAGCTCTTTCCATGACTACAGTTAGTCGGTCAAAGAAGAGTCACCGACCGACTAGATGACGATCTAGTCGGTCAGGAGTCCTTCTCAGACCGACTAGTTGTGTACAGTCATTTTCAGCCTGAGCTACTGTTTCGAGTTAGTCGGTCAAAGAACGTTTACCGACCGACTAGTTGAGAAACTAGTCGGTCAGCATTTGTTCTTAAACCGACTAAGTCAACTTGAAGTCTACCTATTCTATTTCAACGTTAGTCGGTCAAAGATCATTTACCGACCGACTAGTTGTGAAACTAGTCGGTCGGCAAGTCTTCTTAGACCGACTAGTTGTCTTTGCCTGTACTTCGACTTCTTGGCTGTTCTACCGTTAGTCGGTCTACGTTGTATCACCGACCGACTAGTTGATGAACTAGTCGGTCAGTGATCCTTCTTTGACCGACTAGTCTGCTTCAGAATAGAGCCGTTGGGATTCTTTCAAACTCGATTTCTCTTGTCCCTTTAAATAGAATCCTGATTCGTTTGAAGAAGAGTTAGAGGTCCTATTTCCAAGCAATTTCAGACCTAAGAGAAGAGCTCTCCCAAGCTATTTCAAAGCTCTCTCTCCCTCACAAGAATCTCTCCCTCAACACCTTGAGCCCTAATCCCTCAAGAGAGATTCTCTCCATTGTGAGCTTCTCAAGCCAAGAGCTTGATCCTAGTCACCATACTCCACCCTAGGCTTCCATTGCTGGTCATCTTCTTGAAGCTAGGGTTTGGTGACATCCTCTTCCTCAAAATCCATCATTGCCCTAATTTGGTAAGTATACTCAAGGCATAGGATTTTGTAAGGTAAGAGTTTATTTCATTTCAATCGTATTTGAATTGTGTCTCTCGGTTGTGAGAGAGGTTGTGATCCCGGTTTGTGGGAGTCACATGTCTTTTGTATGATTTGACTTGTGAAGGTTGTTCACAAGTATTTCATAGTGGAAATCTTGAGTTAGGGTTGCTAACTCAAGTATCCGGAGGGGATCCGGGTGGTTGGGACGTAGGATCACCGGGAACAAGTCGGGGAGACTTGGGTGGATCCGAACCCAGTAATATTGTTTGTCTGCGTTTGTTTTAATTCTTGTTGATAGTTGTTTAATTCCGCATTGTCGTTTGTTTCTTGCACAATAATTAGGAATAACTATCTTGATTATTTTAAGTACTATTCACCCCCCCTCTAGTACGTGTGCAGTAGCTACCACAGGGCACTACATAGGCTTCTTCTTTTAGACTTTGTACTTGTTGGATATCATATCTCTAATTTAATGAATGCAATTTCCTTTCTGTACTTTTGTTGTTTCGAACTATAAAAATGCAAGAACCTGAAAAATCTTTTAAAATGGTACCTCTACAGACGCTTATTGGGTCCGAGCTTCTCAGCTCTGGCCTAAGCGGGCCTCGTCACGCTTCGCCTCCGTCCATTTTGGGAAGCGGGGCATGACAGGTTTTAGTGGTGGCCCATGCAGGTCTTGCAAAAGTTCGAAACAATAAAAGTACCGCATTCATTTGATATCCACGTACAAGTCTGAATTAGTTTCCCAGTCTTAGATAGTAGGAAGAATTAGGTAGACGTCCCAGGTTGATAGTCGGATGCCTTGGTTAAGATTTAGTCGTCCTCGTCCTAGACTATTTTAGCATCCCCATTTGATTCTGATCGTATTAGATATCTTGAGTCCTTCTTTTAGTTAGTCGCTCGCCCAACTCCATCGACTTCGGGCCCAGCAGAACGTAACCTCGATTCTCTTAGGAACCCTCTCTTTAGATCCTGATTATATTCTAGCTCATAGGAAGTCTTAGAGCTGAGTTATCCTAAATCTCTAGACAACCCGATGATTAGAACCCTTGTCCTCTAGCATCCCTCTGATCCTTGCAAATTTTGTGCTATCGACCATGGAGTCCCATCGTAGCTCTTCACGATTCATATCTTACGCGTAATCTTCATGCGATCATTTTTCCTTTCTCTCGATTCTCGTGATCGTTTCCTGACGATCATCATCAATCCTTCGAATCCCTTCCCTGACCAATTCTACCTCCTCTAAAATTATTTTCGACTTTCCTTATTAAGTTTTCGCTCCAGATTGATTTCTTTGAAAACCCCTATATTATATATTTAAAATTTGCTGTTTTGGATCGAGTTAAAACTTTTAATTGACTTGGAGCTTTCTTGGACGTAAATGTTTTAAGTCAATATCTCGCATTATTTGCCTTGTTTCCAATATATATATATTACTTTTATAAACTACACAATTTATTTCTACTATCTTGTACTTATTTTCGAATTTTTCCCTTTCCCAAAACCTGCTTCCTTTAAAAGTATTTTCGAAATTTATTATTAAATTCTCCGCCCAGTTTGACTTCTTTGAAAACTTTTATTAATTATTTAAAATTTCTTATCTTCGGTTGAGTTAAAATTCTTTCGCAAATTTTGAAACCTTTCGGTCGTGAAAGTTTTAAGTTACGACCTCGTACTTATTTTTGAATCAGTATCCATCGTATTTTAGTTTTAAAACTTTGTTACCATTTCGGGAATTCAATATATCATTTTTCTACCTACGAAATTTATTTTAACCATTTACGTACGTACTTTAGAATATTTTTCTAAAACAAAGGGGGATTTTAAATTTCTTACATATAAACATCTCTATGTTCATCGTGCTCATACTTCAAGAACCTTTGTTTAAATTCATTTTCATTTACAAAACAATCGCTACCTCATCCCACTTTTATTTCCTTTATTTCTTGTTTTCGAAACCCATTATTAAATTCTTCGCTCGGTTTAACTTCCTTGAAAACCCGTTATTATATATATTTAAAATTTATTGCTTTTCGATTAAAAGTTCCTTCTTAGATTTTGAAATCTCCTTGGTCGTCAATTTTCAAGTTACTATCTGGAAATTATTTCAAATCGGTATCTTTCATATTTTCATTTTAAAAAAACGTGTTAACATTTTGATAATTCAATTTATATTTTTCTGGGCTACCAGATCTATTTCTAAATCACTTACAGTTCATACTTTTAAAATATTTTCTGGACTAGGTGGAACTTCAATTATTTTTATTATTATTATCATATCTGATCTATGTTCCTCGTGACCACATTTCAAAATCTTTGTGAAAACTTATTTCCATTTGCAAAATAATCGTTTTCCACCCAACCAACTACCTCTTTATCTTGCCTTATTTGAACTCGTTCCTTCCGATCTTATTTCGTTCCGCTTTTGATTTAGTTTTCCTTCCTTGTTTTATCTAGGCATCAGACCTTGTAGATATCCATGTGATCTCCGGTTTAGGAGTAGGCCCTTTGGTAGGTGGTGTCGTCATGGTGCATGAGTTTAGGTAGAGTGCGTAGACCCATATGAATGTGTGTTCTTTAGGATCCCGATGATTGCCTTTTGTGTCTTGAATGTGTACTCAGTGTTAACCATGGTAAGCTGGAAGTTGTCTGAATGACGGTATTCATACTTATATGAATGGCGTCATCGCAGGCAGATCCTTAGACTGAGTTTTAATTTTAATGAATGGTTTATCTTGGTTGTATGTGAATCATATCAAAACTTTGTTTTTTTAAAACCAAATCTTTAAAGTTTTAAAACTAGCTCACAAGATCACAAATCACTTAACCTCCCTCATCCATTACCGCAACGCCACACGTTTTTCCAAATGTTTTAAAATATTTCTTTGGCCTTAAAGTCTCTCTTTCTCTTCTCTTCTTTCTTCCTTAAACAAAAATTTTCATGTTTATGATTGTTATATTAATTGGGCCTAGCTATTATCATTGTAGGATTTTGTTTGCGGGTAGGCTCAGGGAGTGAGATGAGTTTTATTATGGCAATGATTAATTGATTTTGGGAACACGAGGATGATGGATTAGAATATCTGTTGGATGAAAAGAATGAACTGTCCAAGACTTATTTATTAAACCGAAGTGTGGCGGACTCAATGGAGAATTCTGGCTGAATGAGATTATATGCGAGGAGATGATGACTTATCAGACTTGAGGCTTAGACGGGTAGTCGATAGGAGTAACTACGGAGAATAGTATGAGTTAGGGTGATCATGAGATTGAGAAGAGCTTATATTAGCATTGAGACTGATTGATGAATTGACGTGAGAAGACTTTGAGGATAACACGACGTGTTGAGATTAATGGATGTTTAGGTATTCGGACTTAATATTGGTTGTGATTAGTTATAGTGAGCAGGATGATGTGTAATTCTGACAGATCAAAATATTTGGTGGATGAATTTATGGGGAGATATGACGAGAATGTATTGAAGACACGACGATTGCTGATGGGTGAAGGTATTACAGGATAGACAAATGTTTTTGTCTTGGATTGGTGGATGACTAGAATCTCATTTTTGGAGATTTATTAATGATGGGAAAAGATTTAGAAATTTAAAAGATATTATTGAGAAGATGATTATCATTATTTTTTTAAGAGAACTTGGAGTTGGAAATTGGAACGGTAATGATGGATCTATATTATTAGGAGGTGAGTTTAGTCATGGCTTTGCCCAGTGGAAAGATGGATTATGAGGAATTATTGAGAAATGTTGTTCGAAGTTACAGGATTAGAAATCTTTTTTTTGAGTAGATATGATAGTCACGGGTATAAGGTTATATGGGAAATTATTACTAGTGTGAGTGATTCCGAGGGCGGAATCATTTCTAAGGTGGGTAGAATGTAACGGCATGTTTCTATCGTACCTTCTTCGTGCACGTGCTTTTGATCGTGCACGTGTTTATTTTAGACTTTATTTGTTTTTGAACGTTTTTGTGTGATATGTCGTCGTGATCGTCTCTGAAAGTATTAGATTGCGAAACGACTTTGGAACGACATATCTCGAGTCGTTCTTCCGCGATACTAACTTATTTGACGTGACGTCGCAACTTTCTGTTTTGACGCGAGACGTTTCTATTTTTAGTTTCGTCCCTCGACGTCGAAATTTAGATCCGTCTTCTCCACGCTCTTTCTTTAGTCATCCCAAACACCCCAGAATTATTTTACAATTTTTGGACTTAATTTGACCTATTTTCCATTTTTTGAAAGTTTTAAATAATTTTAAAACCTATTTTTATAAGAGTTTTAATTACAATAAAATTTCTATATTATAATAACGTATTAAGGAATTTTTTGGCAAAATTTTAGAATTTTTGGCCGCACCTATTTCGCGTGAGCGAGAGGAGAGTAAATTTAACTTAATTAATTATTTTAAATTATTTTAATAATGTTTTTCCGAACCCTAACCCTAACCCTAGCTCTAACCTATTTAAATTAGCCCTAGGTTAAGTTATTTCATCATTGCTCAAAACCCTAGCCGCCGTTTCCTCTTCCAAAGCTTCGTCGCAACGTTGCGACGATCGCAACGTGCACGACCGGAGCTCATCCCCGCAATTCCCAGCGCACGACCGGAGCAAGCCCCCGCATCGCCGCTTGCAGCGCCCGCTGCATCGTCCCCCCCGCTGTCACCCGCTCCGACCGAGAGCACCGCTCGGTCAGACCGAGCGCCCGCTCCGCACAGCCGCCCGCTCCGCTCCGCTCCGCATCGCCAAGCGCTGACCGACCCGCCCCGTCGGTCTGACCGAAGCCCGCTCCGCACCCGAAGCCGCTCCGCACCCTGCTCCGCTGCCAGCCTTGTCCAAGCGCCCGACCGATGGGATCTGTCGGTCTGACCGACAAATTCCCTCGCACCAACGCTGTGCCGACCTCCCCCGCATCGCAGCTCGCACGACCGAGAGCTTCTCTCGGTCTGACCGAGAGAAACCCTCGCACCGAGGGTGAACGACCGACAGAACTTCGTCGCAAGTGGGTTTCTCCCACACCAACTTCTGTGGTGGGCCCCCCAAGTGCTCCTGAGGTGTTGTGGGCCCCCTTGGACCCCTAGCACTGCTGTGGGCCCCACTTGGACGTGCCCCTTCGCGGATTTTCCGTCTACAACGTTGCGACATGTCGTAGGCCTTCGTCGCAAGTTCAGACTTGCGAAGAGACGTGCGAGGACCAGATCTGAAGCCGAGGAGTTCTCTGATCAGACCCGACATCCAATCTACAGCAAACTCCGGTTCAGGTTGGTTCCCCGAAACTCGTAGAAACCCCCACAATAGCTGACTGAACCCTAAACTAAAAACCGTCAACTTGAACTAAATTTAATTTTCAGCTCCTGTAAAACGTTGTACGAACATAGAAAATCGACGAACAGACTAATTTGACTGTGCACATAGGATAGATCGTCGATTAGGTTGATACATAAAAAAAGTGACTTTTGACGAATAGGATAGTCCCGAAAACCTAGAAATGAAACCTAATAGGATTTGATAAATTTGAGACCTGACATCGTCGCCGTGGCGATATTTCAGACGGACGTCTGCGGACGAGACGCTTGGACGAGACGCTTCGAGAGGACGACACACTCGCCATTTCAGGCAAGTGTACCCACTTGCGTTTTTGACCGTGCTTTGGTCTTAGGTTGCTAGAACTGTTAGACTGTGAATGTATAGAACCGGACGTGAAATGATAGCGTTTGTGACGACTCCTGACGGCTCAGACTTGACGACGAAGTATGAGCCTGACAACAACAACTTTTGATGCTGTAGGGCTATCATGTGTGTGCGTGTGTGTGGACACCCTAGAATAACCCTTCCTGTCGTGTCATGTCACGTCCCGTCTTACACAGCCCGCTGGGCAATAGGGCACTCGCCGAGTGATCCCTTGTACTGATTCACAGCCTGCGGGCAATAGGGCACTCTCCAAGTTGAGAGAGTGATCCCTTGTACTGATACACAGCCCGAGGGCAATAGGGCACTCTCCAAGTGGAGAGAGTGATCCCTTGTACTGATTCTCAGCCTGCGGGCAATAGGGCACTCGCCAAGCTAGAGCGAGTGATCCCTTGTACTGGTGTCTTGTCTTGTCTTGTCTTGGGGTTTGGGGTTGGGTTGAGCGTGCGCACGGCAAGAGGGTCTGATCCCCCTCGAACCTAAGGCGTGAACCCTTTCGTGTCTCACTTGTCTTGTCCTGCCTTGTTTCCGTCACGTCCCGTCTTGTCTTGACACCTGTAGGTTAGTCCCGTAGTTGGTAGCACACGCTACGACTACTACTTGTCCCGTTTTACTTACCTGCTGCGTTACTTCCTGTCGTGTTACTCTGTTATAACCACAGCATGTTAATCAACCAGTAAACTGTTGTGTAAAAGAACCTCAGCATGCTAATCAACCAGTAAACCGTTGTTTAAAGTTCGGTGCACTTGCATTAAAGTCTAACCCTTCTTGTAGACTTTACCTGACGTACAGTTCCTTTTTCTTGGGTGCTGTACGTCAGGTATTTAGCCAGAGTTCGTGGACGAGACAGTCTCACTGGAGTACGAGGAGCCGAGGACGTCGACCCAGAGCACGTGCCTGACGAGGATCAGACCTTGAGGTCTTTTAGTCGCCACTTTCAGAGGTTACTACTTTCCGTTTCTTTTAGATAGTTTTGTTTCCACGCTTAGGCTTCTTCTTTTAGACTTTGTACTTGTTGGATATCATATCTCTAATTTAATGAATGCAATTTCCTTTCTGTATTTTTGTTGTTTCGAACTATAAAAATGCAAGAACCTGAAAAATCTTTTAAAATGGTACCTCTACAGACGCTTATTGGGTCCGAGCTTCTCAGCTCTGGCCTAAGCGGGCCTCGTCACGCTTCGCCTCCGTCCATTTTGGGAAGCGGGGCGTGACAATAATTGTGATCTAATCACACGTCACGCACAATTGGGTTTGGAGAATGATTCTCTTAAAACTCAAGTGCACGAGCTCAAAGCACGGGTGTCCACCTTGGATACCAACATTTCTTCTCTAAAGGAGAAATATGAGATCATGTTCTCCCGTATTATGAGACTCAATAAGGGAAAAAGGACAATTGGATGATTTGCTTGCAAACCAATTTTCGGCCACACATCGTATTGGTCTTGGTTTTGAAAAAGCAAATGCATCCAATGATCGCACCTCTTATAGTGGTGTCACTATAGAATTTGTGAGGCCTTCCTCTGGTGCATCCACAAGTGGTGTCAAAGACACTATAGGTAGCAAACCTACCAAGAAAGTCACCACTTCACCTTCTCTTCCTTTTGGCAAGAAACCCACTAAGGGTGAAAACCAAAAGAAAAGTCATGCTTACATGTACACTAACATTCATCCACGTAGGAAACCTCCTACTTCACAAGTGGATAATCATGACACTTTTTATGCTCCACACCCACGGACACGTACAAAACCACACATGAGAAATACTCATGTACGTTCTCCTATACACCCATATGCACATACGCATCATTCTTACATGTATGCTCATCCTCCACATGTCATGCATGATCCATATGCTTCATACAACATGCATGTTCCCAAGCATACATATCATTCTCGTATGTCATATGCATATCCTCTACCACATTTCTATGTTAGAAACCATGTTCCTAAGAAGCATGCACCACATAGAAATTCAACAAGTATGCATGCAACTAGGAAAAGGACTCCCAAAACATACACCATTTGGGGTCCTAAGAACACTAGCCTAAATGAAAGGAATGCTTATGTTGATTCCTATTTTCATGATGTTATTAATAATGGTAATTATGTTGGAAAGCGGAAGTCCACTTGGACTTGGCTTCCAAAGGGCTAATCCCCTTGGACCCAACAAACATTGGGTACCATGAGCTTTTGGTATATTATATAGGTACCTAAGAGAAAGAAGAAGAGCAATAAAGGTCAAACTAGCTCTAAAGGGAAAGGATGGATGCTCGATAGTGGTTGCTCCAAACACATAACGGGAGATCCCTCATTGTTTTCCAAAGTGATTAGCATCAATGATGGTGCAACGGTCACTTTTGGAGGTAATCAAAAGGGAACCATCATTGGAGTAGGTATTGTCGGTAACCCTTCAAAACCCTTAATTACTAATGTATTTCTTGTTAGTGGTTTGTGTCACAATCTCATTTCCATTAGTCAACTTTGTGACAAAGGTTACAAGGTTAACTTTGGAGCAGGATTGTGTAATATTGTTGATTGTGATTCAAATGTTTTATTTTCCGGTTTTAGGCGTAAAAATATTTATTATTTGAGCTTGCCTAAAACCTTAGAACATTGCTTAGTTGCTAACACAAGTGAACAACTATTATGGCATCGTCGTTTTGGTCATGTTCACTTCAAGCACTTATATAAGTTGGCTAAGCATGATCTAGTCAAAGGTTTTTCTAAAATTGCTTTTAATAAGAAAAACTTTTGCAATTCATGTCACAGAGGTAAACTTAGTAAATCATCCTTTAAGCTTAAAGAAGGGATTACTTCTAAGCGGCCCCTAGAACTTCTTCATCTAGATTTGTTTGGGCCAACTAGACCCGCTTCTTTAGGTAATGCTCATTATAGATTAGTTGTCGTTGACGACTTTTCTATATTTACTTGGGTTTCATTCTTAAATAATAAGAATGAAGCTTATGAAGAGTTTACCAAATTTGCAAAGAAGATTCAGAATCTCTTAGAATCCACCATTATCACTATCCATAGTGATCATGGAGGAGAATTTGAGAATGAATCTTTTACTAAGTTTTGTGATGACACCGGGATAACTCATAACTTTTCCTTCTCTCGGGCACCACCACAAAATGGTGTTGTAGAGAGAAAGAATAGGACTCTTATTGAGTGTGCACGCACTATGCTCCATGATAGTCATCTTGGACTTCAATTTTGGGCAGAGGCGGTGCACACGGCATGTTATGTGCTCAATAGGATCCTAGTGAGACCCCGAACGAACAAAACTTGTTTTGAGTTGTTTTATGATAAAAAGCCTCAAGTAAAATATTTTCGTGTTTTTGGTTCAAAATGTTTTATCAAGAATACTTTTGGTAATCTAGATAAATTTGAGCCAAGATCCGATGAAGAAATTTTTGTTGGATATTCCACACGTAGCAAAGCCTACCGGATATACAACAAAACTTCTTCAACGATTGAGGAATCACTACACGTTTCATTTAATGAAGATTTTGATTTTTCTCATGTTGATGATGATAGTGTAGATGTTATTTGGAATTCTCTTAGTAATGTTAAGATTAATGATTCGATTATTGAGACTAACACTACTAACGAAATTGTTGAAGATGTTCCTAGTGATGCAGAAATACCCAAAGCTTATCTGACCGTTCGCAACCATCCCATAACCAAATTATCGGAGATATTGGTGTGGGTGTTCGAACGAGGTCAAGGATTGAAGAATTCTCTCATTGCGCATTTGTCTCTACCATTGAGCCAAAGAACATCCAAGAAGCTTGTGAGGATAGCTCTTGGATAGTGGCAATGGAAGAAGAACTAATGCAATTCGAGAGAAATGAAGTTCGGAAACTCGTTTCTCTTCCAAGTGGTCACCAAGTCATTGGGACCAAATGGATCTTCAAGAACAAGACGGATGAGAACGAGGTAATCACAAGAACAAAGCAAGGTTAGTAGCTCAAGGCTACCGGCAAGAGGAAGGTATTGATTTCGAAGAATCTTTTGTCCCCGTAGCTAGATTAGAAGCTATTAGATTACTTTTATCTTTTGCATCTCATAAGAATTTTAAACTATTTCAAATGGATGTTAAAAGTGTATTTTTAAATGGGATTATCAATGAAGAAGTATATGTCTCTCAACCTCCCGGTTTTATTCATGAAAAATTTCCAAATCATGTTTTCAAACTTAAGAAAGCGTTGTATAGATTGAGACAAGCTCCTAGAGCTTGGTATGATCGACTCAAAACCTTTCTTTTGAATTTAGGTTTTAAAATGGGAGAAGTTGATTCTACGCTCTTCATTAAAGATTATGAAAATGACATTCTCTTGATTCAAGTTTATGTAGACGATATAATTTTTGGTTCTACTAACTTTAATCTTTGTCAAGAATTTTCTAAGTCTATGAAGGATGAATTCGAGATGAGCCACATGGGAGAGCTCACTTATTTCCTTGGACTGTAAATTCGACAAATGGAGAATGAAACCTTCATACATCAGACAAAGTACACATGGGAGCTTATTAAGCGATTCGGGATGGAATCGTCTTCAAGCAAAAGGACTCTCATGAATACTACTACCCACCTCCACAAGGATGAAAGCGGAAAAGATGTAGACATTCGTCTATATCGAGGTATGATCGGTAGCTTACTTTACTTAACCACTAGTAGGCCCGATATTATGTTTTCTGTATGCTTGTGTGCTATATATCAAGCTAGACCTAAGGAGTCACACTTGATTGCGGTTAAACGAATATTTCGTTATCTCGACCAGTCTCTAGATTATGGGTTACATTACCCTAAATCTAGCACATATGAGTTAATATCATATAGTGATGCCGACTTTGCCGGATGCAAGTCCGACATGAAAAGTACTAGTTGCATTTGCCATTACCTAGGAAATTCCCTTGTTTCTCGGTTTTCCAAGAACAGAATTCGGTATCATTGTCCACGACTGAAGCAAAATATATTGCCACGGGTCTTGCATGTGCACAAGTCCTTTGGATGAGACACACTCTTGACCATGGTGTCAATTGTGATACTTGCCATATCACGGTTGATAACCAAAGTGCTATATGTCTTTTCAAGAATCTGGTACATCACTCCCGTACCAAACACATAGATGTGAGACACCATTTTATAAATGATCATGTAGCTAAGAAGGGCATCATCTTAGAGTACATTGAAACCCAAAAACAAATTGCCGACATATTCACAAAACCTCTTAAAGAATATTCCTTTGTGAGGTTGCATGGAGAATTAGGAATTAAGGGTGAATCTGAAATTTAGGAGTTCATCTTATATGTCTTAACACTCTTTGAGCTCATATCATCATGTTGCCTATCTTGATTTGATTTATCATATATATGTGTTTAAGAAAGGCAATTGAGATTTATGTGATTTCATGATTTCTTTGAGATTGATCTTAGAGATTTGTGTTTCAATTGATTTATCGTATTACATTGTTTTTATGATGAGTTTGTGATTAGAGTATAGGTCCTAAGATGAGTGTTCTTATCCTCTGGATTTTTATCTCACTGTGCATTTTTGGACCAGGACAGACGACTGTCTTTCCTTCGACAGTCGACTGCCCTACTCTATTTTTCTTAGTCAGAAACTTCTGTCTTTCGCACAGATGACTGATGACAATTTTACAGTCGACTATTATTTCAACAGGCGACTGTATTTTGGTCATCAGGCGACTGTCATCTTCGTCGAAATTTTACAGTACTCTCTGTCATTTTTGATGAAGTTTTATTGATTCTCAGTCAGTCGACTGATGGGTATTGTACAGTCGACTGTCCTTTGGACAGACAACTATATGTTACTCAACAGTCAATTGTCTGTCATCCTAAGCTTATTTATTTTCACTTCATCCAGTCGAATAACTTTTGTTCTTCAGTCGACTGTCTAATGCTGTGACGGTTCACTGCTTCGATCTGAGCCGTCGATTCTTTGATCCAACGGCCCAGATTATTTCGCCCTTTCTTATAAACTTCGCGACTGGTTCATTTCGACACATGTTTTTCTCTCTCCTCCGACTGAAAATCACTCGACTTCCCGCTCGAAATCTTCTGTAGATCTCTCTTCTGATCTTCTTCGTGGCAACTCAATCTTCCTCCTTCGTGTGGTTGCTCGTGTGTTGCTTGCCTGTGATCGAATTCTCGCCGGACTCGTGCCCTAGCTTGCTTGACCTAACCTTCGATCGTTCGAGTGAGCTCACGGATCCTTTTAGTCATCTGTTTCCTAAAGGATCTTTCGATTTCCTTAATGATCCGGTTCCTTCGTCTCAACCCAGTGATCCGGTTCCCTCCTTGCCTTCATCTTCTGGGGGTTTCCTGAATATCACTGTCGGTGACCCCATTCCTTCCGAGATCATTGCTGAACACACGTCTCTGTCGGCCGATCATCCTCTGCATACTCCTCCTTCTGTACCTCTTGAGGATTTTCTTCTCCGTAGGTTGTGTGATCGTGTCACTGCTCTCGAGAGCTTTCTACTTCTTTGGATGAGAAGCTCAATCTTATTTTGGAGCTTCAGTATAAATCCTTCATGCTTCATGGATTTCACATCCCCGTTGAGCTTCAGGCTCTGTTTTCTAAGTGTGAGGTGAGGACACTGCTCCTGTTCGTGCTCCTCCTTCAGGCTTTGTGCCTGTTTCGTCTGTTGTTCAAACCCATGTTGTCCAGACTTCTATTCATGGTCTTGCAGAATCCTCTGCTGCTTGTGCTTCGTCTTCGAAGAGGAAGACTCCAGCCTTTCTTACTCGACGCTCTGCCAGGCTGATGTTCCGTTCGGCTGGTCGTCCTTCGGACCCATCCATCATTCACATTGACTGAAGTTGCTGCTGTTACTTTTTGTTCACTCACCCGAAGACCTAGAATTTGTTTGGTCTATTTTTGGTTGGGTTGAGTGGTTCATAGATGTTTGTTTTTGTATTTTGTGTTGATGTGATGGATATTCTGTCTTTTGAGTGTGATGGATATTTGATGCTGATGTCTGCTGATATCATGATGTATGTATTTTTATTGGACATGGTGATGTCCATCTGATGTGTACTCATATCGTCTTTTTGATATATATATATATATATGTCATTATTGTTTCGTCTTTTGTGTCACATCTTGTATAATTGATAATCATATCTGTGTGCTGATTGTGATATTGTCTCCATGAATGATTTATACTCTCCTGATGTGTTTTTGACACATTATAGGATTTGATATTGGATTATTCATGCTATCTCTGATGTGATGTATTTTTTGAAACTATTTTGGACTTTAATTCCTCTATTCACACAAGTATATGATGTGATTTTATGAGTTTTGATTCTATATATCTTTATACTCCTTGATTGTTGCTAGTTCGTATTTAGCACGATTATTGTTGTTGTTATTTACTCCCACCTTTTTGGATAATGCCATAGGGTGAGAGAAATAAACATACAAGATTCATAATGAATGTGCTAAGTATGTTCTAACACGTTGAATCTAAGATTGAAGTTGCCTTAGATTCAGGGGGAGTAAGATTACAATGAATATGGATTTTAATTCCTAGATTTCTTGAATTAAATTCATGTGTAACTTACTCATTTGCTTCAATTGATATGTAGATGCCCTAATATTTGTTGACTAACTTGATTGGCATCTATGTAGGGGGAGTAAGTTTTAATAAGTACAATTATTTATCTTTTTGTTTATGTTTGTCTGTCATCATCAAAAAGAGGAAGAATGTTGAGTATTGGACTTCTCCCTACTTGGTGTTAATGATGAGCAAACATAAATACTTGAAACTAATCTCCTATTTTGCAGTTAATCCATTGCCTAAGCTTATTGTGAAGATATACTTGCAATGGATGACACTGAAAGTTGATTGAAGGCAAATGACATGGATTGGATGATCGTAGATGATGATTGAAGCTACATGAAGACTTCAAGCTCATACGATGGATAGAAGAGAGAATTCGTCAATGTAATTTTCTTTTATCTCTTCTAGTATGTAGCTTAGAAGTAGAACTTTGATGGAGCACTCACACACATCATCATTTCAGTCTTAGGACATCATTAGATCATTCGTCCTTAGACTCCAATTCATTTCTTTGTGATTGTACTTGGATTGTTTATAACAGTCGAGTGCTGAACATTTTACAGTCGTTGTCTCAAAAACAGTCGACTGTGTTTTGTTCTACAGTCGCCTGTTATGCACAAACTTTTACAATCTAGTTATGGGCCTCTCTGTTTATTTCGCACGGGTAACTGATGAACAATTCACAGGCGCCTGTCCCAGTGACAGTCGACTGTGTTTTGTAAATCAATCGCATGTCTATCTTCTGCCCAAACTTTGTTGATCTGACTTTTACGACCAGTCGACTAATGTTGAATATACAGTCGACTGTCCCTAAGATCATTCGACTGTCTCTGCTGCAACAGTCGTCTGTCTGTGAGCCAATTCATTGACTCAGCTCTCTGGAAATTCTCAGGGTATTTGACAGTCGTCTGTATAAGGATTTACAGTCGCCTGTTCTGATTAACAGTCGACTGTTTTATTCTCATCAGTCGTCTGTCCTGTTACCTTACAAGATTTCCAGATTTCATTCAACTTACCCATCTTTCGGCCAGTCGCTTGTAGAAGGATTTACAGTCTCCAGTTGGTTCAACAGTCGACTGTCTTTGCTTCATCAGTCAACTGTCCACGTGGTAAGTTACTATTATGAATTCTCACCTACCCTTGCTGACTGTGCAACAGTCGACTGTGGTTTCTTCAACAGTCGACTGTCGCGAGCACAGATTCTATCCGTTGAGAATTTTCTCACGAATTCCTAAAGGGTTTTTGCCTAAACTGTTTTGTGGATTAGAGAAACATATAAATGGGGCTTCTACTATTCCATTGAGAGGTTACCAATTCTTCCAAGTTTTCTCTCAATCTTTCATCTAAAGTTTTAAGCTCTCAAATTCAAAGCCCTAAGAATTCCAATCTTTGATCTCTTGCTCTCCAACCTAGAACCAAAGAGTTATCTTCTAGGCATTTGGTGCAGTCAAGAGAAAGGGCTTTCTCCTCTCTTCCAAGAGAGTCTTCAACACACAACACACCACTCCTTCAAGTTCTACTTCAAGGCATAGGTGATTGTTAGTGTTGCTTTCATTATTTCATAACTTTCGTTATTTGAATTTGCTCTCGGGTTGTGAGAGCGGTTTGCTTGCTCACAAGTTATGGGAGTCAAGGTCAATCGATTGTACTTCGATTTCACTTGTAGGGTTACTACAAGTGGGTTTTAAGGAAACCTCAAGTTAGGGTTCTAACTTGTAACGGCCTGTTTCTATCGTACCTTCTTTGTGCACGTGCTTTTGATCGTGCACGTGTTTATTTTAGACTTTATTTGTTTTTGAACGTTTTTGTGTGATATGTCGTCGTGATCGTCTCTGAAAGTATTAGATTGTGGATCAACTTGGGAACGACATATCTCGAGTCGTTCTTCCGCGATACTAACTTATTTGATGTAACGTCGCGACCTTCCGTTTTGACGCGAGACGTTTCTATTTTTAGTTTCGTCTCTCGATGTCGAAATTTAGATCCGTCTTCTCCGATCTCTTTCTCTCGTCGTCCCGAACACCCTAAAATTATTTTACAATTTTTGGACTTAATTTGATCTATTTTCCATTTATTTGAAAGTTTTAAATAATTTTAAAACCTATTTTTATAAGAGTTTTAATTACAATAAAATTCCTATAATATAATAACGCTTTAAATAATTTTCTGACCAAATTTCAGAATTTTTGGCCGCACCCATCTCGTGTGAGGGAGAGAAGAGTAAATCTATTTTTAATTAATTATTTTAATTATTTAATTACGTTTTTATTAAACCCTAACCCTAACCCTAGCTCTAACCTATTTATATTAGCCCTAGGATAAATTATTTTCGCATTACACAAACCCTAGCCGTCAAAAACAACTTCCCGACGTTAGTCGCAACGTTGCGACGATCGCCCAGTGCACGACCGACGGCCGCCCCCGTAATTCCTAGCGCACGACCGGCGCTCCGCTCCGCATCGCCGCTTGCAACGCTCCGCTGCAACCCCCCGCTGTCGCCCCGCTCCGACCGGGGCTGTCTCTCGGTCTGACCGAGAGAACAGCCGCTCCGCACCGCTCCACAGCCGCACCGCTCCGCTCCGCATCGCCAAGCGCCTGACCGAAGCCGCTGACCGCTCCGCATCGCTCCGCAGCGCTGCAGCGCCCGTACCCCCGTGTCCGACCGAGAGGCCCGCTCGGTCTGACCGACGATTCCCCTCGCGCCCGCCTTGCAACGACCCCGCTGCGCTGCATCAGCGCCCGACCGAAGCCATCTCTCGGTCTGACCGAGAAAGCTCTCTGCAGCGACAGTGCACGACCGACGGTCATTCGTCGCAAGTTGGTTTCTCCCACACCAACTCCTGTGGTGGGCCCCCCAAGTGCTCTTGATGTGTTGTGGGCCCCCCTTGGACCCCTAGCACTGCTGTGGGCCCCACTTGGACGTGCTACTTCACGGAATTGCCGTCTACGACGTTGCGACACGTCGTAGGCCTTCGTCACGAGTTTCGACTTTTGGAGAATCGTACGAGGACCAGATCTGAAGCTGAGGAATTCTCCGATCAGACCCGACTTCCTATCTTCGACAAACTCCGGTTCAGGTTGGTTCCCCGAAACTCGTAGAAACCCCCACAATAGCTGACTGAACCCTAAACTAAAAACCGTCAACTTGAACTAAATTTACTTTCCAGCTCCTGTAAAACGTTGTACGAATTAGAAAATCGACGAATGGACTTTGTTGACTGTGCACATAGGATAGACCGTCGATTAGGCTGAAACATCAAAAAGTGACTTTTGACGAATAGGATAGTCCCGTAAACCTAGAAACGAAACCTAATAGGATTTGATGAAATTGAGACCTGACATCGTCGCCGTGGCGATATTTCAGCTGGATTTCTGCGGACGAGACGCTTGGACGAGATGCTTGGACGAGACGCTTCGAGAGGACGACGCACTCGCCGTTTCAGGCAAGTGTACCCACTTGCGTTTTTGACCGTGCTTTGGTCTTAGATTGCTAGAACTGTTAGACTGTGAGTGTTTAGATTCTGGACATGAAATGATAGCGTCAGGGTCACCCTGACGACTTAGACTTGACGACAAAGTCTAAGTCCGACGAACAACAACTTGTGACACTTTAGGATTGTCTTGTGTGTGCGTGCGTGTGGACACCCTAGAATAACTCTCCCATACACTGGTCGTGTCTTGTCACTGTTATACACACTGGTCGTGTCTTGTCACTGTGTTACAAAAAGCCTTCGGGCATTTCAGATGCTCTCCTTGCGGGAGTGATCTCCGTGTTACAAAAAGCCTTCGGGCGTTTCAGATGCTCTCCTTGCGGGAGTGATCTCCGTGTTACAAAAAGCCTGCGGGCGTTTCAGATGCTCTCCTTGCGGGAGTGATCTCCGTGTTACAAAAAGCCTTCGGGCGTTTCAGATGCTTCCCGAGCGGAAGTGATCTCCGTGATACAAAGAGCCTACGGGCGTTTCAGGTGCTTTCCTTGCGAAAGTGATCTCCGTGCTTCCTGTCCTGAGTTCTGGGGTTTTGGGGTAGGGCTGAGCGTGCGCACGGGGAGAGGGTCTGATCCCCCTCAACCCGTAAGGCGTGAACCCTTCGTGTCATGTCGTGTCGTGCCGTGTCGTGTCGTGTCCTACCTGTCTTGTCTGCCTTCGTCTTGTCCTGACACCTTTAGGTTAGTCCCGTAGTCGGTAGCACACGCTACGGCTACTGCCTGCTATGCTTTACTTTCCTGCTACGTACTTCTTTTGCTACCTTGTTGTAACCTCAGCATGCTAATCAACCAGTAAAACATTGTTTAATAGTTCAGTACACTTGCAGTTTGGTCTAACCCTTTTTGTAGACCTGACCTGACGTACAGTTCCTTCTTTTGGTGCTGTACGTCAGGTGTTGAGCCAGAGTTCGTGGACGAGGCAGACTCGCTGGAGTACGTGGAGCCGAGGACGTCGTCATCAGAGTACGTACCTGACAAGGACCAGAGCTTGAGGTCTTTTAGTCGCCACTTTCAGAGGTTACTACTTTTAGTTTGCTTTTAGCTAGGTTGTTGCCATGCTTAGGCTTTCTTTTAGACTTTGTACTTGTTGGATATTATATCTCTATTTAATGAATGCAACTTCCTTTCTGTACTTTTGTTGTTCCTAAACTTTATAAATGCAAGAACCTGAAACTTTTAAAATGGTACCCCTACAGACGGTTATTGGGTCCGAGCTTCTCAAGCTCTGGCCTAAGCGGGCCTTGTCACGCTTCGCCTCCGTCCATTTTGGGAAGCGGGGCGTGACAGGTTTTAGTGGTGGCCCATGCAGGTCTTGCAAAAGTTCGGAACAATAAAAGTACCGCATTCATTTAATATCCACGTACGAGCCTGAATTAGCTTCCCAGTCTTAGATAGTAGGAAGACTTAGGTAGACGTCCCAGTTTGATAGCTAGACGCCTTGGTTAAGATCGAGTCGTCCTCGTCCCTGACTACCTTAGCATCCCCATTTGACTCCGATCGTGCTAGAATTTCTAGAGTCCTTCTCTCTTTGTCTTTCGCTCGGATCCATCGACTTCGGGCCCAGCAGAACGTAACCTCGATTCTCTTAGGAACCCCCTCTTTAGATCCTGATTATAGTCTAGCTCATAGGAAGCCTTTGAGCTGAGTTATCCAAATCTTTAGACGACCCGATGATTAGAACCCTTGTCCTCTAGCTTCCCTCTGATCCTTGCAAATTTTGTGCTATCGACCATAGAGTCCCATCGTGGCTCTTCACGATTCATATCTTACGCGTAATCTTCATGCGATCATTTTTCCTTTCTCTCGATTCTCGTGATCGTTTCCTGACGATCATCATCAATCCTTCGAATCACTTCCTTGACCAATTCTACCTCCTCTAAAATTATTTTCGACTTTCCTTATTAAGTTTTCGCTCTAGCTTGATTTCTTTGAAAACCCTTATATTATATATTTAAAATTTGTTGTTTTGGATCGAGTTAAAACTTTTAATTGACTTGGAGCTTTCTTGGACGTAAATGTTTTAAGTCAATATCTCGCATTATTTGCCTTGTTTCCAAAATATATATATTACTTTTATAAACTACACAATTTATTTCTACTATCTTGTACTTATTTTCAAATTTTCCCCTTTCCCAAAACCTGCTTCCTTTAAAAGTATTTTCGAAATTCATTATTAAATTCTCCGCCCAATTTGACTTCTTTGAAAACTTTTATTAATTATTTAAAATTTCTTACTTTCGGTTGAGTTAAAATTCTTTCGTAAATTTTGAAACCTTTCGGTCGTAAAAGTTTTAAGTTACGGCCTCGTACTTATTTTCGGATCAGTATCCATCGTATTTTAGTTTTAAAACTTTGTTACCATTCGGGAATTCAATATATCATTTTTCTAACCTACGAAATTTATTTTTAACAATTTACGTACGTACTTTAGAATATTTTTCTAAAACAAAGGGGGATTTTAAACTTCTTTACATATAAACATCTCTATGTTCATCGTGCTCATACTTCAAGAACCTTGTTTAAATTTATTTTCATTTGCAAAACAATCGCTACATTATCCTACTTTTATTCCTTCATCTAACTTTTTTTCCAAATCGTAATAATTTTACTATCTGCTCCTTTTCCCCACTTATTTTTATAAAAGTATAAAGTATACGATATCATATTTTACCCGTAAATCTCCTTCACCTATCTAGTTATTCTGAGAAATATTTTTGTCTCATCCAACCAACTATCTCTTTACTCCGTCTTATTTGAGCTCGTTCTTTCCGACCTTATTTCGTTCCGCTTTTGATTTAGTTTTCCTTCCTTCTTTTATCTAGACATTAGTCCTTGTAGTTGTCTACGTTGTCTCTGGTTTAGGAGTAGGTCCTTTGGTAGGTGATGTCGTCGTGGTGGTTGAGCATAGGTAGAGTGCATAGACCTGTATGAATGTGTGTTCTTTAGGATCCCGATGATTGCCTTTTGTGTCTTGAAAGTGTACTCCGTGTTAACCATGGTATGCTGGAAGTTGTCTGAATGACGGTATTCATACTTATATGAATGGCGTCATCGCAGGCAGATCCTTAGACTTAGTTTTAGTTTTAATGAATGGTTTATCTTGGTTGTATGTGACTGTATCAAAACTTTGTTTTCTTTAAATCAAATCTTTAAAGTTTTAAAACTAGCTCACAAGATCACAAATCACTTAACCTCCCTCATCCATTACCGCAACACCACACGTTTTTTTTCTCAAATGTTTTAAAATATTTCTTTGGCCTTAAGTCTCTCTTTCTCTTCTTTTCTTTCTCCCTTAAACAAAATTTTCGTGTTTATGGTTGTTATATTAATTGGGCCTAGCTATTACCGTTATAGGAATTTGTTGCAGGTAGGCTTGGAGTGAGATGAGTTTTATTATGTCAATGATTAATTGATTTTGGGAACACAAGGATGATGGACTAGAATATCTTTTGGATGAAAAGAATGGACTGTCCAAAGACTTATTTATAAATCCGGAGTGTGGCGGACTCAATGGAAAAATTCTGGTTGATTGAGATTATATGCATGAAGATGAGAACTTATCAGATTTGAGGCTTAGACGAATGGTAGATAGGGATGGCTATAGTGTATAGTATGAGTTAGGATGATCATGAGATTGAGTAGAGCTTATATTAGCATTGAGACTGATTGATGAATTGACGTGAGAAGACTTTGAGAATAACACGACGTGTGGAGATAAATGGATGTTTAGGTAGTCGGACTTAATATCGGTTGGGATTAGTTATAGTGAGTAGGATGAGGGGTAATTCTGACAGATCAAATTATTTGGTGGATGAATTTATGGGGAGATATGACGAGAATGTATTGAAGACACGACGATTGCTGATTGGTGAAGGTATTATAGGATAGACAAATGTTTTTGTCTTGGATTGGTAGTTGACTAGAATCTCATTTTTCTTGGAGATTGATTAACCTTGGGAAGAGATTGAGAAATTTAAAACATATTATTGAGGAGATGATTACTATTTTTATGAGAACTTGGAGATTGGAATTTGGAACGGTAATGATGGATCTATATTATTAGGAGGTGAGTTTAGTCGTGGCTTTGCCCAGTGAAAAGATGGATTATGAGGGATTATTGAGGAACGTTGTTCAAAGTTACAGGATTAGAAATCTTTTTTTGAGTAGATATGATAGTCACGGGTATAAGGTTATATGGGTAATTATTACTAGTGTGAGTGATTCCTGTTGAATATTGGACTCCCCGGATTTGGTTTTGGATGATGAGCAAACATAAATAATTCATGAACTAACAATTTGTGAGCGCAGTATTGGAGATCGTCGCCAATTTCACGAGAATATTCAAAGCGACATCTCAACACTTCCAAAAGCTCGTATTCAAGCCTAAAGCTTCGTTGAAGCTCATGCAACGCTTTGGAAATAATGAAGATTCAATCGAAGCTCTCAAAGACCGTTTATTAAGGTTTTATTTATAGTCTTTTAGTTTCGATTGATAGAATGTTAAGCCTTGAGTATATCTTACGTTTCTATCTTCATTTCGCTCATTTCGTAGCTCTAGGATTCTTGCACATGTTCACTCTAATTTCCTCGAAGCGTCGCGCTTCGATTCGGACCTTGTTGTGCATGTTAGTTGGTACAAGAACAAGTACTGACCGACTAGATGGAGATCTAGTCGGTCGGCCACTGTTCTTGGACCGACTAGTTTCAGTCAGTTAAATCTTTGTTCTTTACTGTTTACAGTTAGTCGGTCTACGTTGACTCACCGACCGACTAGTTTGTGAACTAGTCAGTCAGTGATGCTTCTTTGACCGACTAGTTGTGATTTACTGTACATGCCAAATTTCTCCTAAGCTACTGTTTACCGTTAGTCGGTCTAAGAACGTTTGATGACCGACTAGTTGACAATCTAGTCGGTCAACTTTTGTTCTTGGACCGACTAAGTCAACTTGCCTTCAGACTAGTTTTCTAGGTCTGAAATTCTATCTCTTCTCTGATCTGCTCTTAGTCGGTCCATGCTTTGTGACTGACCGACTAGTTGATGAACTAGTCGGTCAGTGATTGTTCTTTGACCGACTAATTCTCCCAGATTTCTTTCCGTTGGAGATTGACCTAACTTATGTTTTTGGGTTCCTATAAATACGAACCTAGGTCATTTCTATCTTCAATAGAGCTGCCATTAAGAGATTCATTGAGCCCTAAAGAGATAGCCATTCTCCCTCAAATCTAAAGCTCTCTTCCTCACAAGAAAGCCATTCTCTCTCATTTCTAGATCTAGAGAGAAGCTTGTTCTTGGTGAGCTCTTCAAGCTATTGCTTGATCCAAGTCTCCAACTCTTCCCTAGGCACCCATTGCTGCTCATTTCCTTGGTGCTAGGGCTTGGTGACTTCATCTTCCTCAAATCCTTCATTCCACCTATTGGGTAAGAAAAACTCAAGGTATAGGATTTTGTGGTAAGAGTATTTATTTCATTTAAACTCTTTATATTGCTTATTGGCTCTCTCGGTTGTGAGAGAAGTTTGTGATCCCGGGTTGTGGGATTCACTTTGCCATTGCATGTATGATTTGATCTTGTGAAGGTTTTTCACAAGATATTCATAGTGGAAATCTTGAGTTAGGGTTTCTAACTCAAGTATCCGGAGGGGATCCGGGTGGTTGGGACGTAGGATCACCGGGAACAAGTCGGGGAGACTTGGGTGGATCCGAACCCATTAACATCGTTTGTTAGCTTTGTTTATTTCATTGTTGTCAATCAATTTAAGCTTCCGCAAATTGATTTGGTGGTTGTTTGCAATTTAATTTGGAATTATACGCCTTATTATTTTAAAGTACTATTCACCCCCCCTCTAGTACTTGTGCAGTAGCTGGTAGGGCATTACATTTGGTATCAGAGCCAGATTCTCAGCTATGTCTGCCAACGACAACAAGACCGTGCGTCCACCTTCCAACTATGACACCTTCAGGAACCGTGAAGGAGCATCTTCAGTGATGGAAGGACATTCCTCTACGAGGCCTCCATTCTTCAACGGTACCAACTACGGGTACTGGAAGTGTCGGATGGAAACCTTCCTCCGAAGTGCATCTTTATGGAGAACTACAATGAAGGAGTATATTGAACCCGAAGAAGAAGATTTTGAGAAATGGACTACCGCGGAGGTCGCCGCGGAGGTAAGCAATGCCAAGGCAATGAACGCCTTGCAATGTGCATTGGAGCCCGAGGATTTCAATAAGATATGCACATGTAAGAGTGCATATCAAATTTGGAACTCCCTCCTCATTCTACACGAAGGGACGAGTAGGGTAAGAGACTCTAAACTCGTAGTCGTAACCAAAGATTACGAAATGTTTCATATGCAACAGGGCGAGAAGATGAAAGAATATTACGCTCGTTTCGTTGACATAATAAACGAGTTAGAGGCCCTCGGCAAGATCTACACTCAAAAGGAGAAGTGCTTAAAGCTTATTGAAGGACTTCCCTCTTCTTGGGAAAACGTACCTTCGCCATCGAGGAAGGTAATGACATGGACAAATATACCGTAGTTCAACTAATGGGTACTTTGATGTCATATGAGGTACGCAAAGATAGCAAGGTGAAGCTACAAGAAAAGATGAAGTCATATTTGAACCTAGATGCGCCTAAGAAAAAGGCGATTGCATTCAAGGCGGCTTCATCCACCTCTACCGATGATGAGAACTCGGAAGAAGAAATGGACATGGAATCCATTGCACTCATGGCAAAGAAGTTCAATCGCTTCTTCCGAAAGGGTAACTTCAAACACAAATCTAAGTTTACATCTACTAACGCCTCTCCACCTTTGTGCTTTAAATGCAATAAGCCAGGACACATCAAAGCGGATTGTCCTCAAAACAAGCAAAAGGAGAAGTGGAAGGCGCCAAAGTATGACAAGTCCAAGAAGTACACGAAAGGAAACAAGAAGGGACTTGTCGGAGCTACCTTCACCGACTCCGAGGATTCCTCAAGCGGAGAGTCGGACGATGAGCACGTGGAGCAAGCACACATGTGTTTCATGGCAAGAGAGGAGCACGATCAAGGATCCTCCTCTTCCGATGATAGTGATGAAGAAAGCGATGAGGTAACGATGGATGATCTTAGGGATGCTAACACTCAACTTTGGTCAAAATATACTAAGTTAGTAAATAGATATACTAAGGTAAAAGATGACCTAGCTAGCATTCAAACATCGCCTAAGACTATCATCACCAACAACGACACCGTTGTTGAAGAGTTAAGAAATGAGATAGTAAATCTCAAATCTAAACTTGAACATGTTAGCATTGAGGATGCGGAAGAACATGAGATAGCGGATTTAACTTCTCAAAACTCGACTTTGAGTATTGAGAACGAGAATCTTAAATCTCGTGTTTATGTGCTCACTTCGCAAATATCCACTTTGGATACTTCCTTGCGTTCTCTCAAAGAGAAATATGAGGACACATTGGGCCGAATCAACAAATTCAACAAGGGTAAAGGCCATTTGGATAATATCCTAAAAGATTTACTTCCGGCCAAGCACCACATTGGCTTGGGGTATATGATGGGAAATTCTTCCAAGTCGGTCACTACCTTTGTTAGGCCAACTTCCGAAGCCTCAACGAGTGGGAGCAAACACTCTATTGGTAGTTCATCTACCAATGGTGCTTCCACCTCGTCCACACCCTCTTTCGGAAAGAAACCCACATTGGGTGGACCTCCAAAGAAGGGGCATGCTTATATGTACACCAATTCCATGCCACGTAGGAACACACGTCCTACTCCACCATCTCACACTTATGATGATTTTTATGCAACACATTCTCGGGCACGCGCACACCAAGTGAGACACCCTCACGCACGTGTTCCCACACATGCATATGTACACCCACCTCATCATATGAATAATTCTCGTCGTGCACCATTCCATCATGTCCCGTATGCCTATCCACAACATGCATCACGTAGAAATCAACGTCGCATGCATGCACCCAATAGGATGATGGCTCCCAAAGTTTTCACGATTTGGAGCCCAAAGGACACAAGCATGGACGAAAAACAAATATATATGAATGCTTATTTTTCGGATGTTGTGCATAGTAAGAATTATGTGGGGAAGTCTAAGTCCACTTGGACTTGGCTTCCAAAGGTCTAATCCCTTGGACCCAATGACCTTGGGTACCATGATATGAAACTTATCTATCTTTAGGTACTCAAGGAAAAGAAAAAGAAAAGGAGCAACAAATTTAAATTTAGCTCCAAAGGGAATTGGATACTCGATAGCGGGTGCTCCAAACACATGACGGGTGACGCTCGATTGCTCTCCGGAGTGGTTCCCATTGTGAATGGAAACCGCGTCGTATTTGGAGGCAACGAGAGCGGAACCATCATAGGTGTTGGTAATGTCGGTAACCCTTCTAAACCATTAATTAGTGATGTGTATCTTGTTAGTGGTTTAAATCATAATCTTATTTCAATAAGTCAACTTTGTGACAAAGGTTACAAAGTTAGCTTTGCGAAAGGATTGTGTCATATTTTAAGAAAGGATAATGAAAAATTATTATTTTCCGGAACTCGTCGTAAAGACATTTATATTTTGGATCTTCCTAAGTCATATGAACAATGTCTCGTTGCCAACACAAGTGAACAACACTTATGGCATCGACGCTTTGGACATGTGAACTTTGGAACACTATATAAGCTTTCAAAATTGAATTCTATTAAAGGTTTTCCGAAGCTTGTTTTTGAAAAGAAAAGTTTTTGTGATTGTTGTCAACGCGGCAAGCTTCCTAAATCTTCATTTAAACCTAAGAAAAGCATCTCTACAAAACGGCCACTAGAGCTATTACATCTAGATTTATTTGGGCCAACTAGAGTAGCTTCCTTAGGAAATGCAAGGTATGGACTTGTCATCGTAGATGACTATTCAAGATTTACTTGGGTATTTTTCTTGTGCAATAAAAATGAAGCTTTTGAAAACTTCACAATTTTTGTTAAGAAAGTACAAAATCTCTTAGGAAACACCATTGTCACTATTCGTAGTGATCATGGAGGTGAATTTGAGAATGAGTCTTTTGAGACATTTTGTGATGAAGTTGGTATTACTCACACCTTCTCTTTCCCTCGTGCACCGCCTCAAAATGGTGTAGTTGAGAGAAAGAATAGGACGCTAGTGGAGTGTGCTCGCACTATGCTTGATGATAGCCAACTTGGACATCAATTTTGGGCGGAAGCGGTACACACCGCTTGCTATGTGTTTAATAGAATACTTTTGAGGCCCGGCACTAAACAAACTTGTTATGAATTGTTGTTTGGTAGGTTGCCTCAAGTTAAACATTTTCGTGTTTTTGGTTCGAAATGTTTTATTAAGAACACATATGGTAGTTTGGACAAATTCGATCCGAGATCCGATGAGGGGATTTTTGTGGGATATTCTTCGCGTAGCAAAGCCTACCGGATATTCAACAAACAAACCTCGACGATCGAGGAGTCGCTTCATGTCTCATTTAATGAAGGATTTGTTCCAACTAGAATTTCAAATGATAATGATTCTATGGATGTTTTATGTGATTCATTTGATAATTCTAAGTCTATTGATTCTATTGAGACTAACCCGACTAATGAAGTTGTTGAGAATGTTCCAAGTGATCAAGGTATTCCCAAGGGACTTCATGTCATTCGCGACCATCCCCATGAGCAAGTAATTGGCAATATTCAAGATAGTGTCAAGACAAGATCACAAGTTCACCACTTCGCCAATTGTGCCTTTGCCTCATCGATAGAGCCAAAGAATATAGTTGAAGCATGCGAAGATAGTGCTTGGATACTTGCCATGGAGGAGGAGCTCATTCAATTCGAGAGGAATGAAGTGTGGGAGCTTGTTCCATTTCCTTCGAAGAACCACACCGTCATAGGGACAAAGTGGATTTTCAAGAACAAAACCGACGAAAACCAAGTCGTCGTCCGGAACAAAGCTCGGTTAGTAGCTCAAGGCTATCGACAAGAGGAAGGTATTGATTTCGAAGAATCCTTCGCTCCGGTAGCTAGATTAGAATCAATTAGATTACTTTTGTCTTTTGCATGCCATAAGAATTTTAAATTATTTCAAATGGATGTTAAAAGTGCTTTTTTAAACGGAGATGTCGTTGAGGAAGTTTACGTTTCTCAACCTCCGGGCTTCATAAATGAAAAATTTCCAAATCACGTTTTTAAACTAAAGAAAGCTCTTTATGGTTTGAGACAAGCTCCTCGAGCTTGGTATGATCGCCTAAAGAATTTTCTTTTGGATTTGAATTTTAAAATGGGCGAAGCCGATTCAACTCTTTTTGTTAAGCATGCGAATAATGATATTTTATTAGTACAAATTTATGTTGATGATATCATTTTCGGTGCTACTAACTTCACTCTTTGCGAAGAGTTTTCTAATGTTATGAAGGAACAATTTGAGATGAGCCACATGGGCGAACTCAAATATTTCTTAGGACTCCAAATTCGCCAAATGAACGATGCAATCTTCATCCACCAAACGAAGTACACGGTGGAGTTGCTAAAGCGATTTGGAATGGAGAATACCTCCGGGAAAAAGACTCCAATGAGCACGACTACGCATCTTGACAAGGATACGGGCGGTAAGGATGTAGACATTCGTTTATATCGAGGTATGATTGGTAGTTTGCTTTATCTTACCGCAAGTAGGCCCGATATTATGTTTGCCGTATGTATATGTGCTCGTTATCAGTCTCAACCTAAGGAGTCTCACTTAGTAGCGGTAAAGCGTATTTTTCGCTATCTAAGTTACACTTTAGATTTTGGATTACTTTATCCGTGATCTAGCACTTATGAGTTAATCTCATATAGTGATGCTGATTATGCGGGATGCAAATCCGACAGGAAAAGTACTAGTGGCACTTGCCATTTTATAGGAAATTCTCTTGTCTCTTGGTTTTCCAAGAAGCAAAATTCCGTATCACTTTCAACCACCGAGGCGGAATATATTGCCGCCGGTGCCGCGTGTGCTCAAGTTCTTTGGATGAGACACACACTTAAAGACTTTGGTATAAATTGTGATACTTG
Organism: Scilla litardierei; assembly: GCA_030789695.1. NCBI lineage: Eukaryota > Viridiplantae > Streptophyta > Magnoliopsida > Asparagales > Asparagaceae > Scilla > Scilla litardierei. Next base: position 260,561,639 of record CM061142.1, on the reverse strand, counting down.
CCCTATCATGGTTGACAACCAAAGTGCAATATGTCTTTCCAAGAACCCGGTACATCATTCCCGTTCGAAACACATAAATGTCCGCCACCACTTTTTAGATGACCATGTTGCTAAAAAGGACATCATTCTAGTGTACGTTGAAACCCAAAAGCAAATCGCCGATATTTTCACGAAACCCCTAAAGGAGGACTCCTTTGTGCGGTTGCGTCGAGAATTGGGGATTATGGGTGAATCCGAAATATAGGATTCATGTTTCATTCAATAATTTTGCATGCTATTATTCTTGACAATATCTCATTCATGCTAGAATTATTGGATTTTTCGAGAATTTTAAGTGTTATCTTAATTTTTCGTTCGATTTGTGCGTAATCGTCAAATTTCTGTTTTTCGATGTTTAATGGGGTAGTTTAGATGTCTATTGAGAGTTTTGAGATTTTTCGTCCAAGCGTATTATGGAGAGAACTTAATTTTCAAGTTTTTGACTCTTTAGTCGGTTCATGTTCAGTGACCGACCGACTAGATTGAGATCTAGTCGGTCAGTAATCGAACGCAGACCGACTAAATCTTGTCAGTCTTCTTGGATTCAGCCACTGTTTGCACCTAGTCGGTTCAAGCTCATTTACCGACCGACTAGTTTGTGAACTAGTCGGTCAGTGCTTGAACTGTGACCGACTAGTTGTGCCAGGGGCTGTTTGGTCATTTGGGAAATCGACCGACTTAAACTCAGTTTAGTCGATCGATTTCCATTCTAATCGATCGAAAACTCAGTTCACTCCGCTCAAAACCCCGACCCTTCCCCTTCCGATCGACTTCCGGCCTCTTTCCGATCATCTCCGCCGTCGCCGGCCGTCGTTCTTCCTCCTAGGGTAAACCTACCTCCTCCCTCTCCTATCTAGGGTTTCGTTTTCAGCTCTAGGGTTAGGTTTCTCTGCCTAGGGTTCTAAATTTCTTCCTCTAGGGTTTCGGATTTCTAGGGTTGTGCTAGGATTTGTTGATTTGATCTCGTGTCTTGCTTCGACTATGGCAAGAACACGCATTCCGATCCCTTCCTCTAACCCCTCTCCGATGACCGTTGATCCAACCTCTTCGGATCCCGAGCATCCAACCCCTACGAAGCGTAGAGCCAAGACCACCCATCCTTCGTCGTCTTCGCCTCCTCTCAAGAAGAAGAGGACGACGACCGCCAAGCCTAGAGGTCAACCCAAACCCAAACCCAAACCTAAGCCAAAGGCCAAATCTCTTGCCTCTCCTTCTTCGTTCCATACTCCTACCGATTCCGATACGGAGTATAATCCCGAGACCGAGACTCATAGGGAACCCACTCCTCCTATTCATCCCGAGTCTAGCACCCACCCTCGTACGTCTTCTCGAAAGCCTAAGGGAAAGGCTCCGATGCCGGTGGGCGGTGTCGATATTTCCTTATGTCGCGATGACCCTTTGTGTCTTGCGGCATATAATCGTATCGAACATTGTCCGCTGCTTCTGGAGCATTTCGTCCAGTTCAGCGACTTCATAGGGCTAGCTGATCTTCTGTCGTCGTCGGGTCTTCTCGATTACCTTCGATTTGACCCGAAGGCGAATCCTCGCCCCTATCCTAGGTTAGTGAAGCTTTTCTATGCCAATAGGATCCGGGGTCAGTACGATCAGACCCACTCTATTGAGACGACCGTTTTGGGGACTCCTATAGTCCTCACTGCGGAAATCTTAGGAGAGATTCTGGGTATCTCTTCGTCTGGCCTTCTTCCTTCTGATATCTCGGTAGATGATATTTCCTCTCTTGACCAGACCATCCTATCAGAGATTTTCCATCAGATTCCTCCTGCTATGATTGGCGTGCCCTCTAAATCTTTTAAGCCAAATGCTTGGGTCCTAAATTTGATTCTGAAGTCGTGCTTGCTTCCCAAGTACGGCTCCTCATCTTTACCATCCCAGCCATTTTTGAAGCTTATCTATGCGATCTTCATGGGGAGCTCGATTAATTGGGCTCGAATTATACTCGACAAGATTGATTCTTTCGAGTGTATTCGAAAGTCCAATAAATCGGCTCATATTCCTTTTCCTTGCATGTTGACCCTCGTGTTTCGTCACTTTCGTGTCACATTGCCTCGTGACGATGAGCGTCCCCTCGGTCCTCCGCTGAATGCGACGGCCGTCAAGAAATCTCTTGCGGCGCTTCGTCACGTTCAGAGGACGACTCCTTCAGCGTCTGTCCCTGCCTCTGCCACTGCCTCTGCTTCTCCCGTTGCCACCCTTGATGACGTCGTCCGGATACTTCTTCGTCACGAGTCCCGCTTGGCTCGTACCGAGGAGGTGGTCTGCCGTATGGCACGTCAGATGGGTGTTGAGCTTCCTCCTTCCGTGTCTGAGGGAGAGGAGATGGATGAGATGGATGAGGAGGACGTTGAGGAGATCTGTCGTGCTTCGACTCGTGCCCCCAAGGGCACTTCTGCTGCTGCTGGTACTTCCACTTCTGCTCCTGGAGTTGCCACCTCTTCCGGTGTTCCAGAGCCATCTGCTGCTGATCCAGTTTCCGAGCCTGCTCATGTATCTGCTGCTGCTGCTTCTGTCGAGACTTCTGCTACTGTTGAGCCTGTTGCTGAGATCTCGACTCCTGCCCCGACGATTCCATCTGTTGAGACACCTCTTCTCCCTGCAGATCCTGAGTCCACTCCGTCGACTGGACCCACGGACGCTGCAGATCCTGCCTCCTCCTCGTGATCGTTGTTCCGAGGACTCTCCATATACACTTTGGATGATGTATTCTAGTGAGAGAGTTTTGGGTTAGGATGGGGTTGAGAGTTGCCTTGTTGTATTGCTTTTGTGCTTTCTGATTGTCGGTGTTGGATTGTATGATATGTTGATGATGATGTATTTCTTTTTGATGATATGTAGCACTTGATATGATGTATCTCTTATATTCGATGTGATATCTTTTGGATGTACTCATGTTGTCTCTATGTATATATATGTTCATCATCGATCACTTTATCTTTTATTCGTCGTGCAAATTTAATATTCGTTGAATATATTTGAAATGTGATATCGAATCGACGCATAAAAAGTTGGTTAAATGGATTTTATAGAATTGTTTTTCATGCTCAAAATTAACCAAGAATATTGAATATTGAAGAGTATGTTTCTTTATTCAAGACATGAATAAACATTTGGTATTTTTTGATGATTTTGATTATCGTTGATTTTTATTGATAATGGAAAATTTGACACACCTTGTTTTGATTTCCACATTTTTCCCTTGGTGTCAAGTTGGTCCATTGTCTTCGTCTACGACTCCCGATGTTGGATTTTACATTTCCTAATTGTTGTCGTTGTATGCCCCCCATTTTTGGGATAATGCCAAAGGGGGAGAGATAATGATAATAAATAGCGCAAATGAAAAATTTAACTCAATTTCCAAGAATCTAGTTTGATATGTTAGATTCAGGGGGAGTTAAGATACAAATAAGGATTTTCAAAATCCGATATTTCAAAAATCAATTCACTTTATTTATCTTACTCGTCTGCTTGATACAATTCATTTATATTCATTTTGGAATTAACGTGTCATCAATGCAGGGGGAGTAAGTATTTTACATTTGAATTATTATCTTTGATTATTATTTATGTTGGTTTGTCATCACCAAAAAGGGGGAGAATGTTGAATATTGGACTCCCCGGATTTGGTTTTGGATGATGAGCAAACATAAATAATTCATGAACTAACAATTTGTGAGCGCAGTATTGGAGATCGTCGCCAATTTCACGAGAATATTCAAAGCGACATCTCAACACTTCCAAAAGCTCGTATTCAAGCCTAAAGCTTCGTTGAAGCTCATGCAACGCTTTGGAAATAATGAAGATTCAATCGAAGCTCTCAAAGACCGTTTATTAAGGTTTTATTTATAGTCTTTTAGTTTCGATTGATAGAATGTTAAGCCTTGAGTATATCTTACGTTTCTATCTTCATTTCGCTCATTTCGTAGCTCTAGGATTCTTGCACATGTTCACTCTAATTTCCTCGAAGCGTCGCGCTTCGATTCGGACCTTGTTGTGCATGTTAGTTGGTACAAGAACAAGTACTGACCGACTAGATGGAGATCTAGTCGGTCGGCCACTGTTCTTGGACCGACTAGTTTCAGTCAGTTAAATCTTTGTTCTTTACTGTTTACAGTTAGTCGGTCTACGTTGACTCACCGACCGACTAGTTTGTGAACTAGTCGGTCAGTGATGCTTCTTTGACCGACTAGTTGTGATTTACTGTACATGCCAAATTTCTCCTAAGCTACTGTTTACCGTTAGTCGGTCTAAGAACGTTTGATGACCGACTAGTTGACAATCTAGTCGGTCAACTTTTGTTCTTGGACCGACTAAGTCAACTTGCCTTCAGACTAGTTTTCTAGGTCTGAAATTCTATCTCTTCTCTGATCTGCTCTTAGTCGGTCCATGCTTTGTGACTGACCGACTAGTTGATGAACTAGTCGGTCAGTGATTGTTCTTTGACCGACTAATTCTCCCAGATTTCTTTCCGTTGGAGATTGACCTAACTTATGTTTTTGGGTTCCTATAAATACGAACCTAGGTCATTTCTATCTTCAATAGAGCTGCCATTAAGAGATTCATTGAGCCCTAAAGAGATAGCCATTCTCCCTCAAATCTAAAGCTCTCTTCCTCACAAGAAAGCCATTCTCTCTCATTTCTAGATCTAGAGAGAAGCTTGTTCTTGGTGAGCTCTTCAAGCTATTGCTTGATCCAAGTCTCCAACTCTTCCCTAGGCACCCATTGCTGCTCATTTCCTTGGTGCTAGGGCTTGGTGACTTCATCTTCCTCAAATCCTTCATTCCACCTATTGGGTAAGAAAAACTCAAGGTATAGGATTTTGTGGTAAGAGTATTTATTTCATTTAAACTCTTTATATTGCTTATTGGCTCTCTCGATTGTGAGAGAAGTTTGTGATCCCGGGTTGTGGGATTCACTTTGCCATTGCATGTATGATTTGATCTTGTGAAGGTTTTTCACAAGATATTCATAGTGGAAATCTTGAGTTAGGGTTTCTAACTCAAGTATCCGGAGGGGATCCGGGTGGTTGGGACGTAGGATCACCGGGAACAAGTCGGGGAGACTTGGGTGGATCCGAACCCATTAACATCGTTTGTTAGCTTTGTTTATTTCATTGTTGTCAATCAATTTAAGCTTCCGCAAATTGATTTGGTGGTTGTTTGCAATTTAATTTGGAATTATACGCCTTATTATTTTAAAGTACTATTCACCCCCCTCTAGTACTTGTGCAGTAGCTGGTAGGGCATTACAATTCCGAGGGCGGAATCATTTCTAAGGTGGGTAGAATGTAACGGCCTGTTTCTATTGTACCTTCTTCGTGCACGTGCTTTTGATCGTGCACGTGTTTATTTTAGACTTTATTTGTTTTTGAACGTTTTTGTGTGATATGTCGTCGTGATCGTCTCTGAAAGTATTAAATTGTGGATCAACTTGGGAACGACATATCTCGAGTCGTTCTTCCGCGATACTAACTTATTTGATGTAACGTCGTGACTTTCTGTTTTGACGCGAGACGTTTCTATTTTTAGTTTCGTCTCTCGACGTCGAAATTTAGATCCGTCTTCTCCGATCTCTTTCTCTCGTCGTCCCGAACACCCTAAAATTATTTTACAATTTTTGGACTTAATTTGATCTATTTTCCATTTATTTGAAAGTTTTAAATAATTTTAAAACCTATTTTTATAAGAGTTTTAATTAAATAAAATTCCTATAATATAATAACGCTTTAAATAATTTTCTGACCAAATTTCAGAATTTTTGGCCGCACCCATCTCGTGTGAGGGAGAGAAGAGTAAATCTATTTTTAATTAATTATTTTAATTATTTAATTACGTTTTTATTAAACCCTAACCCTAACCCTATCTCTAACCTATTTATATTAGCCCTAGGATAAATTATTTTCTCATTACACAAACCCTAGCCGTCAAAAACACCTTCCCGACGTTCGTCGCAACGTTGCGACGATCGCCCAGTGCACGACCGACGGCCGCCCCCGCAATTCCTAGCGCACGACCGGCGCTCCGCTCCGCATCGCCGCTTGTAACGCTCCGCTGCAACCCCCCGCTGTCGCCCCGCTCCGACCGGGGCTGTCTCTCGGTCTGACCGAGAGAACAGCCCGCTCCGCACCGCTCCACAACCGCACCGCTCCGCTCCGCATCACCAAGCGCCTGACCGAAGCCGCTCCCCACACCGACCGAGAGACCGCTCCACATCGATCCGCAGCGCTGCAGCGCCCATACCCCCGTGTCTGACCGAGAGGCCCGCTCGGTCTGACCGACGATTCCCCTCGCGCCCGCCTTGCAACGACCCCGCTGCGCTGCATCAGCGCCCGACCGAAGCCATCTCTCGGTCTGACCGAGAAAGCTCTCCGTAGCGGCAGTGCACGACCGACGGTCATTCGTCGCAAGTTGGTTTCTCCCACACCAACTCCTGTGGTGGGCCCCCCAAGTGCTCCTGAGGTGTTGTGGGCCCCGCTTGGACCCCTAGCACTGCTGTGGGCCCCACTTGGACGTGCTACTTCACGGAATTGCCGTCTACGATGTTGCGACACGTCGTAGGCCTTCGTCGCGAGTTTCGACTTTTGGAGAATCGTACGAGGACCAGATCTGAAGCTGAGGAATTCTCCGATCAGACCCGACTTCCTATCTTCGACAAACTCCGGTTCAGGTTGGTTCCCCGAAACTCGTAGAAACCCCCACAATAGCTGACTGAACCCTAAACTAAAAACCGTCAACTTGAACTAAATTTACTTTCCAGCTCCTGTAAAACGTTGTACGAACTTAGAAAATCGACAAATGGACTTTGTTGATTGTGCACATAAGATAGATCGTCGATTAGGCTGAAACATCAAAAAGTGACTTTTGACGAATAGGATAGTCCCGTAAACCTAGAAACGAAACCTAATAGGATTTGATGAAATTGAGACCTGACATCGTCACCGTGGCGATATTTCAGACGGATTTCTGCTGACGAGACGCTTGGACGAGACGCTTCGAGAGGACGACGCACTCGCCGTTCCAGGCAAGTGTACCCCCTTGCGTTTTTGACCGTGCTTTGGTCTTAGATTGCTAGAACTGTTAGACTGTGAGTGTTTAGATTCCGGACGTGAAATGATAGCGTCTGGGTCACCCTGACGACTTAGACTTGACGACGAAGTCTAAGTCCGACGAACAACAACTTGTGACACTTTAGGATTGTCTTGTGTGTGCGTGCGTGTGGACACCCTAGAATAACTCTCCAGTACACTGGTCGTGTCTTGTCACTGTTATACACACTGGTCGTGTCTTGTCACTGTGTTACAAAAAGCCTTCGGGCGTTTCAGATGCTCTCCTTGCGGGAGTGATCTCCGTGTTACAAAAAGCCTTCGGGCGTTTCAGATGCTCTCCTTGCGGGAGTGATCTCCGTGTTACAAAAAGCCTTCGGGCGTTTCAGATGCTCTCCTTGCGGGAGTGATCTCCGTGTTACAAAAAGCATGCGGGCGTTTCAGATGCTCTCCTTGCGGGAGTGATCTCCGTGTTACAAAAAGCCTTCGGGCGTTTCAGATGCTTCCCGAGCGGAAGTGATCTCCGTGATACAAAAAGCCTACGGGCGTTTCAGGTGCTTTCCTTGCGAAAGTGATCTCCGTGCTTCCTGTCCTGAGTTCTGGGGTTTTGGGGTAGGGTTGAGCGTGCGCACGGGGAGAGGGTCTGATCCCCCTCAACCCGTAAGGCGTGAACCCTTCGTGTCGTGTCGTGTCGTGCCGTGTCGTGTCGTGTCCTACCTGTCTTGTCTGTCTTTGTCTTGTCCTGACACCTTTAGGTTAGTCCCGTAGTCGGTAGCACACGCTACGGCTACTGCCTGCTACGCTTTACTTTCCTGCTACGTACTTCTTTTGCTACCTTGATGTAACCTCAGCATGCTAATCAACCAGTAAAACATTGTTTAATAGTTCAGTACACTTGCAGTTTGGTCTAACCCTTTTTGTAGACCTGACCTGACGTACAGTTCCTTCTTTTGGTGCTGTACGTCAGGTGTTGAGCCAGAGTTCGTGGATGAGGCAGACTCGCTGGAGTACGTGGAGCCGAGGACGTCGTCATCAGAGTACGTACCTGACAAGGACCAGACCTTGAGGTCTTTTAGTCGCCACTTTCAGAGGTTACTACTTTTAGTTTGCTTTTAGCTAGGTTGTTGCCATGCTTAGGCTTTCTTTTAGACTTTGTACTTGTTGGATATTATATCTCTATTTAATGAATGCAACTTCCTTTCTGTACTTTTGTTGTTCCTAAACTTTATAAATGCAAGAACCTGAAACTTTTAAAATGGTACCCCTACAGACGGTTATTGGGTCCGAGCTTCTCAAGCTCTGGCCTAAGCGGGCCTTGTCACGCTTCGCCTCCGTCCATTTTGGGAAGCGGGGCATGACATAACTTGAGTATCCGGAGGTATCCGGGTAGAAGGGACGTAGGATTACCGGGAACAAGTCGGGAAGTGACTTGGGTAATCCGAACCCTTGAAACATCTCTGCGTTTGCATGTGTTTCATTTTGGGTTTAATTTCTATTCCGCATTATTTTGTCGGATTGCATTTAAATTGGTGTAACTATATTTTTAAATTGCATAAACACTATTCAACCCCCCTTCTAGTGTTTTTCCCATAGACATGATCCTTACAACAATTTTGTTACCCGTTTTTGGCCTCAACCGGATGCTCTAAACATGACAACTTTAAAACTTTATAACCCTACATAGCAATAGGAAGGGAATCATTTCATTTCATGTCAAAATGGCATCTATAACTGCTGATGTGAACAAATAAACTTCATGTCACCATTTAAATGCGAAAACAATCTCATGACCATTCTGGCCACTTCATACAAGGGGGAAATGGATATCAATTTTTCAGTTGACACAACAGTAACCAAGCGAATGTTAACCAAGCGAAAGAGGAGCTCTTGGGCATATCATAATCGTTAATCTTGTATGCCAAGGATAAGTTCAGATCATGCACTTCTTACAGGTCCGGTCATCTTTGACATTTCCTTTCAAAAACAAAATTTCAAGATGTAAGAGGCTCCGCATATGTTCAATGAAAGATGATGAGTAGCAGTATTCCTGAAAAGATGCCACATGCATCAAGGAGCCCCTGTGATTTGTTAGCAATACATAACGTGCACTATTATAAAACATGTTGGCACGTCTGGAAAGTATCCATAGTATCCATACTGAAATTTCAAAATTTGTATATGGAAGTAAAATTTCAGAATTTGGATATGGATATGGATACTTCCAGAATTTGTCTATGGAAATTCATAGTATCCATAATATCCATACTGAAATTCTGAAAGTATCCATATCCATAGTATCCAACATCTATGGATACTATGGATACTATGGATATATTCAGAATTCCAGAATTCTTGACATCTATGGATACTATGAATTTCCAGACAGACATCTCAGCAAATTCTATGGATACTAATTTCTATGGATACTTATAGACATGGCTAATATCCAAAATAAATTAGACATGGAAATAATAATTATATCCGTGCACAAATAATAATTTAAAGATAGAGTAATTCTATGGATACTACTTTCAGACATTAGGCATTAGACATGGAAATAATAACATGGAGCAATTGTTCATATGCTAGACATTATGTATTATGTAAATTCTATCATATAAGTAGACATTTGTAAGTAGACTTTTTAGTTCCAAAATTCTAGCATATCAGTAGAATAATGAATAAATATTTCCCAAACAAATTATCCAAATATCAGTCATCAGTTAACAAATTTTTACCAAAGGAGATAATGGTAAGTATATGAAACAAAAAACCCAAAGGAAAGTGCATAATCCGACTTTTTGCATTGGTTCAACAAAAAGCCAAAATGGAGTTCATTATGGATGCTAAGATTGCAATTTAAGTTTATCGCATCTTAAATTTTTTTTCCTTTGACGCTCATCTAAATGCTTTAATGCTTGCAAGTAGAACGAAGGTGAAAACAAAACTCACCAAGCTGTACATATGTTTGTATACTCGCATATCATAGGCATGATTTTTTGAATTGGATGTGTCATCGTTAGCGATGTAGAAAAGAATGTAATCTCGAGGCTGAAGAAATATCAATGATTAATCCAGATTTATGTATCCCAACTAATCATTATTTACATCAAACACGGAATGGATCAATGTGTAAATATATGTGGATGCAACTCCATTTACAACTGCAACAATTTGGGAAAAAAATAAATGATGAACAATGTTGATACAGTACTAATTGGCTTTCGGGTAAATAATGGCTGCCGAAAGGGCATAAAAATTAAGAAAATTCTTATTGTGTTGACCATCTCTAGAAGTGCATCAATATATAGAATTAACAGTTGATGATATAATCATATCCAAGATCATACTATACTGAGATAAGCGAAATAAGTAGCATCACCCTTTCTTTCTCCTTGAACAAAGATATTTTAAGCTCACATTTGTAGAAAGATGAGCATTCATATGGGTCAAAACTTCTTGTAAGCAAAAACTATGGCTTACATATCTAATTGACTACTTCCAACTTCAACCAAAATTCCACACATTCCATAATATTACCTAAGTATGAACTCAACAGTAGTCTGCTAGAAAAATGCCACTTAAGTCCCTATTATCAACCAGAAATCCAAAGAATACGCTATGACTCTCAAGTGATATCTTGTTAGCTTCCAAATGGTGGTAGATTATTTATTTCACACCAAAAAGAAAAAAAATCAAGAACTTAGCTCAGGCAAATAAACCCATGAGAAACCCAAACATGAATGTGAACCACAACAAAATAGCAATAAATATTCCCCTAAAAAGATAGTAAGCAGCAATCAATACTTGAAACCAATCAATACTCATTTATACGAAACAAACTTGAACCAAATCAAGAAATTTCCATCATGGGCATTATACAACATAAGACCTATGATCAAATGTTCTCAACATGCAAGCAAGCAAATGTCTGGCCATCAACCAACTCACAACAACACATAATGCAAGTATCAGTGAAGAACCTGATTGAATGCAAGTAGATAGGTGAAGAACCTGATTGAATGCAAGAAGAGATGTGAAGAACATGAAAAAATAAACTGAGAATAATAGAAAACAAACTAAAAACAAACTGAAAACAAACTGAGAATAATAACCTGATTGTTGTAGACGTAACGGAAGAGTGTGTGGCTTGGATTGTTGCAGACGAATTTCTCCAACTCTGAAGCTGAGGGGTGAAGAGGAGGGGTGAAGTTAGACTTGTCATTAGGCCTCCCTGATCTTCTTCACGATGAGCGAACGCACGCCATGGCCGCCATGGCGTGCTTTCGCTCACCGTGAAGCAGATCAGTGCAACCGAGATGATAGAGTTAGAACTCAAATGAGATCGGTGAAACCCTAACCCAAAGTTAACGATCTGCTTCCGAGATGCTAGAGTTAGAACTCATGCTACTGTTACCGATCGAAAAACATTAAACCTGGAGGAAATAAAAGCAACCAGATTAAAAACATTTGTGAAATCCTGCTCCTGCCTCCAGTTAAATGCATTTTCAACTCCAATAAACAACTAACATGTCCTTCCTAAAAACCATTCCAGAGCATTCATTTGTGCTGTTACATACTCATAAAAAAGAAAATAACATTTAACATGTTGAAAAATATTAAAATCATGCAATATTACAAATATGTCCCTGCTTAAAAGTCAATGTTCCGTTCAACAACATATAAACCATCATCCAATATTGTAATCATCTCTCATTCATGCTATCTTACATTACATAAAGAAGAACTTTATCAAGTAAATCATAGGCGCAAATGTAACGACTGGTTTTCATGTATCTGGATTAATTATATTATATATATATATATATATGTTTTGGTGAATTTTCTCCTTATGTGTGGTTTTCGTCTCCGTAGCTTTCGTTTTCGATCGTTTCGTCGTGATTTTCTAGCTTCTTCCTTAGAATCGTCGATTTCGGAGTAAGTCATTCGTGACGGGCTTCATATCGGTCGTATCTTATTGTTAGATTGAGCCTAGGGGTCTTAGGAATCGATCCCGGAGCCTCGCGCTCCATTTCGGAACTTTTGTGCACGTTAGCCGGTACAAGAAGGGGAACCGACCGACTAGATGACGATTTAGTCGGTCGGCAAACCTTCATGGACCGACTAGTGGGCTTTGTAAATTACTCATGAGTTACTGTTTATCGTTAGTCGGTCTAAGAACGTTCATCGACCGACTAGGTTGCAAACTAGTCGATTAGTAATCGCTCTTTAACCGACTAGCTCTATGATCATTTTTGATACCAATTACTATTCATTCTTAGTCGGTCTAAGAACGTTCATCGACCGACTAGATGAGAAACTAGTCGGTCAGTAGTTGTTCTTTGACTGACTAAATCTAAATCCTATTTTTGTACAGGAGTTACTGTTTGGACTTAGTCGGTCTGCGTTGGTCAACCGACCGACTAGTTCCCAAACTAGTCGGTCAGTGGTTGCTCTTTGACCGACTAATCAGTGTCGAACCCCTAATTTCTGGGTAGCCACCAGCACTTCCAATTTAAACCCCCCAAACGTTTTTCTTTTCTTCTTTCCTTTCTCCTGAGCCTCCTTCTTCCCCAAATCATCATCCATCTAACCCTAGCCCTCCTCCTTCATCAAGAGCCTCTCCCCCTCTCCATTTTGGCCGGCCACCACCTCTAGGTCGCCGGAAAACCCCCAAAACCCCATTTCTCCAGATTTTCCCCATCCATTCCAGATCTGAACCCTAGGTTCCCCGGATCATTTCTTCCGTTGCCGTGCTTGCTCGGCATCGTTGTTCCGCTTCCAATACGGTAATAACTCGATCTCTTAATATCCTCATAGCCCATTTGTGTTTTTGTGAAACCCTAATAAAACTAGGTTGGATGTTGTTCTAATATTGTTTTGCCATGGCAGCGATCTCATCTCCGTAGTTAGCATTTGTGTGACGGCCTCGTTGATCGTCATCCTCGGTGCTAGGCAAGTGAAACTTGCCACTTAGGGTTTTGGGCCATGTCTTAGGCCATTTGCTTGTTGTAGGCGTAAAAGAGACTAGGCGATGAAATGATACTCGCCTAGGCGCAAATTTAGGAACTAGCTTGACAACGAAGCTAGATCCGACATTTATCATGTTGCATAACTTCCATGTCATGTTTAATTTCAATTAATGGTACGCGAATTAATTGTCATGTCATTGCATTCTTTAAGTGTTTCTGTGATTGCGTAGCTCCGCTACACCTTGTGAAATGATTGAGGCTAGGTGCACCCCTATGCCAAATGAAATACGCTCCTGGTTTATGATCCAGGAAACGAGCTCTTGTGCGGGGCAACCCTAGCTCATTTACTGAGCTCGTGTACAGGGACCCTGGCTCGTTTACACGTGGGTATTGGGGTAAGAGTTAAGCGGCCATTCAACTGGGAGTCTGCCCGATCAGCAACTACAGTTGTAAGGCGTAAACTCTGGGTTCTGGGGTAGTGTTAAGCGGCCAATCAGTGTGAATGTCCAACAGTTCAGCTGTAAGGCGTAAACATCTACAAACAACGTGAAACGTGACTAGTGAAAAGATTGAGATTGTTAGTAGCTTGGCTACTCTTGACATGCCCTGATAAATTGTTCTCTGGTACTTATTGTTTCACCATGTCTTACTTGTGCACTCATACCATAACTGCCATGTCATGCATACTATAACTGCTAGGTTGTTAGTTGCCTTACTTTCAGTTTCCTTGCCCAAGTCTTTTAGACTTGCTGACATATGCCCCTTTACTCTTTTAGGTGACACATGTTAGATCCTGAGCCTGAGTTCATTGTTGAGGACGAGGTGTTTGCTGACGCCGAGCCCGAGCCTGTGTCTGGCGAGGAGTACGTGGACACTGGGGACCAGTCCTAGTGTCTTCGTTGAGCTTTCCCCTTTTGTTTTAGACCGCTGTTTAGTTGTCGGTGCGTGGCACCTATAATTTGTTTTGTTGTCCCTTTTGTTGGCCTTGTTCTGGGCCTTTAGACTCTTTCTTTTAGCCTGGTGGCTTTTCTGGATGCTGAACTTAATTTTCATGTTGGACAAATTCTGAGATTTGAGATTTTATTTCTGTCTCTCCTTGTGTTATTATTGTTGTTCCGTTTGTGGTTACAGGGACCTGCTTATGTTTTATTGACGCTTATCGGGTTTGGGGCTTCACAGCTCCACTTTCGTTCGGACCTTTTCATGTATCGCCTCCATTTTAGGGAAGCGGGGCATGACAGGTTTTGTTGGTGGCCCATGCAGGTCTCTTCTGTAACTGCGATTATCGGAATGACGATAATAATATTAGAATGTCCAATAAACTAAGTTCGACATCCGAGTCATAAGCTATGAGTCTAATCTGCTTCGTTTTCTGTGTCATTAGATGGCAGGAAGGCGATTCATCCGTGGTGGTGGTAGTGGTGCGCCCCCTCATGACGAGGAGCCTGAGCGGGAACCCACCAATGGAGAGATGATGCGGATGATGCTTCAGATGATGTAGGTGCTACATGGCGTGCTCTTGCAGGTCCAAAATGCTCCACTTGCTCGAGCTGGTCGGGCAATCCAGGATGCCCCTCGCTCCGAGCCTGGAGCGAAGCAATTTCGGGAGCTGGGTCCCGCATATTTTGATGGGTCTGAGGGTCCTCTGGCTACCGACGAGTGGATTCGGAACATTGAGGATAATTTGAAGATGGCCAAGATCACCCCGGCTGGATGGGTTGATTTGGCGAAGAGGCAACTCAAGGATAATGCTCGGAACTGGTGGGATGCGGAAGAGAAGATGCTGGTGGAGCAGATAGATTGGGCTACCTTTAAGTCCAGGTTTGATGAGGAGTTCTTCTCGAAGGCTGCTAGGAAGGAGATGCTGCAGCGCTTTATTGATCTGAAGCAAGGGAGCTTGACGGTGGACCTGTACCACCAAGTGTTCACTAGGCTGAGTCGGTTCACACCGAAGATGGTACAGGATGCTGATGAGAGGGCTCAGAGGTTCCTGCAGGGACTTGCTTTGGAGCTTCAGAGTTTTGTGTCTTCCTCTGATCTGGACTCTTATCAGAAGGTTCTGGTCGCTACGAGGAGACAGGAGCTGAACCTGAGTCAGAGGAGAGGACATGTTTCTGGTGCTGGGAAGAGGCCTATGGAGCAGGCCAGAGCGGTGGTTAGGCCCGGTTTCAAGCCTAATCAGCCAGCTAAGTTTAAGAGGCCAGGAGGGCCTAATCAGAAGATTTGCCATTTCTGCGGCAAGCCTGGCCACATCAAGGATCAGTGTAGAAAGTTTCTGGGCCAGTGTTTGGTTTGTGGTGATGCTTCTCATGTCGCGAAGGATTGTCGGCATGCGAATCAGCTGCGGAGGGCACCTGTTGCAGTACAGCCGTTGCAGCAGAGAGTGCCTATTCCTGCTGGACGTGGAGCAGCTCTTGTTCCACAGAGGCAGGCTTTTCAACAGGCTTTTCCACCGAGGAGGCAGGCTTTTCTGATGACCGCTGTGGAGAGCGAGGCTGTGGATGAGGTTATCGCATGTAATCCTCAATCTAGCTGCTACTTTCCTAGCTAGTTTTGATTGTTAGACTATGTTGTTTGCTTGAATATGATTGGTTGCTAGACTAGGGCTTGATTGTTAGACTGTTTGTAGGTGTGATTTTGGTGTGCACATTTCCTGCACGAGTCCTCTTTGACTCAGGTGCATCGATGTGCATTATTTCTCGGAGCTTCGTGGAGAAGCATTCCTTGTCGACGTCCCCTCTTTCTAAGAGTTGGAATATCGTTACAGGGAATGGCGTGGTCTCGGTGCATCTTGGTTGCAATTCTTGCTCGTTGGTGGTTTGTGGACATGAGCTTTACGCTGATTTCATTGTCCACGACATCATCAACTATGATGCGGTCCTTGGGATGGATTGGCTTGCGAGCTTCTATGCTACGATCGACTGTCGGAGGAAGAAGGTGGTGTTCGAGATTCCCGGACATCCAGTATTTGAGTTCAGCTGAGGTAGTAGTTCGCTTGGTCCTGTCAGGTTTCGGGCCAGGCCGATGGAGATTGTGGCTATGCAGGTGGAGCTGGAGAGGCCGGTGGTTGTGCGGGACTTTGATGACGTCTTCCCCGAGGAGATGTCTGGTTTGCCACCTGATCGAGCTTTAGAATTTTCTATTGATCTTATTCCGGGAGCGCAACCGATTTCGAAGGCGCCTTATCGTATGGCACCCGCTGAGTTGGAGGAATTACGGAAGCAGCTGGATGAACTTTTGCAGAAGGGTTATATCAATCCTGTCTCCGTGGGGAGCACCGGTGCTGCTGGTGAAGAAGAAGGATGGTTCGTGTCGCATGTGCGTGGACTATCGGGAGTTGAATGCGGTAACCATCAAGAATAAATACGCGTTGCCTCGCATCGATGATATTTTTGATCAGCTTGGAGGTTCGAGGGTGTTTTCGAAGTTGGATCTGAGGAGTGGTTATCATCAGCTGAAGGTGAAGAAGGATGATGTTCTAAAGACAGTGTTGACACTACGAGTTTGTGGTTATGCCATTCGGTGTAACCAATGCACCCGTAGTTTTCATGAATCTGATGAACCTAATTTTCTACGACTTTTTGGATAAGTTTGTCGTTATCTTTATTGAAGACATTCTGATCTATTCTAAGTCGGAGGAGGAGCATGCCTCGCACTTGAGGACGGTGTTGGAGATTTTGAGGAAGCATCGGCTGTATGCTAAGTTTTCGAAGTACGAGTTTTGGCTGGACAGAGTTGCTTTTCTCGGGCATGTGGTGACTGGAGATGGTATTTCAGTGGATCCCGAGAAGATCAGGGCCATCAGAGAGTGGCCTGTTCCGTAGTCAGCGTCTGAGATTCGGAGTTTTCTTGGACTTGCTGGTTACTATCGACGCTTCATTAAGGACTTTTCCCGTATTACCGAGCCGATGACCAGATTGACACGGAAGGATGTACCTTTTGTTTGGTCAGGTGATTGTGAGGATGCCTTTGGTGTTCCGAGGGAGAGATTGACGACTGCCCCCATTCTTGTTGTGCCTGATCGCAGCGGTGGATTTGAGATATTTTACGATGCTTCTGGCAAGGGTCTCGGTTGTGTGTTGCATCAGCATGGGCATGTTGTGGCGTATGCATCTCGTCAGCTCAAGGTTCATGAGAAGAATTACCCGACGCATGACTTGGAGTTGGCTGCTGTTGTGTTTGCTCTTAAGATTTGGAGGCACTTCCTGCTAAGTGAGAAAGTGAAGATCTTCACCGATCACAAAAGCTTGAAGTATCTTTTCACTCAGAAGGAGCTCAATATGCGACAGCATCGATGGTTGGAGCTCATGGCGGATTATGAGATTGATTTGCAGTATCACCCTGGCAAGGTGAATGTGGTTCCTGATGCGCTGAGTAGGCTTCCAGCGGTGATGATTTTGACCTCGCAGTGGAGATTGCAGCAGGATTTTTGTGAGTCTGGTGTGGAGATTGTTCTTCCTGGGGAGGTTTCTTCGTTGATGTGTATGCAGATTCAGTCGACGATTGTGGATCGGATCAAGGCTGGCCAGGCCGAGGATCCGAAGCTGGTGAAGATTCGGGAGCAGGTGGAAGCCGGTCTGCGGACTGACCTTTTGATTCATGAGGATGGCTCGCTGAGGTTTGGAGCTAAGTTGTGTGTGCCAGCTGGGGATATTAGAGAGGAGTTGATGGTGGAGGCACACAGTTCGCCGTATTCTATGCATCCTGGTGGCACCAAGATGTACAAGGATCTTCGTCTGAACTATTGGTGGCATGGTATGAAGAGAAGTGTGGCGCGGAGTGTGGCCAAGTGCTTGGTTTGCCAGCAAGTGAAGGCGGAGCATCAGCGTACGGCAGGGTTGCTACAACCGCTTCCGATTCCGGAGTGGAAATGGCAACACATCACTATGGATTTCGTGACTGGACTACCTCGGAGTCCGAAGCAGAATGACGTGATTTGGGTGATCGTAAATCGATTGACCAAATCCGCGCACTTTATTCCATTCTGAGTGGGACAGTCCACTGAGGCGCTAGCGAGGAGATATATGGAGGTAAATTCTTTTACTCTCTGTTTCTACTTCCTTTTTCCTAGTTTAGATAGTGATGTAACGTGAATCGTGCAGGAGGTCGTGCGACTTCACGGAGTCCCCGTGAGTATCGTGTCGGACAAAGACACGAGATTCACATCTCAGTTCTGGCAAAGTTTACAGAAGAGTTTGGGTACGCGTCTGAGTTTCAGCACGGCGTACCATCCGCAGACGGATGGCCAGTCCGAGAGGACGATTCAGATCTTGGAGGACATGCTGAGGGCGTGCATGTTGGATTTCAAGTGTTCATGGGAGGACCATCTACACTTGGTAGAGTTCTCTTACAACAACAGCTTCCAGGCGAGTATTGGCATGGCGCCTTTCGTCGCTCTTTACGGGAGGAAATGTCGATCGCCATTGAGCTGGGATGACGTTGGAGATCGGGAGCTGTTGGGACCTGAGATGATTGTGGATGCTGTGGATGTTGTCAGGAACATTCAGGAGAGGTTGCGGATTGCTCAGGACCGTTTTAAGCATTGGACGGATGCTAAACGCCGCCCTTTGGAGTTTCAGTCGGGCGACCATGTGTTCTTGAAGATTTCCCCGAATCATGGTGTGATTCGCTTTGGGAAGCGAGGGAAGTTGAGCCCGCGATACATTGGACCGTTTGACATTCTGGAGAGGGTTGGCGAGGTAGCCTACCGCTTAACCTTGCCACCATCTTTGGAGGGAGTTCACAATGTTTTCCATGTGTCGCAGCTTCGTCGATACATTAGCGATCCATCTCATGCTGTGGATTTCTCGGAGATTACCGTTCGCCCTGATATGACGTATGACCAGCAGCCAGTGCAGATTCTGGACAGGCGTCAGAAGTCACTTCGGAACAAGGTTGTCAATCTTGTGAGGGTGATGTAGTGACACGGCTCGCCTGGAGAGTCTACTTGGGAGAATGAGAATGAGATGCGAGAGCGTTTCCCACTTTTGTTTCCGGACACGTGAGTGTTGGGAAATTCCGAGGACGGAATTTTTCTTAAGTTGGGGAGGATGTAACGACTGGTTTTCATGTATCTAGATTAATTATATTATATATATATATATATATATATATATGTTTTGGTGGATATTCTCCTTATGTGTGGTTTTCGTCTCCGTAGCTTTCGTTATCGATCGTTTCGTCATGATTTTCTAGCTTCTTCCTTAGAATCGTCGATTTCGGAGTAAGTCATTCGTGACGGGCTTCATATCGGTCGTATCTTATTGTTAGATTGAGCCTAGGGGTCTTAGGAATCGATCCCGAAGCCTCGTGCTCCATTTCGGAACTTTTGTGCACGTTAGCCGGTACAAGAAGGGGAACCGACCGACTAGATGACGATTTAGTCGGTCGGCAAACCTTCATGGACCGACTAGTGGGCTTTGTAAATTACTCAGGAGTTACTGTTTATCGTTAGTCGGTCTAAGAACGTTCGTCGACCGACTAGGTTGCAAACTAGTCGGTCAGCAATCGCTCTTTAACCGACTAGCTCTATGATCATTTTTGATACCAAGTACTATTCATTCTTAGTCGGTCTAAGAACGTTCATCGACCGACTAGATGAGAAACTAGTCGGTCAGTAGTTGTTCTTTGACCGACTAAATCTAAATCCTATTTTTGTACAGGAGTTACTGTTTGGACTTAGTCGGTCTGCGTTGGTCAACCGACCGACTAGTTCCCAAACTAGTCGGTCAGTGGTAATCAGTGTCGAAACCCTAATTTCTGGGCAGCCGCCAGCACTTCCTATTTAAACCCCCCAAACGTTTTTCTTTTCTTCTTTCCTTTCTCCTGAGCCTCCTTCTTCCCCAAATCATCATCCATCTAACCCTAGCCCTCCTCCTTCATCAAGAGCCTCTCCCCCTCTCCATTTTGGCCGGCCACCACCTCTAGGTCGCCGGAAAACCCCCAAAACCCCATTTCTCCAGATTTTCCCCATCCATTCCAGATCTGAACCCTAGGTTCCCCGGATCGTTTCTTCCGTTGCCGTGCTTGCTCGGCATCGTTCTTCCGCTTCCGATACGGTAATAACTCGATCTCTTAATATCCTCATAGCCCATTTGTGTTTTTGTGAAACCCTAATAAAACTAGGTTGGATGTTGTTCTAATATTGTTTTGCCATGGCAGCGATCTCATCTCCGTAGTTAGCATTTGTGTGACGGCCTCGTTGATCGTCATCCTCGGTGCTAGGCAAGTGAAACTTGCCACTTAGGGTTTTGGGCCATGTCTTAGGCCATTTGCTTGTTGTAGGCGTAAAAGAGACTAGGCGATGAAATGATACTCGCCTAGGCGCAAATTTAGGAACTAGCTTGACAACGAAGCTAGATCCGACATTTATCATGTTGCATAACTTCCATGTCATGTTTAATTTCAATTAACGGTACGCGAATTAATTGTCATGTCATTGCATTCTTTAAGTGTTCCCGTGATTGCGTAGCTCCGCTACACCTTGTGAAATGATTGAGGCTAGGTGCACCCCTATGCCAAATGAAATACGCTCCTGGTTTATGATCCAGGAAACGAGCTCTTGTGCGGGGCAACCCTGGCTCATTTACTGAGCTCGTGTATAGGGACCCTGGCTCGTTTACACGTGGGTATTGGGGTAAGAGTTAAGCGACCATTCAACTGGGAGTCTGCCTGATCAGCAACTGCAGTTGTAAGGCGTAAACTCTGGGTTCTGGGGTAGTGTTAAGCGGCCAATCAGTGTGAATGTCCAACAGTTTAGCTGTAAGGCGTAAACATCTACAAACAACGTGAAACATGACTAGTGAAAAGATTGAGATTGTTAGTAGCTTGGCTACTCTTGACATGCCCTGATAAATTGTTCTCTGGTACTTATTGTTTCACCATGTCTTACTTGTGCACTCATACCATAGCTGCAATGTCATGCATACTATAACTGCTAGGTTGTTAGTTGCCTTACTTTCAGTTTCCTTGCCCAAGTCTTTTAGACTTGCTGACATGTGCCCCTTTACTCTTTTGGGTGACACATGTTAGATCCTGAGCCTGAGTTCATTGTTGAGGACGAGGTGTTTACTGACGCCGAGCCTGAGCCTGTGTTTGGCGAGGAGTACGTGGACACTGGGGACCAGTCCTAGTGTCTTCGTTGAGCTTTCCCCTTTTGTTTTAGACTGCTGTTTAGTTGTCGGTGCGTGGCACCTATACTTTGTTTTGTTGTCCCTTTTGTTGGCCTTGTTTTGGGCCTTTAGACTCTTTCTTTTAGCCTGGTGGCTTTTCTGGATGTTGAACTTAATTTTCATGTTGGACAAATTCTGAGATTTGAGATTTTATTTCTGTCTCTCCTTGTGTTATTATTGTTGTTCCGTTTGTGGTTACAGGGACCTGCTTATGTTTTATTGACGCTTATCGGGTTTGGGGCTTCACAGCTCCACTCTCGTGCAGACCTTTTCACGTCTCGCCTCCATTTTAGGGAAGCGGGGCATGACAGCAACAATTCTCCCCCTTATATTTTCTGTTTTTAATAAAAACATCAATATCAAACCCAAAGCCGCCTATAAAATATCAATAAGTAAAATTTATCATATAAGCAACAAATCCCTAGTAATTGTTCGATAATTAGCATAATTACCAAGAATCCAATATATCAAATTTATTTCACGGAATTTAAAAATCAAGTTAAGTCCAGTAACCACTTACAAAAATGGAAGGTGCAATCATATTTTTTCTCTAAAATTTAACTTCATTAAATGCACAATAATTAACCAACAAATCCAATTCTTTTATAGCTGTCAACTATAAAAACATAAAGACATAATAATAATATCAATAACTAAATAAATCAAATCTTCTTTACCTTTGATCCCTGAGTGGATAATCCCAATCTAAACCAATAAAGATAGTTGTTAACCTGCAGGAGATCGTATATGACTCCTCGGTTTGATTTTTATATTTCCATTGCTCGATTCATTCATCGCCAAAAACCCTCAGCCTCGACTCTAACTTATGTATAGATTCACAAACACCAATTCAAAACCCTAAAATTGGAATCAAAATTTCATGAAAAGATTAGGCCTTTCTGAATACAAGTTGCTTACCGACAAAGATCGGACGATGTTGGTCCGCTGGAATCCACACAAAACCAGAATGCAAACCAGCAAGGCAAATCAGAATGCAATAATAAATAGAGATCAAACCCGTAGCCCCACACACCCCCATCAATCCTTCTCTTTTGTCAACAATTTCCCAAAGCAAAAATAAAAAAGAAGACCCATCAACCTAAATCTTCAAACCTCAGTCCAAACCACACCAAAAATCAAAATTTGAAGATTACTAAACACAAAAATTCATGTTTTTAGAACACCCAGATGAAGAAAAACATAAAATCAAAAAGCATACCTGCTTTACCTCCAGATAAAGGCCGGCGCAACTTAATACAAATCATGTTTCAGAAAGAATCTTCAAACCCCAAGCCAAACCACACCAAAAATCAAATTTTGAAGATTACCCAACACACAAAATCATGTTTTTAGAACATTCAGATGAAGGAAAATAGAAAATCAATTAGCATACATGCTCTTCCCCCAGATCAAGGCTGGCACAACTTTCTCTTTTGTTTCCCTCTTGAGCCGGGTCAAATGAGGGTTTGATCAAAACTTGATTTGTGTGGTTCTCCTAACACCATCGAAAATCCGTTCAGATTCAAGTAAGCAAAAAAGATGGAGGAGGAGGGCCGTACCACAAGCAGAGGGTGTGAGGGTTTAAGGTTTGAAGGAAGAGTGTGTTGGGAAGCTGAGGCCTATCCCCCAAAATTTTGAGTCCCCCCCCCCCCATTTTACCGATCTGTGTGGTTCTCTACGCGACAGGCTCTCCGAGAGAGATGAGTTCCCCCCTCTCCCCCCTAATTTTCGAGCTTCCCCCCCCCCCAATTTTCGAGATGGTTGTGAGTTCTATGCTCCCAACGCACCTAGGAAAGCATGCGCGGAGTTCAAATTTTTGATGACTAGGACATTCTTGATGACTGGGACAAACAAACTTATGACTGAGACTTATGAATGGGACAAAATTCAAAATATGCTCTCTTTTATAGAATATATATATATATGAAAATATTCAAATGAGAATATTTCGCACCGTGCGAAAATGTTTTTAGTTTTTTTTTTGAAATTTTTTTTCAAAAAAATATTTTTTCCACCCTCATTATATGTTGTTATTGTTGGATATGGAAGACGTTTGTACACCCTTGTGGGGGATGTACGAGGGATTACGGACCTCGAACGTCGCGTACACGAAGTCGTGTGCAAAGGGAATCTGTTCCCTTGTGGAGAGGATCTCTGGATGAGCGGGAAAGTCGCATTATATATGCATAAGTGCATGCGACATATGGCTAATAAAGGGGGGATATCTTAAGCTTATGTTGTACCATGCATATGGTACAACTTAAGCTTATAATGTGCCATGTATCATGGTACACCTTAATTAAGTTGTTCCAAAGGAACAACTTACCCTAAAATAACTACCTTGGGGGCTATAAATAAGACCCAAGGGTAGCCATTTTCCTTACACTTTTTGCATGAAATTCATGCATGCATCTTCTTCATAGCGAAGCTCTGCAGAAATATTTCCTCTCCCTCCATCCAAGTTCTTAATCTAAAATAGAGATTTAGATTGTGGATTTAGTAGCCTTACTCCGTTCGTGAGTAGACTCGATCCGTCGTGGCGAATCCGAAGGCGAAGTTCGTAGACTACCGTGCAGCGTACGCAAGCGTAAGTCTAAACTTCATATTATCGATCCTAACTCTGTTTTGGACAGGATCCTACATTGGTATCAGAGCCATATGGGTTCGCCCCGGTCAAACCACCGCCCCGTCGAAACTATGAACGAGTCGTTGTCTTTTTCACGAATGGGTCTCCTACTATTACGGATATAGTAGGAACGCTTCGTGACGGAGAGAACGCAGCGGTTGTTCTTTTCACGTTAGGGTCTCCTATCATTACGGATATGGTAGGAACTCTCCGTGACGGGAAGAACCGACCGTTCACGTAGTATGTTATTCATTTTTTGGCACACGGCCATTAGGAAATAACTAATTTCTCGACGAACGGGTGCTTCATCGACGAACGGGTGCTTCTTCGAGGAAGAAGGTGGTAGTTATTTCCAACGGGTAAGATGAAATTTGGTGCATGTGCACCATGGCCAAATGGGCTATGAAGGCCATGCACCCCCTCTCCTCAAGCGGAGGGGGTTGGCTACGGCCAATAACCACCGGTGACCACCCCATCAAGGGGGAGGAATAAGTGCGGCAACCCCATTCAAAGGGGGTGGCCGGCCGACCAACACCGAATGGCCTTGGCCATGACCGGCCATGGCCAAGCCATGGCCGGCCATGGCCAGGCCGGTAATGGCTGGCCAAGGCCAGGCCGGCAGTGGCCGGCCTTGGCCAAGGCCTGTCGGCCAGGCCGGCCCTGGCAGAGGCCAGGGCCGGCGCCCTGGCCACTGCCAGGGCCAGGCCGGCCCTGGCAGAGGCCAGGGCCGGCGCCCTGGCCTCAGGCCAGGGCAGGAGCCCTGGCCTCAGGCCAGGGCCTGGCCGAGGCCAGGGCAGGAGCCCTGGCCCCGGCCAGCGGCCAGGCCGCCCTGGCAGAGGCCAGGGCGGCGCCCTGGCCTCAGGCCAGGGCCTGGCCGAGGCCAGGGCAGGAGCCCTGGCCCCGGCCAGCGGCCAGGCCGCCCTGGCAGAGGCTAGGGCGGCGCCCTGGCCTCAGGCCAGGGCCTGGCCGAGGCCAGGGCAGGAGCCCTGGCCCCGGCCAGTGGCCTGGCCGGCCGGCCCTAGCAGAGGCCAGGGCCTGGCCGGCCCTGGCCGAGGGGGCCAGGGCCCCTGGCCGGCCAGGGCAGAGGCCCCTGGCCGGCCAGGGCAGAGGCCCCTGGCCGGCCAGGGCAGAGGCCCTGGCCGGCCCTTGGCCAAGCACCGGCCAGGGCAGATGCCCTGGCCGGGAAGAAGTTGCAGTCTGAAAAATTGGTCGACCAATTTTGTGTTTTTGGTCGACCAATCTGGCAAAAGGCCTGTGTCGATTGCAAACTTGCCTACTGACCCATACGGGGTGACAGAAGGCATTGGTCAAACTCGAATGTGTCGATTAGCCCATACGGGGCTAACCACAGTGCCGACTAGTTCATACGGGACTAACGTTTTAATGAAGTTTTTCATTGGGCTCTACTCCTTGAAGACTAGCCATAGTGCTCTACTTCATGCGAGATTAGCCAAGTCATTGTGCTCTACTCTACGGAGATTAGCCAATGTACTTATGAGATTGTGCTCTACTCCTTGAAGATTAGCCTTAGTGCTCTACTTCATGAGAGATTAGCCAAGTCATTGTGCTCTACTCTACGAAGATTAGCCAATGTATTTTAAATTCGTTTTGAAAAATACGTTTTTCAAAAACGCTTTTCCGCTGCAAAGTACTATAAGAGTACTAACATTTGATAAAGTGAGGGAGAAATATTGAAAGTTACTCTAGATGGTGATTGGAAACATAGTGACCTTTCCAATTCTAGAGTAACATCTTCAATATTTTTCGAAAGTAACTTATCAAATGCTCATTTTCCGCTGCTAGTACTATAAGAGTACTATTGTTTGATAAGTGATGGGGGAATATTGAAAGTTGTTCTAGATGGTGATTGGAATCATAGAGACCTTTTCGATTCTAGAACAACATCTTCAATATTTTTCGAAAGTAACTTATCAAATATAATATAATTCCAAGTGGGATTTGAATTTTTAGAACTATCCAAATGGGATACTCTATTATCATTTCAAGTGGGAGTTATATTTTAAGAATTTTTTATGCAATGTTTTTGATCGAACCTTCGGTTTTGTGTCTTTTGCAGCATTTTAAAAGTAAAATGTCTTCCGCTTCAAAGAATATCGTCGCTGAGTTAAACAAAGGTGAAAAACTTAACGGCGATAATTACAAACTTTGGTCCATTAAGATACAATACGTTTTAGAGGAGCAAGAAGTGCTCGAAACTCTAAAGAACGTAATGATTGAACCCGAGTTGGGCACTACGGCCCAACACCGAAGAGACAAGGAAGCTTTTGATGCTTGGTCTCGAAAGAATAAAATAGCGCGCATTACGTTATTAAGCAGTATGGCTGATGACATAATGCGCATCTTCCGAGAACATGACCTAGCAATGGACATATGGTCCAAGCTAGAGGAGAAGTTCGGTGGCACATCGGTGTCCAAACTTCGCGCCTTAACTATAAAGTTCGATACATATAAGAAACGTCCAGATCATTCCATGGGGAAACATCTGCGACATATGGCGAACCTTATATCAGAGTTAAAGGACGCAGGTCATGTGCTCACGGATGAGCAACAAATCCAAGCAGTCATACGTTCCCTACCAAATGGGTGGGATCAGATGAAGATGCATCTCACTCATAATGAGAGCATCAAGACCTTCAACGATGTTTCCAAGCACCTCGAATTAAAGGAAGAGCGGCTTGCGGCTGCCAAGCCAGGTGCAGAAGTGCACATGGTTGCTAGTTCCTCACACGGGGGAAAGAAACGTAAAGATCGTTCGAAGTCTTCTAATGAACGTAATAAGCAACATGAGTCGACCAAGAAACCCAAACATAAGGGTGGGCACAAGAAATGGCACAAGAAGAAAGACTTGAAGAAGATCAAGTGCTTCAAGTGCAACAAGCTCGGTCACTATGCTCGTTCGTGTACGAGTGGAGGTGACGAGGTAACTTGTAATACTAGTTACATATGTGTTTCTAGTTCAATATTTCTTGTGGAATCTAATCCATTTTGGATAATTGATTCAGGTGCCACCGACCACATAGCAAAGGACAGACGGTCCTTCGTGGAGTATCACCGGATACCCAAGGAATGAAGTGGATCAATGTAGGAAACAACACACGTGTTGAAGTGAAAGGCGTTGGGACTCGCAAGCTTGTCTTGGACAACGGCCTCACTTTCCTACTACATGATGTTCTCTTCATTCCATATATTCAAAGGAATATTAAAATAGTGGTCAATTTATTGGGTCTTGGTTCCTTCGTGATTGTAATATGGACCTATTTTGTAATAATTCCTTTATTGGTACTGGGTTTGTTTTTCAAAGGATTTATTGTAATAAGTACAATGTATAAATTCCTCATGTAATGAAAATTTCCTTGCGACAAATTCTTTTGAGTCTAATATAATTTGTTGGCACACAAGGCTTGGTCATATTGGACCAAAGCGTATGGATAGACTTGCCAAACGTGGCCTTCTATCAAATGTTTCAAAGGTTGAAAAGTCAACCTGCGAACATTGCCTTATGGGGAAATCTTGTCGCAAGCCATTTTGGAACCGGCACAAGGGCCAAGGTTCCATTACAGCTTATCCATTCGGACATATGTGGTCCGATGAATGTCAAGACAAGACGCGTGAAGTCCTATTTCATCACTTTTAATTGATGATTTCACCCGATTCGGTCATATCTATTTGATATCCCACAAAAGTGAAAGCACTAAACCTGCTTTAAAAACTATATGAGTTTAGTGGAGAATCAATTAGATCGCAAGATTAAGGTCGTGCGAACCGATAGGGGCGGTGAATATCAATCAACAAGTTTAAAGGAACTTTGTGATGAAAAAGGCATAGTACATCAGGTAACTATGCCTTATACTCCTCAACAAATTGGTGTTGCAGAAAGGAGGTATAGGACTTTAATGAAAAAATGGTCCGTTCAATGATGGCGCAAGCTAACTTGCCAATCACCTTTTGGGGTGATGCATTATTGACAACCGTTTTCATTTTAAACCGCGTACCCTCGAAATCTGTTAACTCCACTCCTTATGAGTTGTGGAACCAAAGGTTTCCTGACTTAAACATTTTACCTTGAGTTTGTGCATTCAACGCACATATTTCCTCCCATAAGTATGGCAAACTTGGGCCATGGGGAAGGAAATGTATCTTTAAACGATACGCATTAAACTCCAAAGGTTATGTTTTTGTTAGTCAGGAAGACAATGGTGTGCTAATTGAGTTTGAGTCGAGGGATGTCACTTTCTTGGAAAACGAGTTTCCAAGACAGGGCGAGATAAGTCAGGACTTTTCTCTATTTGAGATTTGTGATCAAGAAGGATTACCTCATTCGAGTGGGAGAATTCTTGGTGAAAACGAAAATACTTTTTCAACCTTCACCAATGGATTATACGAATGACGATTATCCTATTCCATACGGGAATAATGATCCAAGTGGGAGCAATTCTAACAACATTTCAAGTGGGAGTGATATTAGAATTGATCTAAATTCGAGTCAACAAGGACTTGAAGAATCTCAAATATGCCACATCATGCCCTGCAAAAGACAAATGGATGGAAGCGATGAAGGAGGAATTGAAATCCATGAAAGTTAACCAAGTCTGGGACTTAGTTAACTCACCCAGAGGACATAGAGCAATTGGGAACAAATGGGTTCTCAAGATCAAGCATAAGGCTGATGGCTCTATAGATAGATATAAAGCTCGCCTTGTCACGAAAGGTTTTACGCAACAGGAAGGGATAGACTACGAAGAAAAACTTCTCACCTGCTGTGCGTTTTACCTTGATTCGCATGATTCTGGCAATGGTAGCTTGCTTATACCTCGAATTACATCAGATGGATGTAAAGACTGCCTTTCTCAATGGAGAATTGGACGAGGAGATCTATATGGAACAACCAACAGGGTTTGTAAAAGAAGGAAACGAACATAAGGTTTGTAAACTTCGTAAGTCCATATATAGTCTTAAATAATCCTCGAGGCAATGGTATATACGATTTCAAGAAATTGTCTTATCAAATGGATTTTCCATACTTGATGAAGATAACTACATATATATCAAGAGGATTAAAAGCAAGCATGTTATTATGTCTCTATATGTAGATGACATTTTAATAGCCAGAAATGACAAGGGCTTTGTGATGAGTATCAAGGCTTGGCTTTCATCAGTATTTGAGATGAAAGGCATAGGAAAAGCCGCATATATCCTTGGAGTTAAGATTTCAAGGAATCGTTCGAAGAAACTTCTTTCTCTTTCACAGGAGACTTATATAAAGAAGGTTCTAGAACGATTTAATATGCAGGACTGCAAGTCCATTGATATTCATGTAAGCATATGCGATAATTTATATCTGGAATCATGTCCAAAGAACCAAAAGGAAAAGGAAATTATGGAAAAAGTTCCATATTCCAGTGCAGTTGATAGTCTTATGTACGCTATGGTATGTACGAGACCGGACATCTGTTTTGCCGTTGGAAATGGTAAGCTGTTACCAATCCAACCCAGGGCAAGAACACTGGAAAGCGGTTAAGAGGATAATGCAGTATCTTAAAGGAACTGCAGGTTTGCAAAAGACTATGATAAAACCAAGAAGGTAGACATAAGGTACATATCTACGCATGAGATGATATAGGATCAGCTTACGAAAGCAATCCCCAGAAATGTGTTTTATAAACACTTATCATCCCAAGGATTGCGTATGAGCTGAGTTGTACCAATATATATTCCCATGTCTAAGAAAGATCAAATTTCAAGCATTGCATATGAATTTCTCAAAGAAATGTTTGTGTACATTTTTTGAAATCTCAGCTGAATTGTGTGTATGTCGGACAGATTAAGGTTGGCTCTCTCACATGAGCAACCGCCTTATCTTATCAGATGGATAAGATAGAGATGAGACTAGTTTAAAGTCAAAATCATTAGACGAATGATTTAGAGTCATGACTTTAACAAAGTTAGTCGAATGAAAGATCTGCATCATATGGATGCTTACAAAAGATCTGAGATCTGTATCACAATGATAAAAAGATCTCATTGGATTTTATAATCCTATCTGTCTTATGCAGGATGAGAGTCCGGGAATATTTCCTGAGTAGTAAGGGGACTCAAAAGATATGCACTGTGGTGTCTGATCTTTCATCCGTACAACATCATTAAGACATACTCTCCCTGGGAAAGGAGTGATGTTGTAATACGTGTTCATACCACGTATGCATTTCGACCACTGAGTTAGTAGCAATAGTGTTTGCTATTATGTGAGACTCAAAGGCCATACGGGTCTTAACTCTTACCCTCAAGGACTCCAATTGGTTCCTTTAGATTTGACGAGATGATCGCTATCTTAGCGTGTTACTAATGGGCTATGGTAATTCGGCTCGGCGGGGCACGTTAGAAAAGCGAATCAAGTCAAGATCAGAAGGTTCGCAAGAAGAGGAAGATTGATTTCATATTCACATTTGGACTTTAGTGATTCAAAGCTGGCCAGCCAATTGTAATCCAGATGGGATTCAATTGTTGAATATAAAGTACAAGAAATGTGAAGAAATAATCTAGGGTAAAGCATGCGTTGAACTACTCAACTTTGCACCTTCGAGGTCGTTGTGTATCTCTAACAAGTGCACAACAACAGACTCTACGCGCATGACGGTCGCACGGTCTATTTCTCGGTATGATAGATGAAAGAACTAAGGGAAAGACGTTCTCTTACAATCCCCTCAAGTGTGAGTGGGAGATGTTGGATATGGAAGACGTTTGTACACCCTTGTGGTGGATGTACGAGGGATTACGGACCTCGAACGTCGCGTACACGAAGTCGTGTGCAAAGGGAATCTGTTCCCTTGTGGAGAGGATCTCTGGATGAGCGGGAAAGTCGCATTATATATGCATAAGTGCATGCGACATATGGCTAATAAAGGGGGAATATCTTAAGCTTATGTTGTACCATGCATATGGTACAACTTAAGCTTATAATGTGCCATGTATCATGGTACACCTTAATTAAGTTGTTCCAAAGGAACAACTTACCCTAAAATAACTACCTTGGGGGCTATAAATAAGACCCAAGGGTAGCCATTTTCCTTACACTTTTTGCATGAAATTCATGCATGCATCTTCTTCATAGCGAAGCTCTGCAGAAATATTTCCTCTCCCTCCATCCAAGTTCTTAATCTAAAATAGAGATTTAGATTGTGGATTTAGTAGCCTTACTCCGTTCGTGAGTAGACTCGATCCGTCGTGGCGAATCCGAAGGCGAAGTTCGTAGACTACCGTGCAGCGTACGCAAGCGTAAGTCTAAACTTCATATTATCGATCCTAACTCTGTTTTGGACAGGATCCTACAGTTATACACCCTCAAAAAATAATCATTGAGAAATAATGTCATTTGGCCTTCAATCAAGGCATTTCATTAAACTCGCACGTTTTGAGACCATTAAATTTGTAACGGATGGATGGGTGCTCTAATCCCCAACGGGTTCACCCATTATTTTTCCTGTGGTATATAATTGTATGGATTAAACAACAACAAAAAATTTGAAAAAAAATTTCAAAAAAAAAGATAAAAATCTTGTCGCACTGTGCAAAAAGCCTCTTTTTCGCATTTGAACATTGCCCCATATATATTTTTTTACAAGTAAAAGGTTGTCTTTATTAATATCAGAGTAAAATACAATGAGTCAACGCTAGTAGAACAGATTATAGTAGTAAGAGTGGGGATATGGCACAAGCGCTGTCACCCACTATATACTATTAGCATCTATTCTACTAGACGTTTCTACAATATACAAGTGTAACCCTCTAAGAGTTAGGAAGAACCAATCAAAAAATCCAAAAAGAATATGTAGCTATCTTGCATCAATAAAACCCCAATTGGAGAAGGGGACAGTATCAGAGGCTTCATTGAAGTCCATATTCCGTAGGGCGATAAGAAGATCAGCCTCAATGTCTTTAAATAAGCACTTCTTTGGCAGCTTGGGACCATCAAAAATCATGTTGTTTCTCTGCTTCCAAATATGCCAAACTATGCTTGATATTGCCGCTTTAGCCAGACACCCCACAGGGTCTTTTAGTTTATAACGAGCGAGGATTAAATCACAAGTACCTGTCAGAGTCGATGGAATAATGCCGGTGTACCCCATCTTCAGGAGACTTCTAGTGAGAATATAGCGTGAGAATTCACACTCAAATAATAGGTGGGTTATACTCTCATCGGTTCTTCCATTACATAGGACGCAAGATTTTTCTGAGGTGACCCCCCACTTGAATAAGTGATCTTTAGTAGGCAACTTATCATGGAGAGCTCGAAGAACACAAATGGCCATTTTAGGCACATGATGGGGGAACCAAACTGCGGCATGATATTTGAAAATGGGCTTAGAAATTCGACTTCCTTGCTAAGCCGCACTAAAAGAAAATTGAGGCCCAGGCAACCAATGCCAACGGTCAGGTGCACTGTTCAGAGAATATGGCCGAAGGATAGGAAGAAGTGGCCGCATCCAACTTACATTGCTACAGCCGTAAGAGGGTGTCCAGAGGTCACTAACAGACAGAGCCTCCGTTCCAGGAGTTGGTACTTGCAGAAGATGTAGGGGTCCACTTGGATGCCAATTGTCGTACCAAAATGTGGTTGAAGTTCCATCTCCCACCGTACGCTTGATGAGTTTTTGAGTAACAGAGCGTGACTTAAGTAGGAATTTCCAGGTTCTAGACTGAGTAGGTTTGGCCTTGGTTGAAAAAAAATCCTCTATTTACTGCATCATAATGACTCCTCATATAATTAGCCCATATCCCTTTAGTAGCAAGCATTCTCCAAGTTAGGCGGACCCCCGAAGCTGTGCTCAAGTCCTCTAGTAGCCGCAAACCAACTCCACCTTCCTTCTTTGGTGCGCATAAGTCGTTCCATGTCCAAATATTTAGATGACCCCATATAAACTTCCTGCACGCTGTGGTAATAGCACGTATGACAGATTTAGGAATTCTATAAGCTTGCATCCAGAAGGAGACCATACCATAGATAACTGAGCGAACCAACTCAATTCTGCCAGAGATAGAAAGCATGGCCGACGACTAACCCAATAGTCTCTTTTTGCATTTATCCACTAGTCTCCCAAATAGTGCTGGCTTGGGGTAATTAGTAGATAATGGTAGGCCTAGATAAGTAGTAAGAGAGAAAATCATTTTAATATCAAGACTGTCAGCAAGGTCCCTAGGGTTGCGCACACCTTTACTGAAGATGACTGAGCTCTTATCCCAGTTTAGTTGAAGACCAGTGAATAGATTAAAGTTGGCCAAAAGATCCTTAAGGCCTTTAAAGGATCGTGCATTGGCCCTACAGAATACCAGGAAATCATCTGCAAATAGGAGGTGAGATATAGACCCCGATCTACGCATAGGCAAAATGGAACGGGAAGATTCTGATCTGGCCATAAGTAGGGAAAAAGCTTCCATTACAACAACAAAAAGGTAGGGGGAAAGGGGGTCTCCTTGGCGCAGGCCTCTGTTGGATGAAAAATATCCGTCAGGCGAACCGTCAATCAGTACAGAGAACATAGGAGTAGAGATGCATTCTGAGATCCAATTTATAATTTTATACCCGAATCCCATTTGGTGTAATAGAAAGAATATGAGCTCTCTGTTAACACTGTCAAAAGCCTTCCTGAGATCCAATTTGATGCAAGCTCTGGAACCCATTGGGTTGCTAAAATCTCGAATCTGTTCATGGGCTAACAGTGAGCAATCTGCGAGCAATCTGCCTTTGAGAAATGCGGCTTGGTTCGGAGAAATAAGGTCACTAATGACGTGCCTTAATCTGTTACATAATACTTTATTGATAATTTTATAGATGACATTGTAGCATGCGATAGGCCTGTAATCGCTTAATCCAGGGGAATTGGTACTTTTAGGGACCAGTGTCAGGAAGGTATGATTGACATGAGGAAGCATGCGGCATGAATCAAAAAAAGAAGATACACCATGTATAACATCATTTCCCACGACATCCCATTCATTTTGGAAGAAAAATGCGTTGAAGCCATCAGGTCCAGGGGCTTTATCTTTACCAATTTGGAAGGAAGCAATCTTGATTTCAGAAGTGGAAACTGGTCTATCCATCCAATCAGAGGCTTCAGAAGTTAGCTTACGCTTGGGAGTAAGATTTGGGAACACATTCCAGTAATCAGTTTGGCTATATAATTGCTTATAGAAGAGAGGCGCTTCCTTCCTAAGAGCATCCATACTAGAGTTCCTCTCACCTTTAGCATTAAACAAATGGCTGAGGTTGTTATGACAATGCCGCGCCTTCATAGCGGTGTAAAAAATTTGGAATTCCTATCACCCAGGGTTAGCCAATTTTGCCTACTCTTCTGACGGAGATCCGCTTCCTCAACATCCAAGGCTTTGGCTAGCCTAAGAATAGACAATTTCTCCATTCCTGAGTACTGGAGTTAGAATCCAGATCCGGCTGTTGCTGCAAGGCATACAGATCCTGACGGCATTTAATAGTATCAAGATTTTTCATGTGATCGGCCGACCAGATTTTGAGTTTTCATTTCAGGAACTTAAGGTTATTAAATAGCCTTTGCAAAGCTGAAGCACCAGGCTGAGCACCCCAATTGTTGCGTACAAGTTCATGGTAGCCTGGGAATGTGGTCCAGGAATTGAAAATTTTAAATGGCTTGGGTGGGGAATATACCTTAGAGTGGAGATGAAGTAGCAGAGCCGCATGATCACTACTGCCAAGAGGTTGATACTCGAAGTAAGAGTGAGGGAAGAGATTAATCCAATGGACATTGCAAAGGACTCTGTCAAGACATGTCGTAATGCGGGAAGCACCGATTTGTCTGTTACTCCAACTGAACTTTTGGCCAATGCTTTTGAGCTCAATAAGCTGACAGCTACCAATGCATAAGTTGAAAGCATCCATAGAGATTGGATCAACAGGCCGGCCACCTAGCTTCTCACCCGAACCCCGGACGCAATTGAAGTCCCCCCACCAACCAGGGAATATTATAAAAAGTCTTACAGTGAGAAAGTAGGTCATACCAGAGAGAAGTTCTGTTAGCAGTGATGTTGAAACCATAGACCGCAGTCACCGCCAACTCCAGTCCATCCTTATTAATGAAAATGGAAGTTATATGCTACGAGGAGATTGAGAAGGTATAGCAGCTCCAACTAGAGGAGTTATAGAAAATCAAAATACGCCCACCTTTATGATGGTTCCTATTGTCAATTCTCGACCAGCAGTCAGGAAAGATCTTAGCGATCCTGTCATCTTTGCAAGCCTCCACCTTGGTTTCTAACAGGCAAACAATGGAGGGTTTATGAGCACGCGTCTTATATTTGAGATCTGCACGACGCGATACGTTATTGAGACCCCGGGTATTCCAGAAGAATACAGTCATTATAACGATTGAGAGGAAGGAATAGCACTGGAAGAAGCTGAAATCCGAGTGCTACGTCTAAGTGCAGTAGGCGTAATTGTTGCAGATTTAATAGTTGGCATGGCCACCGATTCCCTCAGAATCCTGTGCTCTTCATCCCATTCATGGTTATGAATGGTTGGGCTTGAGGGTACTTCAGTGTCATTTATAGTAGATAGTTGTATCATAGGCTCATAGTCTTCATTTTGGTGGAGGAGTGATGGGATGCATCTTCTAACTTCAGCGAGAGAGCCAATCGCAGAATTCGCAGGGTCCATTTCATTGATCATAGAGCTCTTACCCTTGCCCGAAGAGGATGGCCTCGGCAGTGGCTTTTCCAAACAAGTAACGAGGCTACATTCCCCTTCTTCTAGCTGATGCACATGAGCAGGAGGACTATCCTTGTGGAAGGAATTTGGTCTGGCAGGGCTTTGCAATGCTACCTGAGGCATCGCATGTATAGGCGAGGTACTTTTATGCAACACATCACTTGTCAGCTGGGCATGTTGCCCATTAGATTCCACCTCATTATTCATATCAGTTGTGGCTGTATTAATTATTTCAGCTGTCATAGGTTCCGTATTAACTACTTGGATCGAAGGGGGCTCCAGCTTTACCAGTGGGCATTGGTTATCAACATGGCCAAAACTAGCGCATCTGTTGCATCTTGGAGGTTCTCCTTCATATTTTACATCTATAGAGATCATTGATAGATCATCACGTTCAATCAGCACACTTCTCCGAAGCTCATGCTTGGCATCTACTTCCACCAAGCATCTAGCATATGATATTCTGTCTAGAGTCGCAGTAGATTTATCTAGGCAAATTGGGGTACATACTGCACTTGCAATGATATTAAAAATTTCCATAGTCCACATTGAGAGTGGCAAATTATGTAGTTGAATCCATACCGGGACAGCTGTGAGTATAGCTCGATCATGTTGGGAGGATTCCGTACAGTGCTGTAGAACAACAAGCCGACCATCAAAAAGCCAAGGCCCTCCGTGAAGAATTGCATCACGATCATCTTCATTGTCAAATCTGAAATAAAAGAAACCATTTTCCCGAGAGAAAATTCGAAGTCCCCCTTTAATTCGCCATAGTCTTTCAGTCCAAGCTTTAATCTGCCCATAATATGGAATATCGCCTAAGACATAGCCCACAAGAGTGGTATGCCACCGAGAAGCACCCACTTCTATCATGGAGTCCGCCACCTTCACCTTCAAAATACCATCTATGATAGACGGGGGGATATGAGTCATCACGAGGGGATCTGTATATTTCCTTCGAGTGGCACATATGTCAACCCACGATTTCTTAGCAACTGAAGGGTTAATTCAGATGGTTGAAGGGGGTCTCACAGGAATTCTCTCATTCATCTTGTGACCCTAAGTATGCAAATTTGGCCTTGATCCCCTTGCTTGCATTTGAGATCTATCATCTGACACTCCTCTTGAACCCATCACCTCGCTTGTAAAATGATGAAGCCCGCCTAAAATCCCGGTGCATAGTTCCATCTCCACGGAAGAGAGTAGCATTCTTCTTGTGCGTAACTTGCTTCCACCCGTCCTTGACATCATCCACTTGGAGGTTGTTGCCTAAGCCGCCTGGAGATTTCCCACTAATTCCGATTGCTCCACCACCAGATGCATCCAAGCCGTCGCATGAGGAAATATCCCCAGTCGCCTGAGAACCGTGTTTTTCGCACATGACCTATATATATATATATATATATATATATATATATATATATATATATATATATATATATATATATATATATATATATATATATATATAGGGTAAAGGGATCCTAAGGTGCCTCCTTAGATTCAATCTAAGGAGGCACCCCCATTTCCCCCCATCTCACACATTTTTTTTGAAATATTTTTTCATGGGTTTATTGTTCACCTTATGGATGATCAACATACCAAATTTCAAGGGATTCCAATACTTTTTGAGCCCCCATCTACCCCTTGCAACTTCGTGGGGGTTTTCAGCACGTTTTAGACCGTTGAAATTGTAAGGGGTAGATGGTGGCTCAAAAAGTATTGGAATCCCTTGAAATTTGGTATGTTGATCATCCATGATGTGAACAACAACCCCATGAAAAAATATTTTCAAAAAAATTGTAGGAGATGTGAGGAAATGGGGGCGCCTCCTTAGATTTTCATCTAAGGAGGCACCTTAGATCCCCTTTTTCCATATATATATATATATATATATATATATATGTACGTACATACATATATGTATGTACGTACATACATATATGTATGTACGTACATACATATATGTATGTACGTACATACATATATGTATGTACGTACATACATATATGTATGTATATATATATGTATGTATGTATGTATGTATGTATATATATATATATATATATGTCGCCTGAGAACCGTGTTTTTCGCACATGACCTATATATATATATATATATATATATATATATATATATATATATATATATATATATGTATGTATGTATGTACGTACATATATATATGTATGTACGTACATATATATATGTATGTACGTACATATATATATGTATGTACGTACATATATATATGTATGTACGTACATATATATATGTATGTATGTATATATATGTATGTATGTATGTATGTATGTATATATATATATATGAAAATTTTCAGGAAAATTTTCATATGAGAACATTTCGCACGGTGCGAAAATGTTTTTATCTTTTTTTTTGAAATTTATTTTTCAAAAATTCTTTTTTCCACCCTCATTATATGTTGTTATACCCCCCTCAAAAAATAATGGTTGAGAAATAATGTCATTTGGTCTTCGATCAAGGCATTTCATCAAATTCGCACGTTTTGAGACCGTTAAATTTGTAACGGGTGGATGGGTGCTCTAATCCCCAACGGGTTCACCCATTATTTTCCCTGGGGTATATAATTGTATGGATTAAAAATCAAAAAAAATTTTGAAAAAAAATTTCAAAAAAATAAACAAAATGTTTTCGCACGGCTTTCGCACTGGTTTTTTCGCACCCGAAGATCACTATATATATATACACTAGGCATAACCCATGCCCGGAGGGCACGGAGGCAATCGTCGCCCGGGTGCAAATGCGGAGATAAGCGGCGCCAAAGTGAAAAAAGCGTAGGTGTGTGTAAGAGGAGGGCCGGGGGCAAAAAGAGGAAAAGCAGTGACTAAAACGCAAAAAAATCACCAAAACCCCATCCCAAAGCCAAGTCAAGAACCCCACCCAACCCCCACGTGGCGGCCAAGTCAGCAATAAAAAATATGACTGGAACAAAACTGCCACGTGGGACAAAACTGTCACGTAGGACAAACTTCATGAATTGTATTATATATATAAGGTAAAATGCGCCTGAGCTCGTGCTCAGATGGGATTCCTGCGCTCGACCCCTCCTGACCGTCCGATCCGATCAGTGATCATGGTAATATCTGACCTTTTGGTGCAATTACCAAAACGCCCTTTAAGCTCTTTTCAACGCGCCTCTGTACTAAATTACCTTTAAGCCCTTTTGTACTAAAATACAATCGCCACCAATTCTTTTGCTCACTCCCGCGCAAAACGCAGAAGCTGGAGCAATCGCCACCAATTCTTTTGCTCACTCTCGCGCAAAACGCAGAAGCTGGAGTAGATCCCCAGTTTTGCACAAGGTCTTCGATTTCAACAGCCCACGCCTAAGATCGCCCCAAATCCAGGCCATCACACTCTCGTTGATTCCAATGTTACTCTCCTCCATCGAGGTAAGGATCGTCATCCCTAATTTGTTGGACATCTCATATTGCTCAACGCGCACAACGGGATAAATTTTTGAAGGGTTTTGCGCCGGGAGTAATTTCCAACCTTTGGACGATTAGTGCTGGAAATTCCTCTCCGCGCACAACGGGCTAAATTTTTGTCCCGTTTTGCGCTGTGAGTAATTTCCAAACTAGCGAAGTGTTGCGATGAAAATTACTCTCCGCGCACAACCCTTCAAACATCGCACCCGTTGTGCACGTTGAGCAATATGAGATGTCCATCAAAACTTGCCGAAGCAGCTCATATAGCACAACAACATGGAGCGAATGGCGTACATAATATTGCCCACTGCGCAAAACGGTTGATATGTTTGATTTTTTGATGGATTTGATCCGGTCATCAAATATGATGGGAACAATTAGATCATATTGAAAAAGAATAGATATAATACGCAAGGTTTTAACATGATTAGTAATAGTAGTGTGGTTTCAACTAACATGCTGATGATGATCTACTGATACTTGGATAGACATGTATAGCAGTCATGTTGCGTCAATATTACTGATATTTTTACTTGTTTCTAATGTAGAAAATGAAAATCGAAGAGAGTGAACCCTATGTGCATGATCAGGAGATGCCAAATGAGATTGAAGCTGAAAATGACAGTGCAAACAGCGTATATCAAGAGGATAGGCATAGTGATAATGAAAAAGGCAGCCCACATGTTGGAATGAAATTTCAAACAGAAGAAGATGCGTATCAATTTTATAATACATATGCAGCAATGAAATGTTTTGCAACCCGAAAGGGATCTACGGGAAAGGGAAAAGATGGCAATACCATGAGGAGGAAGTATACGTGCAACAAAGAAGGGTATAAAATCTTAAAAGATAAGAGGGAGATAGGGAGGGACGTTAATCGAAGGAAAAACGAGAGAGAAGGCTGTATGGCTCGAATGACAGTTCATAAAATCACCGGAGGAGTATGGCGCATAAACTCCTTTAATGATGATCATAATCATGAGTTGATAAAAAGCCCAGCGAAGATCCAGATGCTACGATCACATAAAAGATCGCAGATGGACGGAACATGTAGGAATTTAGTTGATCAGATGCGTGGCTATGGAGTAGGACCTGCAAAGATTGCAAGGATTCTAAATGCCACGAGTAGTAGTAATGTCAATATTACTACGCAACAATGCATTGATCATGGGAGAGTAGAAAGAAAGAACAACATTGGGAAGGAAATGCATTAGAGTAATAGAACAATTTATTAAAAGGCAAGCTACAGACTCTCAGTTCTATTATGCTATTGAGCATGATGAAGAGAATGTATGCAGTAGTATATTTTGGGCTGATGGAAGGGCGAGGACATCATACAGCCAGTTTGGAGATGTTGTTGTATTTGATGTCACTTATAAGACAAATAGATTCATGTTGCCTTTTGCACCTTTTACAGGTGTCAATCATCATAAACAGTCTATTTTATTTGGATGTGCTCTTCTTGCTGATGAGAAGGAAGAATCCTTTGTGTGGTTATTCGGACAGTGGTTAACATGTATGTGGGATAAAGCACCAGGAGCTATCATCACCGATCAAGACCCGGCAATATGCAATGCAATCAAAAGAGTTTTTCCAAATACAAAACACAGGTATTGCATATGGCATATCAGTCTGCACGAAGATGAGCATCTACGTTCATTGTGATCTTCTTAAAACCCTGAATTTGAAGAAGACTATGCAAACTGGTGTAAGAACAGTCAAAATGTTGAAGAAGCTGAGAATTGTTGGTGCATCTTAATGGAGAAGTACCAAACGGAATTTCAGGAGCCATTGACAGAAAAACAAAAAAATGAAATGAAAGCCTGGAAGTGGTTGCATACGATGCATGAGAAAGCACAGCATTGGATTAAGGCGTACCTACTGGATACTTTCTTTGCGGGTATGAATGTTAATATGATAGAGATGTATGTAAAAATATATGATCAAAATAAACTCAGCACATGGTATTCATTTCTTGTTTTGTGTGTAGGCATGGCGTCCAGCCAAAGGAGTGAAAGCATGAACGCGTATTTTGATGGATACGTAAACTGTATGACTCCATTATACGAGTTCATTGATCAATATGATAAAGCTGTAAAATTTCAGCGAGACAAAGAGGAGAGAGAAGATACTTTTTGTATGCGGAACAAACTAGAATTTAGCGGCATGCATGAGTTAGAGGTTCATGCCGCAAAGGTATATACTAGAAACATATTTTCCATTTTTCAAAAATCGTTTCAAAAATACTTTATACTGTCGGCACGAAAGGGTGAGCACGGATGGGGATACGAGCACGTATAGAGTAACTATGCGGATTGATGGAAAGAGCTACGTGCATAATGTTCAATGCAATATATCTTAGGGAATGTTCAGGTGTACGTGTGCAAGGGCTGTGACTGAAGGTTTGCTATGCACGAAAATTTTATATATGATGAAGCAAAAGTATGATATGCAAGCCATCCCTGAGAGATATATTTTACCCAGGTGGACTCTAAATGCAAGACATAGCATCATGAGTCTTGGGGCCTCGTCGACTAGCACAGTACACGGAGTGCGTCTAACTCAAATTACTCCACTTCAAGCCTGGAGACTTCGTTCATCATTCGATAAAGTCGTGGAGGCGGTAACGAGAGATCCCCTTCTGTTTGATGTCGTCTTTGGATGGGCAAACAGTTTTTTGGACCAGCATAATATGACTAATAAAGCGCAAACTGCTTCTGAAGAGCCAAGATCACAGGTGGGGTCTAGTGCACCTATCAAACAAGAAGTGGGAGTAAATGATGTCATTATGCATGATCCTGCAAAAGCTAGAACTAAAGGCCGACCACGAGTGGCGTCAAGGATTCCGTCTGGAATACAAGTCTCACAAGAACAAAGTCAAACAAGAACAAGG
This sequence comes from Scilla litardierei, assembly GCA_030789695.1. Taxonomy (NCBI): domain Eukaryota; kingdom Viridiplantae; phylum Streptophyta; class Magnoliopsida; order Asparagales; family Asparagaceae; genus Scilla; species Scilla litardierei. The sequence continues at coordinate 260,519,659 of CM061142.1, read as the reverse complement.
ACATGCAGTGTTTGTGCAGAAAAGGGTCATGACATGAGAACTTGTCGTATGAGCACAGCTGGTAGAAATAAGGTATATATGAGCACAGCTGGTTACTATTTTATATACTAGTATAAATTATTGTAACATCATTGCTCCATAATCTCTGTAGGAAAAATCTTCGCCCGATGACTTAACAAGGCTGTGATATGAAGGCCGACATTTTTATATCCTATAGGTAACAATTTTGTATCAGCTTGGAAGAAATATACTACATGCATCTGTCACGGACATATCAGTGTAAATGGGTTATAAGTAAACTGGTTCTCTTTAAAAATGGTCATCTGAAAACGGCAGCCTCCTATATTTTTAGTCCAAAATGCAGCCATCGTGGAGTTGAATTAATAGGGCTGGGGGTCCAAATTGAACATTAAAACACTAAGTCTTGGTTATAAGCCTATGAGGATGATGCCTATCATTCGAGACCTATATCCGATGCTGCGGATCTTATATCTTATAATTTCTATGTTGCTGCAGAACCTGACAATTGTCAAGAAAATTAATGGGATTAAGGAGTAAGAAGCAGAAGCTGAAGAGCTGAAGAGAATGAAGATTCAAGAGAATGAGGCATGTAGCTGTCTGCGATGAGTAATGGTGGGTAATTGTATTCAGTTTAGCTCCGCACGCACAACGTTTACAACTTTTACCAGTTGTGCGCGCTGAGCAAAACTTGGTAAGTTTACAGGCTTCATATTAAGCGCACACAACGTTCAATAATGTTACGGATGTGCGCGCTGAGTAATATGGGTAATTGTAAACAGTTAAGCCCCACGCGCATAACGGTTAATAACTTTGACGATTATGCTCGTTGAGTAAATGTTGGTAATCGTAGACAGTTGTGCTCAGCTCGCACAACGTTCAATGTTGTTGCCGTTGGTGCGAGCTGAGTAATTGTGGGTACTTCAAGTTAGCATCACGCAATTTTGTAATGTGATGCAATTGCACCAAATTTAATGACATTGTATTAAGATCTGTATTCCAACATGCAACAACATTTATGCATTCAAATGTACATAACACAACAAAGTAGAAACTACATCTAAATATTTTGCAACATCACAGTTTTTGCCTGACTAAGCAATTAAAGCACTAGACTATACTAGGGATACAGGGATTCCAACCATGAAAAAAATTTAAAGTTTGTTGCCATTTATGAGCTGCTCCATCAGCTGCATCAGCGTCACTTGCTTCTTTGTATCTTGGCCATCCGTCCCCCTGTCTGCGTTGAAGAAGAATCAGTGATGAACACATAACAAAGCATAATTAAGTAAAAATATTGTATGGGTAGACTTAGAATAAGATAGAACATTTATTATCATCGAGCAGTGATGTCTGCAACGAAGTATCAAAGAGCATATACTAGCAGTGAAGAAACGAGTGTGCATGGAAGGTGATAGCTTCAATGACGACAAACAGAACATATGAAGGAGCAAAGAACATCTTCGAATCAATATATATGTAATGTATTCAATTTTTGCATCACGTCACTAGACGCTAGTATATTGTCCATCTTTGAGTGTTGAGGACGCAGCAGTGATGAAGGAAAAAATAGAATGTCGTAGAGAAAATATCATATAACTAGAATCAGATACAATAAGATAGAATAATATCATCAAGAAGTGTAGTGGTTGACGAGGGCTTGTAGGAAGGGAAGCCATTTATAGACGACTTTGGATGCCATTGGATGAGGATGAGACTACAGTAGAGTTACTGGGAGGCAACACAAGAGACCCCGTGAGTCTACAGCAAATTGCTTGTGATTATACAGAAGAATGCCCGTGAATCTACAGCAGATTGATAGCAGCCAGTGTTGTTCCCAATAATGTATGACCGTGGTGGTGTGCGTTGAGCAAACAAAATAGCTCAACGCGCACAACCGGCAAGAAAATGGGCGTTTTGCGCGGAGAGCAAATAATTTTGGAAGATGTGCGCGATGAATAAAATCTTATGTACATTCACGATCACTGCTTTGTAGACTCACGGGGTCTCTTCTGTAGACTCACGGGGTCTCTTCTGTAGACTCATCCTCATCCAAGGGCAGTTTAATTCGTCTATAAAATGGCTTTCCTACGCACAAGCCCTCTTCAACCTCTACACTTCGAGTGATGGTTATCAGTCATGAGGAAGGAGTAATGCTACACTCGACTGTAGGCTCATCCTCATCCAAGGGCAGTCCAATTCGTCTATAAATGGCTTCCATACCCACAAATTATATTCAACCACAACACTTCGAGTGCTATGAAATGCATGAGAAAGAAGTAACCTTGCTCAAATATTACTCTGACCATATCAAGCAAACCCTTCCCAAACAACCAGAGACCATATCTTAAACAAACCATCACCGGTTTGCTGCAGCAGTGAAGATGGCCACCCAAACGAGGTTGAAGCTTTTCATAGACAAGTGGATAAAGAGAGTCTTGTTCGCGGAAGCGGGCAAAGATTTTGTCGATTTCCTCTTCAGCCTTTTGGCCATGCCTGTGGGCTCAGTCATCAAGCTCATCACCAAAGAAAAAGTGGCAGTGGTATGAAAAGCGTTTATGTAATGAAGCCCATCATTAAATGTGCTGAAAAATGAATCTCTTGAAAGCTGTATCTATGAAAAATGATTTATCTGGTATTTTAGTTCAAAATGCAGCTAGTGTGGCTTTGAATTCCTAGGTCTGCAGGTACAAACTAAAACTTAATACCCAAAGTTTTAATTATGAGAGTATGAGGATGATGCCTATCATTCGAGAAATCTATATGCTGCTGTCGATCTTATATCTTAAAATTTATCTGTTACAGCAGGTCACGCCAATTGTCAAGAAATCATTCGAGAAATTGTTTCCATTGATCAAAAATAACTCCAAGTACAACGAACAAAAAGGAGAAACAAAAAAGGGTTCGATCCACCTATGATGCAGGAGCTCGAGAAGAGGCGTCCCCAGGCAATGCGTCTTCTCCGGAACCAGTAGGGTGACCAGGGACAACCGGAGGTCGGGGAAGCATTCTTCGACCCCGCGCCTCGAACGCTGCCAAACCATCCCAGAAGGACCTCTCGATCTGAGCAGCAAAAATGGCCGAGAATGCCCGGAATCCCTCACAGATAGACTCCGCGATCTTCGGAGCCAGGACATCCCCATAGTCCCTCTGGACCTCAGCTACGATCCGACCATGGGCCACTTCCCGCAGGTCGCCTATATCGGCCCAAAGAGCACCTTTCGCCTTTCTATGCTCCTCCCGGGCGAGGGACAGTGCATCCTCAGCATACTTGGCCAAACTCTTGGCGACAGCCAGAGCCTCCGTTAAACATCCCACCTCCGAGGTGAGCTTTGCAACTCTCAGTTTGAACTGGTGGGCCTCCTTGGCTGATTGCTCAGCCGCCTCAGCCCTCAGGCGCTCCTGCGCCAAGGCCGCCTCAAGACCATCTACAGTAACCGGGTAAACCTGCAAGACTGTAGGGATGAATGTCGCCATCAACAAAACAGTCGTTGAAGAAAAAAGGGTCCGACATGTTGGATATGCCATACCAGAGAGTCTGCCAGTTTCTCCCTGAAGGAGCGGTCACTCGGAAGGACAGCTGGACTACTCTCACTCCTCTTCTTCTTCCTCTCGGGACCTTCAGACCACGAGTGAGAGCGTCTCTTCTTCTCCTCATTCCCGGTTAACACACGGGAACCCTGCTCGACGGCCGCCACGTCCCCCTCTCCGAGGTCGAGATCAGAGGGCGAATCAATCTAATTCGCCACGAAGGGCGAAGGTTCGGCCGTGCCCAAGGGCGGATGGTGAGGAACGTTAGGAACATCTTCACTGAAATCCCGACCCGCCATCTGAGCAAAAAAGATGAAAATCAGGGTAACGAGCAATGGGTAAAGCAGAATTTAAAAGGAGAAAGGCTTTATACTGAAGGTCCCTTCGAATCCAAGCCGTCAGTATGGGACACGTGTCAAAGTCTCACAGAGGCGGCACTTCGAATACCACTCCCCTTGGGCGGGAGAATTCGTTCGACTGGCCTTCATTCAATGTGACCCGGTCCCCGGGATATCCGATAAGTATGAACCCTTATCATGTATTCCCGAAAAGACGAGTGTTTTTACGTAGAAAGAAATAAAATAAGAGAGCAGAAAGAACACTGCAGGTAGTTCGCACTTGCAGGGAAGTACAAGTAAAACTCCATCACAGATAAAAAGACTGAGAAAATAACAAAATATTCCATGTTAATGATACATTGATACATCTTATACATACACCAACATCTTCATATTCACAACTCACTCGAAAAAAGAAGGGCAAAAGTACAAGTCTCTCATCATACATCAAATCGTAACACTAACACCCTTAGATGAGGACTATATGCATAAGATGTATTATTTGACACTTTGAATTGATTTTTTTTGTATCTCAATGATTGAATGCACCTCAGTCTTGCATTACACTCTGCCTGTTGCATGTGTCGATCCATTGTTGTACACCTTGCCTGTTGCACGTGCACGCGTTCACATGTTCATAAGTATAGTTGTTACTGCCTTTACTACAGTAGATGTATATGCTATGACATACACTCTGCCTGCTGACATGCACCATTTCCAAACTTTATGTAAGGACTAGTTGTGACATGGAATTTCTTAACAATTATGCAACGGTGATACGAATAATAAATTTACCCTTTCACATGTAAACGTGGATGGGAAAAAAATGGTTGTGTGCTGTGAGCAACTGTGAGTTTTGAGTGGGCGTGTGCGGAGAGCAATTATAGGGTTTGAGTCGTTTTGTGCGATGAGCAATAACCCCATGCCTTTTTGGGCGCCGTACACGGGTTCAACATTGGCCCCCGTGATTCGTTCTCGATTAATAACGCGGATTGAGGCCGACTGATAGGTAATTTCCTTTAATAGGGCACGGCATTCGAAGCATCAAATTTGGATTAAGGCCGCCAAAACCTTTCGCCTATCTCAACCTTTGTTTTTGCCAAAATTCCGACACATGTCGATCATCTTGTCCATTCGTTCGCGTAATAAAAGAAATTGGAGGTGAGGCCAATGGCTTTTGCACTCCGAGGAAATCTCATCATCTTATTATTTCTTCCAGAAACAAAAATGGCGGGAGGAGCATACAGAGAGGTTACTTCAGCGATGGAGCGGGCCAATGAAGAAGGCCGTAAGAGGAAGAGGGAAGAGGAGGAAGAGGAGGAAGAGGAGGAATCGGAGGAATCGGAGGAATCGGGGAACCTCATGCTGGAGTTGGGGGAGGCTGGATGCTCCTCAAGTCAAGCTGCGTGGACTTTGAAGGCGGCTCCTTATGATCCTCGAGTTGGGGGCGCATCGTCCTCCAGCATGCCACACGACGGGTGGCCATACGAGGACATTGATCCTCTGGTCCCTTTCGACGGCCCCATATCTCCAGAGTTCTGCCACCTTCTGCAGTCGAACCACATTGGGTCTGGCCATCATGGGGAGATTCACGGGGAGACCTATCGGCCACCGTACATCGTGGGGACGACCGAGTCGGCCCTCCTGGACTTTGGGACGGGGACTTGTCTGGCGGAGAATATCACTCTGCCAAGGGATGTCGATTTCCTGAATGGGGTCGACCTTGAGACGATGGACAACTGCTTCGTTCGCAGTGGCCTTCAGGTTCATTGCCAATGTGCATTTCAAATTTTGCTTCCCCTTCTGGTTTTGCCGATTGTCGCCATCTGCAGGTGACCATTTTCGGGGCAGGTCTGCGCCGCAGGGCCCGCGAACTGATCGAGGGGCAGCGCCGGGTGGCGGATGCCGAGAACGAGGCTTCTGAGCTCAGAGCTCAGGTGAAGAAGCTGGAGGAAGATTTGGGGAAGATAATGGCCGCCAAGGGCAAGTCGGATTGGGCGGCCTCGGAGGCGACATCCAGCCTCGTCGCCTTGTCAAGCGTCAAGAAGCAGTTGGAAGATCAGTGGGGTAGAGAGCGTTCTCAACTCCGAGCTGATCTTGAGGTATCGAGGAAGGAGGTTGCTGACCTTCAGGCCAAGCTTCTTGAGAAGGATCAAGAGGTCGACGCTTTCAAAGCTCGGGCCACCGCCAAGAAGGAAAGGGTGGCGAGAGTGATAAAGGACCTCTTTACAGCCGACGGTGCGTCGTCTTCCTAAATTTTGCGAATCGTTACTTTTGTAAGACTGCTGCTCGCGAGCGAGTCATATGTAATTTTTTCAGAATTTAATGAAGGAAATTTTTGCAACAGACGCCGAGTGAGAGCGTTTACTTCCTCCCCCTGATTCCAGGTCGACACCCGGGAACCCTGTTGGACGGCCGACACGGCCCCGTCACCGAGGACGAGACTGGCGGGAGAATGACCTTTCATATATGATCACGATGAGTAATTGTGTGTACTGTGTAATTGTATACAGTTTAGCTCCGAGCGCACAACGGATTGTTAAATAACACCGTTGTGCGCGACGAGCAAAACTCGGTAATTGTAGAAAGCGTTGCTTAGCGCGAACAACTTTCATTTCTGTTGCAAGTTGTGCACGCTGAGCAATTATGTGGGATGATTAATTAGTGTCCAGGGGTAAATGGAAGATGGTATAAACAAAAGTAGCACTTCTACTAAATAAAACTCAACAGACAATTTCTCGTGAATATACAGAATAATCTTGTACCTCGGGTATTTATTGTATGTATTACACAGATGCTGTTCCCAAATAAAGATCCACTGACGTGCTGAGCGATGAGCATAATCGTTGGCCTCGATCAAAATTTCTAAACGCGCACAACGTTCACGCCGTTTGCCAGTTGTGCGCGCTGTGTAAATCTTAGTATATTACTTTCACTAATTTTCCCATTAAATTTCATTGTTGGAATTTGATTTAAGCAAGCATCAATGTATATATCACCAATCACAAGTTTGTAATGGGCTGCAAATGTATCACATTAAATGACATTGTATTAAGGTCTGTGTAATGGGCTGCAAATGTATCACATTAAATGACATTGTATTAAGGTCTGTGTAATGGGCTGCAAATGTATCACATTAAATGACATTATATTGAGGTCTGAATTCCAACATACTACAACATTTATGCATTCCAATGAACATAACACACCATCTCCGCCGTTCTCTTGTCCGCTGCATCTTCTGCTTTATACTTCTTTGACTCAAGGAACATCCTTTCAATCTCCTCCTGGGTCTACCTGGAACTTATCGTTAGTGATAGTGATCTTATTTTTCTGCACACATACTTTCCTCTGCAGAGGCATTCAAGATACCGTCGGCATCTATCTCAAGGCAAACAATGACACTTCGAACACCCTTGGGAGCAGGAGGGATACCAGCAAGTACAAACTCCCCTAGGAAAAGATAGAATAAAAAAGTAAATATAATTAGACTTAGGGCATGTTCTTTTGCCAAGAATAGGGGCGGGAATAGGAATAGAGACACTATTCATGCACTATTCACCCTATTCCAAGTTTGTATTTCAAGCGGTTGTTCTTTTGGGCGTGGAATAGAATCCTACGTGGCTATTCCAATTTGGTAATGATGAGCACTTTTGTATTCTAAGCTTTTTGCTTGGAATACAATGGAATCCTTGGAATGGTGGGCCCCACTCTCTCATCTCTCTCTATCTCTCTCCTCCAACTCATCCACTTTCCACTTTTCCATTCCAACTCTCCAATCCAAAAGAACACAAGAATAGAATGTGGACCCCACGTTCTATTCCAAACCCCACTTTCCATACTCTATTCCACCCAAAAGAACACAAAACTCCATTTTCTCTCTCCTTAGAATACAAACTTTCCCCTATTCCATTTTTCCTATTCCCGCAAAAGAACAGGCCCTTAGATAGATATAAGATAGAACAGTTGGTATCATCAAGCAGTTATGTATGCAATGAATCTGAATGGAACTTACGAAGGGTCAAAGAATATTTGCAAGTTGGCATGGACGAGAATGAGGCTGTAATGGTTGCAAGAACATCTTTGCCTTCATGTGAGGTTTGCAATGAAGATGAACAGATCATGCGAAGAGGAGCAAAAGAACATCTTTGCCTCCATATAAAGGTGATGTATTCAATTTCTGCATCACGGCACTTGTCGCTAGTATATGGGCCATCTTTGTGTGCTGTAGACGACGCACTCATGAACAACAACAAAATTACAAATTTGAAGAAAAAACATTGTATTAGAAGAATCAGAGAGAATCAGATAAAGGAACTATATTCACCTGGGGTAGTGGTTGATGAGGTCTGGTGGGTATGGAAACCATATACAGACGAGTTGGACTGACCAAGTACGAGGATGGAAACACCGTAGAGCAACAGTTCGTGCTCGTGAATATATGGCAGATGGATACCAGCCAGACGTTGTTCCAAATAGTATCCGACTGCGATGGTGCACGAAGAGAAAAATTGCTTGAAGGTATACCTTTTTATACTCAACGCGCACAGCGGTAAAAAAACATCTGGTTTTGATTAGGAAAGTGCAAAATCTAAATACACCGATACTCTTGCGGTGCTTGTCCAAGTTTTTCCAAAAAACATACAGCATCATCTCAGAAGACAATAACTGTAACAAATCACAGTATAGTAAATATTTTTGCTTAGTGGACACAAAGGCAACTACTTTTGCACGTAAGGCGGGCTGATTAACTTTGAGCAATGGAATACAGTTTTGCTTATACGACAAGTTCTCATGCCGTGACCGTGTCTCCTGTGGATATTGCAGTTATGAGCAGCTCCAATAGAGATTCTGCACATTTTTGCACTGGTATGAAATGCAATAATGGCACTCGTAAGAAATTCTTCTGAGCATGGATACAAATGAGGATGCACAGTTTCAGAGAAGATTGCGCAGTTTGAGAGCCGATACCTTGGTGGCACCTTCAGGCTGATGGCAATGTGAAGCATTCAAAAACATCGTGTGCTTCTTCTGAAGGAGCCAACACCATCGTTGATGATATCTGAAGTAGCAGACTCCATCTTTGATGCCCATATAAATGTGACGAATTCAATTTCAGCATCACGGCAATTGCCGCAAGTTTATTGGCTGGCCATCTTTGTGTGTTGTAGACGAAGCATTCATTAGTAAGAACAAAAATTTAGCATGTAAAAGAAAATATATTGTATAGGTATAACCATATAGAACACTATCATCGAGAGAAGTAGTGGTTGACGATGTCTAGAGGGAAGTGAATCACTTTATATAGACGAATTGGACTGGGTATGGTCCGCATGGATAAGGCTGAGACTACAGTTGGGTTACTGTGGGCTACAGAAATTGACGCTAACAAAATTGATTGCCTCTAAGAAAATTGCTCAAAGCGCAAAACGGGTAAAAATATGGCAGTTGTGCGAGTTGAGCAAATTATTTATGTTTATACAATATTACTCATAAATCCATTTATAGCGATGTGAACACCTCAAATCAAACAGCGTGACTCATGAGTATCAACACATAGATATAAGTTGTCTTATTCTGTAAACAATAAGATATGTGTTTCTTATCACTTAAATGTCTATACACCCATCAGTCTGAATATTATTTAATTCTCCCCCAATTTTGTGTTTTCTTTATTATTGGGATTTTTTATTGAACGTTGTGCGCGCTGAGGTAATTAATTATGGGAATTTTGTATTGAACGTTGTGCGCGCAGAGTAATTATTCGTTACGACTGTTTTGCTCAACGCGCACAGCTGGGTGTATTTTGATCCGATGTGCGCGCTGTATTATATATGCAAAATGTATACCTTTTTAAATACCCCGCACAATCCGCACTAAGACTCAAATTTAAACAAATCAAAGAAATGTGAATATTTTTGCTATCTTATTCTGTAAACTGTCGGATATGTGTTGTCTTATCACGTAAATGTCTTTATACCCATCAATCAACTGCTCCGCATTATATTTGCATCAATTTTGATTTTTTTTATCTGGCATGTCAGTCTGAACATTAATTAATTCTCCCCCAATTTTTTTTCTTTATTATTGGGATTTTTTATTGAACGTTGTGCGCGCTAAAGATATTAATTATGGGAATTTAGTATTGAACGTTGTGCACGCATGGTAATTATTCGTTACGACCGTTTTGCTCAACGCGCACAGCTGGGTGTATTTTGATCCGTTGTGCGCGCTGTATTATATATCCAAAATGTATACAATTTAAAAACCCCGCACGGTGCGCACTAAAACTCAAATTTTATCAAATCAAAGAAATGTGAATATTTTTGCAGTCTTATTCTGTAAACTATCGGATATGTGTTGTCATATCACTTAAATTTCCTTACACCCATCAATCAACTGCTGCCATTATATTTGCATCAATTTTGATTTTTTTTTCTTGCATGTCAGTATGAACAGTAATTAATCTCCCAAAATTTTGTGTTTCTTCTTTATTATTTGGATTTTTTATTGAACGTTGTGCGCGCTGAAGTTGTTAATTATGGGGATTTTGTAATGAATGTTGTGCGCGCAGAGTAAGTATTCATTACGACCGTTTTGCTGAACGCACACAGCTGGGTGTATTTTGTTCCGTTGTGCGTGCTGTATTATATATTCTAAATGTATACCTTTTTGTATACCTCGCACTAAGGGACAAATTTAAACAAATCAAAGAAATGTATATCTTTTTGCTGTCTTATTCTGCAAACAGTCGGATATGTGTTGTCTTATCACTTAAATGTATTGAACGTTATGCGCGCTGATTTAATTAATTATGGGAATTTTGTATTGAACGTTGTGCGCGCAGAGGAATTATTCGTTACGACCGTTTTGCTCAACGCGCACAGCTGGGTGTATTTTGATCGGTTGTGCGCGTTGTATTATATTTTCTAAATGTATACCTTTTTATATACCCCGAACTAAGAATCAAATTTTAACAAATCAAAGAAATGTAGATATTTTTGCTGTCTTATTCTGTAAACGGTCTGATATGTGTTGTCTTATCACTTAAATATCTTTACACCCATCAATCAACTGTTGCGCATTAGATTTGCTTCAATGGTAATTTTTTTTAACTGGCCCGTCAGTCTGAACATTAATTAATTTTCCCCCAATTTTGTTTTCTTCTTTATTATTGGGATTTTTTATTGAACGTTGTGCACGCTGAAGTTATTAATTATGGGGATTTTGTATTGAACGTTGTGGGCGCAGAGTAATTATTCGTTACGTCCATTTTGCTCAACGCGCACAGCTGGGTGTATTTTGATCCGTTGTGCGCGCTGTATTATATATCCAAAATGTATATTTTTTTAAACAAATCAAAGAAATGTAGATATTTTTGATGTCCTATTATGTAAACAGTTAGATATGTGTTGTCTTATCACTTAAATGTCTTTACACCCATCAATCAACTGCTGCGCATCAAATTTGCTTCAATTTTGATTTTTTAAATATGTCAGACTGAACATTATTTAATTCTCGCCCGATTTTGTGTTTCTTTTATATTTTGGGATTTTTTATTGAACGTTTTGTGCGCAGAGCAATTATTCGGTACGACCGTTTTGCTCAACGCGCCCAGGTGGGTGTAATTTGATCAGTGCTCGCAACCTTACCTTATGTTGCCCAAATGACGGGATGATTAACTGTGGGTAATGGAGCATGTAATACAGTTTTGCTCAGCACGCACAACGGTCATGGCATCTGACTGTTGTGTGCGATGGTCTATTGTGTTTAATTGCATACAGTTTGGCTCTGCGTGCAAAAGGGTCACATCTACGTCCAGTTGTGTGATTTGAGTAATTGTGGATAACAAGTTACGGTTTTGCTCAGCGCGCACAGCGGTCAAACAAATCGATATGAACGTTGTGCATGCTAGTAACTGTGTGCACACGTAAATAGTTTATCACAACATATAGCATGAGCCTGTTGTGCGCCCTGGGGAATTTATAGTTCGGTGAACAGTGTTTGATCAGTAATATCTATGTCAGACATTGATTCAAGTAAGCATTAATGTATATATCACCTTATATCAATTTTGTATTGTCCTGTAATTGTATCAAATTAAATGACATAGTATTAAGGCCTGAATTCTAACAAACTATAGCATTATGCTTTATAATGTACATAATGCATAAATGTAATTTATAGTTCGGTAAACAATTTTGCTCAGTAATATCAGTGTCGGACGTATATATCACCTATATCCTTTTTGTATTGTCCTGCAATTGTATCAAATAAAATGACATTGTATTAGGGTCTGAATTCCAAAATACTATAACATATATGCATTATTCTGTACATTACACAACAAAGGTGTAATTACAGCTAAACATTTTGCAACTTCACAGTTTGGAACTGGTATGAAATTCAATCACAGGAATATCCTAATAGTACATTAAATCCCACTACGCAAAACTGTTCAGATAGTCATGCTGAACAGCTCAAGCAAGATGGCATTTATGATCAGCTCCAATAGCACACACCATCATCACTAGCATCCAGGTCGTCCATAACGGTATATGTAGCCACTACTTTAACGAAGTTGGCTGATCTGGATTCTTCAGCGCATGCCACTGTATGCGTTGAAGAAGCATCAATTATGAACGATAAAAAGCATATTTAAGTAAAAATAGGGTATAAAGACATGCAACTTTACGTTTAGGCACTGATATAAAAATATATCACGGTTGCTTCTTCTCTGAAGAATCCGCTGCTGTAGTAGAACATATGAAGGAGCAAATAACATCTTCCAGTACACGTCAATTGCCGGTAGTATATTGTTCATCTTTGTGTGTTGAAGACGAAGCAGTGATGAACAACGGGAAATATTTAGCATTGTGAAGAAAAAATAGTGTATGAAGTAGAAACAGTTAGAATCAGTTAGAATCAGTTAGAATACTATCATCAAGAAGTGCAGTGGTTGACAAGGTCTAGTGGGAAGAGAGGCTATTTATAGACGAATTGGACTGGCCCATTGATGAGGACGATAGACTACAGTAGAGTCACTGTGCGTGATATTGTATTGGATATAAAGACGAGTGAATCTACAACATATTGTTACCAGCCAGATGATGTTCCCAAGAAGGTTTGGCCTTTACGGTGCGCGTTGAGCAAACTTGAAGGCCAATAACAAAATTGCTCAATGCAATGGGGAAAATAATGGCTGTTGTACAAGTTGATCAAATTATTTATGTTTGTACAATATTACTCATAATGGGATGTTACAAAATGGGACACCATCAAATCCAACAGCGTGACAGATGAGTATCATTCACAAAGATATATGGTGTCTTATTCTGTAAACAGTACGATATGTGTTGTCTTTTTAATTATATGTATACTAGAAATTTCCAGTGCAAATTGTGCACGGAGCAAAAATAATTCCTCATGAACACGATAGCAGTTAACACGCGAAACTGGGAAGGAGAGGAAAGTGTGGGTGTGCGTGTCGTCAGCGTCGGGTGTGCGTGTCGTAAATACAGATGCCAAAAGGACAGGACCTAAATACAAAAGGGGAAGGGGTATGTATCTACACCCATCTATTTGCTATAATGTGGATATATTAAGACTTAAGTGCTAATGCTACCAATTTCAAAAAAGAAAAGCTTTTGTATTCTCCCAACTAATTTCTCTGCAATGCTTTTGTGTATTCCCAACATATTTTCTCAATCCAAGATATTTCCCCCCAAAACTTGACATGACACTGCCACATAGGACAAATTCAAAAGCTTTTCTCAATTGTAATATAGAATAGTTTGGCTCCGCGCGCAAAAAGGTCACAATTACGTGCAGTTGTGTGAACTGAGTAATTGTGGATAATCAGATACGGGTATGCTCACAGCCCGCACATCGGTCAAACACATTATGTGACAGTTGTGCGCGCTGAGTAATTGTGTGCAAACGTAAATGTTTTATCACAATGTATATAAGGACGGTCACAATTTATGCCCGTTGTGCTCGCTGGGTAAATCATATATCGGTAAAAAGTTTTTACATAGGTAATTTCAATTTCGGACATTGATTCAAGTAAGCATCGATGTATATATCACATATATCAATTTCGTAATGTCATACAATTGTATCAAATTAAATGACAGTGTATTAAGGTCTGAATTCTATCATACTACAATATTTATACGTTATAATGTACATACCACAACAAATTTGAAACTACATTTCGTACATAATGACATAAAACACCAAAGAATATCTACCCACAAACACTCTTCTCCGTCGATGATCAAAAATACATTATAAGACAAGAGAAAGGCTTGTGCGCCAAAGGCCCGGCCACCTCAAAAACCTGGAGGCAGAGGCGGAGGAGGAGGTGGTAATGGTGGGGCAACAGTACGGATGTCTCTAGGAGAGGGCACCAGAGTCTCCATCTTCTTTTGTATGTTCGACATTATGAGCATCATAGTGTCGAAGTCGCTACGCAGAAGTGAGATCGCCAGATTGGTGTTGGAGAGATGGGTTTCAATTTCTCCTAATCTACGAGTAAAGTTCACCGGCTGATGGGAGGATGATGAAGCAGCAGATGCGGGGCTTACATTGCCTATGAGTATATCCTTAAGCTGACATTGTTCATCTGTAAGTACAGAGACAGACATAGTAAGCTCCTCGAGTTTGCTACGGAGGTTGTGCAGAACAGAATCCGGACGGCGAGACATCCCAACTATAGAGAGGAGGCCGTTACTGTTGTCCTCGAGTGGGGCTTTTTCAGCCGGAGATGGAACTGATGAACCTGCATGTAAAGGAGGAACCCCAGGAGGAGGCAACAGCACATTGTGTTCACCTTGAGTTGGACCAAGCGAAAGCAAATCACGCAGAATGGTTCTATTGGCCGGGAACGATGAGGGAAGGGGATCATTGTGTTCAGGTGACGGTGAATCATCATCACTAACTCCCCAAGAGTCAGAAGAAGTCGACTCACGAGATCGTTTTGGCGGCATGAAGAAACCCGAGTACAAAATGCGAGAGTGTTGAGATGAAGAAGAAAAAGGAACGACAGACCAAAGGGAAGAGGGATGAAATTTTCCGCGAAACCCCTGGTCTACTGATTCCACATATATATAATGATTGGTTATTTTAATCTCAGCCGCTGGATTACATATGGAAGTGGAACTGACTAAAACGATCTCATCAGACGGATGGGGTAAAGCATCCGTTCGGATGGGCAAAAAAATCGTAATGAAGGGCTTACACGGAAACCGAGGTTCTACTTGACTCATTCTCCAGTTTCCACACGTGAACATTGTTGAGAAGAAAGCAGAATCATTTACTGTCATCATTACGTACCTCTGAAATGAGATTGTACGAGATGGTGGTTGTACTTTCATCATTACATGGCATACCGATTGTGTCTCGCAACCGATCTATAAATATCTATTGTTTAGTAGCCACTGCACGTTCAGAAGCGATGTGTATTCAAATGGAAAGTAAATGCCCATGAGGTGCACGTATATCGGTCCAGCCTTGAGCCGCCGATTGGCACCCGATCTATTACCTCGGGCTCCACCTTTACGGCAGTAGTCCTCTCTATTGACAGGGATTCATGATTAACAGGCGGGAACTGATATAATAAAGCCGGTGCAAAGGCAGGAGCAATGTGTATTCAAACGGAAAGTAAATGCCCATGAGGTGCACGTATATCGGTCCAGCCTTGAGCCGTCGATTGGCACCCGATCTATTACCTCGGGCTCCACCTTTACGGCAGTAGTCCTCTCTATTGACAGGGATTCATGATTAACAGGCGGGAACTGATATAATGGAGCCGGTGCAAAGGCAGGAGCGATGTGTATTCAAACGGAAAGTAAATACACATAAGGTGCACGTATATTGGTCCAGCCTTGAGCCGCCGATTGGCACCCGATCTATTACCTCGGGCTCCACCTTTACGGCAGTAGTCCTCTCTATTGACAGGGATTCATGATTAACAGGCGGGAACTGATATAATGGAGCCGGTGCAAAGGCAGGAGCGATGTGTATTCAAACGGAAAGTAAATGCCCATGAGGTGCACGTATATCGGTCCAGCCTTGAGCCACCGATTGGCACCCGATCTATTACCTCAGGCTCCACCTTTACGGCAGTAGTCCTCTCTATTGACAGGGATTCATGATTAACAGGCGGGAACTGATATAATGGAGCCGGTGCAAAGGCAGGAGCGATGTGTATTCAAACGGAAAGTAAATGCCCATGAGGTGCACGTATATTAGTCCAGCCTTGAGCCGCCGATTGGCACCCGATCTATTACCTCGGTCTCCACCTTTACGGCAGTAGTCCTCTCTATTGACAGGGATTCATGATTAACAGGCGGGAACTGATATAATGGAGCCGGTGCAAAGGCAGGAGCGATGTGTATTCAAACGGAAAGTAAATGCCCATGAGGTGCACGTATATCGGTCCAGCCTTGAGCCGCCGATTGGCACCCGATCTATTACCTCGGGCTCCACCTTTACGGCAGTAGTCCTCTCTATTGACAGGGATTCATGATTAACAGGCGGGAACTGATATAATGGAGCCGGTGCAAAGGCAGGAGCGATGTGTATTCAAACGGAAAGTAAATGCCCATGAGGTGCACGTATATTGGTCCAGCCTTGAGCTGCCGATTGGCACCCGATCTATTACCTCGGGCTCCACCTTTACGGCAGTAGTCCTCTCTATTAACAGGGATTCATGATTAACAGGCGGGAACTGATATAATGGAGCCGGTGCAAAGGCAGGAGCGATGTGTATTCAAACGGAAAGTAAATGCCCATGAGGTGCACGTATATCGGTCCAGCCTTGAGCCGCCGATTGGCACTCGATCTATTACCTCGGGCTCCACCTTTATGGCAGTAGTCCTCTCTATTGACAGGGATTCATGATTAACAGGCGGGAACTGATATAATGGAGCCGGTGCACGTTCAGGAGCGATGTGTATTCAAACGGAAAGTAAATTCCCATGAGGTGCACATATATCGGTCCAGCCTTGAGCCACCGATTGGCACCTGATCTATTACCTCGGGCTCCACCTTTACAGCAGTAGTCCTCTCTATTGACAGGGATTCATGATTAACAGGCGGGAACTGATATAATGGAGCCGGTGCACGTTCAGGAGCAATGTGTATTCAAACGGAAAGTAAATGCCCATGAGGTGCACGTATTTCGGTCCAGTCTTGAGCCGCCGATTGGCACCCAATCTATTACCTCGGGCTCCACCTTTACGGCAGTAGTCCTCTCTATTGACAGGGATTCATGATTAACAGGTGAGAACTGATATAATGGAGCCGGTGCAAAGGCAGGAGCGATGTGTATTCAAACGGAAAGTAAATGCCCATGAGGTGCACGTATATCGGTCCAGCCTTGAGCCGCCGATTGGCACCCGATCTATTACCTCGGGCTCCACCTTTACGGCAGTACTCCTCTCTATTGACAGGGATTCATGATTAACAGGCGGGAACTGATATAATGGAGCCGGTGCATGTTCAGGAGCGATGTGTATTTAAATGGAAAGTAAATGCCCATGAGGTGCACGTATATCGGTCCAGCCTTGAGCCGCCGATTGGCACCCGATCTATTACCTCGGGCTCCACCTTTACGGCAGTAGTCCTCTCTATTGACAGGGATTCATGATTAACAGTCGGGAACTGATATAATGGAGCCGGTGCAAAGGCAAGAGCGATGTGTATTCAAACGGAAAGTAAATGCCCATGAGGTGCACGTATATCGGTCCCGCCTTGAGCCGCCGATTGGCACCTGATCTATTACCTCGGGCTCCACCTTTACGGCAGTAGTCCTCTCTATTGACAGGGATTCATGATTAACAGGTGGGAACTGATATAATGGAGCCGGTGCAAAGGCAGGAGCGATGTGTATTCAAACGGAAAGTAAATGCCCATAAGGTGCACGTATATCGGTCCAGCCTTGAGCCGCCGATTGGCACCCGATCTATTGCCTCGGGCTCCACCTTTACGGCAGTAGTCCTCTCTATTGACAGGGATTCATGATTAACAGGCGGGATTTGATATAATGGAGCCGGTGCAAAGGCAGGAGCGATGTGTATTCAAACGGTAGTGATCGTCAAGGTAATAGGTGCAGTCAAGAGAAAGGGCTTTCTCCTCTCTTCCAAGAGAGTCTTCAACACACAACACACTTCTCCTTCACGTTCTACTTCAAGGCATATGGGATTGTAAGTGTTGCTTTCATAATTTCATAACTTTCGTTATTTTGTTTTTGTTCTAGGTTTGCGAGAGCGGTTTGCTTACTCCCAAGTTGTAGGAGTGAAGGACATCGATTGTATTCGATTTCACTTGTAGGGTTGCTACAAGTGGGTTTAAAGGCAAACTCAAGTTAGGGTTCTAACTTGAGTATCCGGAGGTATCCGGGTGGAAGGGACGTAGGATAACCGGGAACAAGGCGGGAAGTTACTTGGGTAATCCGAACCCTTGAAACATAATTGCGTTTGAATTTGTTTATTATTTGGGTTTAATTTTAATTCTGCACTATATTTGTTGATCATATATCATATATGTGTGAATTTTGTGATATGGTCTCCATGTATGCTATATTCTATATGTGTTGTGATTTGAGACGTTAAGTTTCCTTCGTGTATCTCAATGTTGATATTGGACTTTCATTCCTCTTATCACCTAGGTTTATAATGTGGTTTTATGATTTTTTGGATTATATATATATATATTTAGACTCTTATTTGGCACGATTGTTGTTATTTTACTCCCGCCTTTTGGATAATGCCATAGGGGGATCGAAATAAACAAACAGAATCATAATGAATGTTCTAGGTATGGTCTAATAAACAGACATACAAAAACTGGATGTAGGTTGCTACACTGTTTTTTTATACATCGGAGGTTGCTACATTGACTCTCCAAATTGGGATGGCCCTGTAGCAAACCGGTAAAATGATTCCAGTTTTGCAGGGCGGTTGATGGAGGGAAAACGCCATATTTGGCGTGTTGTTGCAGTGTGGTTTGGAGATGATATAACCGGCCAACTTCCGCTTAGACTTGTATGGAGTCGTCGAATATAGCTTAATTCACGTAAACTAAATATGGAAAAAATACCTAATTAAATGTCACATCATCTACCAACTAGATTCAATGGGGTTGGATAGTGGGGTGTCGAGACTCGAGAATATATTGTGGGGCCGCTAAACAATATGTGTACCTTCGCGTTCGAATGTTGTTAACTGGGCAATTTGCAGTAGGTTTCGCGTCGTTCCGCTGTGTTGCGTTGAAAAATTCTATCTTTTTCCCTCTGTGGGCTCCACTTTAATGTGTTACTATTAATATGACGAAAAGCGATGGTACGTAGAGATGGATGAGGTGGATGAGGTGAGAGGTTGGTGGGACCACAAACAAGAATTCGACGGTCATCTACTCATCCATCTGTCGAATTTGCTGGTACTTTGTTTGAGAAAATTTTTTCACGTAAGCGCCATATCAGCGAATATTTGTATCCATTCTGACAAGTAAAACATTTTAGTCGTTTAATATATCTCCTCACACAACTGTATACAGTAATGCCATTTGTGCACGATGAGGAAATTCGTATAATAAATCCAAATATTCGACCGTGCACAACTATCTCTCATTTACGCATATACTGCGCGTGACTAAATTATGTTTGCTCACCGCGCACAACGGTTCAAATTTTGCCCCGTTTTGCGCGCTCAGTAATTAATCCTCTGTTTATTTATACTTGTAATAACAAACGAAAGAGCGAGAGAGTCAAGAATCAAGATGGCCACCCATAATGCCGGACCCGGTAAGAAATTTGAGTTGCCGCCAAACTCGGAGTATTAATGTAGCAGACCGCAAAAAACCCCCGTGAAGACCCCAGAAAACCCCGCCATGCGTCCGGTCAAGTGGAGGATATTTATCCCGCCAAATTTGGGGATATATCACCATTCGCCTTGATTTGTGCCTTCACTGCAGATATGGCTGAGAAATCGTGTCAGTGGGACGAAGAAACTTTGCAAGGCCAGTCTTCAGAGGGAAGAAGAGACGGTGACGTAGATGTTAACCGTTCCCTTCATGACAGGGGGGATGTGCGGCCGCAGTTTCCTGAGACTCCTCTAAGGGATACGTGGCCATGGGGAGGTCTCGTTCCGGCAGGCTATGTCCCCCCAGCGTACGAGGGGGCATTGCTGTTGAATCCGCCCATTGACGTTCCATCAGAAGGTACTAGGGGGAACCGTCACCGACCCTTCTTCCCCGTCTGGGACGGCGAGTCTGCATTGGTGGATAGGGGGGTGGCCAGTCGGCTGGTGGAGAACTCCATCCTTCCCATTGACCAAAGTGTCCTGGGTCAAATTGACATTGAAAGGCTTGCTAACTCAGTCGTTTATGGCAGTTACCAGGTTAAGTACTAATGTCGTCTCGTTGTGCTGTTGCCTTACTCTTACAGTCTTACTTATCCATGATTCCCTGCAGACATCATTGGTCGGGGCGGAACTGCGTCGTCGAGTGGTGCAATTGTTGATTGCCGAGCGGAAAAAGGCGATTTCCTTCGAATCTCAACTTAAGGATTTGAAGGAGCAGCTGATGAAAGAGAGAGACCGCAGATCTCAGGTGGAGTGGGAGGTTGCGAAAGCTAAATATCGGGCGGCCTCTATGTCAGCGGTTCGGAAGAGCTCCGAAGAGCGAAGGTACGTAGAGAAGAGCAGTCTCCTGGCTCGTATAGCCGAGTTGGAGAGAAACTCGCTTCCTCCAAACTCGATTGCAGACGTGAGGCATGAGGCTGAGGCGAGGAAGCGTCAGCGATTTGGTCGGGAGTCCGGTGGAGGATCGGCCCAAACGTATGACGGTTTGGCTACCAACGCGCCCTCCAGCGAGGCGTCTGTGTGAATCATGGCCATCTTAGTACACCAAATGGTTTTCATATTTTGAGAGGTGAACATGTGATGGTTTATGCGTTAGTAATGAACCCCGAACATTCAATTGGCAATGAACACCGTCTGGTGCAGTCTTTTACCGCTTGTTAGTTTAAATATCTGTTTGCCAACCATTAGCGATCTTCGTACACCGATTTCTTAATTTCTTGTGGATATTAAAACTATTAGCATACATCCAACACAGAAATGGACAAGGATGGTGTGAAATATCGAAGTTGCCCGGGAATATACTTAGTGCACGTGAAATGCGTTGGAATTGAGCTTAGCATCACAGTGTACCAGATATACAATTTTTTTCTCATTGCTCACACCGGTCCCACCTTTTACCTGATGTGTATGGATGAATCTGATTTGTCAGTGTGTTTCATTGGAGTCATTTTCTGCAGCATTCACATAGCCTCTACATGCATCGTTCACATAGCCTCTACATGCATCGAGATTGTTACGTATAGAGTTTTCCTTTAAACGAACTTGGGATATTGGACTTATGCCATAAATTCAAGTAGGCCATCGTCAAGGAGAGAAAGATTCAAGAATACGCAGAGGTGGAAATCACTTCATGCAACATAAATTACACATTTAATGTAGTATACGGTCTTCAACATCAATAACATACCAAAGAACACAATTATGAGTCCAACTCTTAGCATTCTCCTTTATGTCCGTTGTGCGCGGTGAGCAAATTTTTAATGCTGTAACATAAATTGCTCAAAGCGCACAACGGGCAAAATTATGCCAGTCGTGCGAATTTAGCAACTGTATCCCATAACATAAATGTTCAACGCGCATAACAAGCAAAGACATGATGGCGCGTTGAGTTCCCGTTGTGCAGAAATCCCATAAATTTTGTACAAAAATCCCAAAAAATTCAGTATATTCTTTCATTATAAACTCAGACACTACATTTGCACAAAATTATAAATTCAATCATCTGATGATACGGTAAGTACAGTGGGAGATTTGCCTACATCTTTACAGAATAATGTCTCGAATTGTCGCATCCTCTCTTCAAGGCCTTCCACCCATCCTTTGGCCGCAGGCAGGCGGTTAGCCTTCCAATGCCTTATTACCGGTGGGACCGGGCTTCTATCTTTAAGTTGAATCTTTACAAAGTGATTATTATTTACAAAACCTATGGTGAAGGGACCACGTTTCGTACCTTGGTCTGGTCCTGATCTTAACGGAAAAAATGAAAGACATTGTTGCATTGACAGCAGATGTATTACACAGTTATAACGACTTGAGATTATATGTCCAACTTCAGGGAATGTCATCCAATATTGCATCGGGGGGTGGTCACCCATATAGTTAATTGACACTACCTGTTCTTGTGCACTTTCCTCACCCATCACCTTTGAGTACACATCATAGTGGTCACGCAGCTCTTGAAGCAACTCTCTTCTGACCACCTTCCACTAGTCCTCTCCCATCCCTAGATGTGAAGATATAGCCATGTAACCACAGTTCCCATCTGCCTTCACATCTGTGACGTTCGATATATATTTGGCGATTGCAGCGGGGAATTGATCAAGATAAGGTATGCCTCCTTGAACGGCTCTAGCGTCCTTTGCTTCATAATTTGCTGCTGCAAATGAAGCTGTAGCAGAAACCACAGTCATACTGCCAGATGTCGCGGCTTTGACAGTTGGTTTCTTTCTAGCAAGTTGAGGAGGAATTGGTGGGGCAGACGTATTTTTGATCCTTTGGGACCGTCTCGGCTGGACACGGCAGACGCTTTCTTGTTTCGATGAGACTTCAGTTGGAATTTGAGCAGAGCAACTAGCCGCATCAGCTAAGACATGATCAAAATGAGCAGGATGAATGGGGGTGGATGTATCTTCATTTGTCAAATTATTATCCCTTTTTCTTCTTCTATTGAACACGACATTAACTTGCTGCTCTGTAATTAGATTTGTCGTCGGGGTAGCTTGCTCCTTCAACTTAATTAACAACTCATGCTTCATCGGCCCATCAAGTTGAGCATAGAGCTTGTGTATGCGCTCTAATTCAGCATGTATAAGCCCATATTCTTCAGACATCAATTCCGGCTTAGCCTCCATGTCTAGCTGCTTCCAATGAGAATTTACGGCATCTAAGGGAATGAGGCGATTTTCCCTTGTGAATTCGCCAATCTCATTGGCACATGGTACACCATAAATCATTCTAGCTAGACAATCACCTGTGCATTGGTCTGTTCCCATAGGGTCAGATTTATCAGCTTCCACAGACATTATCTTCAACGCCGCAGCGGCTGTAAATCCTATCAGCTCCCTGAACAAGAACCCATTCACATTATGTTGCAACATGATCTTAGATTTCTCGAATGATGCCTTGATCTCGATATGCTGCCCCTCTAATGATTCATGTATGGTTAGCCAAGAAGCGGATAAACTGAAGGCCGATGAACCCAATGCCTTTTTAAGCTTAGAATGTTCAGTCTGGGCTCTTTTGGTCTGCGCTCTGTTGGTACTGACATTTCCTAAGTGGAGATTGCCATCTGTCCATACAGAAATAAATTTCTCCTTGTACTTGTCCAACCAAGATGTCTTCACATAGCTCACGACCCTTGTGTAATCTTTGTACTCGGTCTCAAATGCCTTCAGTTTAGCAACATACTCATCCTCCTTGCGTGCCCCCACCAATAAATTCCAGCTAGAGATGAAACCTAACCATTTTTCTTGATCTTCAAAAGAGGGCTGGCAATTTTTGGCAATATTTTTGGATATGTGCATTCTACATATTTGGTGCGCCGCAAGGGGAAATTCATGGCCAATGGCATTCATAAGTGCTGGCTCCAGTGCTGACAAAATTACACGTGGCATCCTGTATCCATGCAACAAAGAGCTCAACTTCCCAAAGCCCACAAGTAGTTCTCCTCACGTACGGCCTCCGTGTAACAAAATGCAGCTGCGAACTGAATATCTGTGGACGTCACCCCATACATCTCCATCAATGGTGGCCTGTTGCGGTTGGTCTTCAACGCGCAGTCCATAACCAGAATCTCTGGAAATTTTCGTAATAACTCAACCGACTGCGGATGTGCCCAAAATATAGTCCTCACTGCAGTTGTCACTTCGTCCACTTCATGATACACAATGTAATTACGATGTGTCAGTAGATTAAGGAATATCTGCATTTCTGCTCTCCAGGCCATTTCCCCTGCCTTCATCCTCTATCTGGATTTATAAATAGTGTTGATTGTGGTAGATGTTGCATTATCCTTTTCCTTCAGGTATTTCAAGATTTCCCTTGGCCTAAGCAATCTATTTGACAAGTCTCTCACCGTGGCCATCTCCCCACGTCCGAACCTCCTCTCATTTGGATGTCGCTCGATGTACATTGCGGGTTTATGGTTGTGATTGCCACGTACAACTGTCAAAATCCACTTATCTGTTGCCACACCATTAGCCCTCAAGTAGAAGGGACATGAACACTTCTTGCTTCGAGTTGATTTTTTGGCCGATATATCCGGCCTGTGTGGTCGATATGTCCCACTTCTTTCACAACAAAAATAATAAGTTGGGACCCTATTGCCCTTTGTACCCATATTTGATGATTTTGTAACAACCAAATTCCCGGTTTTCACACCGACCCCTTTTACCCATTTACCAAGCTCTTATATGCTGGGGAAAATTTTATCTGTTGTGAACTGATTTGTATAATCTTCATTAACCTCTGAGCCTTCAACAATACGCTGAATTAAGTACCAGATACCAATATAGTCACTAAATGTTTTGCTTTATTTTCTAGTAAATTAGTCAGTTAACAAAGAAAAATAATTTCAAACCTTGCTTCTTTGTCCGCTTCATCACAGATCCCCTCAATGTGTACCGATTCCATCTCAATCTTCGTAATTTCTACACAATCATGTACTAAATGTACATTGCAGCAATCAATTTCTGAAATTATTAATAAATACCAAATTAATTAGCATCAATTAATGGCTTACCAACTTTACGATGCAATGCGTCCGCAGTCGACTATTTTAGGACACCCCAACCCAATGACACAAATCTTTTGCTCTGCCTTAAGGACCTTCGTTTGATATAAGCAGGAACTCTTATAGTCTATATAGATCAGCGAATTAGAATAATTTCTGTTGATAAAACCCTATCTCGTTAGCTTTTCCCGCCGTAGGTCACAAAACTGATCGCATATGGAAGCTGTTATGATGCCTTTGTATATACGGATGCATAAAAATATTGGTTCATAGTGTAAATTACTCATCGCGAACACTGGGAGGGCAAAAATGTAAAAGTTCTCCTCTGTGAACCGTCTAGCTGTTTGCCCACCGCACAAAACCGCGCAAAACTCAGAATTGCTCATCGCACACCACCACGCAAAACTAGGATTTGCTCACCGCCCACAACCACACAAAACACGGAATTGCTCAGCGCACACAACCACGCAAAACTCGGAATTGCTCACCGCTCACAACCAATCAAAACACGGAATTGCTCAGCGCACACAACCACATAAAACTCGGAATTGCTCAGCGCACACAACCACTCAAACCCCGTAATTGCTCACCGCACACAACCGTTTTGGTCAAGTCCACGTGCACATGTGGACGGGTTATTTGCTAGTAATATTTCAAACTAGACTTGTTTACTCCACCATCACAACGGGTAAATTATTGTAGACCCGATATGACCCGGTAGGACCCGAAATTGTCCCGTGATACCTTCTGCTCGCAGCGAATTGACAGACAATTACACAGATTGCTCACGGCGGAATTTCAAACGGCAAGTATTTTCAAAGATCGCTCCAGTCGCCCAGACCGAAATCCAAAAGATTTGATTTTTATTTAATTGCTCGAAGGATACATCACTTAGTCAACTGGTGAGATCAAACAAAGAGCTGAATCGAGAGAAATCGATTTAGGGGGTTTTGACCTAAATTTATCAACATCAACTCTTTGGTACGTCTATACTTTTAAGTACAGTTTATATGCCTTTCTTATTTTGATTTTACATGCATTCATCCATGGTTGAGGTTGATGAAGTCGGTACAAAAATCCAAGGTAATATTGATTTATCTTCTCAGCAATAATGCATTAAATCTTTGAGGATCAGGTTATGAATTGTTTGATACAGGATACTATGGATTTTACAACCGACTTTACCACCAATCAACTGTTCAAGGATATTCAGTGGATACAAAACGGCGGGTTAAGTCATGGGCATGTGATTGTTACACATTCAGGGAGATTAAGTAAAACGGCCAAAGGGCATCATGCTGTGTACTTTGCGTGTGAAAGAAGCGGTGAGTATCGGGGACACCGAAAGCTAAAAAAGACCAACCAGCCTGTTAAAACCAAGAAGTGTTCATGTCCTTTCTCATTGTAGGGTTATATGGTAGGCGTGGGCGTTGAGGAGTGGAAGTTAACAGTCGTTTGTGGCAGGCACAACCATGAAGCAGCTAAATATGTCGATGGCCATTCCGATGACGGGACGTTGCAGGGAATGGAGATGGAAACAGTGCGTGACTTGGCAAATAGCAAGGTTCGGCCAGCTGAAATTTTGAAAGTACTGAAGGCAAATAAAAACTTCAGTGCAACCTCAATCAAAGCAATTTATAATGCACGAAACCGGTTACAACGGTGGAAGAAGGTTGGTATTGTAAAACAGTTGAAGGAGTTAGCATCAGTTGATAAAATTGTGGGTGCTGAGAATGTGAAGGCTGTGAATAATGAGGGGGAGGATCAGAAGGTGGGGGAGGCATTTTGGGAGAATGCAGTGCCTGCTGAGTTGCAGGAGGAGGATCATACTGGGAAGAGGGGTGGGGAGGATGATAAGGTGGATCGTAATGAGGCGGAGCAGACTGCTGAGGAGGAGGATGATGATGATGAGAATGCAGTGGCTAAGGCCTTTGAGAAGGAGCATGAGGTTCTACGTCTTCAAATTTCTACCCTGGTAGCGGAGATTGCTAAGCAGCATGCTGAGATAACGGATACGTCTACATTGACGTGTAAGCCAGGTAAGGGTAGAAGTAGACCATTGTGGAAACGTACAATAAAGAAGCCGAAACAATCAATTTCACATGATGATAGTGACGAGGACTTGGCTGCCGACATAATAATATCATATTGGAACGCTTTTCCTGAGTGTCTACGACCCCTTATAGTGCATGTCGTAGATGTGAAAGCAGACAGAAACTGTGGGTATAGGGTTGTGGCAGCTCAGTTGGGACTGGGTGAGGACGAATGGAGGCAGGTGAAATATGACTTGCGAGAAGAGATGCAGAACCACGACGGCTTGTACCGGCAACTTATGGGTGCCGTGGAATTTAAAAAGAATGTAGTGGCACTGGGCCATTTGTTAGACCGTCCAAAAGCTAAATGGTGGATGCAGATGCCAGAAATGGCACATGTCATTGCCTCATGCTACGACTGTGTAGTACATATTCTTGCACCTCATCAGTGTGTGACATATTTTCCTTTAAGAACTCCTCCAGTACCCCTATCATCCAGACGCCACATAACGTTGGGTCATGTGAACAATAATCACTTCGTTATTGTTAAACTTGCCCCATATGGTCATGTCCCTCCGACTTCAAGTATGTGGCTAAGATACCGTTCCAATGTGTCAGCCGGATGGCCGGCTGCTTATGAGGATAGGATGCATCAATTCCAGTCAATAGTATTTGGTCACGATATTGCAACCGTTGACGTTATTGAAATATTGTAGGATAAAACGTTGTATCATTTTACTATGGATTGTTTATTTCATATTGACAGATTGGTAGCATGAAATTTTATCATGTCTGCCTAAATGTGCAAATGTTATCATCTGTATGCCGTGCTGTGGTGTATCGTATCTATAAGTTATGCTCAACGATAGACCTACTAATCAAGTTTGCCTCTTACTAACTTTTTGGTGAACGGGTACAAACTGATATATACTGGATTTTGAATGCTTAATAACACACGCAATCTATCCAGATTTTCTTAAGGGTGTTAATTAATACAACTAATGATAGTTATCACGTTGGTATTATATTATTTTATACGTATCAATAATGTTGTTAACATCGGCATAAGAATATGAGTAATCCAATAGAATAAATATTAAAAAAAATTTAGAACTCCTCAGCGCGCACCACGGTCAAAATCGTTCTCAGCGTCGCGATTAATAACGATTACCGTTACTAATGTCAATCCTGACAATCCATGTAAGATTACTCAGCGCGCAAAACGGTTCAAATCGTGTTAAAATATAACCGTTGTGCACGCTGAGTAAAATAAGCCAACTAAACCACCGAATTTACTCGAAGCGCACAACGGGTTAAAATTTTTACCCGTTAGGACCCTCTTTCATCCCTTGATAAATTCTGCTCACCGCTCACAGCCATAACCTTCCATAGATTGCTCAAGGCGGAATATCAAACGGCAAGTTTTTTGTAGATTGCTCAAGGCGCACAGACGGAAATTCCAAAGATTTGATTTTTATTACTGGGCTCGACATTTACATCACAGTGGCAACTGCTGCGTTCAAACAAATCGGTGAAGCGATAGCAATCGATTTAGGGGTTTTCAACCTAAATTTGTCGAAATCGCGATTTGGTAAGTATACAATGTTAAGTACATTTTATTTGATATTCTTATTACAATTACAATGTGTAGAAATAGAAGGAGAAATTTTTGGTTTTCACTTGCCTGCAGATACAGTTGAGATTGATGGAGATGCTAAAAAATTCCGAGGTAATATTGATTTTTCTTTACGTCAATAATGTAACTAATGTTTGGTTCCCGGTCCAATTAGTTGTATGAATTGTTTGATACAGGTGTATATGGATTATACAGCCGAATTTACAACGATTCAACGTTTTAAAAGTAGAGACGAGCTCTTTCAGTGGATAAAGAGCGTCGGACGACAACAGGGGCATGTGATTGTTACCAGTGCGTCGAGTATGAGTAAATCATCCAATAGGACTCCCGCTGCCTACTATGCATGTGCAAGAAGCGGGAACTACAGGGGACACCGACCAGTCCGAAAGAGCAACCGGCCAGTTAGAACCAACAAGTGTGGATGCCCGTTCAAATTGCGTGGTAATGAGGTGGGCGATGGAGGTGAGTGGAGTTTAACGGTCGTTGATGGTAGGCACAACCATCAAGCTGCTAATTATGTCGCGGGCCATTCCGACGACGGGATGTTGCAGTGAAAAGAGGTGGAAGCATTGCGAGACTTGGCAAATAGAAAGGTGCCGCCGTCAGCAATTTTGAAAGGCCTGAAGGAAACTAAATCCTTCAATGAAACACCAATCAAATCAATTTATAATGCATGTTCCCGATTACTAAGGGGGCAGAGTGTGGGTATGGTAAACAAGTTGAAGGAGTTAGCATCACCGTGTAGAATTGTGGGTGATGAGCTTGTGGTGCATGTGGATAATGTTGAGGAGGAGCAGAAGGGAGATGAGGAGAAGGTGGATGAGGCTGAGGAGGCGACTGCATTGGCTGCTTATTGGCAGGATGATGAGGTGGATCGTAATGCGATGGAGCAAGCTGCTGAGAAGTTGGCTCTTAGTGGGCAGGAGCAGAATGCTGCGGAGGAGGATGAGGTTAATGCAGCGGATGAGAATGTGGAGCCGAGGGTGCATGATGTTTATGGGGATGATGAGGCTGAGAATGCAGTGGCTGCTGAGTTGACTGTAGATGATTATGTTATTGGGGAGATGGTGGAGACGGAGGAGACGGTTGCCCTTAACGTAGAGGTGCAGAATGCTGAAGAGGTACTGGTGGAGGATAATGCAGCGACTGAGACTGTGGAGCCGGAAGGTGTATGAGGAGAAGGCGAACAAGGAGGAGGATGATAAGGAAGTGGCTACTGATTTGATTGCTGAGGAGCATACTGGGAAGTTGGTGGATACGGCGGGGACGGTGGAACGTAATGTGGCTGACCAGACTGCTGAGATGGATGAGGGGGAGAATGCAGCTGGGGAGAATGAGGATCCACAGGAGGATGAGGCGAATGTGGAGGATGTGGAGGATGAGAAGATAGAGGATGCTGGGTTGATGTAAGCTGAGCTTACGTTGGAGTTGGGGGCGACGGTGGAGACGGGGGATCATAATGTGGATGCTCAGACTGCTGGGAGGGAGGAGGAGACGGCTGTGGCCTCGTATTTTGATGAGCACAAGGAGATGGATGGCATGCTTAAACAACTTTATCCCCTGGTTGATGAGATTTCTGATCATTTTTCTGATGTGACGGAGATGCCTACAGTAATGAGGAAGCCTGTTAAGGCTCCACGGTTGCATTCAATTACGGAGCATACAGCGGCGGCGAAGGAGAAGCCTAAATGGAAGAGGCGGCCTTCGAAGGAAAGTAGTAGGCGTCCGAAAATTCAAATAAAGAAGCCGAAACCTTCGTTTCCCCGTGATGATTATGTTGATGATTTGCCTGCCAACTTCCTCATACCATATTATTTGGATTTTCATCCCGACCTACAATCCCTCATAGTGGGCGGCGAAGACGTGGTTTCAGATGGCAACTGTGGGTACAGGGCTGTGGCAGTTCAGTTGGGCTTGGATCAATCCGATTGGCGGACTGTCAGAGCTGATTTGCTCCGTGAGATGCGGACATACAGAGTCTTGTACAGGCGTGTTATGAGTGAGGTTTCATATAATTATAATTTGAAGGCAGTGAACTATTTTATTACTGATAAACGTGCAGGAGAGGAAAATTGGATGCAGATGCTAGACATGGGACATGTCATTGCCTCATGCTACAACTGTGTAGTACATTTGATTGCACGTGATCTCTGTGTGACATTTTTTCCATTGAGAAGTCCTCCAGTAAACCGAGCCTCCAGACTCCACATAACGTTGGGTCATGTGAACAGAAATCACTTTGTTATCCTTCAACTTGAACCAACAGGTGACGTCCCTCCGACTTCAGTTGTGTGGACAAGATCGCATGACACTGTGGCCGATGGATGGCCGGCTGGTTATGAGCAGAGGATGCAGTCATTCGTTGATAGGGTAAAAGGTACGGATATTGCTACCGCTGATGATTTTTAGTATCTGTAAGATAAAATGTTTATCAATGTAATAAGTTTTTTTTTGGTATAAAAATGGACTACTTTGGCGGATGAAATTTTATCATGGCTTCCGAAATGTGCAAATGTCATCATCGGTATGGATTGATGTTGTGTATCATACCAATTACACCGAGCACAACACTGCAGTAATATTGCCCATTTTGCGCTTTGAGTAATTATGTCTTTACCTACCAAATTGCTCAACGTGCAGAACTGGCAATATTAGTGCCGGTTTTGCGCTCTGGGTATTTTTAATAACATCAACCTTTGTTCCAAATTGTTATGCGATGAGAATGTGTCATTGTTAGTGTATCCAATACTCCAAGTGAGAGTAGGGTTATTGTATCATATATGTTATTGTCTGACAAAATTGCTTACCACAAACTCTCATTGATAAGTTTTGCCCGTTGAGCACCTTTATTAGCCAATTTGTTAGTGGTTACTACAATTGCTCACCATTCACCACGATCAGAACAAATAATTTTGGCCGGTTGTGCGCGGTGAGCAATTTTGTTAGTGCGAAAAAAAACTCATACTCGTCCACTCAATTAAATTTGCTGATATATCAACAGTTATTGCTGCTCACACCGTGCAAATTTTTAATGGTTAACAGAAATGCTCACAGCACACAACGGCGATATATTGGAACCTTTGGTCTTACTAAGAGACCCCTCGAGTCTGCAGAGCAGTGTTGGTGAACATACAGAGCAGGGATCGTTAATATACAGTGGATTTATTAGCCAATTTTTTAGTGGTTACTACAATTGCTCACCATTCACCACGATCAGAACAAATAATTTTGGCCGGTTGTGCGCGGTGAGCAATTTTGTTAGTGCGGAAAAAACTCCTACTCGTCCACTCAATTAAATTTGCTGATATATCCACAGTTATTGCTGCTCGCACCGTGCAAATTTTTAATGGTTAACAGAAATGCTCACAGCGCACAACGGCGATATATTGGAACATTTGGTCTTACTAAGAGACCCCTCGAGTCTACAGAGCAGTGTTGGTGAACATACAGAGCAGGGATCGTTAATATACAGCGGATTTATTAGCCAATTTGTTAGTGGTTACTACAATTGCTCACCATTCACCACGATCAGAACAAATAATTTTGGCCGGTTGTGCGCGGTGAGCAATTTTGTTAGTGCGAAAAAAAACTCCTACTCGTCCACTCAATAAAATTTGCTGATATATCCACATTTATTGCTGCTCGCACCGTGCAAATTTTTAATGGTTAACAGAAATGCTCACAGTGCACAACGGCGATATATTGGAACCTTTGGTCTTACTAAGAGTCTAAGAGACCCCTCGAGTCTGCAGAGCAGTGTTGGTGAACATACAGAGCAGGGATCGTTAATATACAGCAGATTGCTACCAGCCGGATGTTCTGCTCTATAATGATTAATGCCTGCCTAAGTTTTGCACGTTGGGATAAACTGTAGCCACTAAAAAAATAGCCCAACGCGCACAACGGGCAAAATTATGCCCTTAGGCTCGGGCAAATTTACGAGCACAACGGGAAAACAACACACACAACGGGCAAAAATTACGCGCACAACGGGCAAAAAGGAAAGCCGGGTGTTCGCTTTTTGAGCATATAAAATGTAGTTTATCAACAATTGTTAAACGCGCACACACCTAGTAGCCTTATGCCCGGTGTGCGCGTTGAGCAAAGTTGCGACGATAGCGCATTTGCTCAACGCGCCCCGCACGGACTAATTTTGACCGTTGTGCGCTTTGAGCATATTTGTTGGATGCTGTAATTTTTGTTCCAACGGTCAATCATTCACACTCCTATTTTCATCATACTAAAATTGTGATTCCGCAACATGCCAACGGTCAAACTTCACTTAGAAACTTTACCTAATTATGATTAAGACCGATACTTATTCATTCTGAAGACATTTTGTATAAAATCTGATACCTAGTCAATCTGATTCAGAAACTGCATGCAAACCTTTAGATTAACGCTGATACATATTCAAACGGTGACCATTCCAAAATGGCCAACTCATTCTAACATACTGAAGTACATACAGATACAGATCCAAACAGATACATATCCCTTTACTCTTACAAACTGATACATTTGAGTGTCTTCGCAGATGTTTGCAATGAAGTGGCGCGTGATCTGCGTGTTTCCCCCTTCAACTTCCGCGAGTTCATCGGGCGCCCATCTTCGTTGCGTTTATTAACGTCCTTGGATAGTTGGATATGAGTGTCGCGTCGTTGTAACCTGTAGTCAAGTATGTAGCCGTGTCAAACACAACGCCTGGAACCCCGATTCCCCTGTGGCGATGTACGACATGGGCAATGCGCTCCACATCTACATTGCAGTTGCCGAATTTCTGCCCTGATCTGCTCAAGATGATTGTCATACCAGATGTGTGCGATGACGTGGCACTTTGTCCGTAGTAGGAGACCCCGTGAATTCGAAAGTCGGCAGACCATTTCGCTTATTACCGTCATTGCTATCGTCGTTGTAACCTGAAGTCAGGACAAAAGACACCGATTGGAACTCCGTTACCGAAGACGATGTAAAACAACACAGGGTTGCATAAGAAGTTGTGTTTGGGAGTGTAAGAGATCGGAAAGGATAGGATGGAGTGTCTGTGCGTCAAAGATGATGTATAGTGAAACGATGAAGGGTTTGATGGAGGAGATGGAGTGTATAAAAAAGGAGATGGAGATGGATATGGAGTGTATAGCAAGACACGCAAAACAAATACATAGCCACAATTTATAATAGGAGGGAATAACAATCTTACATGGTACAACACCCAGCAGCTTTCCTGAAACATGTGAGACATCATAGCCAATATCACCCCAAAAGAATATGGTATGATCATCGTACACATTTTTCATAGTGCTGTTTGGGACAAATTTTCTCAACGCAGTTGCAACACCCCCCCAGTATTGTTGGGGATGCTTGATTATAAATGGACGATAGCCCTTCGTTCCATAAGTTTCCAGTATGAACCATTTACCTTTACGTGAAAAGAGTACTGGATGAATGCTATCGTCCATATCTATATCAAGCATGCACGAACAGCTGAAGGACTTATTGTTTCCATACGGAGGTTGTGTGGGCAAATAAAGAAGATGATAGAAGAAAGTAGACGAAGTTTAGAGAAGATGAGTGCTCGTTGTCCGCCATTTATAGGGGAAATTGGACCAATCATAATGAAGCGTATAAAAAGTCCGTGATCCTACAGTAATGCAATGGATCTCGGGAATTAACATTTAGAGCATCTCCAAAGGGGCTCCCTAAATTATTTTAGAATGTGGAAAAAAATAGGTTAATTACTCTCCACTAAGATTTTTTAATACATTATATTCGCCGCGCACACCGGGCTAAATAATACAGAGGCGAGTAACTATCATAATTGCTCACCGCGCAGAACGTTTAGAAAACGAGAATTGCTCAATGCGCAAAACGCAGAACGCATGACAGCGAATTGTATTGATGAGAAGAAGTAGAGTTAATGTGTGGCTACATCGAAAACCCCGTCATGCTACAGAGGGGTTCTCGTGAATATACAAAAGACTGCTCATCTACAGCGGATTGATGTCAGACATATGAAGAGACTTTAATTGCGATGGGAGAGAATTGATGTAGCTGGAGCGATTTGAACGCTCTCAGGGAGACCTTTGACTCGAAAAATGACACAAATGTCCTAAAAAGCAAGAGCAACTGTGACCCAGTGGAGAACTTTGTGGCAGTTCACCCTCACTGGGACAAAATTGGTTGTGTGCGGTGAGCAATTCTAAGGTTTGAGTGGTTTTGTGCTCTGAGCAATTCTGATTTTTGAGTGGTTGTGTATGGTGAGCACTTCTGAGTTTGAGTGGTTCTGTGCGATGAGCAATTTTGAGTTTTGAGTGGATTTGTGCGCTGAGAAATTCTGAGTTTTGAGTGGTTGTGTGCAGTGTGCTTATTCTGAGTTTGAGTGGTTGTGTGCGGTGTGTAATTCTGAGGTATGAGTGGTTTTGTAGCCGCTTACTTAATTGCTCAACGCTAAGACATAATTGCTCAAAGCAAAGAAAGAAAAGCCTTACCATGAAGTTTGAAAGGGGGCGAGACGCCCCCGTATTCAATCTCTCCTCACAAACCCAGGGCGTTAGGGACGATTTGCCTCTAGACACTTCTCCCCTCTCAAAAGAAACCTCCCGTTGGCCCGATCGTTGGATAGGCCCTCCGTTGATACCGGACCTCTCCTTCCTGACGAATTCTTCCTTTCACAGGCGGATCGCCGACGAGTTATTCCTCTTACACATGGAGCGGCCAGCCTTCCACTCCCCGACTTCCCTTGGAGAACTAACGCCAGGGGACTTAGGGCGGACCGCTCCTCCCCTTCAGCGCCTACTCCGTGACTGCCTACACCTCCGGTGGAGGCATCACCGCCCGCGGGGTGTCGGTCCAAATCACCAGTGAAGGCATCGCCATGCCAATCACCCCACTGGGCACCACTGTTCCCAGACAACGGGTCCCTCCGCCATCCAACGGTCTGCCTTCCACTCATCGACCTCCTGTCGCACATCCTGAAGTGGAACGAAACCCCAGCCCGCCATCCAACGGCATGCCTTCCACTCCTTGACCCCCGTCGTGTTGGATACAACGTTCTAGGAGTAATTGTTTGATGATGACAAATATTTGTGAACGATTTTAACGTGTGTGTTAAGTGTTTCAGGAACGGCGAACGTGCGACTAATTCACGGAAGGACTTGGTCAATATAATGGGAAT
This sequence comes from Scilla litardierei, assembly GCA_030789695.1. Classification (NCBI taxonomy): domain Eukaryota; kingdom Viridiplantae; phylum Streptophyta; class Magnoliopsida; order Asparagales; family Asparagaceae; genus Scilla; species Scilla litardierei. The sequence goes on along the minus strand of CM061142.1, from coordinate 260,484,052 downwards.
GAGACGTGTGTAAATATTCATTAATCTTACAGAAGAATTTTTTAAAAAGAATTTTTTAATAAAAAAAAGGGTGCACACATTCATTAAGCCAAAGGTTGTCTCACGCACCAAAAAAAATACAAGCCAGGTCAACATCTTTTATAAAAAAAAGGGGGTACATGGCATTAAAAAGGCCCAAAACACCTTAATCCATTCATAAACAAAAAAAACCCAAATACAAGGCCATGTGCTTAAAACATTAGGCTGCCACTTTATTTCCCAGGCCCAAACAGTGTCATATAAATAAGAAGCAATCAACCCTTTAAAAAAACGTTGAGCCGAAATTGAAAGCCTCAGCCGCAGGGTGTTAAAGAGGAGATTTTTTTTCGGGTGCAGGCGTTTGTTTTGATTTGGAACATTTTTTTTGAATCATCAAGAACCCTGCCGCAATTTGATTGGGCGCCTTACTCTTTCAATGCGCAACTTTATGTTGCATTATTTTTGGTTTTTGCTAGCAGCCGAATGTTTTTCATGCATATTTTATTTTGATTTTGTTTCATCCCAAGGCTGCCAAATCTCTTAGAGCCCTTGATTTATAAAACACCCAGGCCGAATTCTTTGAATCATCTTCATCGAGAAATCTAAGGGAGCAGATTTTTTTTCCAAGACTTCTTCATATATGCCGAATTGATTTTGAGATGTCATTGTTTTAAAAAGGGTCTGCCGCACAGATTTGGGGATTGATTCTGTGTTTTGCATTTTTCTTGGTGAAGAGCTTCATTTATTTTTGGGGAGGGTGTCTGCAGGTCGGCCATCAAAAGGAGGTGTTTTTTTAGCAGATTTTTTTTTCTCTCCTCCAATCATCTCTAAGAGTTGTGCGTCACCTGTTATTTTTGAGCAAACCTGTGCATTTGTGTTGCGCTTTGTTGTGTGCAATATTTTAGTGTGCAAGCCTTCCTGCCTGTGTGCCGAATTTCCCTTGTGTGAAAAATCATTTGTGCAAGCCTCTCTCTTTGTGCAGATCTTTGTGTGTGCAAACATTTCTTTGTGCAAGATTTTTGTACAGGCCGAACTTGTCTTCATGTTTGCTGCAATCATCAAGGAGGCCGAAACACTTGCAAAAAGATCCCAGGCAACAAAAAGGGGAGTCCTTGTTTATCTTTCTATTTGATCATAACCTGTGCTTATAAGTGCTCAGTTTTATTTATTAATACTTTTGTGATTCTTTTTATGCAGACTTCACGGGGCACAAAAGAACCGGCCACATTAAATAACACATGCAACTAAAGTGCATCAAGCCTAGGCCGAAATCTTTGAGGAGCCACTTATATTTGGACGCATAAACAAAGGAGGGGATCAAGATTATTAGAAGGAGCTCTCAACAACAAGTACTGCAACTTGAGTTGCACAAGAGACGAGAGACGTGACATGTACATCTACGTCAGACGAGATCTGACACGCGCTGAACGACAGAGACGTCACACCATTACTGAGCATTTCTAAAACTCTATTTATTTATCTTTGTATTGGTGTAGCGATCTCTAGGGGAAATTTTACCTTTTGTGTTACTTTTGTGGACCTGACGACTTGGGAGTCGTCACGGAGGGAGAGCATCTGACTAGATTGATAGTGTACAGCACGTGGTGTGCGTACGAGCTAGGTGAGAGTAGATTGGGGATCTTGACTCATTGTAGCTGTACTTGATTACATATCTATCTAGTAGTTGCTTTCGGGGGCTGGAGTAGGTCGTGGGGACGACCGAACCAGGGTATATCTGTGCGTATTCTGTGGTTGCTATTTTATTGCCCTGTCTGTGCCTATAACTGTGTGGGATTGTTCGTGGGTTGCACGAATATTTTTATTAGCCTATTCACCCCCCCCCCCCCCTCTAGGCTACGATCTAGATCCAACAAGTGGTATCAAAGCCAGTTTAGAGGATCTAGCCTTGATTTTTAGATGACCATGAATATATCTTATTGTGCTTTTGCTGAAGGTCAGTCTATAGCCCGTCCCCCTAAGTTTAACGGTGTAGACTTTGCTTATTGGAAGGCTAGGATGAAAATCTATCTAGTGTCTGTAGATTATGATGTGTGGGATATTGTTGAAAATGGTTATAGTCTACCCACTATTAAAATTGAAGACACTGTTATGATTAAGCCTAAAGACAAGTGGGATTTAGCTGATAAAAAACTCTATACTCTTAATGGTAAAGCTATGAATGCGCTTATATGCTCTCTTAATAAATCTGAGTTTAATCGTATCTCACATTGTCTAACTGCGCAGGAAATCTGGCATACTCTGGAGGTGACCCACGAGGGAACATCGCAAGTGAAGGAATCCAGACTTGCGTTGCTTTGCACAGAATATGAGAGCTTCCGCATGCTACCAACAGAATCTGTGAAAGAGATGTTTGCGAGGTTCACGGACATCGTCTACAAATCCAGTTCCCTCAGTAAGCCATACTCTAGCCATGAACAGGTACGAAAAATCTTAAGGGCGCTACCAAGTTCGTTCAGGCCTAAAGTCACTGCTATTCAAGAAGCTAATGACTTGTCAACAATGAAAGTGGAGGACTTGATAGGCAACCTAATGTCACACGAGCTTGAGTTGCAGAGTATAGAAGCCAGAGAGAAACCTGAAGAGAAGACCAAAGCTTCCACGCCATTAGCTCTTCAAGCTAACAACGACGATCTTGATGAAGAGCAAGCTCTAATGGTCAGAAACTTCAGGAGATACATTCAGACTGATCAAGGAAGAGCTGAATGGGAAAAAGGTTCATTCGTTCTAATAATTCTAATTTTGGTAGAAATTCCTATGATCAGAAGGCTATTAATAGAAGTGAATGTTTTAAATGCAGGAAAAAAGGGCACCACATAAAAGATTGCCCACAACAACACACAGCTCAAGTTGCAAAAGGAAAAATGAAAGTGCTGACGTGGGATATGGATAGCGAAGCTGAGGATGAGGAGGATGAACATGAAGCTCACTCCTGCATGGCATTAATGGCCAAACACAATGAGGTAGAATCTCCCACCAAAGCTGAATTTTTTAGAAATCTGTAAAGGAATGTAACATAGAATTGATGAGCTAGAAGCTGATGTGGAATGTTATAGAAATGATAATTTTGATATGCAACAAACTGAGTATGACATGTCTATAGAAATGAAAAATCTTAAACAAGAGCTTGTTGCATGCAAATCTACCATTGCCATGTTAGAAAAAGAGAAAGCTAGCTTGCCTGAAAAAATTGATTGTCTTTCATGTCCCTCTTTATTAAAGGATATTAGCATGTATAAGCTAGATAAGACAAAGCTTGAAGTTGAAAATGAATTGCTTTCTGAAAAGATTAACATGCTAAATCTTGAACTTAAAGAAAAAATGAGGGATTTTGAAAAGAAAGAAGAGGAAAATAAGCAAGCTTTCATTAGTAAATGCACTTTGCTTGTGAATGAAAATGATCATTTGAAATCCAAAGTTGCTAGTTTAGAATTGTCATTAAAGAGATTCTCCATTGGAAAACAAAATTTGGACATTATACTTGGAAATCAACTTTATGGCAATAATAGACGAGGACTAGGATATGGTTCTAAAAATATTGAAAAATCAAATTATAGAAAAGTTCACATTGAAACAACAAAAGTTGGAAATTGTCATGCAAAGTGCTTTACATGTGGATGTGTTGGTCATACTTCATATCATTGCAAATATAGGAGCAAAAACATTAAGTTCAAACAAGTATGGGTTCCTTAATCTTTGATGACTAACGTGAGTGGACCTTGTTGGATTCCAAGGTCACACACGACACCTCTTTTGTAGGTGGATGGAAATTTGACGAGGAGCGATAAATTGAATGCCTCATTACTTTTTAGCTCCTTAGTCAAACGGCGACGCGAAGGTATATCTCATTCTTTGAACTTAATGAATATCTTCATAGTTTTTTTTTGTTTTTGTGTGCATGACTTTTCTTTGTTTGAGTGCTAGTAGTTGCATTGCTATGTGTGCATGATTCTTTTTGTTTGTGTGATTGCATATCATGTTTGCTTTAGTACTTCTTGCATTTTTTTTAAAAAAAAAAAACTGGAAAAATTTTGGTGCTTAAATGTGTATCGTTCACTTTGATTCATTAAAAGGAATTCATGAATGATTTTCATATGAATGTAGAAATTGGTGTATTATTGCTTTTGCCACATGCGCATGTTCATCTTTCTAAATATTCATGGCATATTCAATGAGTGAAAATAACTTGATTTCTACACCGCCTACTTCACTTCCACATGTATTATTATTGTTGCACATTTGGAGATATCATTTATGAAGTATGGAAAGTGAATGTAGGAGGAAAAACTTAACTGAAAATCTAAGGGATATGATATACCTTGCCATGGATAAAAATTGAGCAAAAGAAATTGTTGTTATAAGTATTCTTTAAAGAAAATGTGAAAACAAAAGATAATTGCTCCGTATGAAAAATGGATACAATCCTTGGCAACGGTATTACCCACGAGTATCCAACATAAGCTTTATGGGTAAACTTTAGCGTTGGTGTATTTACTCGTCAAGCACTGCCACACCCACATCTAAGAGTCCTTATAGGCTATGTTTTGGGGTGTGGTACCTTGAACTCATTTTTAATGAGGTGGGAAAAATCAATCCTAGGTGATAGAATGTTATTTGAAAAATGTGGATTGGTTCCGGTTGACTTTCTTAATGATTCTCCCTATATGCTTCAATTTTAATCATCACACTTCACACGTTGGTGTTGAAATCTTAGTTGTTTAATTTCATTGGATTTTGACTTGATTATTCCATGATTGTACACATGCAATTGTTGGTATTGGCTTATAATGCTCTCTTTTTGTATGGTATATGATTTTGACTTCATGTAAGTGACTTTTGATGATGACAAAGGGGGAGAAAAATGTTGAAAGATTTGTGGTATCAATGTTGGTTCAAAATACGGTACGGTATTATTGATTGAAGTGGGAGCAATGAAAAAATGGGGAGCTTGGAAAAGGGGGGAGCATGCTAATTATATTGTTATATAGAGCATGCTAGTAATGTTTGATTTCATCTCATTGAACATATCATATTGCATTACATCATTTACAGCATTCATCACATGTCACACACGTACACTTATTTATGCAAATCATTTATGGGTTTGTCATCATCAAAAGGGGGAGATTGTTGGATACAACGATCTAGGATTAATTGTTTGATGATGACAAATATTTGTGAATGATTTTAACGTGTGTGTTAAGTGTTTCAGGAACGGCGAACGTGCGACTAATTCACGGAAGGACTTGGTCAATATAATGGGAATGAGACGTGTGTAAATATTCATTAATCTTACAGAAGAATTTTTTAAAAAGAATTTTTTTAATAAAAAAAAGGGTGCACACATTCATTAAGCCAAAGGTTGTCTCACGCACCAAAAAAAATACAAGCCAGGTCAACATCTTTTATAAAAAAGGGGGGTACATGGCATTAAAAAGGCCCAAAACACCTTAATCCATTCATAAACAAAAAAAACCCAAATACAAGGCCCTGTGCTTAAAACATTAGGCTGCCACTTTATTTCCCAGGCCCAAACAGTGTCATATAAATAAGAAGCAATCAACCCTTAAAAAAACGTTGAGCCGAAATTGAAAGCCTCAGCCGCAGGGTGTTAAAGAGGAGATTTTTTTTTCGGGTGCAGGCGTTTGTTTTGATTTGGAACATTTTTTTTGAATCATCAAGAACCCTGCCGCAATTTGATTGGGCGCCTTACTCTTTCAATGCGCAACTTTATGTTGCATTATTTTTGGTTTTTGCTAGCAGCCGAATGTTTTTCATGCATATTTTATTTTGATTTTGTTTCATCCCAAGGCTGCCAAATCTCTTAGAGCCCTTGATTTATAAAACACCCAGGCCGAATTCTTTGAATCATCTTCATCGAGAAATCTAAGGGAGCAGATTTTTTTTCCAAGACTTCTTTATATATGCCGAATTGATTTTGAGATGTCATTGTTTTAAAAAGGGTCTGCCGCACAGATTTGGGGATTGATTCTGTGTTTTGCATTTTTCTTGGTGAATAGCTTCATTTATTTTTGGGGAGGGTGTCTGCGGGTCGGCCATCAAAAGGAGGTGTTTTTTTTGAGCAGATTTTTTTTCTCTCCTCCAATCATCTCTAAGAGTTGTGCGTCACCTGTTATTTTTGAGCAAACCTTTGCATTTGTGTTGCGCTTTGTTGTGTGCAATTTTTTTGTGTGCAAGCCTTCCTGCCTGTGTGCCGAATTTCCCTTGCGTGAAAAATCGTTTGTGCAAGCCTCTCTCTTTGTGCAGATCTTTGTGTGTGCAAACATTTCTTTGTGCAAGATTTTTGTACAGGCCGAACTTGTCTTCATGTTTGCTGCAATCATCAAGGAGGCCGAAACACTTGCAAAAAGATCCCAGGCAACAAAAAGGGGAGTCCTTGTTTATCTTTCTATTTGATCATAACCTGTGCTTATAAGTGCTCAGTTTTATTTATTAATACTTTTGTGATTCTTTTTATGCAGACTTCACGGGGCACAAAAGAACCGGCCACATTAAATAACACATGCAACTAAAGTGCATCAAGCCTAGGCCGAAATCTTTGAGGAGCCACTTATATTTGGACGCATAAACAAAGGAGGGGATCAAGATTATTAGAAGGAGCTCTCAACAACAAGTACCGCAACTTGAGTTGCACAAGAGACGAGAGACGTGACATGTACATCTACGTCAGACGAGATCTGACACGCGCTGAACGACAGAGACGACACACCATTACTGAGCATTTCTAAAACTCTATTTATTTATCTTTGTATTGGTGTAGCGATCTCTAGGGGAAATTTTACCTTTTGTGTTACTTTTGTGGACCTGACGACTTGGGAGTCGTCACGGAGGGAGAGCATCTGACTAGATTGATAGTGTAGAGCACGTGGTGTGCGTACGAGCTAGGTGAGAGTAGATTGGGGATCTTGACTCATTGTAGCTGTACTTGATTACATATCTATCTAGTAGTTGCTTTCGGTGGCTGGAGTAGGTCGTGGGGACGACCGAACCAGGGTATATCTGTGCGTATTCTGTGGTTGCTATTTTATTGCCCTGTCTGTGCCTATAACTGTGTGGGATTGTTCGTGGGTTGCACGAATATTTTTATTAGCCTATTCACCCCCCCTCTAGGCTACGATCCAGATCCAACACGTCGCACATCCTGGTGCAGGTTATAGTAAATTGGAACGAAACCCCCGACCGCCATCCAAAGGCCTGCCTTCCACTCCTCGACCTCCCGTCGCACATCCTGATGCAGTTTACAGTAAAGTGGAATGGCACCCCAGCCCGCCATCCAATGGCCTGCCTTCAACCACTGGCGTCTTTATCGACGTATTGTAAAGAACGCGAAAATGTCCCTCCAAGCAAGTTGTTAAATTCCGTCTATGATAAAATTAACTTGTTTACATGCAAACTTTTAGATTATCTCTGATACATAATCAATCTGAAGACATTTTAGATTAAATCGGCTACATATTCAATCGACTTCGTAAACTGATTGAAAATTTTTAGATTATATCTCATACATATTCCAATTGATGACATTTTCAAAATGACCCAGCCATTCAACTATATGGATGTACATACTGATACAGAACAAAACATATTCATTACCCCATGCTCTTTTCAAACTGATACATATGATTGTCTTCGTAAGATGTTTGTAATGAAGGGGCTTTTTACCGGATAAATTGTCGGCGTGATCTGCGTGCTTCACCCTACAACGACGCCTGCAATGAAGACACTCATATCCTGCCTACGGTTGCCTAAAGTCGCAACGACGTTAACTAACGCAACGAAGCGACCATCTTCGTTGAGTTTATGGACGTGTTTGCCAACTTTCTGCCACCGTAGCCCTTATAGGAGTGTCGTCGTTGCAGGCGTCGTTGTACCCGGCTGTCAAGTATGACGACGGTTCAAAGACACCGAAAAGAACTCCGATTCCCAAGAGGCGGTGAACACCAACACATGGTTCATTATAAATAGAATGAGATTTTCATTTTCGAGATCGAAAAGGACAGTAGGAAGTGTTTTTGTGTCTTAGACGATCTATAGTACAAAGATGAAGGGGATGGAGGAGAAGATAGTGTAAATAGGAGATGGCCGTTCCACGTGCATACGTGAAAAAAGTACTGGTTGAATTCTATCGTCCATTTCTATCTCAAGCATCAGGCCCGAACAGTAGAAGACCATCTCATCTTTACACCCCATATCCATCTCCATCTCGTCCATTTCTACCTCATGCATCATGCTCGAACATAAGAAGACCTTATTGTTTCCAGACGGAGGTTGTGTGGGCAAAAAGAAGAAGATGATATAGGAAAGTAGAGGAAGTTGTGAGAAGATGAGGGCTCCTTGTCTGCCATTTTATAGGGGAATTGGACCAATCAAAATAAAACTCAACGGTTTTTCGCTTTGATCAACAATGATGCCAATTGGAAAATTACTCCCAACAATACTAATCTCCACTAATCCTTTTTAATACATTTTATTCGACGCGCACACCGTGCTAAATAATACAGAAGGGAGTAACAAACTATCAGAATTGCTCACCGCGCAAAACGCATGGAAAACTGGAATTGCTCAAGGCGCAAAACGCACAACGCATGGCAGCGAATTGTATTGGTTTATGAGGATGCGACCGAAGTAGAGTTAATGTGTGGCTCCATCGAAGACCCTGTCATGCTACAGGAGGGGTTCTTGTGAATATACAAAAGACTGCTCGTCAATCTACAGCTGATTGATACCAGACATGTGCATTTCTTAAGAATGTTTGACCGGCCGGTGGGATGTGAGCTGGAAAAATTAATAGCCGCTGACATAATTGCACAAAGCTAAGAACAGACAAATTTATGGTCGTTGTGCGCGATGAGCAAATTTTTAATGGTTTAAATAATTGCTCATAGCGAACAACAAGAAACGACAGGTGTAGACGCTTTGAGTCGTTGTGCGCTTTGACATGTGTTCGCTTTGAGCATCTAAGGTATTTTATAGACAATTGTTTAACGCGCACAACCAATCTGAAGACATATTCAATCGAATTCAACTATATTGATGTACATACTGATACAGATCCAAACTGATTCATTAGCATATGCTCTTACAAACTGATACATATGATTAAGCCTGGATGGCGGCCCTTGGACACATAGGTTGGCGGTGCATGGCTACCGTACCTCCGAGACACAAGCACTCCCTCCTGTTGTTTTCGATCTCTTGGCTCGATTCCAAATTGAAGAAGATAATGACGAAGAATCTAGAGGGAATATGAAAAAAGTGAAATTCATGTTACCATCGATCCAAAGGTTCTAGACTGCTTCGTTGGATGCGAGCCCTTGCGGTGTACATCGACCACGTTTACAGTTACCGTGCTCAGCGTATTTGTCATGCAATCCGAAGGCATCTGCTGATCCAGTATTCTAGCGCTGAAGCTTCCGGGTCTGGAAAATCAAACATTTCATCCTGGTAACAAAACAGAATGCTTAATGCCATCATACATACATACGTAGTTTTGAATTATTCAGAGGAAATAATTAGAAAATTTGTACTTACTCCAATGACTAGATCCTCCAGGTTCGGGCAGCTATTCAGCAAGCATGACAGGATTGAAAACGTGGTTGTTATGCAGGGTATCCATCTGAGGGTGAGTTCTTTCATCTTCGGCAAGAGACACCACAGAGTAACGGGCATGGTGGAAGGCGAAATCCTCACATCTGGAAACCCTTTTTCGGGCATGCCTGATTATAAATGGACGAACAGCTGAATGAATGCTATCGTCCATATCTGATATCTATATCAAGCATGCACGAACAGCTGAAGGACTTACTGTTTCCATACGGAGGTTGTGTGGGCAAATAAAGAAGAAGATGATGGAAGAAAGTAGATGAAGTTGTGAGAAGATGAGTGCTCCTTGTCCGCCATTTTTATAGGGGAATTGGAGCAATCAAAATGAAGCGTATAATAAGTCCTTGATCCTACAGTAATGCAATGGATCTCGGGAATCAACAATTATTTACTCAACACGCAAACCGCGTAATACCAACGCGAAAATCACGTAATCCCAATTATTTTAGCATCTGGATCAAAATAGGTTAATTACTCTCCGCGCATAACAAGGAAACTCAACGATTTTTCGCCTTGATCAACATTGATGCTAATAGGAAAATTACTCCCAACAATCCTACTCTCCACTAAGATTTTTTAATACAATTTATTTGACACGCACCCCGGGCTAAATAGTACAGAAGAGAGTAACTATTATAATTGATCCTCGCGTAAAACGCACAGAAAATGGGAATTCCTTAATGCGCACAACGCAGATAGGTCAATGAGGATGTGACTGCTACAGTAGAGTTTAACTGTGTGGCTACATCGAAGATCCCGTCAAGCAACAGAGGTATGCTCGTGAATATACAAAATACTGCTCCTGAATCTATAGCTGATTGATACCAGACATATGATTTTCCCAAGAATGTATGACCAGTGGCAGGTGACCTGGCAAAATTTATATTTTGGCCGTTGTGCACGGTGAGCAAATTTTTAATGGTTTAAAAAATTGCTCAAAGCGCACAACAAGTATCGCCAGGTGTTCACTTTGAGCCGGTGTGCGCGTTCAGCAAATTTGTTATGGCAAACATAATTGTGCAAAGCGCATAACATGCAGAATTATGCCCGTTGTGCACGTTAAGCTATAGTTGCGTCGATGAAAAATTTGCTCAATGCCCCCACGGGAATAAATTTGACCGTTTTGTGCTTTGAGCATATTTATGAATTGCTATAATTTTAATTCCACCGCGCACCAGCGCATTGAATCAATCACATTCCAAATTTCATCATACTTAAACACGCACAACCAGCAGAATTATGCCCGTTGTGCGCGTTTAGCTAAAGTGTAGATTAAATCTCATACATATTCTAGTTGATGTTATTTTAAAAATGACCCAGCCATTCAAATATATTGATGTATTACTGATACAGATCCAAACTGATTCATTAGCCTATGCTCTTACAAACTGAAACATGTGATTGTCGGTGTGATCTGCGTGCTTCCCCGTCACCTTCCGTGAGTTCATCGGGCGACCATCTTCATTCCGTTTATTACCGTCGATGCCGATTTTCTGCCATCATCGGCTGGATATGAGTGTAGTCATAGCATGCGTCGGTGTAACCTGCAGTCATGTATGTAGCCGTTTCAAAGACACCGAGAGAAACTCCGATTCACATGAGGCGTCAAACAACACCAACAGATCAAAATACTAAACACCGCTGGTCTTTGAACAACTTACAAGCTCAGATGCAGAACTGCATGCTGCGATGTGTTCCAGTAAGAGAATACTAAACACTGCATGTGGCCCCAACCTCGTCGCATCTCTTCGTTACAACCTCCTCAAGATCTGCTAAGGCGCACGTAGGTGGAGGATCTTCGTTGTAGACAATGAAGGCGGATCCTACGGAGAACACACTGGCATTTGAAGCCCCTTTAAGGAGGCTCGAACTGATCGGTGAAGTAAAAGCTTAATCCAGAGAAGATCTTCACCGCCTGTAAGAGACCAATATAAGAGACCAATATGATATGTGCACTACTGGACATGGGCCTCCGCACACGCATACACAAGGAAAAGTGTTCATAAGATGGCTTCTGATCACTCCATATTTTACACCTTTTGTAACGCCCCGCTTCCCAAAAGACACCGGAAGCGAGAGCGTTACACGGCCCGCTTGAACTGGAGCGGTGAAGCTCAAGTCCAATAAGCGTCGGTGATAAAAACACAGAAGAGGTCCTTGCATTTGCATATCAGAACAATCAGAACATTCAAAGGTAAATGCCATATCCAGATATATAATGCGTACACAAAATTACAAGACAAGCCACAGCAAGGCCAAAAAGAACTACAACAACACACTAATCCTACTACAAGGAACTAAACTAAAACTCAAGCAGTGACGAGGGCCCTAGTCTTCCGCAGAAAGCGGCTCAGCGTCTACGACCAACTCTGGCTCTCCGAGCCAGGCGTCACGTACGAATCCTCCGGGTACTCAAGCGCTGAATCTGACATACATCCACAAACAATGAATGTATGTCAGCAAGGTCTGCAATGAAAGATTAGCATCCCAAGGCAAGATGTACAAATAATATGAATTTAGAAGGCATTGAATATTTAAAAGAGATGACTGCAGTAAAATTAACGAGATAATTATAATGAAACGAAAAGTAAACATCCCTAGCATGTAGTTCTAAGCAGTTGCAAGAATTAAAGTATGGTTTTTCTTTGAGTTCATTAGCATGACAATTTTCAAGAGACCAAGTTTGCGTTGCAATTTCCATGTCAAGAATTCACATCTAATCTAGGGTTCTCGCCTTTAGGTCGTGATGAGAAGGTCGTTCCTCTCACGGGGGCTTACCGTGATTGACACTAACCCACCGCGTCGGGTGGTGCTCTTGAGGAGAGTACCTTTCATACGCCCAGTGGCCGCTCAACCCTAACCCCACCCAAAAGTTTGCCGGAACACGAGCCGGCCTAGTCGACTCACACGACATCACGAATCACGAGTTCGCCTTTGAGGCGCACGTTTTCACGATGTCACTCCCGTTAATGTCCAAGCAAGATATTCATTCATTTCCAGTTGTCAACGTTTCATAGTGCACAACATTTAGAAAAATTGAAGGGATGTCGAGATGAATTACTGGTTACGGGAAACAATTTTCTCTGCTAATGTCCAAAACTTGAAACTCATCGAGTTGTATGTCAAAATGTCACATTCCTAGTCTAAAACATTCTCATGTGCCGTTATACGCGCGGTTTTCAAGATATACGCATTATATTAAAGAAAATGACACAAATATTCACCAACTTCAAAAATTCATATTTAAGTGCACACTTGCCTGTTTTCGATGAGTTGGATGACCAGTAGATTGTTACGGGAGATGCGTTTGATCTGCGTCAATAAATTTGGGGATATTAAGTTAAAAGTTATCCGTCTATAATAACATTAGGTACTCGCATAAAGTACCGTTTATACTTATAAGGTAATATACATCATATAACCCCTACTCATAGATGCCACATAAAATGTATGAAACATAATATATAAGAGTCACTGTTAGAAATTATATAAGAAATTATATAATGTACTAAAAATAGTTTACTTATACCAAAACTATAACTTACTGATATTATAAAAGTTTAGTGCAGCCTTCCGTAGCAAACAATTCTAACATTTTGAAAGACACCGCTAATTAGAGCTAATCTGAACTGAGGCATACCAACCTATATTCTAAATTAACAAAAATAATAAGCCAGTTGCAGGTTATATCGTAATTCAAAAACTGGTACTACATTGAAGACCCTAACATGTAACTAGATAGGTCATAATATCATATACAGTGTCCTAGCATGGTGCTTACAATGACCTAGTGTAAGTACTACAGAACTACATGCAACTTACTCACGTCGCAATCTGCTGTAGGTGAGAGGAGGAGCGGCGGCTTGGTGGTCATGGCGTGGGACATGCTGTCGAGGGACATGGTTACCGCCGGGGGACTGGGACAGAGAAGGGGGCGGCAGGCCGTGGATGAAGCCGACGGCGCGCGGAGTTGGGTCCGCGATGGTGGTGGCTGTGAGGGTGCAGCGGCTCCGGTCAGCGGCTGGGCTCGCCGGAGAGGCCACGCGAGAGGAGCTCAGTCATGGGGGAGGCCGGAGCTCGGAGATCTGGCCGATGGGTGGCTGTCGGAGTGATGGCAGGCCACGGGTGTGTTGGCGAGGAGCTGGGAGGCACGAGGGGAGGCGCGGCGTGCGGAGGGAAGAGGCGCCGGTGGGGGAAGCTTGGCGGTCTGTGGCGTGGGCGAGGGGCGGCAGCGCAGCGCCTGGGCGGGTGTGTCCGGCGTTCGCGAGGAGAGGAGGCGCTGCCTTGTGACTTGGGGAGGCAGGAACGGCGGTGAGGTGGTGTTGCCGCCGGAGTTAGGTTGCGCCTCGGGGAAGTTGTAGGGTGAGGGGAGCTGGGTGCTATCTCTTGGAGGATGCGGAAGAGAAGTGTAGGGCGACGGCGGCTATGAGCAGAGCTAGGGGAAAAACTAAACCTAGGGTTCTCCTTTAATAGCTAGGGTTTAGAACACAGGGTAGGCTCACGTGAGAAAAGAACCTCGGGTTTATATTTGTGGGGATGGCTGTTTGCTAGCTGTAGTTGTCCTAGGTTTAAATTATAAAAGAAATATAGTAGAGCTTCTATTGATTCAAAAGGGCAGTATGTGAGGGGGGGTCTGATAGCATCCCTAGGTTAATTTTATATAAGTTTTGTGTGTGGGAGGGGTCACGAATGGCAGTACTCAATAGGACCTAGGTTTAAATTAAAGTCTCATAGGTCTAAGTTTAAAATGTGAACGATTGTAAAATAAAATGTGTGGGTGCACGTGAAGCCCGTGCCCTATTTGATGTGTACTATGGTTTTTTAAAAAAAAAATTGTTGAGGCTGGAGTTTAATTCTTATTGATTTATTGGATAGGTGGTAATTACTAGGGAAATATAATGAAGGATTTTTGAATTGATATCACCATAAAAAGGGGTGATTAAGGGGGAAAACTTCCTAATTAATTATAGGTTTTAATAGAATTAAAATTAGAAAGTTTTAAAAATATTTGAATTCAAGATTTAAGCTTTGAAATTTGAATTTGAAAAACGTAATTAATAATATGGTTCTATTTGTTATTTAAAATAGGGTAAGAGTCTCCTATCCAAATATGGGAGGGAATTTGAACATTAAAAACATTTACACATATTAATTCATATAATAATCATTGCTATCGGAAATACATAATAAAATACGTTCGCAACATGAGTACGTATAGTAGTACGAATACGAAAAACACAGACAAGAGTAATATATTTCAGAATACGTATTATGAAATACTGGATGTGACATCCTACCCACCTTAAAACGATTCCGTCCTCGGAATCTTATCGGCTAATGTATCGCGAAACATAATGGTAACGCTCGTATCTCTCTTCTAATGCGTACACACCATAAATAACCATCCTGCCATATCCAAATGGTATCCCTAACACTAATACCAATACCAATAGTAATACCACTGATAATACTAATCAACGTCCACGCTAATAGTAGTAACAATGCACATACACACGTCACTAATTACGTATTTACATAACACTTTAATATAATATCACCCTACAAATACAATCCGACCAAAATTTTACTCGGGTGAGTAGTAACACTTTACTACACCACCACATTAAATTACTAGCTGTAAGTGGGCCATCACCTTGTAATACCATACATCTTATACACTCACAATCTATACTGATATGGTACTACAAGTTACATAAACATACCACAAATAAAGATACAATAATTCCTAGTCAACTAACACTTCAATCGCACAATCACTTTCACACGTCGCATATTACCATACATTCATTATAATACACACCACTACACGTCTATACATGCACGTAATACCTTACACCAAACACAGATTTATACACGCCTTATTCCTAGTACTAGGGTCGTCGTAATCTACCCACCTTAAGATCAAGTCCATCCTCAGACTTCCCTAAATAGGTTGACGTATGGGTGTGTAGACTTAGACACTAAGGTCATACTGTCCCAGTCGTACATACATTATAATGAAATAATATACATCCGTATGCATACACTTACCCATATATCACGCACCTTCAAGTACTTATATATACGTTTATTTCACATACATATACATACTTACATTACTACACGCCTATCTCGTATCTATATAGGTCACATATACACTCGCCGGTACACAAAGCCATGGTAATATGGCAAGTATACAATTACATTCATGCATATATGAATAGCCACAAACATACGACTAGGCATACATCCTGGTATATACATGCTCACATATCATCCCGTAGGGGTAATACGATATTATAATCCTACTATACATAAGACACACTTATTCATCCAATGTATATAAATATATATACCGATAACTAACCACATACATATGTATACGCACAAGCACACGCCAGACATGCTAACATATAGATCACATAATAAATCCGCACACACAACTATACGTACCTATTATCATTAACATGCACATCACTGTACTAACACCCAATTACAACCATTAACAAGTACGGCTAAGATACATATACTCCTAGTGACTAGTAAATATTAAATCTAACACGCACAGATATTCTTATAGTGATATAGCCAATCACTCGCCTAAGTATGAATATAACGGTAACTATTCTACACCCGCCTATATACATATATATCACAAATTTCCGTACATGCACATATGACACAATAGACCATCACTCCATAGTAATATCCTAAAGGTAAGCACACTCATTCATGGGTGGTATATAGAGATTAGCATACGCAGGTCCACAGTCACTATCATCACATGCACCAAACAATACCACAATCAAAGATAACGATCTCACTAAGCAATGATGAGTTTCAAAAGTGACAACTAAGCAAGTGTAGGATTCATAGTTGAAAGCGGCAATGAATTAATGTTGTGATGAACGGCTCCGGATGTGGGATGGGTAAGAGGTTAGTTGGCTGATGACATAGGATATTTATGGATATTTAAATAATTAAAGAGAAAAGGAGATGTGCAAAAATAATAATATCATTATAACTCACGTAAAGTAGCGAGCATACGGTAGGAGTAAAAACGTAAAATGTGACCCGTCAAATAATAGGTGAAGAGTAATATATGCATAGTGTCATAGTATTTGTTTGGTAAACGGAAATAGGTTTGTAAAATTGAATTTTTTTTTAATAGAATATGAAGACAATTATTTTGAAACTGACACACAAGATTTTTGAAGCTCTATTTAACTTAAAAAGGTATCTTTTTAAAAGTATATAGGAATGACTGTTTTTGAAGTATGTTGGTAAAAAAGAGGATAATATATTGAGCTAGCAATTAGATATAACGTAAAAAGTTCATTACATGAGGAAAATAGAGTCGCTATGTGAATTAGAAGTGCGAAAGATGTATGAGAGGAAATCGTTATAAGATAGTAGTTAAAGATTGCATCAAAAGAGTTTCATAATCAAGATTGGGTTTAAGCCGACTGAAGTGTAGGGAATCTAAGTAAAAGTTTTCGAAGGAAATTTAAACTTAGCGAGGAATTCAATAAATGAAGTATCGAAATACTTTTTAGGAGGGGTTCAAGGTTAAAGATGGCGGATCTGGAGAGTTAAAGTGAATCGAGGACAAGGATCAGGTTCGACGATCGAGACGCAAGAGCGACCAAGAGGTAACTCCGTGAATACGCTACGACAGATTCCTACGATCATCAATTGAAAGTATAATGATTTAGGAAAATAGTGGAAGCAGGGGACATAACCAATGGGTCGACTAAAGGTTTAACAATGATGTTCTTCAACGTACTAGACTGCGATAGGGGAAACCAAGGTAAAGATTCGTTGAGGATTGAGGTCGAGATCTTATCTACAGATTTGGAAAATCCTATGCTTCGAAGTCAATTTCTCGCAGTCGTCTCGGGTTCGACTTGCACGGCGACGATCGCTACGTTCGGTTGGGCCCTAGACTCGATGAATCTATGCAAACGACTAACGAAACTCAAAAATCTAATATATCCAAAGCTGAACGATCTATCGCTAGGGTGACCTTAAGATGATAATACTTAGTCGTGGCAAGGGTGTCTAACTAACGAGCACGAGCGTCTATCTTTTCCTATTATCCTGGTATTGGTTTCCTATAGTGCCGAGGCAAGGTATTCGAGTAATTTTGCGTACGAACTATTCTGGATGTTTTGGCTAATGAAAAGTGCTCTCATTGCTCTGAATTTCGCAGTTGCATGACCTGCATGGGCCACCACTAAAACCTGTAACGCCCCGCTTCCCAAAAGACACCGGAAGCGAGAGCGTTACACGGCCCGCTTGAACTGGAGCGGTGAAGCTCAAGTCCAATAAGCGTCTGTGATAAAAACACAGAAGAGGTCCTTGCATTTGCATATCAGAACAATCAGAACATTCAAAGGTAAATGCCATATCCAGATATATAATGCGTACACAAAATTACAAGACAAGCCACAGCAAGGCCAAAAAGAACTACAACAACACACTAATCCTACTACAAGGAACTAAACTAAAACTCAAGCAGTGACGAGGGCCCTAGTCTTCCGCAGAAAGCGGCTCAGCGTCTACGACCAACTCTGGCTCTCCGAGCCAGGCGTCACGTACGAATCCTCCGGGTACTCAAGCGCTGAATCTGACATACATCCACAAACAATGAATGTATGTCAGCAAGGTCTGCAATGAAAGATTAGCATCCCAAGGCAAGATGTACAAATAATATGAATTTAGAAGGCATTGAATATTTAAAAGAGATGACTGCAGTAAAATTAACGAGATAATTATAATGAAACGAAAAGTAAACATCCCTAGCATGTAGTTCTAAGCAGTTGCAAGAATTAAAGTATGGTTTTTCTTTGAGTTCATTAGCATGACAATTTTCAAGAGACCAAGTTTGCGTTGCAATTTCCATGTCAAGAATTCACATCTAATCTAGGGTTCTCGCCTTTAGGTCGTGATGAGAAGGTCGTTCCTCTCACGGGGGCTTACCGTGATTGACACTAACCCACCGCGTCGGGTGGTGCTCTTGAGGAGAGTACCTTTCATACGCCCAGTGACCGCTCAACCCTAACCCCACCCAAAAGTTTGCCGGAACACGAGCCGGCCTAGTCGACTCACACGACATCACGAATCACGAGTTCGCCTTTGAGGCGCACGTTTTCACGATGTCACTCCCGTTAATGTCCAAGCAAGATATTCATTCATTTCCAGTTGTCAACGTTTCATAGTGCACAACATTTAGAAAAATTGAAGGGATGTCGAGATGAATTACTGGTTACGGGAAACAATTTTCTCTGCTAATGTCCAAAACTTGAAACTCATCGAGTTGTATGTCAAAATGTCACATTCCTAGTCTAAAACATTCTCATGTGCCGTTATACGCGCGGTTTTCAAGATATACGCATTATATTAAAGAAAATGACACAAATATTCACCAACTTCAAAAATTCATATTTAAGTGCACACTTGCCTGTTTTCGATGAGTTGGATGACCAGTAGATTGTTACGGGAGATGCGTTTGATCTGCGTCAATAAATTTGGGGATATTAAGTTAAAAGTTATCCGTCTATAATAACATTAGGTACTCGCATAAAGTACCGTTTATACTTATAAGGTAATATACATCATATAACCCCTACTCATAGATGCCACATAAAATGTATGAAACATAATATATAAGAGTCACTGTTAGAAATTATATAAGAAATTATATAATGTACTAAAAATAGTTTACTTATACCAAACCTATAACTTACTGATATTATAAAAGTTTAGTGCAGCCTTCCGTAGCAAACAATTCTAACATTTTGAAAGACACCGCTAATTAGAGCTAATCTGAACTGAGGCATACCAACCTATATTCTAAATTAACAAAAATAATAAGCCAGTTGCAGGTTATATCGTAATTCAAAAACTGGTACTACATTGAAGACCCTAACATGTAACTAGATAGGTCATAATATCATATACAGTGTCCTAGCATGGTGCTTACAATGACCTAGTGTAAGTACTACAGAACTACATGCAACTTACTCACGTCGCAATCTGCTGTAGGTGAGAGGAGGAGCGGCGGCTTGTGGTCATGGCGTGGGACATGCTGTCGAGGGACATGGTTGCCGCCGGGGGACTGGGACAGAGAAGGGGGCGGCAGGCCGTGGATGAAGCCGACGGCGCGCGGAGTTGGGTCCGCGATGGTGGTGGCTGTGAGGGTGCAGCGGCTCCGGTCAGCGGCTGGGCTCGCCGGAGAGGCCACGCGAGAGGAGCTCGGTCATGGGGGAGGCCGGAGCTCGGAGATCTGGCCGATGGGTGGCTGTCGGAGTGATGGCAGGCCACGGGTGTGTTGGCGAGGAGCTGGGAGGCACGAGGGGAGGCGCGGCGTGCGGAGGGAAGAGGCGCCGGCGGGGGAAGCTTGGCGGTCTGTGGCGTGGGCGAGGGGCGGCAGCGCAGCGCCTGGGCGGGTGTGTCCGGCGTTCGCGAGGAGAGGAGGCGCTGCCTTGTGACTTGGGGAGGCAGGAACGACGGTGATGTGGTGTTGCCGCCGGAGTTAGGTTGCGCCTCGGGGAAGTTGTAGGGCGAGGGGAGCTGGGTGCTATCTCTTGGAGGCTGCAGAAGAGAAGTGTAGGGCGACGGCGGCTATGAGCAGAGCTAGGGGAAAAACTAAACCTAGGGTTCTCCTTTAATAGCTAGGGTTTAGAACACAGGGTAGGCTCACGTGAGAAAAGAACCTCGGGTTTATATTTGTGGGGATGGCTGTTTGCTAGCTGTAGTTGTCCTAGGTTTAAATTATAAAAGAAATATAGTAGAGCTTCTATTGATTCAAAAGGGCAGTATGTGAGGGGGGGTCTGATAGCATCCCTAGGTTAATTTTATATAAGTTTTGTGTGTGGGAGGGGTCACGAATGGCAGTACTCAATAGGACCTAGGTTTAAATTAAAGTCTCATAGGTCTAAGTTTAAAATGTGAACGATTGTAAAATAAAATGTGTGGGTGCACGTGAAGCCCGTGCCCTATTTGATGTGTACTATGGTTTTAAAAAAAAAATTTGTTGAGGCTGGAGTTTAATTCTTATTGATTTATTGGATAGGTGGTAATTACTAGGGAAATATAATGAAGGATTTTTGAATTGATATCACCATAAAAAGGGGTGATTAAGGGGGAAAACTTCCTAATTAATTATAGGTTTTAATAGAATTAAAATTAGAAAGTTTTAAAAATATTTGAATTCAAGATTTAAGCTTTGAAATTTGAATTTGAAAAACGTAATTAATAATATGGTTCTATTTGTTATTTAAAATAGGGTAAGAGTCTCCTATCCAAATATGGGAGGGAATTTGAACATTAAAAACATTTACACATATTAATTCATATAATAATCATTGCTATCGGAAATACATAATAAAATACGTTCGCAACATGAGTACGTATAGTAGTACGAATACGAAAAACACAGACAAGAGTAATATATTTCAGAATACGTATTATGAAATACTGGATGTGACATCCTACCCACCTTAAAACGATTCCGTCCTCGGAATCTTATCGGCTAATGTATCGCGAAACATAATGGTAACGCTCGTATCTCTCTTCTAATGCGTACACACCATAAATAACCATCCTGCCATATCCAAATGGTATCCCTAACACTAATACCAATACCAATAGTAATACCACTGATAATACTAATCAACGTCCACGCTAATAGTAGTAACAATGCACATACACACGTCACTAATTACGTATTTACATAACACTTTAATATAATATCACCCTACAAATACAATCCGACCAAAATTTTACTCGGGTGAGTAGTAACACTTTACTACACCACCACATTAAATTACTAGCTGTAAGTGGGCCATCACCTTGTAATACCATACATCTTATACACTCACAATCTATACTGATATGGTACTACAAGTTACATAAACATACCACAAATAAAGATACAATAATTCCTAGTCAACTAACACTTCAATCGCACAATCACTTTCACACGTCGCATATTACCATACATTCATTATAATACACACCACTACACGTCTATACATGCACGTAATACCTTACACCAAACACAGATTTATACACGCCTTATTCCTAGTACTAGGGTCGTCGTAATCTACCCACCTTAAGATCAAGTCCATCCTCAGACTTCCCTAAATAGGTTGACGTATGGGTGTGTAGACTTAGACACTAAGGTCATACTGTCCCAGTCGTACATACATTATAATGAAATAATATACATCCGTATGCATACACTTACCCATATATCACGCACCTTCAAGTACTTATATATACGTTTATTTCACATACATATACATACTTACATTACTACACGCCTATCTCGTATCTATATAGGTCACATATACACTCGCCGGTACACAAAGCCATGGTAATATGGCAAGTATACAATTACATTCATGCATATATGAATAGCCACAAACATACGACTAGGCATACATCCTGGTATATACATGCTCACATATCATCCCGTAGGGGTAATACGATATTATAATCCTACTATACATAAGACACACTTATTCATCCAATGTATATAAATATATATACCGATAACTAACCACATACATATGTATACGCACAAGCACACGCCAGACATGCTAACATATAGATCACATAATAAATCCGCACACACAACTATACGTACCTATTATCATTAACATGCACATCACTGTACTAACACCCAATTACAACCATTAACAAGTACGGCTAAGATACATATACTCCTAGTGACTAGTAAATATTAAATCTAACACGCACAGATATTCTTATAGTGATATAGCCAATCACTCGCCTAAGTATGAATATAACGGTAACTATTCTACACCCGCCTATATACATATATATCACAAATTTCCGTACATGCACATATGACACAATAGACCATCACTCCATAGTAATATCCTAAAGGTAAGCACACTCATTCATGGGTGGTATATAGAGATTAGCATACGCAGGTCCACAGTCACTATCATCACATGCACCAAACAATACCACAATCAAAGATAACGATCTCACTAAGCAATGATGAGTTTCAAAAGTGACAACTAAGCAAGTGTAGGATTCATAGTTGAAAGCGGCAATGAATTAATGTTGTGATGAACGGCTCCGGATGTGGGATGGGTAAGAGGTTAGTTGGCTGATGACATAGGATATTTATGGATATTTAAATAATTAAAGAGAAAAGGATATGTGCAAAAATAATAATATCATTATAACTCACGTAAAGTAGCGAGCATACGGTAGGAGTAAAAACGTAAAATGTGACCCGTCAAATAATAGGTGAAGAGTAATATATGCATAGTGTCATAGTATTTGTTTGGTAAACGGAAATAGGTTTGTAAAATTGAATTTTTTTTTTAATAGAATATGAAGACAATTATTTTGAAACTGACACACAAGATTTTTGAAGCTCTATTTAACTTAAAAAGGTATCTTTTTAAAAGTATATAGGAATGACTGTTTTTGAAGTATGTTGGTAAAAAAGAGGATAATATATTGAGCTAGCAATTAGATATAACGTAAAAAGTTCATTACATGAGGAAAATAGAGTCGCTATGTGAATTAGAAGTGCGAAAGATGTATGAGAGGAAATCGTTATAAGATAGTAGTTAAAGATTGCATCAAAAGAGTTTCATAATCAAGATTGGGTTTAAGCCGACTGAAGTGTAGGGAATCTAAGTAAAAGTTTTCGAAGGAAATTTAAACTTAGCGAGGAATTCAATAAATGAAGTATCGAAATACTTTTTAGGAGGGGTTCAAGGTTAAAGATGGCGGATCTGGAGAGTTAAAGTGAATCGAGGACAAGGATCAGGTTCGACGATCGAGACGCAAGAGCGACCAAGAGGTAACTCCGCGAATACGCTACGACAGATTCCTACGATCATCAATTGAAAGTATAATGATTTAGGAAAATAGTGGAAGCAGGGGACATAACCAATGGGTCGACTAAAGGTTTAACAATGATGTTCTTCAACGTACTAGACTGCGATAGGGGAAACCAAGGTAAAGATTCGTTGAGAATTGAGGTCGAGATCTTATCTACAGATTTGGAAAATCCTATGCTTCGAAGTCAATTTCTCGCAGTCGTCTCGGGTTCGACTTGCACGGCGACGATCGCTACGTTCGGTTGGGCCCTAGACTCGATGAATCTATGCAAACGACTAACGAAACTCAAAAATCTAATATATCCAAAGCTGAACGATCTATCGCTAGGGTGACCTTAAGATGATAATACTTAGTCGTGGCAAGGGTGTCTAACTAACGAGCACGAGCGTCTATCTTTTCCTATTATCCTGGTATTGGTTTCCTATAGTGCCGAGGCAAGGTATTCGAGTAATTTTGCGTACGAACTATTCTGGATGTTTTGGCTAATGAAAAGTGCTCTCATTGCTCTGAATTTCGCAGTTGCATGACCTGCATGGGCCACCACTAAAACCTGTAACGCCCCGCTTCCCAAAAGACACCGGAAGCGAGAGCGTTACACGGCCCGCTTGAACTGGAGCGGTGAAGCTCAAGTCCAATAAGCGTCTGTGATAAAAACACAGAAGAGGTCCTTGCATTTGCATATCAGAACAATCAGAACATTCAAAGGTAAATGCCATATCCAGATATATAATGCGTACACAAAATTACAAGACAAGCCACAGCAAGGCCAAAAAGAACTACAACAACACACTAATCCTACTACAAGGAACTAAACTAAAACTCAAGCAGTGACGAGGGCCCTAGTCTTCCGCAGAAAGCGGCTCAGCGTCTACGACCAACTCTGGCTCTCCGAGCCAGGCGTCACGTACGAATCCTCCGGGTACTCAAGCGCTGAATCTGACATACATCCACAAACAATGAATGTATGTCAGCAAGGTCTGCAATGAAAGATTAGCATCCCAAGGCAAGATGTACAAATAATATGAATTTAGAAGGCATTGAATATTTAAAAGAGATGACTGCAGTAAAATTAACGAGATAATTATAATGAAACGAAAAGTAAACATCCCTAGCATGTAGTTCTAAGCAGTTGCAAGAATTAAAGTATGGTTTTTCTTTGAGTTCATTAGCATGACAATTTTCAAGAGACCAAGTTTGCGTTGCAATTTCCATGTCAAGAATTCACATCTAATCTAGGGTTCTCGCCTTTAGGTCGTGATGAGAAGGTCGTTCCTCTCACGGGGGCTTACCGTGATTGACACTAACCCACCGCGTCGGGTGGTGCTCTTGAGGAGAGTACCTTTCATACGCCCAGTGACCGCTCAACCCTAACCCCACCCAAAAGTTTGCCGGAACACGAGCCGGCCTAGTCGACTCACACGACATCACGAATCACGAGTTCGCCTTTGAGGCGCACGTTTTCACGATGTCACTCCCGTTAATGTCCAAGCAAGATATTCATTCATTTCCAGTTGTCAACGTTTCATAGTGCACAACATTTAGAAAAATTGAAGGGATGTCGAGATGAATTACTGGTTACGGGAAACAATTTTCTCTGCTAATGTCCAAAACTTGAAACTCATCGAGTTGTATGTCAAAATGTCACATTCCTAGTCTAAAACATTCTCATGTGCCGTTATACGCGCGGTTTTCAAGATATACGCATTATATTAAAGAAAATGACACAAATATTCACCAACTTCAAAAATTCATATTTAAGTGCACACTTGCCTGTTTTCGATGAGTTGGATGACCAGTAGATTGTTACGGGAGATGCGTTTGATCTGCGTCAATAAATTTGGGGATATTAAGTTAAAAGTTATCCGTCTATAATAACATTAGGTACTCGCATAAAGTACCGTTTATACTTATAAGGTAATATACATCATATAACCCCTACTCATAGATGCCACATAAAATGTATGAAACATAATATATAAGAGTCACTGTTAGAAATTATATAAGAAATTATATAATGTACTAAAAATAGTTTACTTATACCAAACCTATAACTTACTGATATTATAAAAGTTTAGTGCAGCCTTCCGTAGCAAACAATTCTAACATTTTGAAAGACACCGCTAATTAGAGCTAATCTGAACTGAGGCATACCAACCTATATTCTAAATTAACAAAAATAATAAGCCAGTTGCAGGTTATATCGTAATTCAAAAACTGGTACTACATTGAAGACCCTAACATGTAACTAGATAGGTCATAATATCATATACAGTGTCCTAGCATGGTGCTTACAATGACCTAGTGTAAGTACTACAGAACTACATGCAACTTACTCACGTCGCAATCTGCTGTAGGTGAGAGGAGGAGCGGCGGCTTGTGGTCATGGCGTGGGACATGCTGTCGAGGGACATGGTTGCCGCCGGGGGACTGGGACAGAGAAGGGGGCGGCAGGCCGTGGATGAAGCCGACGGCGCGCGGAGTTGGGTCCGCGATGGTGGTGGCTGTGAGGGTGCAGCGGCTCCGGTCAGCGGCTGGGCTCGCCGGAGAGGCCACGCGAGAGGAGCTCAGTCATGGGGGAGGCCGGAGCTCGGAGATCTGGCCGATGGGTGGCTGTCGGAGTGATGGCAGGCCACGGGTGTGTTGGCGAGGAGCTGGGAGGCACGAGGGGAGGCGCGGCGTGCGGAGGGAAGAGGCGCCGGCGGGGGAAGCTTGGCGGTCTGTGGCGTGGGCGAGGGGCGGCAGCGCAGCGCCTGGGCGGGTGTGTCCGGCGTTCGCGAGGAGAGGAGGCGCTGCCTTGTGACTTGGGGAGGCAGGAACGACGGTGATGTGGTGTTGCCGCCGGAGTTAGGTTGCGCCTCGGGGAAGTTGTAGGGCGAGGGGAGCTGGGTGCTATCTCTTGGAGGCTGCAGAAGAGAAGTGTAGGGCGACGGCGGCTATGAGCAGAGCTAGGGGAAAAACTAAACCTAGGGTTCTCCTTTAATAGCTAGGGTTTAGAACACAGGGTAGGCTCACGTGAGAAAAGAACCTCGGGTTTATATTTGTGGGGATGGCTGTTTGCTAGCTGTAGTTGTCCTAGGTTTAAATTATAAAAGAAATATAGTAGAGCTTCTATTGATTCAAAAGGGCAGTATGTGAGGGGGGGTCTGATAGCATCCCTAGGTTAATTTTATATAAGTTTTGTGTGTGGGAGGGGTCACGAATGGCAGTACTCAATAGGACCTAGGTTTAAATTAAAGTCTCATAGGTCTAAGTTTAAAATGTGAACGATTGTAAAATAAAATGTGTGGCTGCACGTGAAGCCCGTGCCCTATTTGATGTGTACTATGGTTTTAAAAAAAATATTGTTGAGGCTGGAGTTTAATTCTTATTGATTTATTGGATAGGTGGTAATTACTAGGGAAATATAATGAAGGATTTTTGAATTGATATCACCATAAAAAGGGGTGATTAAGGGGGAAAACTTCCTAATTAATTATAGGTTTTAATAGAATTAAAATTAGAAAGTTTTAAAAATATTTGAATTCAAGATTTAAGCTTTGAAATTTGAATTTGAAAAACGTAATTAATAATATGGTTCTATTTGTTATTTAAAATAGGGTAAGAGTCTCCTATCCAAATATGGGAGGGAATTTGAACATTAAAAACATTTACACATATTAATTCATATAATAATCATTGCTATCGGAAATACATAATAAAATACGTTCGCAACATGAGTACGTATAGTAGTACGAATACGAAAAACACAGACAAGAGTAATATATTTCAGAATACGTATTATGAAATACTGGACGTGACACCTTTTTTCCGTGTATTTGCATGCCATTTAGATCGCCCAAATCATGTTTTTCACGATATATCGACGATATTGCGATGCTTTTCACGATTTGTTGTTTTTGTCGCATTTCAGGTGATTTGGCGCGATTTGGAGTGATCTCGAGACACGCTTACTCTAGACGGCCACCGACGACCTCCCCGAGGGATATTTCGCTGTTGGAGAGGAGCGGAAGAAGAATGGACGTCGCGGGAGCGACGAGGAGGCCAAAACAATCAGATTGGGCATCTTTTGTGTCCCACTCGGCCGAGTGGAGGAGCCACTCGGCCGAGTGGAGGAGCCACTCGGCCGACCAGCGAGACACTGCTCGGCCGACCCGTTCAGACACGATTTCCATGTGTACTTGGCCGAGCGCCTGAGTCCACATCGGCCGAGTGACGATACCACGTCCGCCCGAGTGGCGCCCAGACGAAGCCCCTCCAAAATATCGAAGTTTCTGTTTTTCGGCCACCTGAGCTTCAGAAGACCCACTCGGCCTAGTGGCAAACCACGTCCGCCTGAGTGCAGTGAAGCCATCGGCCGAGTGACGACAACTCACTCGGCCGAGCCGCCTCCGAACTGAAGACCCTTGAAGCCCCCGACTTACTGGAAAATGACAGGGTTTTCACTCGGCCGAGCGACTTTTGTCACTCGGCCGAGTGCGATGCGCTGCCTGTAGCGAAATTTGCGGAAAACAGGCTGTGCAGGGGCGTTTTGGTCAGGATTTTTGGACGATTTTTGGGGCTATTTAAGCCCTGTTTTTACCCTAGTTTTGAGAGCCATCTCTTAGATTTCTTGCAGCTTTTTGAGATTACTTTTTAGCTTTATTATTTGTGATTATAGAAGAGGAAAAACTTGGATTTTTGTTGGATTAATTGAAGAACTACATTGGTTTGCATCTCTCTTCCCCAAAAACTCTATTTTTATTGTTTATATCATTGTTGTGATGAATTCCATTGCCTATTTCATTGATTATTTTTGTGCTATTGCTATGATTTGTGAGTAGTCTCCACGTCTTGGGGCGTGGGGATGAACCCTACAAGCCCAATTTCGTATTTGTGATAAATTGGTAGAAATTGTGCTAGAATCAATAATTAGAGATTAGATTGGGATCGAATTACTACGGATAGCTAGGTATTCATATCAATTGGGATTTGCAAGAGATTGGATCCCAATTTGATAGGAAGCCCTAGAAATCCGAATTGGGTTGGAGTCGGACTTTCGAAGTATCGGTTTGCAAGAGATTGGACCGATACTAGGATCTCCGGTTGCAATTCCGTGCCGATACCCGTTTGCAAGAGATTGGACGGGTAGGAACTATCCTAATTTAGATTGTGGACCGAGTTTGCAAGAGATTGGGCTCGGTGCGCAATTGGACGATGATGTTGATCCTAATGCTAGCTTTCCTAGGTTAGGGTTTGCAAGAGATTGGACCCGACCCTAGGATAGCTATATACCGGCAACAGCGCGAGAGCGTGAGCTTGGTTCCACATTTAGTTGCAACTAGTTCATCCGAATTCTCATTCTAGCAATTTTGATACCGACGAACCACATTTATGAAATACGGTGAGTAGCGGGGATTCCCTATTCCCTAGACGTTCTTTATTTGATTTGATATTTCGCACATTTGTCTGACGATTGTGACAGGATCGCCCAAGGCAATTCTCTCTATTCTTAAATAGCCAGGTTGATTAGGAGCAAGCACGGTCATTCGTCCTCCCTGTGTTCGATACCCGCTCGCCGCTATACCGTGCGCTTGTGGTAAAACTACAACCGTTCTTTGGGTGTACGTCCCGGAGCGATCAAGTTTTTGGCGCCGTTGCCGGGGAGGCGCGTTTTGACGGTGTTCGGCATCGACCACCCGGTTATTTCTTCTTACTTTCTTCCTTTACTTCCCTCTATATCTTATTCTAACTTTATTCGCAGCACTATTTGCATGTTCTCCCCGTATTTTGCATAAGATCTTAACAGGGAGAATGGAGGATGCAATGCCAACAATAGAACTCAGTCGGGAAGACTATGACTCCTTCACAGACCTCCTTAAGGAGCTTGTCGACGAGGTCCACGCTACCGGAGCATTTGCTATCGATATCAAGGACCCCGACGAACAACTATTTGCTAGTTTTGTGATGGACCAAATCTCCCCGGAGGGGACTATCGGAGGCAATGTCAGAGTTGACGTGGTCGACGACAAATTGTATTTCGAAGACAATAGAGCGAGTGTCGAAGAACACTATGCTCCCGAAGAACCCTTCGAGCAAACCGACGATCAGGGAGTTACACTCTATGACGCTCACTCTTGTTTTTATGAATTGTCTGATGTGTTTCTTGATTCCAGGTACGAACTGGAGCAGAGTGAAGGTTTTGGCGATGCTAGCCCTGAGTCGGAGGGCGCCTATTTCGATGCCTCATCCTCACTAAGTAGCGAGTCTGACTCGTCACAAGAAAGCATGCCACCTGAACATGAGCTAAACCCGGACGACAAGGAGAAAGTCGAACTCATGCGAGCCGATGAAGTGGAAGGAGCAGCGCCACCTGAGGTAGAGCTTAAACAATTACCGCCGAATCTAAGGTATGCCTTTTTGGGTAATAAATTGACTTTCCCGGTGATAGTCAATTCCCATCTCACACAAGATCAACTTGAAAAACTCCTAGACATTCTTAGGAGCCACAAAGATGTCTTGGGATACACTATCTCCGATCTAAAAGGGATAAGCCCTAGGCTTTGCACGCATCGGATCCATTTGGAGGATACCAAAGCCACCTCCATAGAGCCTCAAAGGCGGTTAAACCCGAACATGAAGGAGGTGGTTAAAAAGGAAATCCTAAAATTGCTAGAAGCCGGTATAATTTATCCTATCTCTGACAGTAGATGGGTTAGCCCAGTTCACGTCGTCCCCAAGAAAGGGGGGATGACTGTTATAAAAAATGAAAAAGGTGAGCCCATATCTACACGCACTGTCACGGGATGGCGAATGTGCATTGACTATAGGAAACTCAATAAAGCTACCCGAAAAGACCACTACCCATTGCCCTTCATTGATCAAATGCTTGAGCGCCTTGCAAAACATAAATACTTTTGCTACCTAGACGGGTATTCGGGTTTCTTCCAAATCCCTTTGCACGAAGATGACCAAGAAAAGACAACTTTCACTTGTCCCTATGGCACCTATGCATACCGTAGGATGCCGTTCGGCCTTTGTAATGCTCCCGCCACTTTTCAAAGATGTATGACATCCATATTTTCCGATTATATTGAAAACATTATGGAAGTTTTTATGGATGATTTCTCGGTTTACGGAAGTGAGTTTGACTCTTGCTTGGAAAATCTCACTAAAGTCCTAAAAAGGTGCCAACAAAACAATCTCACTCTCAATTGGGAGAAGTGTCACTTCATGGTAACGGAAGGTATAGTTCTCGGACATCTTGTTTCCTCAAGAGGAATCGAGGTAGATAAAGCAAAAATTGAGGTAATCGAAAAACTTCCTCCTCCTATTAATGTCAAGGGCATTAGAGGTTTCCTTGGTCACGCGGGGTTTTACCGCCGCTTCATCAAGGATTTCGCCTCGATTGCCCGACCTCTTACTTCCTTGCTCGCTAAATATGTTCCTTTTGACTTTTCAGGAGAATGCTTGCAAGCTTTCAACACCTTGAAGGAAGCGCAAGTCTCAGCGCCTATCATACAACCGCCGGATTGGAGCCTCCCTTTTGAGCTAATGTGCGATGCTAGCGACCAAGCCATTGGAGCGGTATTGGGACAAAGGAAAGATAGGAAGCTTCATGCGATATACTACGTAAGCAAGACATTGGATGACGCGCAGAAAAACTACACAACTACCGAGAAGGAGCTTCTAGCGGTCGTCTATTCTATAGAGAAATTTCGCTCCTACCTCCTCGGTTCCAAGGTGATTGTCCACACCGACCATGCGGCATTGAAGTATCTTTTAAACAAGAAGGAGGCCAAACCCCGGTTGATTAGGTGGATACTCTTGTTGCAAGAATTCTACCTAGAGATCAGAGATAAGAAGGGTACAGACAATGTCGTGGCGGATCATTTATCTAGGCTCATTCGCGACAAGGAGGATGAGAGCTTACCTATTGATGACACATTTGTTGATGAGAGGCTATATGCGGTAAGGACCGGGGAAGTACCTTGGTACGCGGACTTCGTCAACTACTTGGCTTACGGAATCAAACCGCATGGGATGTCCACGCAACAAAAGAGGAGATTTATGCATGAGGTCCGTAGCTACTTTTGGGAAGATCCTTACCTTTTCAAGATATGCAAAGATAGTGTCATTCGTAGGTGTGTTTCTAAAGAGGAGGCAACGTCTATCATTTTGCATTGCCACGGTCTACCATGCGGGGGACATCATGCCGCCTCTAAAACCACCGCTAAGATCTTGCAGAGCGGGTTCTTCTGGCCGACAATGTTTAAAGACACCCACAACTTTGTAAAAGGGTGCGATAGATGCCAACGGACCGGGAACATCTCCAAGCGCAATGAAATGCCAATGAGGCCCATCCAAGAAATTGAGCTTTTTGATTGTTGGGGAGTAGACTTCATGGGACCATTTCCATCGAGCAATGGCAACAAATACATCCTATTGGCCGTCGATTATGTCTCCAAATGGGTGGAGGCAATTGCCACTCCTACTAATGATGCAAGGGTCGTCTCCAAGTTCTTCAAGCAAAATATCTTCCCGCGCTTTGGAGTGCCGCGTACCTTGATAAGCGACGGGGGAAGCCACTTCATAGAGAACAAGTTTGAAGCCATGCTAAAGAAGTACGAGGTAAATCATAGAGTTGGCATGGCTTATCACCCCCAGACAAGCGGCCAAGTGGAAGTCTCAAATAGAGAGATCAAGCAAATTCTCGAGAAAACCGTGGATCGGTCTAGAAAGGATTGGTCAATGAAGTTAAACGATGCTCTATGGGCTTATCGCACGGCCTTTCGCACCCCCATCGGCACCACACCGTTCCGTCTAGTTTATGGGAAGGCTTGCCACTTGTCGGTAGAGTTGGAGCACCGCGCATATTGGGCCATCAAGACCTTTAACTACGACTACAAGAGTGCGGCGGTGAGGCGACTCTTGGACATCAACGAGCTTGATGAAATAAGGAGAGACGCCTATGAGAGCTCAAGAATTTACAAGGAAAGGACCAAGATTTTCCACGATGCCCGCATAACCGTCACGGACTTCAAGGTAGGAGACAAAGCCTTGCTCTACAATTCCCGGCTCCGACTATTTCCCGGTAAGTTGAGGTCAGGTTGGTCCAGACCTTTCACCATCAAGCATATACAACCGGGAGGAGCTTTCGAGTTGGAGAGCAAGGATGGTTCCACGTTCAAAGTAAATGGTCAAAGGCTCAAGCACTATTCCGAAGAAATCCCGACGGGCGAAACCAATAGGGTATATTTGCTCAAGGAACGGTCGGATGATCTCATGGACCTCCTCGATGAGGTGATAGAGGAGGCGATTCCTCACTCAATCGGCGCCCTTTTTGATGAAGAATTTGAAGAAGGCCCGGATTTAGGCCGAGATGAAAAGAGTGAAGACGATTCCCCTGACTTCTCCGCTGATGAAGATGAAGGCGACGCTGATGTCGCAAGGATTCGAGAGCTCTGCAAGCTCTCGAAATTAAGGTCTCCAAAGAAAGCTCCGCCGGTACGGAAATCGGCATCGCCGGTTAAGCCGTTGACCGGGGCAAATGCTAGCTTGGGGGAGCCTCCCCCCAACACTATTCAAGACAAGAGACCTCCGAGGGAGAACGCTACGCCGCCACGTCCAAATCCAAGCGCACTCCCCGGGAAGTTTGACGGGTGCATCTCATATGCACCAAACATCCCGCATTGATTGAAAATTATAGGGGGTCGAGCTCACGACCTAAAACGAGCGCTTGTAGGGAGGCAACCCGACGGTTTTTGCTTTATTTTTACTTTTTCTTTATTTTCGTTTTAGAGATTTTTAGTGTTTTGAGTCATTCGACCAAAAATTTTGTGATAACGGGTCCTATTTTTCTTGACAGGAGAGGAGATAGGTAGATCCATTATGAGGAGGATGAACGAGACAACGAGGAGCGCCCCAAGAAGGCGTTCGACGCTTAGGAGGAGGATGAAATCGACTGGAGGAAGAAAGACGGAGTTTAGAGCCCAAACGAAGACAAACAGCAGAACACAAGGCTCACTCGGCCGAGTATACTAGTCGCTCGGCCGAGTACACAAGTTCGTCCGGCCGAGCCGCTCACGAACGAG
The DNA here is from genome assembly GCA_030789695.1 of Scilla litardierei. Taxonomy (NCBI): domain Eukaryota; kingdom Viridiplantae; phylum Streptophyta; class Magnoliopsida; order Asparagales; family Asparagaceae; genus Scilla; species Scilla litardierei. The sequence continues at coordinate 260,450,426 of CM061142.1, read as the reverse complement.
GGAAGTCTGCTGTACCCAACTCTCTGTCTATTTTCCTCATTTCATTAGAACTGCTACTCGGCCGAGTCTACATTCTCACTCGGCCGAGTAAAACGGATACCCTCCTAGGGCGAGTCATGCCGAGTAGCTTGAGTCACTCGGCCGAATGGACTTACTCCACTCGGCCGAGGCTGGCAAAGCCACTCAGCCGAAGCGATATCGGGGAGAAATTTTTATTTGCCTCGCTCGGCCGAGTGAGCACGTCACTCGGCCGAGTCGTAACATTTTTATATATAAGCGGCGAGGGGGGCGCGGAATTCGAAAACGCAAATCCCCAATTCTCGCCCGCACCCCTTCAGCTCCCACGCCCGATTCCCCCTCGCTCGACCCTCACTCGCCCGACCGCCGCTGCCCCGCCGCCTCTCGGCCCGCCGCCACCGGCCGAGCCCGCCGACGCCTCGCCCGAGTCGCCGCCGGCGGCGCACCGCCCGGTCACCTCCGGTTCGCTTGTTTTCACCGTTTTCTCCTCTTTTCGTGTATTTTTTGAGGATCCATGTGCTAAACGCCCCCCTAACCCAAATCAATTTCTATATCTATCCATTATACCCCTATTGCTCCATACATTTTGATTATTACTCACTGATATCGCTTTTTCACGCGCAGGTTGCTTATTGGAGCTTAGGGGAGGCCAGGGGAGCTTCTACGGGCTGCTCAGGACTACGTGGAGGCGCGGACTTCGCACGCTTCCACTGCTTAGCACTCGCGGCGTGTTTGGGTATACTCTTTCCATTCTTTGTGCACACGCCGCACTTTTCACTTTTCGGCGCGCGCTCGGGGCCGATATGCCACCCCGGACACGGCCGCGGTCGACGAGAGCTTCCGCTAAGCGGAAGCGGTCGGACGAGCCCGGCCCCTCCCACTTGGTGGAGGACTCTCCTCCGCCTTCCCCCACACACCCCGCACAGCCTGCAGGCCCCGCTCACCCCGCACAGCCTGCAGCACACCCACAGCCCGCACAACCACTCCCCGCCGCTGCACAGCCACCACCACCGGCTCCACTGGTCGGGCCGCTCGGGATCACGTTCCGAGACGACGCACACCGCGTCGTCTTCGACCGTATCTCCCAGCGCTCGATCGTACCCTCCAGGTTTGCACACCTCGCTGACCTTGGACGCCTGGGGGTACTAGAGGGGATACTCACGTTGTACGACAACGTGGGTTGGCGCGACTTCCTTCAGGTGTCGGCGGATACTTTCACCCGCTCGACACTTGAGGTTTTGAGTTCGATTGCCCGGACCGATGAGGGATGCTCATTCAGGTTCATGGATCGAGAGTGCCAGGTCACTCTCGATATGATGAGAGCATTTTTCTCTTGGCCCGCCGTCCCCGGAGCCGATCGCGGTTACGGACCCACACATATCCCCCCACCCTCTTTCGACGCCCGTGCCTTCTGGGCACGTATCACAGGCCACCACGCCGCCTTTGACCCTAGTAGGGCCAAGGCCTCGGCCATTGTCCACCCCTGCCTACGTATTGCCCAGCGCCTTATGGCGACCACCTTTTTGGCCAGATATGAGCCGGGCACGATGTCTACGCCAGAACTCTACATGCTCTATGCGATGACACGTCCCAGAGCTCTATCTAGGGATGGACACGAGCTTGTCCCCGCCATCGTGATCGACATTGCGGCTTGGTTTTTAGACCGTATCATTGTGTCGGTGGGCGCTCGCTCACCGATATGCTGCGGCGGTCTGATCACCCTGCTTACCATGATGACCAGCGAGGACTTACCTGACGACCTGCGACACGTTCCGGGCCCCACTTCCTTGTCGATAGACGTTATGGCCCGGATGAAGATGCTGCGTCCGCATGGTGAGCGTCACTGGGTCTGGTTGCATGGCCCTTTCGGTGCCGACTACATGATTCTCCCGAGCCCAGCTCGGACCCAGATTGCACCGGCCCACGTTGACTGGCTCCCAGCGATGGATGTCCTCATCCCCGCTGCGTACGTGCTCGAGACCGAGGAGGCCGAGCAGGCCCACGCTGCCCACGCTGCCCAGGCTGCTCCCGCAGACCCTGCTGCACACCCTGCCGAGCCTGCTGTCGACCCCGTCGACCCTGTGGCCCCTCAGCCTGTTCCTGACGTTTCCGCTGCTCCTGACACTTCTGTCCCCACCTCTGTCAGTGTCGAGAGTACTTTTGCTGAGCCCACTTCCACCACAGTCACCACTTCCGAGGCTGTCCCCACCACTCCCGCTGCCACCTCTGGCCCTCTGTCCGTGGAGCCTCTTTGCTCCGCACTCCCCGAGCGCCCACCGACCTTTGTCGAGAGTGGAGCGCCCTCGTTTGCCGCGGTTGTGGAGACCATGGCTAGCATGATCTCCGCTGGGATTACGCCTTTTGGTCCACACAGTTCTGCCCCAGCGGTAGAGTCCTCTGTCTCCACAGCCGCCGTATTCTCCGAGAGCGTCGTGGCGTCTGTCCACACTTCTGGGCCACTGACCTCTCTTGCCACCTCGTTGCCACTTTTGCACGCTTCCTTTGCTGCCGCTGCCTCTACTTCTCACCAGTCGGTGTCCCGGCCTCACACTGAGGCCAGGCCCACATTTGCTGGCGCGGCACCTTTTGTCCCCTTCCCTGCTGAGCCCGTTACATACTCCACTCGCGTACGCCAGCCCCGCCCTGCGCAGCCTAGACCGGTGCGTCCCTCTGCACCACCCCCGCCCGACACTGTACTACAGAGCATACGTGCTCTTGAGTTGGCGGTGAGTGGTCTTAGAGGTGACCTTAGGACCCTGTCCTCCACCGTCTCTACGATGGCTGGACGCTTTGACCTGATCCCTCAGATCCACTACTGCCTGACACAGATCTTAGAGCGTCTTCCGCGCGTACCCCCACCCACCCAGCAGGTTCCCACACACACTTCCACACACACTAGACCTGCTTCCACTTCCACGCCCACCCCAGCTCAGCAGCCTACACCACCACCTCCTCCTCCTCCGCCTCAGGACGGAGACGGCGCAGCACCACCTTCCTAGGCACCCTTGATGCCATCGATTCCTTTTGCCGTTGTGCTGCCCATTTCTGCTGGGTCCTGATGCCTTTTTGCCACCCCCCCCCCCTCCCCTCACTTATTTTGGGATTCTCATTTTGCCGTATCTTTATATATCTTTTTTGGGAGAGAGGGAGAGCTTTTGGTGACCCATTTCTACTCGTATCACTCATATCTGTGCATGCATCATTTCCGCATCATATTTTCATTTCTTTATTTTTCGTTTCATTATCTTTTTTCTTTCCATCATGCATGCATCCTCACTTGCCCCTCTCATTACTTGTCTCTCTGTGTGCCACACTTTGCACATTGAGGACACTGTGCGGTTTAGCTTGGGGGAGTGAGTTCTCACGTTCTTTTTCGATTTGCCACCTTTATTTTTAGTTTTTCACACCGTTTTTTTTTTCCACTTTTGCACTCATTTTTCTTTATTTTTCTTTTATTTTGCCATGCATCACGTTTTTCTTATTTCTCTGTGTGCCGCATTGCATAGTTTTATTTTTCTTATCTTTATTTCTTTCCTTTTTCATCTCATGCTAGAGATGAATTTTCTGTGATGATGTCTACGTGGAGTTAGCTTATTCTATATGCATGCTATATTTGTCATGTCTTGGATTTTATTTCTGATATCACATGCTATGACTTGCTTTGCATTTAGAAATAGTAACCCACACTTTTTCCACATGAAAATGGATGAAGTTTTATTATTAGCTGAGCCTGAATATTCATATGTATGCTATCACAGAAAACACACCAAGATTCACGCATTGAATGCCTATATCTGGAGTACTGATTTCTTTTCCTATATCACTTCTATATGCATGAATTGTACACTTCACTTCGGGATGATTGAATGATGTTAGCTATGATATATCTGGATTAGTTAGTTTTTTTTGTGATCGAAACTGAGTAGATTAGATTACCCTGCTGAAGTTGTCGTGCATGTCTTATAGAGTGAACCGAGAGTTATATATATTTCTTTCTCCACAAATCTTGAACATCATTTCTCTACTTTTAAAAATCATTGGTGAATCTCCCCTTAGTGATTCTATTTTATGGAATTTCCCCCGCTATTAATTCCTAGCTCCAAATCCCTTCTTCTAAAAATATATATATATATATATATAATAAAAGAGAGAAAAACATTCTTGTATATCATTATCTCTCTCTGAGTTGGGATCATTGTGTATATATTGCTTATAAAAAAAGAGAGAAAAGAGGAAAAATCCTCAATAAAAGATCCCATCTCACTTTCTTTCTTTCTTCTTTCTCTTCTTTGCTTTTGGAGCTATATAAAAATGGGGATGTAAATATTTTTGTGCCACCACGCTTATAGATAAGCTTGGGGGAGGGGACCCATTGATGTGTGAGAGAGTGACTACTTGACATTGCACGACAACCTAGGCTAAGTAATATTCTATACTCGGTGAGATTGTTTCTAGCTTCACGAAATCCAGAAATCTAAGCCTAGCGTTCATTTCATGAAATCCAAACTTTTCTATTCTCTCTATTCTATAGTGTGATACTCTTATATTCCAGATAGAAAGCGTTCAATTGAAAAGTGTGTGATCTGTGATTTGTATACCGCTTTAAATGTTTCAGACGATGCTAATTCTAAAATTATTCCGTTTTTCATGATTATATCGTTGTTCGTGGGTTTTCTATTTCTATTTTCACTATTATACTATGATATCAAAATAAGATTCTTTGACATGTATTTCTCACTCGGTGCATGCTATAAGAGTAGGTGAAACCCACGTCCTGAGAAAATGATCTAGCACCCTACCTCTTCGCTTCTTTCTTTCGTCCTTATTTTCATTTGGTTTTCATTCTTCTTCGTGTTTCATTTTTTTCGTTTTTCGCCGTTTTCGTTTTCCGAATCCACCGGGTTCGCCTTTTACTTATCTTCCTCGAGGACGAGTAAGAGGCAAGCTTGGGGGATTTTGATCACTCCATATTTTACACCTTTTTTCCGTGTATTTGCATGCCATTTAGATCGCCCAAATCATGTTTTTCACGATATATCGACGATATTGCGATGCTTTTCACGATTTGTTGTTTTTGTCGCATTTCAGGTGATTTGGCGCGATTTGGAGTGATCTCGAGACGCGCTTACTCTAGACGGCCACCGACGACCTCCCCGAGGGATATTTCGCTGTTGGAGAGGAGCGGAAGAAGAATGAACGTCGCAGGAGCGACGAGGAGGCCAAAACAATCAGATTGGGCATCTTTTGTGTCCCACTCGGCCGAGTGGAGGAGCCACTCGGCCGACCAGCGAGACACTGCTCGGCCGACCCGTTCAGACACGATTTCCATGTGTACTCGGCCGAGCGCCTGAGTCCACATCGGCCGAGTGACGATACCACGTCCACCCGAGTGGCGCCCAGACGAAGCCCCTCCAAAATATCGAAGTTTCTGTTTTTCGGCCACCTGAGCTTTAGAAGACCCACTCGGCCGAGTGGCAAACCACGTCCGCCCGAGTGCAGTGAAGCCATCGGCCGAGTGACGACAACTCACTCGGCCGAGCCGCCTCCGAACTGAAGACCCTTGAAGCCCCCGACTTACTGGAAAATGACAGGGTTTTCACTCGACCGAGCGACTTTTGTCACTCGGCCGAGTGCGATGCGCTGCCTATAGCGAAATTTGCGGAAAACAGGCTGTGCAGGGGCGTTTTGGTCAGGATTTTTGGACGATTTTTGGGGCTATTTAAGCCCTGTTTTTACCCTAGTTTTGAGAGCCATCTCTTAGATTTCTTGCAGCTTTTTGAGATTACTTTTTAGCTTTATTATTTGTGATTGGAGAAGAGGAAAAACTTGGATTTTTGTTGGATTAATTGAAGAACTACATTGGTTTGCATCTCTCTTCCCCAAAAACTCTATTTTTATTGTTTATATCATTGTTGTGATGAATTCCATTGCCTATTTCATTGATTATTTTTGTGCTATTGCTATGATTTGTGAGTAGTCTCCACGTCTTGGGGCGTGGGGATGAACCCTACAAGCCCAATTTCGTATTTGTGATAAATTGGTAGAAATTGTGCTAGAATCAATAATTAGAGATTAGATTGGGATCGAATTACTACGGATAGCTAGGTATTCATATCAATTGGGATTTGCAAGAGATTGGATCCCAATTTGATAGGAAGCCCTAGAAATCCGAATTGGGTTGGAGTCGGACTTTCGAAGTATCGGTTTGCAAGAGATTGGACCGATACTAGGATCTCCGGTTGCAATTCCGTGCCGATACCCGTTTGCAAGAGATTGGACGGGTAGGAACTATCCTAATTTAGATTGTGGACCGAGTTTGCAAGAGATTGGGCTCGGTGCGCAATTGGACGATGATGTTGATCCTAATGCTAGCTTTCCTAGGTTAGGGTTTGCAAGAGATTGGACCCGACCCTAGGATAGCTATAGACCGGCAACAGCGCGAGAGCGTGAGCTTGGTTCCACATTTAGTTGCAACTAGTTCATCCGAATTCTCATTCTAGCAATTTTGATACCGACGAACCACATTTATGAAATACGGTGAGTAGCGGGGATTCCCCATTCCCTAGACGTTCTTTATTTGATTTGATATTTCGCACATTTGTCTGACGATTGTGACAGGATCGCCCAAGGCAATTCTCTCTATTCTTAAATAGCCAGGTTGATTATGAGCAAGCACGGTCATTCGTCCTCCCTGTGTTCGATACCCGCTCGCCGCTATACCGTGCGCTTGCGGTAAAACTACAACCGTTCTTTGGGTGTACGTCCCGGAGCGATCAGCTTCCTCCAATAATTATAGTTTTCTTTCATGCAGAAACAATGTATTAGATTAACCCATTATAATGATAAATATTTTTCATTAGTAAAGCTTAAACAAAGAGAAAATAGGATTTGAAGATGGTGGGTTGGAGTTGCCCATCCTCAAAAATAGCATCTTTTAGAGATATTCCATTTTGAAGGGGGTTTTTTAGAGATTTGTGGTGGAGTTGCTATATTGAATTGGAGCAATCAAAATGAAGCGTATAATAAGTCCTTGATCCTACAGCAATGCAATGGATCTAGGGAATCAACAATTATTTACTCAACGCGCAAACCGCGTAATACCAACGCGAAAATCGCGTAATCCCAATTATTTTAGCATCTGGATCAAAATAGGTTAATTACTCTCCGCGCATAACAATGAAACTCGACGATTTTTCACCTTGATCAACATTGATGCTAATAGGAAACTTACTCCCAACAATACTACTCTCCACTAAGATTTTTTAATACATTTTATTCGACAAGCACCCCGGGCTAAATAATACAGAAGAGAGAAACTATTATAATTGATCACCGCGCAAAACGCATGGAAAACGGGAATTGCTCAATGCGCGCAACCAGATAGGTCAATGAGGATGTGACTGCTGCAGTACCATATTTACTGTGTGGCTACATCGAAGACCCCGTCAAGCTACAGAAGGGTGCTCGTGAATAAGAAAATACTGCTCCTAAATCTACAGCTGATTGATACCACACATATGATTTTCCCAAGAATTTATGACATATGGCAAGTAAGGTGGAAAAATTTATAGCCGTTACATAATTGCTCAACGTTCAGTACCAAAAAATTGCTCAAAGCGCACAACAAGTAACGCCAGGTGTTCATTTTAAGCCAGTGTGCGCATTCAGCAAATTTGTAATGGTTAACATAATGGCGCAAAGCGCACAACATGCAGAATTATGCCGGTTGTGCGCGTTACGCAAAAGTTGCGTCGATGACAAATTTGCTCAATGCCCCCACGGGAATAAATTTGCTCGTTTTGCGCTTTGAGCATATTTGTGAGATGCTATAAGTTTACTCCCAATGCGCGCCACCGCAGTGAATCAATCAAATTCCAAATTTCATCATACTTAATCTGAATCCCAACCAAGCCTACATCCAAACTTTTAGATTTAAGTCTTATTATACTTATTCAATCTGAAAACATTGTAGATTAAATCGGATACTTATTCACTCTGACTCAGAAACTACATACAAACTTTAAAAATAAATCTGTTTCAATCTGAAGGCATATTCAATAGAATTCAAAAACTGCTTGCAAAATTTTAGATTAAATCTCATACATATTCAAATTGATGACATTTTGAAAATTACCCAGCCATTCAAATATATTGATGTACATACAGACTGATACAGATCCAAACTGATTTATTAGCATATGCTCTTACAAACTGATACATATGATTAAGCCTGGATGGCGGCCCTTGGTCACATAGGTTGGCGGTGCATGGCTACCGTCCCTCTGAGGCAACAGCACTCCCTCCTTTTGTTTTCGATCTCTTGGTTCGCATCCAAATTGAATAAGAAAATGAAGAACAATCGAGTGGGAATATGGTGAAATTACTGTAACCATTGATCCAGACGTTCTAGAATGCTTCGTTGGATGCGAGCCCTTGCGCCCCCCTATGTTCCAGGTTCAAAAATCCATGTTTTTTTTAACTTATTGAAACTTCAATAAGTTAAAAAACATGGATTTTTGAACCTGGAACATAGGCAGGCGCAAGGGCTCGCATACAACGAAGCATTCTAGAACGTCTGGATCAATGGTTACAGTAATTTCGATACTTCCTGGGCCCGAGGACGTTGTTCGTGCTTCAATCTTGAAGGGTATTCCGAAGGAGCGGATAAAGTTCGATGATCTTAGGAAGGATGAGATGATCCTCGATCGCTAAAAGCAAAAAAAATGAACTGTGATCGATACCTTTCAACAAAAAAGAAGGACGCGCAAATCAATCTATTGCATAAGTGCAAGCAAACTCGATCGGACAGATGTAGATGGATCTAGGGTTAGGGTTTAGTTCAGAATGTGGGCGAAGTAAGGGAGATGAAAAAATTTAGTCATCAGTTAAAAGCTTGGGGGAGGCGTCCATAACAATCTATAACCATCTAGTTACCTCGGTCGACCATCGTCGTTACGTTTATTATCGTCGTTGCCGACTGTCGGCAACCGTGAAACATGATAGGAGTGTCGTCATTGCACGCGTCGTTGTAACCGGCTGTCAAGTATGTATCATACTTGACACAATGTGCTGGTTATGTCCCCCTGACCAGTACTTCTTGGGCGGCTGACCTGGGTGCCCAGTGTCGGGGACGGTCATATGGAAACCCTTTTTCGGGCGCCTGATTATAAATGGACGAACAGCTGAATGAATGCTATCGTACATATCTGATATCTATATCAAGCATGCACGAACAGCTGAAGGACTTACTGTTTCAATACGAAGGTTGTGTGGGCAAATAAAGAAGAAGATGATGGAAGAAAGTAGATGAAGTTGTGAGAAGATGAGTGCTCCTTGTCCGCCATTTTTATAGGGGAATTGGAGCAATCAAAATGAAGCGTATAATAAGTCCTTGATCCTACAGTAATGCAATGGATCTCAGGAATCAACAATTATTTACTCAACGCGCAAACCGTGGAATACCAACGCGAAAATCGCGTAATCCCAATTATTTCAGCATCTGGATCAAAATAGGTTAATTACTCTCCGCACATAACAAGGAAACTGATCAATTTTTCGCCTTGATCAACATTGATGCTAATAGGAAAATTACTCCCAACAATACTACTCTCCACTAAGATTTTTTAATACATTTTATTCGACACGCACCCCAGGCTAAATAATACCGAAGAGAGAAACTATTATAATTGATCCTCGCGCAAAACGCATGGAAAATGAGAATTACTCAATGCGCACAACGCAGATGGGTCAATGAGGATGTGACTGCTACAGTACCATATTAACTGTGTGGCTACATCGAAGACCCTGTCAAGCTACAGAAGGGTGCTCGTGAATAACAAAATACTACTCCTGAATCTACAGCTGATTGATACCAGACATATGATTTTCCCAAGAATTTATTACCGGTGGCAAGTAAGGTGGAAAAATTTATAGCCGTTACATAATTGCTCAACGTTTAGTACCAATAAATTTATGGCCGTTGTGCGCGGTGAGCAAATTTTTAATGGTTTAAAAAATTGCTCAAAGCGCACAAGTATCGACAGGTGTTCATTTTGAGCCGGTGTGCGCGTTCAGCAAATTTGTAATGGTTAACATAATGGCGCAAAGCGCACAACATGCAGAATTATGCCGGTTGTGAGCGTTACGCAAAAGTTGCGTCGATGACAAATTTGCTCAACGCCCCCACAGGAATAAATTTGCCCGTTTTGCTCTTTGAGCATATTTGTGAGATGCTATAATTTTACTCCCACTGCGCGCCACCGCAGTTAATCAATCAAATTCCAAATTTCATCATACTTAAACTGTTAAACACGCACAACCAGCAGAATTATGCCCGTTGTGCGCGTTTAGCTAAAGTCATAACAAATTTGCTCAACGCCCCCACGGGAATAAATTTGACCATTTTGCATTTTGAGCATATTTGTGAGATGCTATAATTTTAATTCCACCTCGCACCAGCGCAGTGAATCAATCACATTCCAAATTTCATCATACTTAAACGCGCACAACCAGCAGAATTAAGCCCGGTGTGCGCGTTTAGCTAAAGTTTAAATTAAATCTCATACATATTCTAGTTGATGTTATTTTGAAAATGACCCAGCCATTCAAATATATTGATGTACATACTAATACAGATCCAAACTGATTCATTAGCCTATGCTCTTACAAACTGAAACATGTGATTGTCGGTGTGATCTGCGTGCTTCCCCGTCAACTTCGGCGAGTTCATCGGGGGACCATCTTCGTTCCGTTTATTACCGTTGTTACCGATTTTCTGCCATCATCGGCTGGATATGAGTGTAAACATAGCATGCGTCGGTGTAACCTGCAGTCGGGTATGTAGCCGTTTCAAAAACACCGAGGACCTCCGATTCACATGAGGCGTCAAACAACACCAAATGGTTGCATAACAAATAGAATGAGCTTTTTATCTTCGCGATCGGAAAGCACAGGAGGGAGTGATTGTGTGTCATAGACGAGGTATAGTGAAATGATGAAGGATTTAATGGTTTGGATGGAGTTTATAAAGAGGAGATGGATATGGAGTGTATAGTCGAGGAGTGGAAGGCGAAATGCTCACATATGGAAGGCATTCATCGGGCATGCATGTTTATAAATGGACGATAGCCCTTCGTTGCGTTTATTACCACCATTGCGTAACTTTCCAACATCAACCATTTAGCTTTACGTAAAAAGAGAACTGGTTGAATTCCATCGTCCATTTCTATCGTAAGCGTCAGGCATTAGGGCTCGATGTAGGATAACGGAGTATACTCATCAATTTGAATGGTCAATTTCACACTAAATGGACCGTGAATGCCCTGGAGAAGCGTATGAAATCGGAGGACTACAAGCTGATGCTGTCGCCTCCCGAATATGCTCATATCCCTTGTCTGCGAAGAGATGAATGGCCCCCCTGGCCTTTGTGCCCTGGATGTCTGCCCTGGGTCATATAGGTTGGCAGTGCATGGCTACCATCCCTCTGAGGCACAAGCACTCCCTCCTGTTCTTTTCGATCTCTTGTCTCGCAGCCAAAAATGGAAATCTCCAGGAGGAAAGGGACAATTATGATCTGCTTCATCCACAGTCAGATTTGGCCAATTTGGCTGCGAGCCAAGAGATCGAAAAGAACAGAAGGGAGTGCTTGTGCCTCAGAGAGACGGTAGCCATGCACCGCCAACCTAATTGACCCAGAGCAGCCAACCAGGGCGCAAAGGCCCGGGGGGCCATTCTTCTCTTCGCAGACCAGGGAGAGAAGCATATTCGGGACGCGACTGCATCAGCCTGTAGTCCTCCGATTTCATACGCTTCTCCAGGGCATTCACGGCATTCACTGTCCATTTATAGTGAAAAACGACCGATCAAATTGATGAGTATTAAGTCCGTTATCCTACAGTAATGCTAAGGATCTCGGGAATGAACATCTTATTTACTCAACGCGTAATCCCACCGAGAAAAACGTGTAATCCTAAGTATTTTAGGCTCAGCTGAAAAAGAGGCAAATTACTCTCCCCACACGACAAGGAAACCGAACCGTTTTGCGCCTTGAATTACTCTCCGTCAAAGACTCGAAAAATTATTTATTTTCCAGCGCAACAAAAACAATCAAATTTTTTCTGTTGTGCGTGCGGGTTAATTGGTTCCACTATAAGCCATTGTGTGTTATGTGGAGTCCTCAGATGTGAGACCGTGTGTGTACAGCGGATGGATATTGATTCACACTATGACTTTTAACCACCGCGCACGACGCGCACAACGGATAATTGATATCAGCCCTTCGTTGCGTTTATTACCGTCATAGCTTGGTAACGGCTATTTATTACAAATGTATTTTACAAATCACATGACCAAATTTAATAAGTTTAGTACCGATGGAAATATCTCAATTATACCTACTACATGAGACCAATATTGGATATTTTTCGAGCAAATTTTAAAATATTTACAACATTACAAGAAATACTAAATACTTAAAAATTAAAAAAATTAACATTGAAGAATAATATTATTTATAGTTTTCTTTCATGCAGAAACAATGTATTAGATTAACCCATTATAATGATAAATATTTTTCATTAGTAAAGCTTAAACAAAGAGAAAATAGGATTTGAAGATGGTGGGTTGGAGTTTCCCATCCTCAAAAATAGCATCTTTTAAAGATATTCCATTTTGAAGGGGGTTTTTTAGAGATTTGGGTTGGAGTTGCTATAGGGAATTGGAGCAATCAAAATGAAGCGTATAATAAGTCCTTGATCCTACAGTAATGCAATGGATCTCGGGAATCAACAATTATTTACTCAACGCGCAAACCGCGTAATACCAACGCAAAAATCGTGTAATCCCAATTATTTTAGCATCTGGATCAAAATAGGTTAATTACTCTCCGCGCATAACAATGAAACTCAACGATTTTTCGCCTTGATCAACATTGATGCTAATAGGAAAATTACTCCCAACAATACTACTCTCCACTAAGATTTTTTAATACATTTTATTCGATACGCACCCCGGGCTAAATAATACAGAAGAGAGAAACTATTATAATTGACCATCGCGCAAAACGCATGGAAAACGTGAATTGCTCAATGCGCGCAACACAGATAGGTCAATGAGGATGTGACTGCTGCAGTACCATATTTACTGTGTGGCTACATCGAAGACCCCATCAAGCTACTGAGGGGTGCTCGTGAATATACAAAATTATGCCTGTTGTGCGCGGTGAGCAAATTTTTAATGGTTTAAAAAATTGCTCAAAGCGCACAACAAGTAATGCCAGGTGTTCACTTTGTACCGGTGTGCGTGTTCAGCAAATTTGTTATGGCTAACATAATTGCGCAAAGCGCACAACATGCAGAATTATGCCCGTTGTGCGCGTTAAGCTATAGTTGCGTCGATGACAAATTTGCTCAACGCCCCCACAGGAATAAATTTGACCGTTTTGCGCTCTGAGCATATTTGTGAATTGCTATAATTTTAATCCCAATGCGCGCCACCGCAGTGAATCAATCAAATTCCTAATTTCATCATTCTTAATCTGAATCCCAACCAAGCCTACATCCAAACTTTTAGATTTAAGTCTTCTTATACTTGTTCAATCTGAAAACATTGTAGATTAAACCGGATACTTATTCACTCTGACTCAGAAACTACATGCAAACTTTAAAAATAAATCTGATACCTTTTCAATCTGAAGACATATTCAATCGAATTCAGAAACTGCATGCAAAATTTTAGATTAAATCTCTTACATATTCAAATTGATGACATTTTGAAAATGACCCAGCCATTCAAATATATTGATGTACATACTGATACAGATCCAAACTGATTCATTAGCCTATGCTCTTACAAACTGAGGGGTTCTCGTGAATATACAAAAGACTGCTCGTAAATCTACAGCTGATTGATACCAGACATGTGCATTTCTCAAGAATGTTTGACCGGCCGGTGGGACGTGAGCTGGAAAAATTAATAGCCGCTTACATAATTGCTCAACGCTCAGTACCTACTAATTTATGGCCGTTGTGCGCGTTGATCATATTTATAATGGTTACTTTAATTGCGCAAAGCGCACAACAAGCACAGCCAGAGCCAGGTGTTCGCTTTGAGCATCTAAGGTATTTTATGAACAATTGTTTAACACACACAACCAGCAGAATTTACTCGTTGTGCGAGTTAAACTGATGTTTCATCGATGACAAATTTTCTCAACGCGACCACGGGAATAAATTTAATCATACTTAATCTGAATCCCAATCAAGCCTACATGCAAGCTTTTAGATTTAAGTCGTATTATACATGTTCAATCTGAAAACATTATAGATTAAACCGGATACTTATTCACTCTGACTCAGAAACTACATGCAAACTTTAAAATTAAATCTGATACTTATTCAAGCTGAAGGCATATTCAATCGAATTCAACTAAATTGATGTACATACTGATACAGACCCAAACTGATTCATTAGCCTATGCTCTTACAAACTGATACATATGATTGTCTATGTAGATGTTTGCAATGAAGGGCTCGTTGTAGGATAACGGACTTATACTCATCAATTTGAATGGTCAATTTCACTATAAATGGACCGTGAACGCCCTCAAAAATTTCGCTTTGTGTTTGAGATTACCCTCAAAAATCACTCACACCGCAACATCTGTATATACTGTATATTCATGAGCTCAACAACTGTAGACTCACGGGTTCTTTCCATGACTCACAGTAAATCAACTGTAGTCTCATCCTCATCCATGGGCAGTCCAATTCGTCTATAATAAATGGCGTCTCATTCTAAAATGTTGGTAACTGCTAATTTGATTGCAGCATTCAAAACCTCTCAATAAATACGCAAATAAAGCCTCGCTTTAATACGCAGCATTCAAAGCCTATTTAATACTCGTTTAATATTTGACAGTTTGAATTCATAACAACTATTTTTTGAACTCTATTTATATCCATCTTCTTTCCTCAAAAAATACACGGAAAAATTGCTTCCTCCAAAAATTCTTCTTTGCTTCATCCCGTTCTCCTGGGTAGCTGTACTGTGCAAAATCCAAAGTATCTACCCAAGTGTGGACGCGGCCAAGGGCTGCTGTGTTAACCTTCGGGAGTAACCGACAACAGCGGTTACCACCGAGGTCGCGCCACAGCTGTTTCAATTACATCTGCTAAGTATTCTGCTTCTCGGATCTTCCTCGTATAGCCACGGTATTCTACGTATTTTTCTTACAATATGTTTGTTTCTTAGTTTAACCGGACAAATTCTAACCATTGCTTCGTTCTGCTTGATGTAGATATATACCATGGTAAAAGGAAGATAAAATTGAAAGTTACTCCTGCTATTTCAATGTGGACCATTTCCTTCATTATGTAGATGCCTGTAACGAGAATGGGATGGCGGTAGAAAATGACTCCAATGAAATCCGGCTAACTTCGCAACCAAAATGCACCTTCAAATCTTCCCAGAAGATCTCAGCGGTCAGCATACCTTCTAGGATAAAGAAGCATTTGCAACCAAAATGCACCTTCAAATCTTCTCAGAAGATCTCAGCGGTCAGCGGACCTTCTAAGATACAGTAGAATTTTCTTCCTTTCTTGCGTCTGAAAGTAGGGATTTTCCAGGTATTCCATTTGGTAAGTATATACTTTTAAATACACTGTAGGTGAAATTCTTATTCAATTGGGTGGAAAATGATGTAGAAATTTGGTGATTTTACATGCATGTAGATAGCACGCTGAGGCCAGCTGAAATTTTGAAAGTCATGTAGGAAAATCCAACCTTCCATGCAAATAAATTTATAATGCATGTCACCGATTAAAAAGGGACAACAAGAATGTTGTCGCTTTGCATGTAAAACTTCCAATAGGATTCCTGCTGTTTACTTTGCATGTGAAAGAAGCGGGGTTTACAGGTGACACCGAAAGGAAAAAACGACCGACAGGCCAGTTAAAACCAAGAAGTGTCTATGTCTGTTCTCATTGTGTGGTAATGGTGGGCGTCGGCGTTGGCGGTGAGGAGTTGAGATTAACAGTCGTTGAGGGTAGGCACAACCATCAAGCTACTAATTATGTCGAGGGCCATTCCGATGAAGGGCAGTAGCAGGGAATAGAGATGGATCATTGAGAGATTTGGCAAATAGCACGCTGAGGCCGGCTGAGATTTTGAAAGTCATGTAGAAAAATCCAACCTTCCATGCAAATCAATTTATAATGCACGTCACCGAGTAAAAAGGGACAATAAGAATGTTGATAATGAAAAAAAATTCGGTATAAAATTGATGTTAGATTTTGTGCAAAATAATCACTTGTTGTAAGAAATTAAAAGATATGTTTACCCATATTGCTACCTTCGTATGGAAATTTCACCACACTTGTCACTTGTGCTTTTTAAGCCCCACGGACGACGCGCACGACGGGGGTAATTTTGCCCGTCGTGCGCGCGAATGGAAAATGCTCCACACTTGTACGTTTTATCCCCGCGCACGACACGCACGACTGGGGAGAATTTTGCCCGTCGTTCGCGCAGATGGAAATTGCTTCACACTAGGCGTTTTAACCCCCGTGCACGACGGGGCGTATTTTTGCATGTCGTGCGCGCGGCTGGAAAATGCTCTACACTTGTGCATTTTAACTTTTAAGCCCCACGGACAACGCGCACGACGGGGTTAATTTTGCCCGTCGTGTGCGCGGATGGAAATTGCTTCACACTTGTGCGTTTTAACCCCCGCGGACGACGGGGTTAATTTTTGCCCTTCGTGCGCTCGGATGGACATTGCTGCACACTAGGCGTTTTTAACCCATGCGCACGACGGGGTAAGTTTGCCCGTCGTTCGCGCGGATGGAAATTTCTTTACACATTGCGTTTTCCCCCTCGCGCACGACGGGGGTAATTTTGCCCGTCGTGTGCACGGCTGTAAATTGCACCACACTTGTACGTTTGCCCGCACACGACTCGCACGACGGGGTTAATTTTGCCCGTCGTGCGCGCGGATGGAAATTGCTGCACACTTGTGCGTTTTAACCCCCGCGGACGACGGGGTTAATTTTGTCCGGCGTGCTCTCGGATGGAAATTGCTCCACACTAGGAGTTTTAACCCCCGTGCACGACGGGGGTAATTTTGCCCGTCGTGCGCGCGAATGGAAATTGCTTAACATGTTGCGTTTTACCCCTCGCGCATGACGGTGGTAATTTTTGCCTGTCGTGCGCATGGTTGGTAAATGCTCCACACTTGTGCGTTTCCCGCGCACGACGCCCACGACGGGGGTAATTGCTTCACACTAGGCGTTTTAACTCCCGTGCACGACGGGGGTAATTTTGCCCGTCTTGCGCGCGGATGGAAATTGCTCGACACTTGTGCGTTTTAAGCCCCGCAAATGACGCGCACGACGCGGTTATTTTTGCCCGTCGTGCACGCTGAAGCAATTGCTTCACACTAGGCGTTTTAACCCCCGCGAACGACGGGGTTAATTTTGCCCGTCGTGCGCTCGGAGGATATTGCTGCACACTAGGTGTTTTAACCCACGCGCACGACGGGGATGGAAATTGCTTTACACGTTGTGTTTTACCCCTCGCACACGACGGGGGTAATTTTTGACTGTCGTGCGCACGGTTGGTAAATGCTCCACACTTGTGTGTTTCCCGTGCACGACGCCCACGACGGGGGTAATTGCCTCACACTAGGCGTTTTAACCCCCGCGCACGACGGGGTTAATTTTGCCCGTCGTGCGCTCGGATGGAAATTGCTGCACACTTGGCGTTTTATCCAACGCGCACGACGGGGTAAGTCACGCGCGCGGATGGAAATTGCTTTACACATTGCGTTTTCCCCCTCGCGCACGACGGGGGTAATTTTGCCCGTCGTGCACACGGCTAGAAATTGCTCCACACTTGTGCGTTTGCCCGCACACGACACGCACGACGGGGGTAATTTTGCCCGTCGTGAGCGCGGATGGAAATTGCTGCACACTTGTGCGTTATAACCCCCGCGGACGACGGGGTTAATCTTGCCCGTCGTGCGCCCGGATGGAAATTGCTCCACACTAGGCGTTTTAACCCACGCGCACGACAGGGGTAATTTTGCCCGTCGTGCGCGCGGATGGAAATTGCTCGACACTTATGCGTTTTAAGCCCCGCGGACAACGCGCACGGCTAGAAATTGCTCCACACTTGTGAGTTTGCCCGCACACGACGCGCACGACGGGGTTAATTTTGCCCGTCGAGAGCGCGGATGGAAATTGTTGCACACTTGTGCGTTATAACCCCCGCGGACGACGGGGTTAATTTTGCACGTCGTGCGCCCGGATGGAAATTGCTCCACACTAGTCGTTTTAACCCACGCGCACGACGGTGGTAATTTTGCCCGTCGTGCGCGCGGATGGAAATTGCTCGACACTTGTGCGTTTTAAGCCCCGCGGACGATGCGCACGACGGGGTTATTTTTGCCCGTCGTTCGCTCGGATGGAAATTACTGCACACTAGGCGTTTTAACCCACGCGCACGATGGGGGTAATTTTGCCCGTCGTGCACGCGGATGGAAATTGCTTAACACGTTGCGTTTTACCCCTCGCGCATGACGGGGGTAATTTTTGCCGGTCGTGCGCATGGTTGGTAAATGCTCCACTTCTGCATTTCCGCGTACGACGCCCACGACGGGGGTAATTGCTTCACACTAGGCGTTTTAACCCCCGTGCACGACGGGATTAATTTTGCCCGTCGTGCGCTCGGATGGAAATTGCTGCACACCAGGCGTTTTAACCCACGCATACGACAGGGTAAGTTTACCCGTCGTGCGCGCGAATGGAAATTGCTTTACACATTGCGTTTTCCCCCTCGTGCACGACGGGGGTAATTTGGCCCGTCGTGCGCACGGCTGTAAATTGCTCGACACTTTTGCGTTTTATGCCCCACGGACGACGCGCACGACGGGGTTATTTTTGCCCGTCGTGCGCGCGGATGTGAATTGCTTCACACTAGGTGTTTTAACCCCCGCGCACGACGGGGTTAATTTTGCCCGTCGTGCGCTCGGATGGAAATTGCTCCACACTAGGCGTTTTAACCCACGTGCACGACAGGGTAATTTTGCCCGTCGTGCGCGCGGATGGAAATTGCTAGACACTTGTGTGTTTTAAGCCCCGCGAACGACGCGAGCGACGGGGCTATTTTTTCCTGTCGTGCGCGCGGATGTTAATTGCTTCACACTAGGCGTTTTAACCCCCGCGGACGACGGGGTTAATTTTGCCCGTCGTGCGCTCGGATGGAAATTGCTGCACACTAGGCGTTTTAACCCACGCATACGACGGGGTAAGTTTGCCCGTCGTGCGCGCGGATGGAAATTGCTTTACACATTGCGTTTTCCCCCTTGAGCACGACGGGGGTAATTTTGCCCGTCGTGCGCACGGCTGGAAATTGCTCCACACTTGTGTGTTTGCCCGCACACGACGCGCACGATGGGGTTAATTTTGTCCGTCGTGCGCGCGGATGGAAATTGCTGCACACTTGTGCTTTTTAACCCCCGCGGAAGACGGGGTTAATTTTGCCCGTCGTTCGCTCGGATGGAAATTGCTCCACACAATGCGTTTTAACCCACGCGCACGACGGGGGTAATTTTTCCCCTCGTGCGCGCGGATGGAAATTGCTCGACACCTTTGCGTTTTATGCCCTGCGGACGACGCTTACGACGGGGTTATTTTTGCCCGTCGTGCGCGTGGATGTGAATTGCTTCACACTAGGCGTTTTAACCCCCAGGCACGACGGGGTTAATTTTACACGTCGTGCACTCGGATGGAAATTGCTGCACACTAGGCGTTTTAACCCACGCTAGGCGTTTTAACCCACGCGCACGACAGGGATGGAAATTGCTTTACACGTTGTATTTTACCCCTCGCGCACGACGGGGGTAATTTTTGCCTGTCGTGCGCACGGTTGGTAAATATTCCACACTTGTGCGTTTCCCGCGCACGACGCCCACGACAGGGGTAATTACTTCACACTAGGCGTTTTAACCCCCGCGCACGACGGGGTTAATTTTGCCCGTCGTCCGCTCGGATGGAAATTGCTGCACACTAGGCGTTTTAACCCACGCGCACGACGGGGTAAGTTTGGTCGTCGTGTGCGCGGATGGAAATTGCTTTACACATTGCGTTTTTCCCCTCGCGCACGATGGGGTAATTTTGCCCTTCGTGCGCACGGCTGTAAATAGCTCCACACTTGTGCATTTGCCCGCACACGACGCGCACGACGGGGTTAATTTTGCCCGTCGCTGCACACTTGTGCGTTTTAACCCCCGCGGACGACGGGGTTAATTTTGCACGTGGTGCGCTCGGATGGAAATTGCTCCACACTAGGCGTTTTAACCCACGCGCATGACGGGTTAAAATTGCTCGACACTCGGATGGAAATTGCTCGACACTTTTGCGTTTTATGCCCCACGGACGACACGCACGACGGGGTTATTTTTGCCCATCGTGCGCGCGGATGTGAATTGCTTCACACTAGGCGTTTTAACCCCGGGGCACGACGGGGTTAATTTTGCACGTCGTGCGCTCGGATGGAAATTGCTGCACACTAGGCATTTTAACCCACGCTATGCGTTTTAACCCACGCGCACGACAGGGATGGAAATTGCTTTACACGTCGTGTTTTACCCCTCGCGCACGACGGGTGTAATTTTTGCCTGTCGTGCGCACGGTTGGTAAATGCTCCACACTTGTGCGTTTCCCGCGCACGACGCCCACGACGGGGGTAATTGCTTCACACTAGGCGTTTTAACCCCCGCGCACGACGGGGTTAATTTTGCCCGTCGTCCGCTCGGATGGAAATTGATGCACACTAGGCGTTTTAACCCACGCGCACGAAGGGATAAGTTTGGCCGTCGTGTGCGCGGATGGAAATTGCTTTACACATTGCGTTTTCTCCTTCGCGCATGATGGGGTAATTTTGCCCTTCGTGCGCACGGCTGTAAATAGCTCCACACTTGTGCATTTGCCCGCACACGACGCGCACGACGGGGTTAATTTTGCCCGTCGCTGCACACTTGTGCGTTTTAACCCCCGCGGACGACGGGGTTAATTTTGCCCGTGGTGCGCTCGGATGGAAATTGCTCCACACTAGGCGTTTTAACCCACGCGCACGACGGGTTAAGTTTGGCCGTCGTGTGTGCGGATGGAAATTGCTTTACACATTCCATTTTCCCCCTCGCGCACGATGGGGTAATTTTGCCCGTCGTGCGCACGGCTGTAAATTGCTCCACCCTTGTGCATTTGCCCGCACACGACGCGCACGACGGGGTTAATTATGCCCGTCGCTGCACACTTGTGCGTTTTAACCCCCGCGAACGACGGGGTTAATTTTGCCCGTGGTGCGCTCGGATGGAAATTGCTCCACACTAGGCGTATTAACCCACCGCACGACGGGGGTAATTTTGCCCGTCGTGCGCGCGGATGGAAATTGCTTAACACTTGTGCGTTTTAACCCCCGCGGACGACGGGGTTAATTTTTGCCCGTCGTGCGCTCGGATGGAAATTGCTGCACACTAGGCGTTTTAACCCACGCGCACGACGGGGTAAGTTTGCCCGTCGTGCACGCGGATGGAAATTGCTTTATAGATTGCGTTTTCCCCCTCACGCACGACGGGGGTAATTTTGCCCATCGTGCGCACGGCTGTAAATTGCTCCACACTTGTGCGTTTGCCCGCACACGACGTGCACGACGGGGTTAATTTTGCCCGTCGTGAGCGCGGATGGAAATTGCTGCACACTTGTGCGTTTTAACCCCCGCGGACGACGGGGTTAATTTTGTCCGTCGTGCGCTCGGATGGAAATTGCTCCACACTAGGCGTTTTAAACCCCGCGCACGACGGGGGTAATTTTGCCCGTCGTGCCCGCGGATGGAAATTGCTCGACACTTC
The DNA here is from genome assembly GCA_030789695.1 of Scilla litardierei. NCBI lineage: Eukaryota > Viridiplantae > Streptophyta > Magnoliopsida > Asparagales > Asparagaceae > Scilla > Scilla litardierei. The sequence goes on along the minus strand of CM061142.1, from coordinate 260,428,501 downwards.
TGCGTTTTATGCCCCGCGGACGACGCGCACGACGGGGTTATGAATTGCTTCACACTAAGCGTTTTAAACCCCGGGCACGACGGGGTTAATTTTGCCCGTCGTGCGCTCGGATGGAAATAGCTGCACACTAGGCGTTTTAACCCACGCGCATGACGGGGATGGAAATTGCTTTACACGTTGCGTTTTACCCCTCGCGCACGACGGGGGTAATTTTTGCCTGTCGTGCGCACGGTTGGTAAATGCTCCACACTTGTGCGTTTACCGCGCACGACGGCCACGACGGGGGTAATTGCTTCACACTAGGCGTTTTAACCCCCACGCACGACAGGGTTAATTTTGCCCGTCGTCCGCTCGGATGGAAATTGCTGCACACTAGGCGTTTTAACCCACGCGCACGACGGGGTAAGTTTGGCCGTCGTGTGCGCGGATGGAAATTGCTTTACACATTGCGTTTTCCCTCTCGCGCACGATGGGGTAATTTTGCCCGTCATGCGCACGGCTGTAAATAGCTCCACACTTGTGCATTTGCCCGCACACGACGCGCACGACGGGTTTAATTTTGCCCGTCGTTGCACACTTGTGCGTTTTAACCCCCGCGGACGACAGGGTTAATTTTGCCCGTGGTGCGCTCGGATGGAAATTGCTCCACACTAGGCGTTTTAACCCACGCGCACGACCGGGGTAATTTTGCCCGTCGTGCGCGCGGATGGAAATTTCTTCACACTTGTGCGTTTTAACCCCCGCGGACGACGGGGTTAATTTTTGCCCGTCGTGCGCTCGGATGGAAATTGCTGCACACTAGGCGTTTTAACCCACGCGCACGACGGGGTAAGCCCGTCGTGCGCGCGGATGGAAATTGCTTTACACCTTGTGTTTTCCCCCTCGAGCACGACGGGGGTAATTTTGCCCGTTGTGCGCACGGCTGGAAATTGCTCCACACTTTTGCGTTTGCCCGCACACGACACGCATGACGGGGTTAATTTTGCCCGTCGTGAGCGCGGATGGAAATTGCTGCACACTTGTGCGTTTTAACCTCCGTGGACGACGGGATTAATTTTGTCCGTCGTGCGCTCGGATGGAAATTGCTCCACACTAAGCGTTTTAACCCATGCGCACGACGGGGGTAATTTTGCCCATCGTGCGCGCAGATGGAAATTGCTCGACACTTTTGCGTTTTATGCCCCGCGGACGACGCGCACGACGGGGTTATTTTTGCCCGTCGTGCGCGCGGATGTGAATTGCTTTCACACTAGGCGCTTTAACCCCCGCGGACGACGAGGTTAATTTTGCCCGTCGTGCGCTCGGATGGAAATTGCTGCACACTAGGCGTTTTAACCCACGCGCACGACGGGGGTAATTTTGCCCGTCGTGTGCGCGGATGTGAATTGCTTCACACTAGCCGTTTTAACCCCCGCGGACGACGGGGTTAATTTTGCCCGTCGTGCGCTCGGATGGAAATTGCTGCACACTAGGCGTTTTAACCCACGCGCACGACGGGGGTAATTTTGCCCGTCGTGCGCGCGGATGTGAATTGCTTCACACTAGGCGTTTTAACCTCGCGGTCGACGGGGTTAATTTTGCCCGTCGTGCGCTCGGATGGAAAGTGCTGCACACTAGGCGTTTTAACCCAACCCACGCGCACGACGTGTGTAATTTTGCCCGTCGAGCGCGCAGATGTGAATTGCTTCACACTAGGCGTTTTAACCCACGCGGACGACGGGGTTAATTTTGCCCGTCGTGCGCGCAGATGGAAATTGCTGCACACTAGGCATTTTAACCCACTCACACGACGGGGGTAATTTTGCCCGTCGTGCGCGCGGATGTGAATTGCTTCACACTAGGCGTTTTAACCCCCGCGGACGACGGGGTTAATTTTGCCCGTCGTGCGCTCGGATGGAAATTGCTGCACACTAGGCGTTTTAACCCAACCCACGCGCACGACGTGGGTAATTTTGCCAGTCGTGCGCGCAGATGTGAATTGCTTCACACTAGGCGTTTTAACCCACGCTGACGACGGGGTTAATTTTGCCCGTCGTGCGCACGGATGGAAATTTCTGCACACTAGGCGTTTTAACCCACTCGCACGACGGGGGTAATTTTGCCCGTCGTGCGTGCGGGTGGAAATTCCTTTACATGTTGCGCATTACCCCTCGCGCACGACGACGGTAATTTTGCCCGTCGTGCGCGCGGATGGAAATTGCTTTATACGTTGCGTTTTACCCCTCGCGCACGACGGGGTAATTTTGCCCGTCGTGCGCACGGATGGAAATTGCTTTACACGTTGTGTTTTCCCCCTCGCGCACGACGGGTGTAATTTTGCCCGTCGTGCGCACGGTTGGTAACTTCTCAACACTTGTGCGTTTTAAGCCTACGCCGCGTACAACGCGTAGGCTGTAGTTCGTTGTGCACGGGGAGTAATATACTCCTTTCTGGGTCGACGCGCACAACGGTGACGTATAGTGTAAACTATTTCTTTGAAAAGGATATAAAGGGCGGGATGGTAATTGCACCAATAGTTCTAAAAAGTTGCTTTCATAGGGGCTATAAGGGCGGGATGGTAATTGCCCCAAAAGTTCCGGTCGCGTAAGGGCGCGTTGGTAATTGCACCAAAAGTTCCTCATGTTCCGCTTTTAACAACAGTCGGGGGATCGGATCGGACGGTCAGGAGGGGTCGAGCGCAGGAATCTCATCTGAGCACGAGCTCAGGCACATTTTACACACACACACACACACACACACACACACACACACACACACACACACACACACACACACACACACACACACACACACACACACACACACATATATAGGAAAAAGGGGATCTAAGGTGCCTCCTTAGATGAAAATCTAAGGAGGCGCCCCCATTTCCCCCATCTCCTACAATTTTTTTTGAAATGTTTTTTCATGGGGTTGTTGTTCACATCATGGATGATCAACATACCAAATTTCAAGGGATTTCAATACTTTTTGAGCCACCATCTACCCCTTACAACTTCAACGGTCTGAAAACGTGATGAAAACCCCACGAAGTTGTAAGGTGTAGATGGGGGGCTCAAAAAGTATTGGAATCCCTTGAAATTTAGTATGTTGATCATCCATAAGGTGAACAATAAACTCATGAAAAAAAATTTCAAAAAAAATGTGTGAGATGGGGGAAAATTGGGGCGCCTCCTTAGATTGAATCTAAGGAGGCACCTTAGGATCCCTTTACCCATATATATATATATATATATATATATATATATATATATATATATATATATATATATATATATATATATTGTTAGAAGAGGATTGAAGAGGATTAACCATGGCAAATAGCCATGGTACTATATTTATAAAACTCTCATGTTGAGTTGGGAGTCCAAGGGCCTCCCCACTAAGTTAGTGGGGAGTAATGGAGAGTGATGAGGGGAGGAAGGCCAAAGGCCTCCCTCAACTCACAACACTCCCCCTCATCTCTCCATTACCTTGGGTTAAGCATATGAATACTTCAGGATTCAGTATGCCAATGGGGTGGATACTTCTGGATCCAGAGCCACTGTGGTTGCCTCGTTAAAACCTTAGCTGTGGAAAACCCAGTGGGAAAAACCAGCAGCTTAAGGGAAAAGAGTACAACTATCGATGGACTCCCCCCGATCTGTACAAGCTTCAGGCTTGCAGATCTCCTATGCATCTATACAATCATCTCCAATTCGTCTATACATCCATCATGTTCTGAAAGAAAATACAATTATCACTCATCTATACAAGTTTCACTCATCTAGCGGCTATTGGAAGACAGATTCGCTCTGGAGTGTAATGATCTTCGAAGTTGGTAGATGACTCCACTAAAGTATTCTTTGAATCAGTCTTCAGTGTGTCTGCAAGGTACTGCTAGACCTGGCTGAGCGTTTTCAATACTTGCTTCGTGGATGATGAGCTTCTCAGAAGATGTAGACATTGGATGATGATGTGTATATATTTAGGAGGTGGCCGGCCTATTGTGTTTCAGTCATCGCGATGATCTTTAAACCTGCATATGCAATATATATTCTTTGACCCTTGGAAGTTGCGCAGAAGCAGCCTATCCTTGGTCTAGTGTTGCTCTCTAGGACAACACTGTATCTGGTTAACAACTTTACTGGAGACGTTCTATCAAAGATACGTGCAGTTGGCCAGATAATACATTAGAGCTAGGCTCTTCGGGATCTAGGATGTCCTCCCCCTCTTCCAGCTACTGAAAGGTGTCATAAATAAGCATCCATTTTTAATAGGTTGCAAAAGGACATCATTCTTCATAAACTCCATGTGTATGAAGAATATGAAAGGGTTCCACCACGAAGGTGTTTAATATGTAAGCCGAGACATCTTCGGCATGATTAATAATAGTTCATCTACAGGATGATTAATGTCATCTTCAGGATGAAAGTTCATCTCCAGGATGATAGTTCATCTTCGGGATGATTAATGTCATCTTCAGGATGATGGTTCATCTCCAGGATGATAGTTCATCTTCAGGATGATTAATGTCATCTTCAGGATGATTAATGTCATCTTCAGGATGATAGTTCATCTTCAGGATGATTATTGTCATCTTCAGGATGATCGTTATACCTAGGTTTTTCATTTTCAAGGTATGCTTTAAAGCTATCTGAAATCTCAATGGTCTCTGATGGAGATCCTATTAGCTTTAAGTCGACCATATGTAAGGCAAATATAACAAATCCTGTCAACGATCTTTCGAAAAAGATACAAGGGCAGAATATTGCTTAAGATCAACTAATGATCTTTGTAGCCTTTATGGAGAAGACGTTTCTACGTTTCTCTTTCATCTCTGGGGGTAGAGTATACCCTTTTGGAAGTTTTATATAGATCTCTATATCTATATTGCCGTATATATATGCAGTCACAACGTCCATGAGCTGCATGTATTGGCTTTTGCAGAGAAGTGTAGGCTTAGTAGGAAAATGATCACATTTCCTTCATTTCAATTTCTTTATGAAATTCGAATTATATTCCACAGGTTTTTACACATTCAGGTGTGTGGACTACTGGTCCAAAGTCTTTGCTTTTCAAGAGTGAGTCCAGCTCTACTCTTATTGCCTCGTCCCACTTTGGCCATTCTATGCGTTTACGCTATAGAAAAGTGGGTAGACGTCATCGTCGTATTCAGCGACGTGAACGGCAATAGCGAAAGCAAAACCGTCGTCGACGACTATGCTATATATGTCAAGTACCTCTCCAGTACGTACGTAATATAATGATGTTTCTCCTGTTGTTTCCTCTGCAGGGGAAATTAGGAGGGGAGAGGATACTGGTCTGAGCTCAACATCCTGTGGTTGGATCATTTTGATATATCCAGGAATCTTCCTATTATGAGGAAATTTTTATTTTGAACCTGGCAGGCGTCCTCTTTTCAAATGAGGTACAGCCAATTCTGCTGCCGGTGGATTGCATCCATCTTTGGGAATGTCAATCCTAGCTGGCGTGTTGGCAGCAGGGACGTGTGAATGAACAAATTTATCCGTCAATTGATGTACTTTAGTCTGAATGTGAAGGATCTTCTGGATCTCAACGTCACACAGAAAAAGTATGCAGATCATAACGAGATGAGGACTTATGTGTCCCATGATATGGTCTCAGAAGCTTCAGGCTTCTTTAGACTGCGTGCCTATTTCAATGAGATTTTGCTCATCAAATTCATATTTATCAAGACTTGGTGGTAAACCATAAGCAGGCAGCATCAGCAATAAGATATGACAACAAGCGTGCCGTATCGTGATAAGCAATGCTGAATGCAGTGTGATGGTCCCTCAACATCAACAGGGAACTGCGATTTTACAATGGATGTGAAATCCATTGGAGTCTCTTCAACAGAGACTCTGATAGTCCATTATGAGTATGAACATGCTACAGGATGTTCGATATCAATGCCAATTGCTTGGTGGAAGTCTTGAATGATATGTGTAGTGAATTCACCCACATTATAAGCTTTGAGAAAGCTATGTTGCGAGTGAATATAAAGGCACATAAGACCATCTAGTAGATGCATATACTAGTACAATAACGTACCAAAAATGGGCCACTTGCGGGGTGAATAGGCCCGCAAAGGTCACTATGTAGTCTCTCAATGAAGCCAGGAGACTCACATCCCACTTTCAGGAGGGAATGTCTCTCTATAAGTTTGCCCTTACGACAAGGGGGACATGGAAAGTCAATCTTTTGAAGAATCTTCAGGTTCTCCAATGGATTCATTTGATGATGCGTCCATCATCGCTGATCTAGGATGACCAAGTCCATTTTGCCAGAGTTAAAAATTATGGCAAAGAAAGGCACTTCTGGTGCTTAGTCGAGTTGGCTTTCTATAGGATGAATATCTGTAATTATAGGGGCCCGACGGGGGTCCAATGAAATCGTAAGTAGATGGTCTTCTGGCCATTCTCTTGACGAGTTACATATTGATATTCAATATATATTATCCACAATTTTCAAGTTATTTTCTTTAAAAGAAATATCCTTGAAAATTGGAGATTTCCTATACGTTTAAGAGGAGAATTTGCATCTTATAGTCTCGTTGTATGTGGGACCAATATCAATGCTACACCAGTGCAACGAGGCACTGTCCACAATATTACATACTTCATCTATAAGTAAAACGAAATTTTATTTAAGTCAATGAAAAAGACATTCAAAATAAAAGTTCGTACTTAAGCAAATTAAAGATGAAGCAACATTGAATGTTAAATGCAAGATAAAAGACGAATCTTAATCGAGCAGGTCGTCGTTCTCGAAGTCATTTGCAGTGAACATCATTGGTGGCTGAACAGCCGCCAAGTTTGTTTCAGGCAGAGACTTCTGGCTCGCCTGATATAGTTCCTAGAGGTGGCGAGGAGTGCGACCGATTCTGGACCAATGGCCAGTCATGCCGCATCTATGGCATTTATCCTCCCAGTTCTTAGGAAGTGACACTTGGTCAGTGTTCTTTTGCTTCCATATGAAGTTACTCTTTTCTGTATTGTTGTTGTTGGACGGGGGTGCTGATCCTCGTCCATTCTTCATCACAGCTTTCCCTTTGTTATTTTTAGCCTTCTTCTTGGTTTTCCACTTCTGGGGAGAAATGTGGTGGGCTTCAGGGATAGGGGCAGTGCCAGCTGGACGTAGATTATGAGTAGCGAGCAGTAAATCTCGATTCTGCTCTGCCCTAAGGAGGCAAGAGATCAGATCAGAGAATTTCGTGAAGTTGCGTTCACGATACTGCTGCATGAGGATTGCATCTTTCTCGTGAAACGAGGTAAATGTCTTTTCCAACATGCGCTGTTCTGTCACTTCTTTATCGCACAACTTCAGGCGTGAGGTGATGTTATGAAGTGCAGAATTATACTCAGCGACGGACTTATAGTCCTGAAGTCTGAGGTTTTTCCACTCATAACTGGCACGCGGTAATATAACATCAATTTGATGTTTATACAGTGCCTCCAGCGCTGTCCACAGGTCCTTTGGGTCCTCAACCATTAAGTATTCTGCCTTTAAGGTCTGATCTATATGTTTCCTAATGTAGATTATGGCTTTCGCCTTACCTACATCGGATACAGTGGTTGAAGTGCCGCTGCTGGATGCAGTAGAAGCATCGGCCACTGCTGGGGCCGAGGAAGGAGCCAAAATGGACCCAAGGAGGGCCATCGAACGCAAGTGGAACTTCAGGTCCACTCGCCAACTCAGGTAATGCTTCCCTGCAGAGTCAGGGACTTCGAAATCGACGCTGGCCAATTTTGTCATTTTATCTATGCAATTTAAAATAAGCATGAATTAATTAAAATTGAAATTCACGCATAACAAATAAAGTAAGCAAAATGTGGGGATCGGTCAGATACCCAAAAGTGTACAAAGTCCAAAGTCCGAATATACAGTCCATAAAGAAAAGAAAAATACAACTTGGAAACCCAGAATGGGTCCCTATATTTTCAAATTTACGACGTCGTCTTCATTTTGTCGGTACACCGGTCTTTGGCAAAAATACATATAATCCTCACTTACAAATTCTCTCAAAAAAGAAAATTAAATTGCAAGGAATTTAAAGGGTATCAAATTGGCCGATCCCAAAAATCACATTTTAGCTTACATAAACATCCACACAGTTTATAAATGCTACAGGCACAAAATAAACAACCACGCATGTATATAACACATGCATATAAAATATGGAAAAATAGACTATAAAATATAATAATCTCTCGGACCACGGGGAGACGTCATACACCGTTAGGTTAGTTTATTAACGGCAGAGCGGTCGCAGGATCCTTAAGATAATTATATTTTGAAAAAATCCTAATATTCCATAATTTAATAATAATGCAATAGTGTTATTATTTTAGCAATATGAAAGACTGGGCGACATGCCAATGACAAGGAATTAAAATAAATTAATAGTTTGAATTGGGCAGTAGGCCCAAAAATATTAATCATTGTAATATTTCATTTATATTTGGGCTGCAGGCCCATTTGCCACAAAAAACTAACAAATTAATAATTGCAATATAATTTACTAGGCTTCTGGCCCTAATAAGTCAAATTAACATGTGGGCTACATGCCCAGTGTCAAAATTTTAATTAACACTTTAAAGATTGCAGTAAGAATTACTGGGATTCAGGCCCTTTTTTTTTGTAGGCAAAAATTACTATTAAGTAATTAGGGCTGCAGGCACAACAACAAGGCGATCTATTTTAATTAAATTAAACAAAATCAGCCATTAAGCCCATTTTTGGGTTGTGGAATACCAAAAATCCTAAACTGTGTCATTTGGGTCCAATAACCATCTCTGTTATGTGGCCTTGTTGATGTAGTTCTCTGTGCGGCATACCAGTGCTAGGAAGTACTCAGTTGACAATGCAAAGAAATTATCCATACAAGCCGATCATACATGTAGTGTATATTGAATAATTAGTAGTGATACTTAGATCTACAACGAGCAGATCAGGATGAAACAATGGATAAATCAGAGAGTTTTAGAATTCAGATCTTTATAATTGAACTCTTCTCTACTCCAAATCCATTATCTGAAGCCAAGGCATTGGCAATCTCCAAGGAAGATATAATGTCCTCTCTCACAACGGTATTTTAAATGATTTCCCCTTTACATTTAATCATCATCTTTGTGCGGTTAATTTGTGGGATCTGAAATTATTTACAGAATTACCCGTTTTCATTTCCTTGTTGAATGTTGATCACCTGAAGATTGCAGTGGTTCGGTGGTTTTCCCTACTTATTAGATTCCTAGCCTCATTTTCAGGAGTCGGCGTCACACATCCTTTTGAGATGTTAGGGTTGGAAGTGGTCTGTGTTGTGCCGTGCTTGACCGAGGCTTTTTCCAACAAATAACAGTTGGGGATATAATGATTCTGAGTTTGAGAATCATCACCCATTGAGTAGGTGTCCTGGATTCGCTACAGGTGCGATATGTGCATCATGATAGAAATATAAATGAGTCACAATCAATCCAAAAATATATATGAGCTGACATATGTTATGAAATTATCACAAGACTCGAGAACCTGGCAAAGCCTAATATGTGCATCAAAATATATTTTTTATTTATTAATTTTATTGTTGTCGGTATTTTATCCATATATGATATTGTATTTAGCAGATTTGATACAATCCTAAAATGGGTTGTGAAAAAAAAATCATAGCCAAATCAAATTTTGTTCGTAGCTATCTAAGTGGTTTACGGAAATTACCTCTAGATTAAAAATCTAAGGACGATCGAGAAATGAGAAGATCCGTAGATATAAAATCCCACGCTCCGAGTATGCACAACAGGAACGCCGCAACGTAGAGCCGCAACCAAAGATTCCTTCGCGCGTCACAAGTGAGATGAGCGTAACCAATTTGGGGATGGATTGAGGGTAGAAAAGCTCAAGAAAAAGGGAGCAAACGTGCTGATAACGTGTTAGAAGAGGATTGAAGAGGATTAACCATGGCAAATAGTCATGGTACTATATTTATAAAACTCTCATGTTGAGTTGGGAGTCCAAGGGCCTCCCCACTAAGTTAGTGGGGAGTAATGGAGAGTGATGAGGGGAGGAAGGCCAAAGGCCTCCCTCAACTCACAACATATATATATATATATATAGTGTTAAAGGTATACAGGAGAAAGTCGTTTACTGGTTCGTTGTCCAGCGATCTTGGAATTTCGCTCGACGATTGCTTTCTTGATAAGCCTATAAAAAAGACAGAAGCCCAACAGTTGATACCGATCGGTTCAAACCCTTTTGTTATGTATTTTCAAAAAAAAAAAAACTGAGTCTCGCAGTATGCTGCTTACAAATCATTCAAGGAAGCTTGTCACGGAGCACAAAATAGATGGAAGAAATTCTTACTACTTTTGCTCAGCCAACGTAGTTTTATCTAGAAACCGAGCGCATTACGATTCAGTGCATGAATGAGGCGCCGGCCGCATTACGATTCAGTGCATGAATGAGGCGCCGGCCGAAAGGCTGATAAAGAACGATGTGAAGTATCGATGTGATTGATATTGAGAACTCTCTCAAGCAACGAACTTCCACACAATGGAGGCAGGGCAACATAAACAACTTACATGCATCTTTCATCTTTTATGTTGGGAAAACAGAGGATCTGACGTGAACGTAGTGGTGTGAGGGGATGTTTCCTGGTATTGCAGCAAGTATCGCATGTATTCGTCGTCTCTCGAGTTGGAAAAAGCAAACGAGGATGAAGCAGCGTGAGGGATAAATACAGTTACTTAATGCAGCTATAATTTCGAAAGCATAGCGGGTATTGGCCTTGAAAATGAACATCAAGGAGGATGTTAGCATGGATATTTGGACATTAGATCAAAAGCATGTTACAACTAGCTTCATATTAACCGAGAACAGTGCTCGGATCAAAAACATAGCTTTATTATCACAATATGGTGAACAACGCAGGAATACACTTAGCACTGCTGCAGTTTAGGCACCAGATGCCTATCTTTTATGCAGGAGAATCAAGTTCAACGGAATGAGAATAATAAGAGGCGAATTCACATGCATGCAAACACCCAATGAGCATTTTCTAATAGCTTATTCAATGCTTAAAAAGGACTTGGTGCGCACTGTAGAGAACAATCAACATAATGCACATCAAATATAGAAGATAGAGATCTGACACTTTTGTCATACATAAAACCAAGAGACGGTATATGGATTCTGTTTAAAGGTAACATGTTCCCATCGTAATTGTAATATGGCTGACAAAATTTAGGAAGCAAGCTCCGCCATCTTAAACTAGTTACCAACAAATTTCTTCAGAAGGGAAACCAGCCCCATAGGCCAAGAATTTTTCGGCATAGGTGGTGCTGGCTTAGGAATGAGCTGCAGCAATGACAATTGTTTGGGGATGCCCTCAAACGACCTGCAAGCAGGAAATAAAGCATAAACATTGTAATGTGTGAAACCCATGGATATGGATCACTCAGAATACAGATAGACAAGAGCAGTGTTGCGTTGAAATCACATATTGTTCAATATTTACCATTCCCATGTAGTCGGCAAAAATCAAAGGAGAATCAGGTTGGAATTTTTCTTAAGCTCAATGGGCTCACGAAAGGTGATGGCAATACCAAAATACCCGAGAAACAAGTTCCACCACAGATTGAAGAACGCAGAAATGGGGAAAAAAGGTTCAAGGACATATATTTCATCCATGTTGTCAAAACATTTTCCTTCTATCATGCAGTGCAATGCCAGGAGTACAGTACTCGCTTAACTATTTTGTACTTTTCTTTTCTTCTTTTTCTTTTTGTTTTGTGCGCTAAGAGTTGACCCTAATTTGTATGAAAAAAAAACTATCAAAATGCACGAAGTCCATGATAAGAAATTCTCGGTTTTGCACATCTTCCACCAGAATCAACAAGCCTAGCCATATTAATGCCACCTACGATGACTGATGGTAAGCTATTAGCCTATTTTTAGTGAAGGTAAATAATAATTTCAGGGCTCAACTGTGCAGATCATATATACAATTGAAATTATCTGAGTTTCTGGTATTTATCATGATGTACCCAATGGGGTGATTGGGGTTTTGGAGATTTGACAGGCAACAATGCCACCAATTGACCCCATCTGCATCTAGTTTAAATGATTTTGATGAGCAGAAACAATTATAATTTGTATTTTATTCTCAGAGAGATATAGATTCAGAGATCAGATACCAGTCTTTCATTCAAGGAAAACCTTGCCCAAGGTTAACTAGCTCAATGATGTTCAATTCAACACTGGCTTTACTAATGATGTTTTTGGCAAGTTACTAAAATGTTCCTCGACCAAGCCAAGGATGAAATGCCAACCGACTAATCAGAATAAAAATTGCAAATATGAGTAACGGAAAATTGTTGCTTGAGAACATACACAGAAGAGGTTGAACCCTCATAAGCTAAGGTTGAGTAGCCTTGTCTCTGTTTGTGCTTAGGATTGGCACTGCATATTACATAAACTCTCCCACGACGTTTGACAGTCTTACAGAATTCGCACAGTTTCTTCACTGACGCACGTACCTTCATGGCTAATTCATCAAAAATGTCAGGATTCAAAAAAGGACTATAAGTAAAAAAAACTGGAAGAGGAAACGGATAAGATTATCCATTACAAAGATTGCCAATATTTCATCATTCAATGCTTGCCCAAGATGATCAATCAACAAATCTACATCCAAACTACAAAAAAATGAAGAAAATTCTTCAAATGACACTCTTTTTCCGGTTTATCTAACAAACAATTTCCAATCCAATAAATTGCCTCGATGAGACCAAAATGTTGTCATTTTAACTAGGACTGAATGAAGATGGCCAACTTATCAGAACAAGTACTTGGTTATCTGCGAACCCCAATGGAGTCTAACATTACCCAAGTCTTCTTGTCCAACAATAGCATTATCTAGATCAAGGATTAGATCTTGCAAAGGCATATAATTTAAAAGAAAAAAACTTGAGAGAATTTGGGAGAGAAAGAAATATGAACTTGGAAGTAGAAACCAATACCTAACTTTAGTTGGTGCTGCCACCTCTCTTTGCTACAACTTCGAGGTGCCAAGTGAGGGTTTACAGTTATTTAGAGATGGGATGAGCAATCAAGCCAGAAAATTCAGAAACCAACCCAACCCAACAAAAACCAAACATGTACACAATGCATTTGGCTATTGGCATACACCTCCCTTTTATCTACATATATTCATGATTATCCATAATCAATATTTCTAGTTTTTGATAATATATGCTTGTGCTTAGCATGTCAAAAACAATCTTTATTCCCTCTAGGTAGCATATTTATAGTTTCTTTATATAGTTTTGTTTAATTACTTCATATTGCATTCTTCCGAAAGTATGATACGTTAAATATCAAACCTGACCATAATAACATAAGATAGGATACATATTAAAGCTCATTGTTCATACCTGCTGCAATGGAGGGTTCTTCTCAAGTTCAAAATGCACCAATCAAAACTTAGAAAAGAATTACCCAATTATTTTTAATAATCTTTATAACAAATTTACCATTTTTTATTTACAATTTTTGACAGTCTCACATTGAGATTCAGATCCCAATTCAAAGTGTTTGGAACTACAGAGTCATGATACCAAAACTCCAAGAAGCGGGCAGAGACCAAGACAACCCCTTAATTTTTTTCAGCCCTCGGATGGGATTGTTACTTTATTAGGAGAATTGGCCCTTGACTGAATATAAAGGGAGCATATATATACCAAATATGGCTGTAATTTCAAATTTCATCGATTAAAAAAAGAATAAATGAAACCTTATTTCTAAATCAATTAACAAATACACAATGAATAATTATGGGAGGTGAAGATGTAGAAACATAAACAACCATATTCTTAAATTTGTTAGTACTTCTAAAATTTGTTAGTACTTCTAAAATTCTTAAATTTTGCAATTCAAGTCATTTACTGAGCAACTCCTACTCCTACTCCAAAGATATCAAAGCCAGGACCTTTACATGGCTTATAATTTACAAAAGCACATAATCGAGCTCTTTTGTTCCCTTCCACTACTTATTTCAAATTTTAATGATGCCTTAAGATGGATTAATCATGCAGATGAATTTATCAACCAAAATTTGTGTAAAATTTGTGTTAAGGAAGGATCTAGGGTTTAGGGGCCAAGACCCAAGAGCCAACAGCAATTCAACAAACAATCAAAAAATGTAAAATATAAAAACAAAACAAAACGAGAGAGCAAGAATTAACTGTAAACCTGAGCAAATTCCGATCAGCGAGATGTAAACTTGAGCTGAAGAGCAAAGAAGAAGAAGAAGTGAAAGGAATTCGGAACTTGTGGCGGGGTGTTTCTCTTTTCTCGTCAACCCTACCCGATTGTGATAATAATATCCGACCCGTTTTCTACAATCCATAATTGAGTTTTCTTTATGAGCCCATGAATGGCACCGGGAATTGAAAATCCTACAGGCATTAATTTGGTCAGATGTCACTTTGTTATAGGCCACGCTGGACTAGACATTTTGGAGCGCGAAAGTCTTATTAAATAGCATGATTATATGTTGGATAGGTGTTTGAGAAGAAGTATATATGGCGTAAATAGGGGCTCGTCTCTCTCTAGCCACTTTGGCTAGATTGATACTAAGTTTCGTATGTCATTAGTTATTTTTAAATGATATACATGTTTTATTTTTAAATGATATGCATGTTTTATGATGATCTACAGATGATGATAGAACCCTAATACGCTAAAAATCAAATAAAACCAAAGCTATTTGATCGTCGATTAGATTGTTGCAAATAGACTATTTTTATAAAACCGTTAAATTTCTAGCAATCTAATCAATAAGCAAATACACTAGATTTTACTAGTTTTTTTAGTATAAATGGGTTTTAGCACATGTAAATTAATATAGAAATCTTATAGAATCGAAAAATAACAAGTGAAATATAAAACATTAGCGACACTCTAGCCACTTGGCTAGATAGACATTATATATATATATGGTTTAATGGACCAGTGCTGACAGCGCTGGAAATTTTTCCAGCGCTGTCAGCGTTTTGGACGACCTAAAAAAATTTTAAAATTTCTTTGCAGTAGTTAGATAAACTTGTTGGAAGCTTCCCACAAATTTTCAAGTCGATCCGACACCGTTTGAGCCTCCGTTCATCGATTTCAAAAACGTTGCGCAAAACTATCCACAGTTTTGCGCGAGGTTTTTGAAATCGAAGAACGAAGGCTCAAACGGTGACGGATCGACCTGAAAAGTGTAGGGAACTTCCTAACAAGTTTATCTAACTGCTGCAAAAAATTTTTAAAAAAATACGGGAAGGACCCCAGATCGCTGCTTCTTCATTTTTCACACACATATATATTGAAAGGTAAGTGTGTGTGTATATATGTATAAACAAGTAACTACATCAGGGTATGCACCAACCAGTAGTAAAGGTAATGGAGAGGCTGGGAAGCAATCACCTTACACCAGGACTACCAGGCACAGACGAGACATTATATTTATATATATAGACTATGATCCATTCGGATTGACCAAACATGCGGATCCATCCAAGTGGAATTTAAAATTGGGCAACCTAAAATTCGGATCAAACATGTGAAACCACTTGATGTATAAGCAAAACATGTCCAAATCACTTGAAATTTGGTTTATATGTAGTTAAAACATGTTAGATCACATCCAACGGAGCGGATTATCCATTTATGTTACCCAATTTTAAATTCCACTTGGATGGATCTGCATGTTTCATCCATCCAAAGGGATCCTAGTCAACCTCCAATGTTATAGGATTTTCAATTTCTGGTGCCATTCATGGGCTCATAAAGAAAACTCAATTATGGATTGTAGAAAACGGGTCGGATATTATTATCACAATCGGGTAGGGTTGACGAGAAAAGAGAAACAACCCGCCACAAGTCCCTAATTTCTTTCTCTTCTTCTTCTTTGCTCTTCAGCTCAAGTTTACATCTCGCGGATCAGAATCTGCTCAGGTTTACAGTTAATTCTTGCTCTCGTTTTGTTTTGGTTTTTATTTTACATTTTTTGATTGTTTGTTGAATTGTTGTTGGCTCTTGGGCCTTGGCACCTAAATCCTAGATCCTTCCTTACACAAATTTTGGTTGATAAATTCATCTGCATGATTTATCCATCTTAGAGCATCATTAAAATTTGAAATAAGTAGTAGAAGTGAACAAAAGAGCTCGATTATGTGCTTTTGTATATTATAAGCCATGTAAAGATCTAGGCTTTGATATCTTTAGAGTTGGAGTTGGAGTTGCTCAGTAAATGACTTGAATTGCAAAATTTTAGAATTTTAGAAGTACTAACAAATTTGGTTGTTTATGTTTCTCTATCTTCACCTCCAACTATTCCATAATTATTCATTGTGTATTCTTGAAAATGTGTCCATTAAACTCTAATGGCAACATCATTTTTGAAGCATTATCAACTGAAATTGTGTACACTTTATTCTTAATGCACAATTCCTTCATACACTTGTAAAGGTTGTCTGCTATCTCAAGACCGCGATGAGGAGGTAGATGAACGAATCTAAGAATACACTATTGCAGCTTCCAGTTAGAATCAATAAAGTGCCACGTGAGAACCATGTACTCAATCTTTTGATTAGTTGACTTCCACGTCACACTAATTTTACTAATCAAGTTCAGTTGCGACTTCCGCTTTTTCTTCTCTATTTCATACACTTGCACACAAACTTTTTTAATTGTGTTCCGTGAAGTTTTTTCCCACTCAGGCATTCCACGCTTTTGCATCATATTGAACCATTGCTTTTAAGTATTGAAAGCTTGGACTTACAATAGATGCACTCAGCTTTATTACTACCATCAACAAGATCAACATCTTTAAACTCTTGCCAAAATGTAGATGTTTTTTTTTTCCTTTTGTTCGGTGCAAACAGAGTATCATATTCAGCTGTGTCGCGCTCACTATTTGTGCTTGTTGTCCGCGCATTTACATTAGCATCACCACCTAAATTCTGGGTATCACATGGTGAAAATTGATCATGTATTAAATTATGTGTCGTAGGTGTAGGTGCATTTAACATCGATGAAGAAACTTCAGATGTGGAGAAAGTCATATCTGTTTTACTATAAAATAAAAGAGGAAAGTCAGAATTCTATTACTTATTAGTTAAAAACAAAGAAAAAGAAATAAATTTAGAAATAATTCTGCCATGTGCACTAAATAATAAAACAAATTTAAAAGTCTGTTGCAAACAAAAAGTAATAGTCTAAATTAGCATCTCGCGCTTTAGCATCGATGATTTTTCTCCTAATTTTCCAAACATTCCAACCCATATAGTTGTCTTTCGGCATTCAAGTGTTGTTTATTCAAATATACGATATGTTGAAATTTCAACTGAATTCCCTTGAATTTTAGAAGCATTGAACCATGAAATGGACAGAAAGATTACTAAATTAGCAACTTGATATTTAAAGTTAGCTTAAAGACATTCATATCCTCATACAACAGTGCTAATGACATTAATCATTTTACATATCCACAACCAAAAAAGTCAGCAAGGCAGAGATGGAACACAGCTTAAAAGAATATCAAAAGACAGCTATCGTCAATTTTTAATATACCTCGTTGCCCAACACCCAACTAATTAAAGTTCCAGCTACAGCCCAGAAGCTACCACCTGAAAAATCCAGCAAATTAATTTTATTAAAAATTAACCAATCAATGTATCATAATTAACCCAATTAAAAATGTCCCTTTCTAGCAGTTAAATGCAATGATTTTTCCCCCAATTTGGCATATATCTTATAAGAAAGAGTGCTGTTAAATGCACTATTGCACCGCCTATAAGAAATCAGAAATCAACAATGATTTCCCCCAATTACGGTGAAATCATAAATGTATGCAGTGCGACTATCGCCACTCTGTGAAAAAATCAGAAATCAACAATGAGTATTTTACCGAAATATCTAAGGATGAATAATATTTAACAGATTCAGGACAAGCTTAGTGGAAATAGAGCACAGATATTTAACAGATTCATAAATCAATATATTTCTCATTCTTTCTTATGGCAACCGTGGGCAAAATTTGGCCCCAAACTGTAAAAATTAATAATATACCCTACATTAAGTACAAGATCTCAAAAAATTCCCAACCTTAAATCTAAAACACCGAAAATAACCAATAAAAATAGAATCTTTTCGGATGAACAACAAGAAATTACGTAAAATCTTTTCACATGAAACCAAAGGAAAAAAAGTCTAAATAATTCACAAAATTATTAGCTTCTTGTGTTAGGAACCAAGGTTGTAAAGTGGCCGGAGCTGGAATAACGAGCCTCGAAGGCTCGAAGGAAGACGAAGGCAACGTTCAAATTGGCGGGGCGAAAGCTTTCAATCTCTTCCGTTGGATGGGGCCAATTTGTATCCAACCGTCCATAAAGGGAATGATAGTAGCGGTGGGACGAAACGTTATGAGGCAATCTGAAGCATCCAAATCAATTCTCTGAAGCGAGCTTGGGGATATAACCGTTGGAGCAAGGGAGGCAGCTGCTATCGACGGCCGGTGGATCTCCGACAACCAATTACGGTTCCGACGAGGCTAACAGAATGTGTTAGCAGGGCGGGAGAGTTTGTTAGAAGGAATATTGCCAGCTGGCATTAGGAGCTATTAATAGTAGCTCGTTTGTAAGAAAACGGCATCGTTGATCAATAGAGTTTTTTTAGCTCTAATTTTCCCTTTTTCTTTCTTTGGTTTGTAATTTTGTTTCTTCTATTAATGAAATTTCTCTAAGATTTCACCATTGTTGGTGAAATCTAAGCTTTCTTCATACTTTGATTTTTGGACCTTATCAATTGGTATCAAAGCTCTCTACGAGCCATGGGGGCAAAAAAGAGGCCAATTGAGGAAGATCAAGGCCAGAGTTCTAACCTTGATCTTCAACTACGAGGTGAGCAGGATGATGAGACCTACAATTGGAGGCTTCAACAAGAAGAGAGGATCCAGGTTATTGAATCTCAAAATCAAGTCCTGGAGGGAAGCTTAGCATGTCAATTTCAGCAATTATCTGCACAGCTTCATGCCAAATTTCAATCTCTGGTGGAGTCCCAGAAGCAGACACATGAGCTCATGTCGGCTCAAATTCAAATGCTAAATAATAACCAGAGCAAGTTTGAGGAAAGATTCAACAATCACGACATTCAAATCCAATTGATGCGGAGCAATCAAGAATCTGGATCGCGCAATTCTAGATATGAAAGGGCTGAGGATGCACACAACAATGGTGATAGAGGCCCTGAGAGGAAAGGTCATGGTGACAACTTGAATCCTACACAGCCCCCCCTCCTCGAGTGCTCAAACCGGAGTTTCCTATTTTTAAGGGAGATGAAAATGTTCTTCCATGGCTAGGTCAGGTACAACACATTTTTGCCTACTATTCTACTCCATATGCAAATTGGGTTAATACAAGTTCTTTTTATTTGCGGGGAAAAGTTTTGCAATGGTATGATTGGGGTAAAGTGAATGTTCATAATTTCTTTCATTGGGAAAAATTTAAGAAAGAGATTGTGATAAGATTTGGACCTACCAAATTAGACAAACCCTTTGCAGTTTTTCTAATCTTAAACAGACTGGAACTGTGATAGAATACTTGGAAAAATATGAACAAATTGTTGGGTTGCTCAGAAAAATGCCTGATGATTATGGTTTAGACAAATTTATTAATGGTCTCAGAGATGACTTTAGACTGGATGTGATGGCCTTGGAACCTGAGACATATAGAAGGGCAGTGCAGTTGGGTAGAACTTTTGAAGAGAAGAAGATTTTAGCAAGAAAAAATAAATCCCATGTTATTCCCCATTCCTTCCCTAGATCCTATCAACCACAATCTCCTAGAGTGAGTAGAGATAGTTCTAAAGAGGTTGCCCCTAATGTATCTAGAGGAAGGAAATTAACTCCAGAAGAAATCCAAACCAGAAGACAAAACAATTTATGCTTTGCTTGCAATGAGAAATGGGAGGGGCACATATGTAACAAACAGATATACATTTTAGATATGGATGAAGAAGATGATGAGGGGGTCATAATGGACGCTGATAGTATACCAGACAATATACTCCATGAGTTGCAAGAAATTATAATAGAGGACTCACCCTCTATTTCCAGTCATGCCCTAACCGGAATACCAGCTGCTCAGACTATGATGTTGAAGGGTAGCATTAAGGGGCAGGTTGTTAGTGTTTTGGTGATACTGGGTCTACCCATAACTTCATACACCCTAGATTGGTGAGGTCTTTGGGCCTAGACGTAAGTCGATCTGAAACTTTTGATGTCACAGTGGCTAGTGGGGAAAAGTTGCAAGGAACTGGGATTTGTCATGAAGTCCTCATACATTGTCAAAATGTTCATATCACAGTCAATTTACTGATACTTCCCCTGGGGGTCAGCAATTGGTACTAGGCAATTGGTACTAGGAACTCAATGGTTGAGACAATTGGATGACATTATTTTCAATTTTAAGAAGTTACAGATGAGGTTTAATTTTGGAGGAAGAGAATGTTCATGGCAAGGAATACTTCCTTCAAATTCTCAGATTGTAGATGAAAGGGGAATACACAAGGCCTTCAGGCAGCAAGGGGAGGGGTACTGGTTGCAACTCAATTTTGTGGAAGTGGATCAAACTCAAGCCAGTACACAAATTCAGCAACTTGAAATGGACAGTTTACCTGAGAATATTAAGGAAGTCTTAAATAAATTTCCTGAGGTATTTCATGAACCTGAAGGGCTACCACCAAGAAGGGGATTTGACCATAAGATCCCAACTGAACTAGGAGCTAAACCTGTCTACATCAGACCCTATAAACATGCCTATTTCCTTAAAACTGAAATTGAAAAACAAGTGACTGACATGTTAAAAGCTGGTACCATTAAACCTAGCTCCAGTCCTCATGCTTCACCTGTTGTGATGGTTAGGAAAGCTGATGGAAGCTGGCGCATGTGTGTGGATTACAGATCCCTAAATCAACAAACCATTAAGGATAAATTCCATATCCCAATTATAGATGAGCTTTTGGATGAACTGTTTGGAGCCCAATTCTTTTCAAAACTGGACTTAAGGTCTAGGTGCCATTAAATACATATGAATGACGAAGATATTTTCAAAACTGCATTCCGTACTCATGAAGGATATTACGAATTTCTTGTAATGCCATTTGGATTGACAAATGCTCCATCTACATTCCAATCTCTTATGAACACTATTTCAAACCCTACCTCAGAAAGTTTGTTCTTGTTTTTTGATGACATACTAATATACAGCAGAGATTTAGACTCTCGTTTGGGACATTTGAGGGAAGTATTACAGATTTTATCAGAACAGCAGCTTGTGGTCAAGTTATCCAAATGTTCTTTTGGGCAGAAGTCTGTAGGATATCTGGGGCATGTGATCTCTAACCAAGGGATAATTGTGGAACCTAGAAAGGTGGAAGCAGTAAGAAATTGGCCAGTTCCTAAGAATACTAAAGCAGTAAGAGGGTTCCTTGGTCTAGCAGGTTACTATAGAAAATTCATTAAGGGCTTTGGTGGGTTGGCAGCTCCTTTAACTGATCTCTTGAAGAAAGAAGGTTTTGCTTGGACTGAAGCAGCACAACAAGCCTTTGTTGCATTAAAAGAGGCATTGTCCACTGCTCCTGTGTTAGCCATGCCAAATTTTAATGAAGATTTTGTGTTGGAGTTATGCTTCTGGGAGAGGGATATGGGCAGTGTTGACGCAGAAAGGAAAACCTATTGCTTATTTCAGCACTAAGCTTACTGGGAGGAACCTACGCCTCTCCACCTATAAAAAAGAGTTACTAGCTATTATCTTGGTTGTAACAAGATGGAATCAGTAGTTAATGGGGAGAAAATTCACAATCCGTATTGATCATCAGAGCTTGAGACACCTCTTGGACCAGAAGCCGTAGCCAGGATTACAAGGTAAATGGCTAATGAAGTTACAATCTTACAATTACAGGGTGGAATACAAACCTGGGAAGAACAACAGAGCTGTTAATAGCTTGTCAAGAGAGGTGGACAACAGTGGGAGCACAGAAGAAGATTACTACTCAGTATATCATATCTCTAATCCCCAATGTGACTGGCTAAATGACATCAAAAACATGGTTAGTAATGATCAATACTTTGAGGAAATAGAAGATAAAATGCAGCAAAGAAGTCCTGGAACCTCTAAGAATACTAAGGTGGAAGGTGTGTATTATTACAAGGGACGTATCTTAATTAGTCCCAATTCTAAGGAGCTTCGGTTAACCTTGTTGAGGGAGTTCCACAGTACAGCTATGGGAGGACATTCTGATGCATTGAGAACCTTGCACAGATTAAGGAAGTCATTTCATTGGGTGGGGATGAAGAGAGAGGTACGACAATTTGTTAAAGAATGTGAAATCTACCAGAGGAACAAGTCTGAGAATGTAGCTTACCCGGTTCTTCTTCAACCTTTAACAATACCTAAACAAGTATGGGAGAGTACTTCCATGGATTTCATTGTCGGATTGCCCTTGTGCAGTGGATTTAGTATAATCTATGTGGTGGTGGGTCGCTTAACCAAATACTCCCACCTCTTTGCCCTGAAACATCCTTATTCAGCGAAAGCAGTAGCCCAAGTCTTCTTTGATGGTGTTTTCAAGCACCACGGTATTCCTTCAATAATTATAAGCGATCGGGACGCCGTCTTCACCAGTCAGTTCTGGACTGAAATATTCAAGCTGCAAGGAACCACTTTGGCTCACAATTTGGCTTACCACCCCAAAGTGATGGACAGACAGAGGTAACCAATCGTAGTTTGGAGTGTTATCTCCGTTGTTTTTGTGGACATAAACCTCATGAGTGGGTTAAGTGGCTACCATTAGCAGAGTTTTGGTTTAATTCGACATGGAAGAGTTCCACCCAGATGACCCCATTTGAAGCCTTGTATGGAAGGCCAGCTCCTACTCTTATATCTTATCTATCCTACACCTCTCAAGTAGCAGCAGTGGAAGAAGCATTCTTCACGAGGGAAGTAACTCTTAAACAACTCAGATACAATCTTAACAAGGCTCGAGAGAGGATGCGAAGATATGCTGATGAGCATAGACTGATCGAAAGCTTAAAGGAGATTGGGTCTATTTGAAACTACAGCCGTACCGACAAATCAGTGTAGCAATGAGGAAGACACATAAACTTTCCCCCAAATATTACGGTCCCTACAAAATCCTGGCTCGAATTGGAGAAGTTGCGTACAAATTGGAACTGTCTGAGACTGCTCAAGTATACCATGTCTTCCATGTGTCTCAATTAAAGGAAAAGGTCGGGTCTCGAACTCTAGTCCAGGATTCTCAACCAAGTTACATCGAGGAGCTGATAGATGAGCCAGAGTCCATACTGGATCGCCGGGTGATCAGAGAGCGAAAGGTGTTAGTATCCCAAGTACTGATCAAGTGGCGACAGCGACCGGAGGAAGATGCCACTTGGGAGTCATACTGGGACCTGGTGAAACGTTTCCCTTCATTCGACCTTGAGTCAAGGTCTCGTAATGGGGGAAGGATTGTTAGGAACCAAGGTTGCGAAGTGTCCGGAGCTGGAATAACGAGCCTCGAAGGCTCGAAGGAAGACGAAGGCAACGTTCAAACTGGCGGGGCGAGAGCTTTGAATCTCTTCTGTTGGATGAGGGGCCACTTTGTATCCAACCGTCCATAAAGGAAATGATCGTAGCTGTGGGACGAAACGTTATGAGGCAATCTGAAGCGTCCAAATCAATTCTCTGAAGCGAGCTTGGGGATATAACCGATGGAGCGAGGGAGGCAGCTGCTATCGACGGCCAATGGATCTCCGACAACCAATTACAGTTCCGACGAGCTAACAGAATTTTGTTAGCAGGGCGGGAGAGTATGTTAGAGGAATATTGCCAGCTGCCAGTAGGAGCTATTAATAGTAGCTCGTTTGTAAGAAAAGGGCATCGTTGATCAATAGAGTTTTTTTAGCTCTAATTTTCCCTTTTTCTTTCTTTGGTCTGTAATTTTGTTTCTTCTATTAATGAAATTTCTCTAAGATTTCACCATTGTTGGTGAAATCTAAGCTTTCTTCGTACTTTGATTTTTGGACCTTATCATCTTGTCTAAAATTTTGCCAATTCAACATCAATTTAGGGTTCAAACGATCAGAATCACATTCTAATAAATTGCCGAATATAAAACGCAAGATCAAGAACAGCTTTCACAAATAACAAAAGAACCGAGATCGAAATGGATCGACTCACTGAGATCGAGACCGTGAGCTCGATGACAAAGCTCGGATCTTTGAGAAGTTCGACCGAATCCGACTGAAGAGCCGGCCCTGAGGGGGGGAGAGGGACGAGAGAGATCTGCGATTCTCTGAGTCTGAGAGATCCCAAGGGAGAGAGAGGGACGAGAGAGATCCGAGATTGAAAGTCAGAGAGGGAGAGGGAGCGGCAGCGTTTTTGCTAGGGTTTCTTGCGACATGTGAGTAAAATTAAATAAAAATTATATATGAAAATGGAGGCCAACTAATCGGAGGTTAAATGGGTAAATAAATAAAAAAATTTGGGTATCAATATTATAAAGCATGCGGTTGTCCTCCGGGGCGGGGATATCACGGGGACAAACGTCCCGTCGTCCTTTTTTTTGTGGTATTTTTGCATAAAGAACCATCTATAAATTCCTAATTGCGCGGAATACTGCACTTTTACATCTCTTTCAAAAATAACCCTCGCTTTTGTTGTTTTGCACTTTTGACCCCCCCCAAACAACCCCCACACACGCCCCCTCCCTTTTCCGCTCTCCCCTTGGCTTCTGATCGGATCTTTTTTGGTCCTCCATCTTGATTTTTACCTTGCACGTGTGCACGGGGTTTTCCCCAGTATATATATATACAAGCTCGATTGCGAGTTCACCGAACCGAGTATCATCTTACTTAATGTTGAGTATTTTTCGAGCCGATCCCAAATAGCTCGCGATTCAGCTCGACTCAGTTACACCCCTAACTATAACTTATTT
This sequence comes from Scilla litardierei, assembly GCA_030789695.1. NCBI lineage: Eukaryota > Viridiplantae > Streptophyta > Magnoliopsida > Asparagales > Asparagaceae > Scilla > Scilla litardierei. The sequence goes on along the minus strand of CM061142.1, from coordinate 260,403,463 downwards.
TCAAATCGAATTTAAACAATACAAAATATGCCACAGAAAGACTAAAGAGAACAAAAAGTAGTGTCCATGGTTCATAAACATATGACATGAAGATGAACTTCAAGCTTCTCCATCTATGTTCATTCGCATACTTAGTTCAACTCACCTTTCGCTTCTCCAATATCCAAAAGGGCACCATCAAGTGCTACGTGTCATCCCTAACCAAGATCAAGGGTCATGGCTTGAAGCACATCGCCAGCCACACATGCATTCCCTTTGCTGATCGTGCCACCTCGGCAGGCACCTCGGACATTAACTTGATTAGAACAAATTGCTTCATCCTTCTTGCAGTACATTGTTATCATAATTGTGAACCCAACATATGTTGAATATGAAATTTTGTAAGATATTTATATCAAAAAATATTTGACTTGCAAATGCTTTAAAATGTACAATTAACATGCAAAATGAGCCTTTTGTGCATGAAATCGTTTCAAATAAGTGCAATACCAATAAATTCATATTCTCCTCCAATATAAAGTGATTTAATTTCCCAAAAAAGGATACAATACAATTGTTTAGGAGGAATGCTTCAAATATGTGGTTCATAGTCAACCTTTTCTACATAAATGTGTATTCATGCACTACTGTGGGTACCATCACTAATCAAATAATACCCCTCCCTCACACTGAACTACTAACACCTTTAGCAGTTGAGATCTCTGTAATGCCCTACGTAGCTACTGCACAAGTACTAGAGGGGGGGTGAATAGTACTTTAAAATAATTAAGAAGATAATTCCTAATTATCTTGCAAACTCAACCAACAATGCGGAAATGTAAATATTGACAACAAAGAAAACAATCGCAAACAGACAATTTAATGGGTTCGGATCCACCCAAGTCTCCCCGACTAGTTCCCGGTGATCCTACGTCCCAAACACCCGAATCCCCTCCGGATACTTGAGTTAGAAACTTCTAACTCAAATTTGCACTATGAAATACTTGTAGAAACCTCTACAAGATCAAATCATACACAAATCAAAATGTGACTCCCACAAACCGGGATCACAAACAAACACTCACAACCGAGAGTAAAACACTTACAATATCAAAGTAAATTGAAATAGAAATGCTTACCACAAAATACATATGCCTTGAGTAAAACTTACGAATTAGGGCAAAGAGGATTTTGGGGAAGATGAAGGCACCAAACCCTAGCTCCAAGATATTGACCAGCAATGGAGGCCTAGGCGGATGTTGGTGACCTTGGATCAAGCTCTTGGCTTGGAAGGCTCACAATCAATGAATCTCTCTTTTGAAATAAGAGTGAGGGAGAGATTTAAGTGAGAAATGAAAGAGCTTTGAATGAGGATTAAATGCTTCTCTTGGATTCTCTAAAGATCAATTAATATCGGCCTTGAGTGCTATGAATGCAGCACTCCAAGTATATATAGGATAGAGAAAAGAGAGAGCAAAATTCGTGGCATTTAATACTCCAACGGCTCTATTCTGAAGCAGACTAGTCGGTCAAAGAAGGATCACTGACCGACTAGTTCATCAACTAGTCGGTCGGTCAATCAACATGAACCGACTAAGAGGTGAACAGCCAAAAGAAGTAGTTCAGACAATAGAGAACTAGTCGGTCCAAGAAGACTTGCCAACCGACTAGTTTCACAACTAGTCGGTCGATGAGTGAACTTAGACCGACTAAGAGATGAAATCAAATAGTCTGAATCAAATACAGCTAGTCGGTTTAAGAACAACTTCTGACCGACTAGTTTCTCAACTAGTCGATCGGTCGTTGTGCTTTGACCGACTAACTGTAAACAGTAAGTTAGGCTGAACAGTGGAAGCTCAACTAGTCGGTCTAAGAAGGATTCCTAACCGACTAGTTTCACAACTAGTCGGTCGGTGAACCTTCTTTGACCGACTAACTGTAAACAGTAAGTGAGCTAGAAATTGAGAAGGCATTCTAGTCGGTTCAAGAAGCTTTGCCGACCGACTAGATTACCATCTAGTCGGTTGGTTCTTCTTCTTGAACCAACTAACATGCACAAGAAGCCGTGAATCGAAGCGCGAAGCTTCGGGAAAGTTTGTATGGACTTCTACTAAGATCCTAGCTCTAAGATATGAGCGTTATGAAGATTAAAACGTAAGACCTACTCAAGGCTTAACAATCTATGAAATGAAGCTAGAAGACTATAAATTAAACTTGACGAACCGTCTTCAAAAGCTTCAATCAAATCTTCATGACTTCAATAAAGGTCCTTGAGCTTCAACGAAGCTCCAAGCACATGATCACGCGCTTTGAGAAGTCTCGAGACGTCGCTTTAGATGTTCATAGAAATTTGGCGACGATCTCCATACTTGCGCTCACAAAGAGTTAGTTCACAATATTTATGTTTGTTCATCATCAAAACCCAAAACCGGGGAATCAATACTCAACATTCTCCCCCTTTTTGGTGATGACAAACCAACATAAATAATAATCAAAAATAATGATTCAAAAGAAATTTACTTACTCCCCCTGCATTGATGATACGTTAATTCCAAAATAAATAATAATCATACGCATCAAGCAGACGAGTAAAGTATAAAATGTGAATCAAATATTGAAATATCGGATTTGAAATCCATTTTTATATCTTAACTCCCCCTGAATATAACATATCAAATTAGATTCACGGTAAATTGCTTTGAATTATCATGTCGCACATCGTCATTTAAAATAAAAGCATGGGAGTCGAAGAATACGACCACGGTCCAAATGACACCATAGGAAAATACGAAGTAAATCAAAGCGTGCCAACGAGACCAAAGTCGAAAATCGAAAAATAAAATCATCAAAACTCAAATTAATTTCACGAATTGAGTTATGGAATATACGCTCCAATATCAACATTCTTGATGAATTAAGTGCATGGAAAAAAATTCTATGTTTTCATAGAAATAATTTCTATTAAATCAAGAGTAATCGTCGAGCGACGAAGTCAATATCAGAGAAAAAAATATAATGTGCACAAAAGAAGTAAATGTCAACACAATGTGTATATATATATAACAAAATGGATACATCTGACAACATACATAAACACGATCGAACGATCGGGGCACAAAATACATCATATATCACACCGACATCGAAAAGATCATACAACATAAGTGTAGCATCAACACATCAAAAAATACATCAAAATATCATAACCACCCAAACTATCCTAACCCACACTCTCACTAAAAGATATATCATCCAAAGTGCAAAGGGAGAGTCCTCCAAGCAAGCTCAGGAGGTGGAGGCAGGGTCAGCAGCAGCAGCAGGCTCTGCGGGAGGGGTGGTGGTCACTGGGTCAGCAGGAGTGTCCACAGATGGTAGTGTCGCAACAGGAGTGGCCTCGGGAGCACCAGACGAAGTATCCACCGGAGGAACGGTGGCAGCAGGTGTGCTCTCGGGGCACCGACAGAAGTAGCAGCAGCAGCAGACGACATACCCTATGGGGCACGAGCAGCAACAGAACGAACAAGCTCATGGAGCTCATCCTCATCCATCTCCTCCTCGTCAGAAACAGACGGAGGAACCTCAATGCCTAAGTGAGATGCGATGCGAGCGAGAATCTCCTCAGAGCGAGCACAACGAGACTCCACACGTTTCAACGAACGTGCAAGCTCAGCGCGAGTAGGAGAGGGAGCAGCTGAAGCAGAGGCTAAAGCAGAAGGGGTCGTCCTCTGAACATGACGAAGCGCCGCAAGAGACTTCTTGACGGCCGTCACATTTAGAGGGGGACCAAGGGGACGCTCATCATCGGGAGGAAGAGGGACACCGAAGTGACGGAAGACAAGAGTCAATAGGCACGGGTAAGGAATGTGGGCTGACTTGGTGGCCTTTCGAATACATTCGAAGGAGTCCATCTTGTCAAGAATAATCCGTGCCTAATTGATCTCGCTCCCCATGAAAATAGTGTAAATGAGTTTGAGGAATGGCTGGGAGGGTAAGCTAGATGAGCCGTACTTCGGAAGGAGGCACGACTTCAAGATAAGATTTAGAACCCAGGCATTCAGCTTAAAAAACTTGGATGGGACGCCAATTATGGCGGGAGGGATGACATGGAAAATCTCGGCGAGCATCACCTGATCAAGCTCAGAAATATCGTCAACAGAGATATCGGCAGGAAGAAGGCCAGACGAGGAGACACCTATTAAATCCCCTAAGATTTCTGCCGTGAGGACTATTGGTGTCCCCAAGACAGTCGTCTCAATGGAATGGGTCTCGTCGTACTGACCGCGAACACGGTTCGCATAGAAAAGCTTGACAAGGCAAGGGTACGGGTGTGGATTCGCCTTAGGGTCAAAGCAAAGATAATCGATAAGGCCGGAATGAGAAAGAAGATCGGCTAGTGAGGGAAATCGGAGAACTGAACGAAGTGCTCCAATAACAGAGGACAATGCTCGATACGATTGTATGCCGCGAGACACAACGGGTCATCGCGACATAGCGAAATATCTACACCGCCAACTGGCATGGGAGCCTTCCCCTTAGGCTGACGGGTGCTAGATTGGGGTGGAGGAGTAGGATCCCTATGGGTAGGCTCGGTCTTAGGGATATATTCCGTGTCGGAATCAGAATCAGCAGGAGGAGTGGGAGCACGGAATGAAGCTGGAGACACTGGCTGTTTCCTAGGCTTAGGCTGAGATCTAGGCTTGGCGATCGCCGTCCTCTTCTTCTTAAGAGGAGGCGAAGACGACGAAGGATGGGAAGATTTCCATCGGCGTTTGGGTTGCGGAGGGTCCGTAGGAGGCGACTCTACAGTCATAGGTGACGGACTCGAGGGTCGGATGGGTATTCGTATCTTCGCCATAATCGTGACGAGACAACACAATCAAACTAGATCGACGACAAACTGAAACCCTAGGCCGAACCCTAAGCCGAACTGAAATCGATGAAAATTGACCTAGATGGAAACCCTAAGCGCAAGAGAGGAGAGAGAAGTTACCCTAGGAGGAAGATGGGAGAGATCCACGGCCGGAGATGGTCGGAAAACGGCCGGAATCGACGGCGGGAGAGGAGGAAGTCGAAGGGTTTTTGAGCTGGGAGAGGAAATCGCACCGACTGGAGAGAGAATTAGTCGGTTAGGGGCTTAATAAAACGATTGGAAGTCGAAAAGACAAAGCAGTCCCCGATGCATTTAGTCGGTCACAGTTCAAGCGCTGACCGACTAGATGACGATCTAGTCGGTCGGCCAATGAGCTTGAACCGACTAAGTGCAAACAGTAACTGAAGCCAAAATTAGGGCTTGAGTTAGTCGGTCTGAGTTCATTCACTGACCGACTAGAACGCAATCTAGTCGGTCGGTCAATGAACATGAACCGACTAACAGAGTTCAAAAATTTGAAATTTCGAAATTTTGAGTTCTCTCCTAATCGCACTTGGACGAAACATCGTAACACTCTCATTAATCATTATACTACCCCATTAAACATCGAAAAATCTTAAATACGACATTCATAAATATTTCGAGCATAAATTCCGAAAATTCAACTAAAAATCCAGAAAATTTCAACAATTCTAGCATGAGCAAATATAAACAAAATTTAATAGCATGCAAGATTATTGAAACATATGAATCCTAAATCTCGGATTCATCCATAATCTCCAATTCTCGACGCAACCGCACAAAGGAGTCTTCCTTGAGTGGTTTCGTGAAAATATCGGCGATTTGCTTCTGGGTTTCAACGTACACTAATATGATGTCCTTTTTAGCAACATGATCATCAAGGAAATGGTGACGGACATCTATGTGTTTAGAATGGGAATGGTGTATCGGATTCTTAGAGAGACATATTGCACTTTGGTTGTCCACCATGATAGGGCAAGTATCACAGTTTATACCAAAGTCTTTAAGTGTGTGTCTCATCCAAAGAACCTGAGCACACGCGGCACCAGCGGCAATATATTCCGCCTCGGTGGTTGAAAGTGATACGGAATTCTGCTTCTTGGAAAACCAAGAGACAAGAGAATTTCCTATAAAATGGCAAGTGCCACTAGTACTTTTCCTGTCGAATTTGCATCCCCCATAATCTGCGTCACTATATGAGATTAACTCATATGTGCTATACTTTGGATAAAGTAATCCAATGTTAAGTGTGTAACTTAGATGACGGAAAATACGTTTTACCGCTACTAAGTGAGATTCCTTAGGTTGAGACTGATAACGAGCACATACACATACGGCAAACATAATATCGGGCCTACTTGCGGTAAGATATAGTAAACTACCTATCATACCTCGATATAGACGAATGTCTACATCTTTGCCACCCGTATCTTTATCAAGATGTGTAGTAGTGCTCATTGGAGTCTTCTTCCTGGAGGCATTCTCCATTCCAAATCGCTTTAGCAACTCCACCGTGTACTTCGTTTGGTGGATGAAGATTGCATCATTCATTTGGTGAATTTGGATACCTAAGAAATACTAGAGCTCACTCATGTGGCTCATCTCAAATTGATCCTTCATCACATTAGAAAACTCTTCGCAAAGAGTGAAGTTAGTAGCACCAAAAATGATATCATCAACATAAATTTGAACTAAAATTATATCATTATTCAAATACTTAACAAATAATGTAGAATCAACTTCTCCCATTTTAAAACCTAAATCCAAAAGAAAATTCTTTAAACGGTCATACCAAGCTCGAGGAGCTTGTCTCAAACCGTAAAGTGCTTTCTTAAGTTTGAAAACGTGATTTGGAAAATTTTCATTTATAAAACCCGGAGGTTGAGAGACATAAACTTCCTCAATAACATCTCCGTTTAAAAACGCACTTTTTACATCCATTTGAAAGAGTTTAAAATCTTTATGGCATGCAAAAGATAACAATAATCTAATAGATTCTAATTTAGCTACCGGAGCAAAGGATTCTTCGAAATCAATACCTTCCTCTTGCCGATAGCCTTGAGCTACTAACCGAGCTTTGTTCCGGACGACGATTTGGTTTTCGTCGGTCTTGTTCTTGAAAATCAACTTCGTTCCTATAACGGTGTGGTTCTTCGATGGCAATGGAACAAGCTCCCAAACTTCATTCCTCTCGAATTGAATGAGTTCCTCCTCCATGGCTAAGATCCAAGCACTATCTTCGCATGCTTCGTTAATATTCTTTGGCTCTATCGAGGAGGCAAAGGCACAATGAGCGAAGCAGTTGACTTGAGATCTCGTCTTGACACTATCAAGGATGTTGCCAATGACTTGCTCATGAGGATGGTCACGAACGGTATGAAGCCGTTTGGGAATTCCCTGATCACTAGGAACATTCTCAAAAGATTCATTAGTAGGGTTAGTAACATTAGAATCAATAGAATTAGAATTACCAATAGAATCACATAGGACATCCATGGAGTCATCATCATTAGTAATTCTAGTAGGGACAAAACCTTCATTAAATGAAACATGAAGCGATTCCTCGATCGTTGAGGTTCGTTTGTTGTATATCCGGTAGGCTTTGCTACGGGAGGAATACCCAACAAATATCCCCTCATCGGATCTTGGATCAAATTTGTCCAAACTACCATACGTGTTTTTAATAAAACATTTTGCACCGAAAACTCAAAAAATGTTTAACTTGAGGCAATCTACCAAACAACAATTCATAACAAGTTTGTTTGGTGCCGGGCCTCAAAAGTATCCTATTAAGCACATAGCAAGCGGTATGTACCGCTTCCGCCCAAAATTGATGGCCAAGTTGGCTATCATCAAGCATAGTGCGAGCACATTCCACTAGCGTCCTATTCTTTCTCTCAACAACACCATTTTGAGGAGGTGCGCGAGGGAATGAAAAGGTGTGAGTAATACCGACTTCATCACAAAAATTTGAGAAAGACTCATTCCCAAATTCCCCTCCATGATCACAACGAATAGTGACAATGGTGGTTCCAATGAGATTTTGTACTTTCTTAACAAATATTGTGAAGTTTTCAAAAGCATCATTTTTATTACTTAAGGAAAATACCTAAGTAAATCTAGAAAAGTCATCAACGATGACATTTCTGTATCGTGCATTTCCTAATGAAGCAACTCTAGTTGGCCCAAAAAGATTTAGATGTAATTGTAATGCACTGCTAAGCTACTGCACAAGTACTAGAGAGGGGGTGAATAATACTTTAAAATAATTAAGAAGATAATTCCTAACTATCTTGCAAACTCTACCAATTAATGCGGAAATGCGGAAATGTAAATATTGACATAAAGAAACAATCGCAAACACACGATAGTACTGGGTTCGGATCCACCCAAGTCTCCCCGACTTGTTCCCGGTGATCCTACGTCCCAACCACCCAGATCCCCTCCGGATACTTGAGTTAGAAACCCTAACTCAAGATTTGCACTATGAAATTCTTGTAGAAAACCTCTACAAGATCAAATCGTACACAAATCGAAATGTGACTCCCACAACCCGGGATCACAAACAAACTCTCACAACCGAGAGTGAAACACTTACAATATCAAAGTAAATTGAAATAGAAATTGCTTACTGATAAAATCCTATGCCTGGAGTATAACTTACGATTTAGGGCAAAACGGATTTTGGGGAAGATAAAGAGGCACCAAACCCTAGCTCCAAGTAGAAGATCAGCGATGGAGAGCTATGAGGTTGTTGGTGACCTAGAATCAAGCACTTGGCTTGGAAGGCTCACAATCAATGAATCTCTCTTTTGAAATAAGAGTGAGGGAGAGATTCTTGAATGGAAATGAATGAGCTTTAAATGAGATTGAATGATTTCTCTTTGATCTCTAAACTTCTCTTAAAATCAGCCTTGAGTGCAATGAATGCAGCACACCAAGTATTTATAGGCTAGAGGAAAGAGAGAGAGAGAGAGAGAGAGAGAGAGAGAGAGAGAGAGAGAGAGAGAGAGAGAGAGAGAGAGAGAGAGAGAGAGAGAGAGAGAGAGAGAGAGAGAGAGAGAGACGTTTCAGTTAAAGCTCCAACGGCTCTATTCTGAACCAAACTAGTCGGTCAAAGAACAACCACCGACCGACTAGTTCATCAACTAGTCGGTCGGTCAAACAGCATGAACCGACTAAGAGGTGAATAGTGAATAGATGAAGTTTCAGACTTAAAGAACTAGTCGGTCCAAGAAGACTTGCCAACCGACTAGTTTCACAACTAGTCGGTCGGTGAGTGAACTTAGACCGACTAAGAGATAAAACAAATAGTCTGAGTACAAATTGAATTAGTCGGTCCAAGAACAAATGTTGACCGACTAGTTCATCAACTAGTCGGTCGCCAAAAGTACATAGACCGACTAACGATAAACAGTAACTTGGCATGTTCAGGGAAAGCTCAACTAGTCGGTCTAAGAAGCATCACTGACCGACTAGTTCACCAACTAGTCGATCGGTGAGTCAACGTAGACCGACTAACTGTAAACAATAAAGAGCTTAGAATTGAGAAGGCAAACTAGTCGGTCCAAGAAGCATTACCGACCGACTAGATCACCATCTAGTCGGTTGGTTCTTCTTCTTGAACCAACTAACATGCACAAGAAGTCGCGAATCGAAGCGCGAAGCTTCGGAAAAGTTCGAATGGACTTCTACTAAGATCCTAGCTCTAAGATAGGAGCGTTATGAAGATAAAAACGTAAGACCTACTCAAGGCTTAACATTCTACGGAACGAAGCTAAAAGACTATAAATTAAACATGACGAACCGTCTTCGAAAGCTTCGATCCGAATCTTCATGACTTCTAAAATGGTCCAAAAGCTTCAAGAAGCTTTATGCATACGATCACGCGCTTTGAGAAGTCTTGAGACGTCGCTTTAGATGTTCATATGAATTTGGCGACGATCTCCATAACTGCGCTCACAGAGAGTTAGTTCACGATATATTTATGTTTGTTCATCATCCAAAACCAAATCCGGGGAGTCCAATATCCAACATTCTCCCCCTTTTTGGTGATGACAAACCAACACAAATAATAATCAAAAATAATGATTCAAATGTAATTTACTTACTCCCCCTGCATTGATGACAAGTTAATTCCAAAATGAATAATAATAATACGCATCAAGCAGACGAGTAAAGTATAAAAAAGAGAATCCATTATTGAAATATCGGATTTGAAATCCAATTTTTATATCTTAACTCCACCTGAATCTAACATATCAAATTAGATTCTTGGAAAAATGCTTTAAATTATCATTTAGCTCATCGTCATTATTATATCTCTCCCCCTTTGGCATAAGCAAAAAGAGCGGGAGGAGATTAACGACAACAACAATGGTTTCAAATAAAAGCACGGGAGTCGTAGAATACGACCACGGTCCAAATGACACATGTTACGACCTAAAGATCGTAAGAGTCCGACCCCCACCCGGATCCGCTGATATACCCCATTGACTCCCCCCTGGGTGAAAGGGCCCCCACCCTGGAAGACCGAGGCTATGCAGGAACGGGCGTGCCTCGCAGCACTCCCCCCACCCGGCCGAGGCGCGCAACCGTAGTTGCTCGGCCCGCCGGGAGCAAAGCGCGTGGGTAGCCCCCGGACAGTACCGTCGGACAGGCTGACACGGTCATGAGCGTACCCCACCGTTCCAGCAGCCCATAACCCGCGATCGACAAGGAGGCGCGGCCGGGCCGAACAGCCCTCGAGCCGGTCGACCTGGCCGGCCCCCATGAACCGCGGCGCCTAGAATAACATAGCCAGACCTATATAGTTCTCCACCAACGACAAACGACCTACGATAAGGGCACGACTGACACATACGTCACCCGATCGTCTGACAAAGCGCCCCCTGACGGCCGAGCCGACTGACAGTTAATGCTTTCGGCCCTGACATCCCGACAAAGGCACCCGCTGGCCGTTGCACCGCCTGACAAAAGGCAGGTCAGACACTCCTGTTCCCGACGTCCTAGTCTGAAGCTTCCGCTGACAACCGATCCAGCTCAGCATGTTTAGTCAGCATGCCAGATCAGCCCCCATCTAGTCACCTCCCGTCAGGTATAAATACCCCCTCACCACCTACGGAGAGGGGGTTGGAAAATTCTCTCTCAATCTCTCATTCACACACGAGAACAAAGGTCGTCCATATCTTTGTTCTCCCACTTATAGCTCGCCACGAGCGGTCGACACACCGTTAGTCCGACCGGCGTGTCTAGCCCCTGTTTTAAGTCCTATTACTGACTTAGGCATCGGAGGGGCTAAGGGTTGAACCCTAACCCCGCCCTTCTGACGAGTTGTTCGTGCTGCAGGAAAGCTCTCCCCTTGGCCAACGTCAGCGTCGGCCTCCTGCCATCCAACCTGCCTCAGCCGCATCCGGTGAGATTCGACCCCGTGATCACCAACGGCGACAAGTCCAACTTCTTCACCCCACTAATCACTTGTAAAACAGCCTAACTAAACCCTCTTCTCTATATAACCACCGTGCCCTTGGTTCTCCATAATACAAATTCATTGTACGTGAGTTCCACCTCGTAACAATTGGCGCCGTCTGTGGGAACGAAGGGTCACACCCATGTTTGACTCCATGCCGATCTCTCGGAACCCTGACCACGGCAAAGATCCCGTGGGTCAGGAACCGCTCTCTCTACTAATCACCCCGGCGTCCGACCCCCTTCTGGGGATGGGCACCGAAACTGAACATACTTCGGCCCACGCCGTCCTGAAGAGCTTCGAGGCCGTCACTCAGGCCAGGGGAGGCTATCCGACGGCGGGAACGGAGCCTCCGCCCGGCCCCTCGGAGCCCCAGAACGTGAGGCGGAATCTCCACCCTCAGTTCGAGGAGGAGGGGTAGAACAGGGGGCTCGCCGAGGAGATTGCGGCCCAGCAAAGGCTCCTGGAAGAGGAGATGGAAGTTGCGCGGCGGTGGAGGCGCCTGGGGAGGCGGCCGTCGTGCAAAGGCGTTTGGACGAAGCGGCCGAGACCGCCCGAAGGGCCTACCAGGACGAAGAGGCCGCTCGCCGCCAACTCCGCCTCATCGTCGCAGAGCGCGAGAGGCTAAGTAGAGAGAATAGGAGCAACCGAGAAATCCTGGACGAGACGGCGACGGGTCGGTGGCTCGGGGACGGGCGGGACCCATTGCTGACCAGGTCCCCACCCGGAGGAGGCAGCCCGCATCGCCTGCACCACCCCTCCGATTCCCTGCACGAGGAAGCCGTTTGTCGACAACTACGCTTCCTCACCGCCGAGTGCGAAAGGCTTCTTCGGGAGAATCAAGAACGGATGGAGGCCCAAGGAGAGCTGGCAGGGAGGCGCTGGCGCTGGGAGAACCGTAGCCCGCAACCCGTCGAATCCTCGGCCCAAGGAAGGAGCCCCGCCAGACGACCGTCGGGCTACTCCCCGGGGCCGGAGGACCGTCGGCGGCCGAGGCGCGACCGAAGCCAGACCCCCGAGTGGCGGAGAGGGGATGCGCCAGATCCCCCTACCTATCCGGAGGAGGCCACGCCGCTTGCACGGTGGATCACGTCCGCCCCAAGGCCCATAAGGTTCAAACCCCCTCACTTGGCCACGTATAATGAGAGAGGCGACCCCCTCACGCACGTGCAGCAATACCGGGGGGCGATGGAGGCGTAGGATGTGGATGAGGCGTTCCTATGCCGACATTTCTCCCAAAGCCTGAGTGACACCGCGTTAGACTGGTACTTTGGCTTGCCCGCGAGATCCGTTGGGAGCTTTGGCGAGCTGTCCCACAAGTTCTGCCAAGAGCTCCAGGCCGGGCGGACGAAAAGGAAGCCCTTAGACTATCTCAGCATGATAGTCCAAGGGGAGGGAGAGATAACGGGCAGATACCTCCACCGCTTTCAGGAGGAGAGACGGGCGGTGGTGACATTCGGCGATGAGGTGCTTATGCTGGCCTTCAAAACGGGGTTGCGGACTCGGAGCCTCTATAAATCCCTGCTCCGGGATCCGCCGACCGACTATGAGGCGTTGGTCGCTATGGCGGAGAGGCACGCGTTGGCCGAAGAGACTCTCGGCGCAAAGGTCCTATTCCCCCCGGCGAAACCATCCCAAGGCAAACCCCGGTCACACCCACGGCCGAGGCAAGAAGAGGGGCACCGAGGTCGCGACCAGCTGGCCCGACCAAGGCGGGAACTGCCGGGGCCTCGCCCACAAGATCGCCCTGGCCCGGTGCGCGAGTTTGCTCCGGCGCAAGGGCTCCCTCGAGTCGTCCCAAGACAAGAAGGCCCCCTACGGGCACATTACACGCAACTCAATGCCCCCATGATGGAGGTGCTGGCCGCGGCAACAAGGGCCGGGTTACTGCCGGAGCCTCCCCGGGAGATGAGGTCGGATCCGGCGAAGCGGGACCCCCGAAGATACTGCCGTTATCACCGGGACCATGGTCACGACACCGACCGTTGTTACACTCTTAAAAGAGAGATCGAGCGACTAATCCAGGCGGGCCACTTGGGAAACTTCGTCGCGGGCAGGCGGGTAGCAGAAGGAGAGAGCCCCCTCGGAGGAGGGGGGACTGGAACCGCCGGCGAACCGAGATCAGGGGGAGCCACGCCCCCCGGGGGCGGTTATGCGAATTGAGATGATAACTGGGGGGCCTTTCCCAGCGGGGCAGACGCCCGCGATCCCGGGGGCCGGTGCCCGATAGGTGATGGTGGCGGGTGCCGGTCGCCGACCGAAGCGAAGAAGGACACACCGACCCCCTATCACCTTTACCGAGGGAGACCGGCAGGAGGTGGGGAGCCAGAACAATGACGCCCTCGTCGTCGAGGCTCGGATCGGGGTGGCTGTAGTTGGCCGGCTCCTAATTGACACCGGTAGCTCCTGCGACATCCTGTTCCTGTCAACGGTCGAGAGGATGGGGTGGGGGAGTGCAGACCTAGAGCCCTGCGCGGGCCCCGTTGCTGGCTTCACCGGCCATACGATCCCCACCATGGGGACGATCACCCTGCCCATGACTCTGGGGGAGGAACCGAGGGTCGTCACCAGGGGGACGCGTTTCGTCATCGTCGACGTCGCGTCGGCGTATAACAGAATCATAGGGCGTCCATACATGACGGCCATCGAGGCACTCCCCAGCCTGCAACACCAGATGATAAAGTTCCGGACACCGCGGGGGGGTGGGACAGGTGCAGGGAGGCCGGGAGGTGCCCGGGGACCACGACCGTACCCATCCCAGCGTAGGAGCCCGAGGCTGGCCCTGACGGCTCTCATCCCTGACGAGAGGGAGGACTTCTGCGACCAGCGGCCGACCCCGGCCGAGGAAGTGGAAGAGGTCCCAGTGGCCTCGGATGAAGAGAGAACCGTCTCCATCGGGACAAAACTCCCGGCCGCCTTGAGGACGGCCCTCGTCGCCTTGCTCCGGGAAAATGCGGACATATTCGCATGGTCACCTGCCGACATGCCTGGGGTTGACCCGACGGTAATCTCCCACAGGTTGAATGCGGACCCAGAAGCCCGACCTGTCCGACAGAAGAAGAGAAGTGCGGGGGGCGAAAAGAAGAGGGCAGCCGAGGAAGAAGTAGAGCGGCTCCTTGAAGCCAAACTTGTTCGGCCGGTGGACTACCCCGACTGGCTCGCCAACGTCGTTCTGGTGAAGAAGCCCAGTGGAAAGTGGCGCATGTGCGTCGACTTCACCGACCTCAACAAGGTATGCCCGAAGGACAGCTTCCCCCTACCCAGGATCGACTACTTGGTGGACCAGGCGTCCGGCTATGAGTTGTTAAGCTTTATGGACGCCTTCTCGGGATACAACCAGATACCGATGGCGGAGGAGGATGAGGAGAAGACGTCTTTTGTCACCGATAAGGGCACCTTCTGTTACACCAAGATGCCCTTTGGACTGAAGAACGCCGGGGCGACTTATCAACGGATGGTAGACCAAATATTCAGCCCTCAGGTGGGGCGAAACTTGGAGGTCTACATCGACGACATGCTGGTAAATAGTAGAAGGGCCCCCGACCACCTCGCCGACTTGCAGGAAACTTTCCAAAGGGTCCACCGGTACAACCTGAGGCTAAACCCCGCAAAGTGTATCTTTGGCGTGCAGTCGGAAAAATTCCTGGGCTTCATGATAATGAAGCGGGGGATCGAGGTGAACCCCGACAAGGTGACGGCCCTCATCGGTATGGCGGAGCCCCGGACGATCCGGGACTTGCAGCGACTGAACGACCGGATCGCTGCTCTGGGGCGATTCCTGTCGAAATCTGCGGAGAAATCGCTCCCCTTCTTCAGGGTCTTGCGCACAGCCTTTAGCGAAGCTAAAGACAAAAGGAAGGTGATCCCGTGGGACGACGACTGTGCACGGGCGTTCGCGGAGCTGAAAGCTTACCTACAGAGCCCACCGCTCCTCGCACGGCCGGAGGAAGGCGAACCCCTAGGGTTGTACTTGGCGACCAACGAGGAGGCCGTTAGCTCCGTCCTAATCAAGGAGGAAGGAGGGGTGCAGCGCCCTGTTTACTATGCCAGCCGGATCCTCCGGGAGGCGGAGACTCGTTACAGCCCTATCGAGAAAGCCGCCTACTGCCTAATCACCACAGCCCGGAAGCTCCTACTCTACTTCCAGGCCCACCCCATAACCGTCCACACCGACATGCCCCTCGAAAATAACCTGAAAAGACTGGAGCGGTCAGGGAGGATGCTCAACTGGAGCGTCGAGCTCAGCGAGTTCGACATAACGTACAAAGCCCGGATGGCGATCAAAGGCCAGGCGCTGGCCGACTTCGTGGTGGAATGCACCACGGAAGTCCTGCCGGGGGACCGGACAGAGCTCCCATCGGCGACCGCGTCCCCGCGGGGGACCAAGGGGGGCGAACCCTCAGCGCCCTCCCAAATGACCGCGGTCGAATTGTGGACCATCCACGTCGACGGCTCCGCGACGGGGTCCGGGACAGGAGCGGGTATCGTCATTCAGACCCCTGACGGATGCTCGTTGGAATACGCCCTACGCTTCAGCTTCCCGGCAACCAATAATGTCGCGGAGTATGAAGCCGCGGTTAACGGGTTGAAACTCGCTAGGGCGGTGGGGGCGACGAACGTGTTGCTCCTAAGTGACTCCCGTCTCGTCATCCAACAGATCCTGGGGAGCTTCGAGGCCCGAGAGGAGACAATGAAGCGGTATCTGAGGCGCATCCAGATCGAACTCCGTAAGTTCAAGAAAGCGAACGTCCGGCACCTGCCCCGCTCCAACAACCTCCGGGCGGACGCCCTGTCTAAGCTGGCTTCCTCCTCGGCGGCCAAGATGGGGAAGGCCATCTACGTCGAAAGCCTATTGACGCCAACCATTGACGAAGGAGAACTGATGTGCATGGGCACGATGACGTCATGGATGACCCCCATTATGAAGTACTTGGAGACGAGGGAACTACTCGAGGAGCGGATGCTGGCTAAACAGGTGGAAAGGCGGGCCCTGTCATTCGTGCTCCTCGACGGAGTGATGTACCACCGCCGCCGTGCCAATTTCGACGTCCTGCCCTACCTGAAATGCTTGGGCCCGGAGCAGGCTGAGCAAGTCATCCGCGAGGTACACGAAGGCTTCTGCGGAAACCACCATGGCGGGCGCACCATCGCCCACAAAATAATGCGCCAAGGATACTACTGGCCGACGATGATCCGAGATGCAGTACAGTACGTCAAAAAGTGCGAGGCGTGCCAGAAGTTCTGCCGACGGACGACTGCACCTCCGGCAACCTGATGCCCATCGTGAGCCCGATCCCCTTCGCCAAGTGGGGAATCGACATCATGGGGCCTTTCCCAAAGGCCTCCGGGGGAAGGAAATATCTAGTCGTCGCCGTGGACTACTTCACAAAGTGGGTAGAAGCAAAGCCGCTGGCGCGAATCGCCTGGACGGACATGAAGGGCTTCATCTGGCAATCCATCATATGCCGCTTCGGGATTCCCCGCTCCATAGTCACGGACAACGGAAAGCAGTTCGATTGCGAAGGCTTCCGCGACTTCTGCTCGGGCTGGGGGATCAAACTCCAGTTCGCGTCAGTCGCCCACCCACAGTGCAACGGAATGGCGGAAGTCGCGAATAAATGTATCTTGAACCCAATGAAGAAGAAGGTGGACGCCGCCCTGGGGGCATGGGTCGACGAGCTGCCGGGAATCCTATGGTCCTATCGTACCACCCACAAGGCCTCGACCGGAGAAAGTCCCTTCATGCTAGCATACGGATCGGAGGCGGTCGTTCCTGTGGAGATCGGCGAAGAGACACTCCGGCTAAAGCTCTTCGACGAAGAAATCAACGGAGAAGGACTCGGCCTCAGTCTTGAGTTGATAGACGAGGTAAGAGACCGGGCCCTGACCAGCCTCGTCAAACACATCCAGAGGATGGCACGGTATTACGACTCCCGGGTGAAGCCGCGAACTTTCAGGATCGGCGATTTGGTCCTCCGAGATGCCACCTTCCGCCCCGAGACTGCACGACGGGGAAAGCTGGCCGCTAAATGGGAAGGGCCCTACACGGTCGTCGATATTGTCGGACCAGCCACATACATCCTGGCTACCCCCGAAGGGAGCGAACTGGCCCACCCTTGGAACGTAAAGCATCTGCTAAAATTCTACCAATAGTTGTGAGTTTTTCTTTTTTACGTGCAATATACACGTCTACCCGTTTTTCCCAACATTGTTGTTCCTACACAAGTTTTGCAGTTCGCAAAACCTCCGAACCTCTGGGGCATGGCCAACCCTAGCCACCCAAACCAGAGAAGGGCACGAGCCGGGCTACGCGCCCGCTCCCCCCCAAGACCTCTGGGGCAGGACCAACCCTAGCCACCCAAACCAGAGAAGGGCACGGGCCGGGCTACGCGCCTGCTCCCCCCCTCAAGACCTCTGGGGCAGGGCCAACCCTAGCCACCCAAACCAGAGAAGGGCACGGGCCGGGCTACGTGCCCGCTTCTGAAGGATCCTGCCAAAACAGAGTTAGGATGGATAATATGAAGTTTAGACTTACGCTTGCGTATGCGGCACGGTAGTCTACGAACTTCGCCTTCGGATTCGCCACGACGGATCGAGTCTTCTCACGAACGGAGTAAGGCTACTAAATCCACAATCTAAATCTCTACTTTAGATTAAGAACTTGGATAAAGAAAGAGAGGAAGCATTTCGGCAGAGCTTCGCTAGGATGAAAATGCATGCAAGAATGCCATGCAAAAAGTGTAAGAAATGGCTTACCCTTGGGTCTTATTTATAGCCCCCAAGGTAGTTATTTTAGGGTAAATTGTTCCTTTGGAACAATTTAACTAAGGTGTACCATGATACATGGCACATTATAAGCTTAAGTTGTACCATATGCATGGTACAATATAAGCTTAAGATATTCCCCCTTTATTAGCCATATGTCGCATGCACTTATGCATATATAATGTGACTTTCCTACTCATCCAGAGATCCTCTCCGCAAGGGAACAGATTCCCTTTGCACACGACTTCGTGTACGCGACGTTCGAGGTCCGTATTCCCTCGTACATCCCCCACAAGGGTGTACAAACGTCTTCCATATCCAACATCTCCCACTCACACTTGAGGGGATTGTAAGAGAACGTCTTTCTCTTAGTTCTTTCATCTATCATACCGAGAAATAGACCGTGCGACCGTCATGCGCGTAGAGTCTGTTGTTGTGCACTTGTTAGAGATACACAACGACCTCGAAGGTGCAAAGTTGAGTAGTTCAACGCATGCTTTACCCTAGATTATTTCTTCACATTTCTTATACTTTATATTCAACAATTGAATCCCATCTGGATTACAATTGGCTGGCCAGCTTTGAATCATTTAAAGTCCAAATGTGAATATGAAATCAATCTTCCTCTTCTTGCGAACCTTTTGATCTTGACTTGATTCGCTTTTCTAACGTGCCCCGCCGAGCCGAATTACCATAGCCCATTAGCAACACGCTAAGATAGCGATCATCTCGTCAAATCTAAAGGAACCAATTGGAGTCCTTGAGGGTAAGAGTTAAGACCCATATGGCCTTTGAGTCTCACATAATAGCAAACACTATTGCTACTAACTCAGTGGTCGAAATGCATACGTGGTATGAACACGTATTACAACATCACTCCTTTCCCAGGGAGAGTATGTCTTAATGATGTTGTACAGATGAAAGATCAGACACCACAGTGCCTATCTTTTGAGTCCCCTTACTACTCAGGAAATATTCCCGGACTCTCATCCTGCATAAGACAGATAGGATTAAAAAATCCAATGAGATCTTTTTATCCTTGTGATACAGATCTCAGATCTTTTGTAAGCATCCATATGATGCAGATCTTTCATTCGACTATCTTTGTTAAAGTCATGACTCTAAATCATTCGTCTAATGATTTTGACTTTAAACTAGTCTCATCTCTATCTTATCCATCTGATAAGATAAGGCGGTTGCTCATGTGAGAAAGCCAACCTTAATCTGTCCGACATACACACAATTCAGCTGAGATTTCAAAAATGTACACAAACATTTCTTTAAGAAATTCATATGCAATGAAAAAGAACTTATTCTTTTATTAAATTTGATCTTTCTCGGCATGGGAATATATATTGGTACAACTCAGCTCTTACGCAATCCTTGGGATGATAAGTGTTTATAAAACACATTTCTGGGGATCGCTTTCGTAAGCTGATCCTTTATCATCTCATGCGTAGATATGTACCTTATGTCTACCTTCTTGGTTTTATCATAGTCTTTTGCAAATCTGCAGTTCCTTTAAGATACTGCATTATCCTCTTAACCGCTTTCCAGTGTTCTTGCCCTGGGTTGGATGGGTAACGACTTACCATTCCAACGGCAAAACAGATGTCCGGTCTTGTATGCATCATAGCGTACATAAGACTATCAACTGTACTGGAATATGGAACTTTTTCCATAATTTCCTTTTCCTTTTGGTTCTTTGGACATGATTTCAGATATAAATTATCGCATCTGCTTATATGAGTATCAATTGGACTTGCCATCCTACATATTAAACCGTTCTAGAACCTTCTTAATATAAGTCTCTTGTGAAGGAGAAAGAAGTTTCTTTGAACGATTCCTTGAAATCTTAATTCCAAGGATATATGTGGCTTCCCCAAGTCTTTCATCTCAAAACTGATGAAAGTCAAGCCTTGATATCCATCACAAAGCCCTTGTCATTTCTGGTTATTAAAATGTCATCTACATATAGAGACATAATAACATGCTTGCTTTTAAATCCTCTTGATATATACGCAGTTATCTTCATCAAGCATGGAAAATCCATTTGATAAGACAACTTCTTGAAATCGTATATACCATTGCCTCGAGGATTATTTAAGACTATATATGGACTTACGAAGTTTACAAACCTTATGTTCGTTTCCTTCTTTTACAAACCCTGTTGGTTGTTCCATATAGATCTCCTCGTCCAATTCTCCATTGAGAAAGGCATTCTTTACATCCATCTGATGTAGTTTGAGGTTTAAGCAAGCTACCATTGCCAGAATCATGCGAATCGAGGTAAAACGCACAACAGGTGAGAATGTCTCTTCGTAGTCTATCCCTTCCTGTTGCGTAAAACCTTTCGCGACAAGGCGAGCTTTATATCTATCTTATAGAGCCATTAGCCTTATGCTTGATCTTGAGAACCCATTTGTTCCCAATTGCTCTACGTCCTCTGGGTAAGTTAACTAAGTCCCAGACTTGGTTAACTTTCATGGATTTCAATTCCTCCTTCATCGCTTCCATCCATTTGTCTTTTGCAGGGCATGATACGGCATATTTGAGATTCTTCAAGTCCTTGTTGACTCGAATTTAGATCAATTCTAATATCACTCCCACTTGAAATGTCGTTAGAATTGCTCCCACTTGGATCATTATTCCCGTATGGAATAGGATAATCGTCATTCGTATAATCCATTGGTGAAGGTTGAAAAGTATTTTCGTTTTCACCAAGAATTCTCCCACTCGAATGAGGTAATCCTTCTTGATCATAAATCTCAAATAGAGATAAGTCCTGACTTATCTCGCCCTGTCTTGGAAAACTCGTTTTCCAAGAAAGTGACATCCCTCGACTCAAACTCAATTAGCCCACCATTGTTTTCTTGACTAACAAAAACATAACCTTTGGAGTTTTCTGCGTATCGTATAAAGATACGTTTCCTTCCCCTTGGCCCAAGTTTGCCATACTTATGGGAGGAAATATGTGCGTTGAATGCACAAACTCAAGGTTTCAAAAATGTTTAAGTCAGGAGACCTTTGGTTCCACAACTCATAAGGAGTGGAGCTAACTGATTTCGAGGGTACGCGGTTTAAAATGAAAACGGCCGTCAATAATGCATCACCCCAAAAGGTGATTGGCAAGTTAGCTTGAGCCATTATTGAACGGACCATTTCCATTAAAAATCCTATTTCTCCTTTATGCAACACCGTTTTGTTGAGGAGTATAAGGCATAGTTACCTGATGTACTATGCCTTTGTCATCACAAAGTTCCTTAAAACTTGTTGATTGATATTCACCGCCCCTATCGGTTCACAAGATCTTAATTTTGCGATCTAATTGATTCACCACTAAACTCATATAGTTTTTAAAGCAAGCCAAAGCTTCACTTTTGTGGGATATCAAAATAGATATGTCCGAATCGGGTGAAATCATCAATAAAAGTGATGAAATAGGACTTTCCGCGTCTTGTCTAGACATTTATCGGACCACATATGTCCGAATGGATAAGCTGTAATGGAACCTCGGCCCTTGTGCCGGTTCCAAACGGCTTGCGATAAGATTTCCCCATAAGGCAATGTTCACAGGTCGACATTTCAACCTTTGAAACATTGGATAGAAGGCCACGTTTGGTTAATCTATCCATACGCGTTGGTCCAATATGACCAAGCCTTGTGTGCCAACAAATTATATTAGACTCATTAGTCAAAGAATTTGTCACAAGGAAATGAGAAATCATACATTGTACTTATTACAATGAATCCTTTAAATACATAACCCAGAACCAATAAAGGAATTATTATTACAAAATAGGTCCATATTACAATCATGAAGGAACCAGCTATAACCAAGACCCATTAAATTGACCACAGTTATAATATTCCTTTGAATATATGGAATGAAGAGAACATCATGAAGTAGGAAAGTGCGGCCGTTGTCCAAGACTAGCTTGCGAGTCCCAACGCCTTTCACTTCAACACGTGTGTTGTTTCCTACATTGATCCACTTCATTCCTTGGGGTATCCGGTGATACTCCACGAAGGACCGTCTGTCCTTTGCTATGTGGTCGGTGGCACCTGAATCAATTATCCAAAAATGGATTAGATTCCACAAGAAATAGTGGACTAGAAACACATATGTAACTAGTATTACAAGTTACCTCGTCACTTCCACTCGTACACGACCGAGCATAGTGACCGAGCTTGTTGCACTTGAAGCACTTGATCCTTTTCAAGTCTTTCTTCTTGTGCCATTTCTTGTGCCCACCCTTATGTTTGGGTTCCTTGGTAGACTCAGGTTGCTTATTACGTTCATTAGAAGACTTCGAACGATCTTTACGTTTCTTTCCCCCGTGTGAGGAACTAGCAACCATGTGCACTTCTGCACTTGGCTTGGCAGCCGCAAGCCGCTCTTCCTCTAATTCGAGGTGCTTGGAAACATCGTTGAAGGTCTTGATGCTCTCATTATGAGTGAGATGCATCTTCATCTGATCCCACCCATTTGGTAGGGAACGTATGACTGCTTGGATTTGTTGCTCATTTGTGAGCACATGACCTGCATCCTTTAACTCCGAGATAAGGTTCGCCATATGTCGCAGATGTTTCCCCATGGAATGATCTGGACGTTTCTTATATGAATCGAACTTTATAGTTAAGGAGCGAAGTTTGGACACCGATGTGCCACCGAACTTCTCCTCTAGCTTGGACCATATGTCCATGGCTAGGTCATGTTCTCGGAAGATGCGCATTATGTCATCAGCCATACTGCTTAATAACGTAATGCACGCTATCTTGTTCTTCCGAGACCAAGCATCAAAAGCTTCCTTGTCTCGTCGGTGTTGGGCCGTAGTGCCCAACTCGGGTTCAATCATAACGTTCTTTAGAGTTTCGAGCACTTCTTGCTCCTCTAGAACGTATTGTATCTTGATGGACCAAAGTTTGTAATTATCGCCGTTGAGTTTTTTACCTTTGTTTAACTCAGCGACGATATTCTTTGAAGCGGAAGACATTTTACTTTTAAAATGCTGCAAAAGACACAAAAACGAAGGTTTGATCAAAACATTGCATAAAATTTCTTAAAATATAACTCCCACTTGAAATGATAATAGAATATCCCATTTGGATAGTTCTAAAAATTCAAATCCCACTTGGAATTATATTGTATTTGATAAGTTACTTTCGAAAAATATTGAAGATGTTGTTCTAGAATCGAAAAGGTCTCTATGATTCCAATCACCATCTAGAACAACCTTCAATATTCCCCCATCACTTATCAAACAATCGTACTCTTATAGTACTTCGCAGCAGAAAATCAATTTTGAAAAACATATCTTTCAAAATGGAATAGGTGAGAGTTTTCGCAAAGAATTTTAACGCAACAATTGCCAAGCCACGAGACCTGTTCTACACACCCATGGGTTAGATAACCATGGCCGGATCGTGGTAGGACTTGGAATTCTAAATTGCGCTATCCCGTTTAAGGACGGGACATAACCTATTTGAAAACACCTTTTACAAAAAATTTGAAATACATTGGCTAATCTCCGTAGAGTAGAGCACAACGTCATAAGTACATTGGCTAATCTCCGTAGAGTAGAGCACAATGATATGGCTAATCTCGCATGAAGTAGAGCATTACGGCTAATCTTCAAGGAGTAGAGCACTACGGCTAATCTCGCATGAAGTAGAGCACTTAGGCTAATCTTCAAGGAGTAGAGCCTTTAGACAAAACTTCATTAAAATGTTAGCCCCGTATGGGCTAGACGGCTCTGTGGTTAGCCCCGTATGGACTTAATCGGCATATTCGAGTTTGACCAAGGCCTTTTGTCACCCTGTATGGGTCATTCGGCAAGTTCGCGATCGACCAAGACCTTCTGTCTGATTGGTCGACCAAAACGACCAAATTGGTCGACCAATTATTGGTCTTCATCACTCTCGGCCAGTGCTGATCAGACCGGCCCTTGGCCAAAGAACAACCGCTGCCAGGGCCGACCGTGGCACTGGCAGCGGCCAGGCCCTGGCCTCTGCCAGGGCCGGGGGGCTAGGCCCTGGCCGGCGGCCAGGGCCCCTGGCCGGCGGCCAGGGCCCCTGCCCTGGCCTCGGCCAGGGCGGCCAGGCCCTGGCCTGAGGCCAGGGCGCTGCCCTGGCCCCTGCCAGGGTGGCCTGGCCCCTGGCCGGGGCCAGGGCCCCTGCCCTGGCCTCGGCCAGGTCCCCTGCCCTGGCCTCGGCCAGGCCCTGGCCTGAGGCCAGGGCGCTGCCCTGGCCTCTGCCAGGGAGGCCAGGCCCCTGGCCGGGGCCAGGGCTCCTGCCCTGGCCCCGGCCAGGGCGGCCAGGCCGTGGCCGGGCCACGGCCAGGGCCGTGGCCGGCCAGGGCCGACCCTGGCCTGGCCTGGCCTGGCCGCGGCCAGGGCTCCCTGGCCCTGGCCGTGGCCGGCCAGGGCCGGCCGGCCATGGCCTATTGGCCTTGACCGGCCATGGCCCTTTAGCCATGGCCGGTCTCCCCCCTTTCATGGGGTGGCCGCATGCACTCCTCCCCCTTGATGGGGTGGTCGCCGGTGGTTATTGGCCGTAGCCAACCCCCTCCGCTTGGGGAGGGGGGGTGCATGGCCTTCATAGCCCATTTGGCCATGGTGCACATGCACCAAATTTCATCTTCCCCGATGGAAATAACTACCACCTTCTTCCTCGATTAAGCACCCGTTCGTCGATGAAGCACCCGTTCGTCGAGAAATTAGTTATTTCCTAATGGCCGTGTGCCAAAAATGAATAACATACTACGTGAACGGTCGGTTCTTCCCGTCACGGAGAGTTCCTACCATATCCGTAATGATAGGAGACCCTAACGTGAAAAGAACAACCGCTGCGTTCTCTCCGTCACGAAGCGTTCCTACCATATCCGTAATGGTAGGAGACCCATTCGTGAAAAAGACAACGACTCGTTCATAGTTTCGACGGGGCGGCGGTTTGACCGGGGCGAACCCTTATGGCTCCGATACCAATGAAGGATCCTGCCAAAACAGAGTTAGGATCGATAATATGAAGTTTAGACTTACGCTTGCGTATGCGGCACGGTAGTCTACGAACTTCGCCTTCGGATTCGCCACGACGGATCGAGTCTTCTCACGAACGGAGTAAGGCTACTAAATCCACAATCTAAATCTCTACTTTAGATTAAGAACTTGGATAAAGAAAGAGAGGAAGCATTTCGGCAGAGCTTCGCTAGGATGAAAATGCATGCAAGAATGCCATGCAAAAAGTGTAAGAAATGGCTTACCCTTGGGTCTTATTTATAGCCCCCAAGGTAGTTATTTTAGGGTAAATTGTTCCTTTGGAACAATTTAACTAAGGTGTACCATGATACATGGCACATTATAAGCTTAAGTTGTACCATATGCATGGTACAATATAAGCTTAAGATATTCCCCCTTTATTAGCCATATGTCGCATGCACTTATGCATATATAATGCGACTTTCCTACTCATCCAGAGATCCTCTCCGCAAGGGAACAGATTCCCTTTGCACACGACTTCGTGTACGCGACGTTCGAGGTCCGTATTCCCTCGTACATCCCCCACAAGGGTGTACAAACGTCTTCCATATCCAACAGCTTCCCCCCTTATGACCTCTGGGGCAGGGCCAACCCTAGTCACCCAAACCAGAGAAGGGCACGTGCCGGGCTACGCGCCCGCTCCCCCCTCAAGACCTCTGGGGCAGTGCCAACCCTAGCCACCCAAACCAGAGAAGGGCACGGGCCGGGCTACGCGCCCACTCCCCCCTCAAGACCTCTGGGGCAGGGCCAACCCTAGCCACCCAAACCAGAGAAGGGCACGGGCCGGGCTACGCGCCCGCTTCCCCCCTCAAGACCTCTGGGGCAGGGCCAACCCTAGCCACCCAAACCAGAGAAGGGCACGGGCCGGGCTACGCGCCCGCTCCCCCCTCAAAACCTCTGGGGCAGGGCCAACCCTAGCCACCCAAACCAGAGAAGGGCACGGGCCGGGCTACGCGCCCACTCCCCCCTCAAGACCTCTGGGGCAGGGCCAACCCTAGCCACCCAAACCAGAGAAGGGCACGGGCCGGGCTACGCGCCCGCTCCCCCCTCAAGACCTCTGGGGCAGGGCCAACCCTAGCCACCCAAACCAGAGAAGGGCACGGGCCGGGCTACGCGCCCGCTCCCCCCTCAAGACCTCTGGGGCAGGGCCAACCCTAGCCACCCAAACCAGAGAAGGGCACGGGCCGGGCTACGCGCCCGCTCCCCCCCTCAAGACCTCTGGGGCAGGGCCAACCCTAGCCACCCAAACCAGAGAAGGGCACGGGCCGGGCTACGCGCCCGCTCCCCCCCTCAAGACCTCTGGGGTAGGGCCAACCCTAGCCACCCAAACCAGAGAAGGGCACGGGCCGGGCTACGCGCCCGCTCCCCCCTCAAGACCTCTGGGGCAGGGCCAACCCTAGCCACCCAAACCAGAGAAGGGCACGGGCCGGGCTACGCGCCCGCTCCCCCCCTCAAGACCTCTGGGGCAGGGCCAACCCTAGCCACCCAAACCAGAGAAGGGCACGGGCCGGGCTACGCGCCCGTTCCCCCCCCAAGACCTCTGGGGCAGGGCCAACCCTAGCCACCCAAACCAGAGAAGGGCACGGGCCGGGCTACGCGCCCGCTCCCCCCCTCAAGACCTCTGGGGCAGGGCCAACCCTAGCCACCCAAACCAGAGAAGGGCACGGGCCGGGCTACGCGCCCGCTCCCCCCCTCAAGACCTCTGGGGCAGGGCCAACCCTAGCCACCCAAACCAGAGAAGGGCACGGGCCGGGCTACGCGTCCGCTCCCCCCTCAAGACCTCTGGGGCAGGGCCAACCCTAGCCACCCAAACCAGAGAAGGGCACGGGCCGAGCTACGCGCCCGCTCCCCCCCTCAAGACCTCTGGGACAGGGCCAACCCTAGCCACCCAAACCAGAGAAGGGCACGGGCCGGGCTACGCGCCCGCTCCCCCCCTCAAGACCTCTAGGGCAGGACCAACCCTAGCCACCCAAACCAGAGAAGGGCACGGGCCGGGCTACGCGCCCGCTCCCCCCCTCAAGACCTCTGGGGCAGGGCCAACCCTAGCTACCCAAACCAGAGAAGGGCATGGGCCAGGCTACGCGCCCGCTCCCCCCCTCGAGACCTCTGGGGCAGGGCCAACCCTAGCCACCCAAACCAGAGAAGGGCACGGGCCGGGCTACGCGCCTGCTCCCCCCCTCAAGACCTCTGGGGCAGGGCCAACCCTAGCCACCCAAACCAGAGAAGGGCACGGGCCGGGCTACGCGCCCGCTCTCCCCCTCAAGACCTCTGGGGCAGGGCCAACCCTAGCCACCCAAACCAGAGAAGGGCACGGGCCGGGCTACGCGCCCGCTCCCCCCCTCAAGACCTCTAGGGCAGGGCCAACCCTAGCCACCCAAACCAGAGAAGGGCACGGGCCGGGCTACGCGCCCGCTCCCCCCCTCAAGACCTCTGGGGCAGGGCCAACCCTAGCCACCCAAACCAGAGAAGGGCACGGGCTGGGCTACGCACCCGCTCCCCCCCTCAAGACCTCTGGGGCAGGGCCAACCCTAGCCACCCAAACCAGAGAAGGGCACGGGCCGGGCTACGCGCCCGCTCCCCCCCTCAAGACCTCTGGGGCAGGGCCAACCCTAGCCACCCAAACCAGAGAAGGGCACGGGCCGGGCTACGCGCCAGCTCCCCCTCTCTCAAAGACCTCTGGGGCAGGGCCAACCCTAGCCACCCAAACCAGAGAAGGGCACAGGCCGGGCTACGCGCTCGCTCCCCCTCTCTCAAAGACCTCAGGGGCGGGGCCAACCCTTGCCACCCAAATCCGAGAAGGACCACGCGCCCGTGACCCTCGATAAACCAAAAGAAGGCAGATGCACACAAACCGGGACGAAATGGTGTCAGTCCCCGGGTAGGCGGCCCCGATATGACTCGATGAAACGAAAGGACGCTCGAGAAATACGCCGCCATTGATGATACACTCCAAAAGAGGACCCGTAAGAGCCACCTGGCAAAAGCGGTTTCCCACGGGCATGAATTCGAGGAGCCCATTAATAAGGACAACTCAGCGCAATAAATATGGGAGAAACCGTCAGCGAGATCTCCCTATAAAGACGCCACTCACCCTTCCGAAAGAAAGAGAACCAAGAGTCGGAAGACATGAGAAACCGCCACTTGACCCCCCCACCCACTGGGAAACGGGCCGGGATACAACGCCCTAACAAAAGAGAAGTCACCGGCCATCAGTGGCTCCCACCGCCCAGGGCGGCGGTTCCCGCACCTCCAGCACCTCCGACAGGATATTCCTCTTACAAACGGATCGCTAATAGGATATTCCACTAACACAAGGGAAATCCGCCTTTCACGCCTCCGTCCGCGCTAAACAAGGACGAGTCGGAGAAAGGTTGGCATCCGATCCCCGTCGGCTGGACAGGCAAAAGCCCCCAGTGCTTGCCGGCCAGTACCTCCTCGCCGTCGACCTCCGGACGGGGACCTCGGAAAGGTTGCATCCCTGACGAGCCCAAAAGGCAAGTCATGGCGTGTCAGCCCGCCCCTGCACAATCGGGACCGAACCCTGCACAATCGGGACCGAACCCCGCCCTCAAACCCAAACCGCGAGGCGCGGAGGGAGATGACAAAGCAATGGAGAGGGCGTGGCCCGATCATCAAGACCCCCCAGGACGAAAGCCACAGAAAGGCGGCTTCCCTGGTGAACCTCCCCAGTGCGTCTGCCGGGTCGAAGAGACCTTGCAACACTTCAGCACAGGAGGCGGTCGCTCACCTCTGCGCCAAGAACAACTCGAGTTAAAAAGGCCCACCCGGCACAGGGTGACCCCTAGATCCAGAGGTCATTAACCGCGGGCGAGGACAGCTCTATAGCCCCTCCTAGGGCCGGATCTAACCCCACAATGGGCGATAATCTAAGAACTCATGTACAAGCTATAGATCAGTTCTTATAAATTTAAATGAAAACATTCTTCCTTATCAGACATGCTCAGATTTTCGGAGAATACCATAGCATGAAGCTCTCCCCCCGCCCAATGCCGGGCTAGCTCGCCACCCCTCACGGCGTGAAAAGTAGGATGGGCGCAACGCGCCCACTGAACTAGCTTAGGACGCCTAGGAAGTCTACCCCCGCAGCTCGAACCCCGCGATACTACGTTTCGAACCCAGACCCCTTGCTCACTGAAAGTTGACAACTTTCGCTCAAAGGGGAAAGAGGTGAACTGAGGCCCCCCCTGCGTAGCCATTTCTGCCCGAGATTAAATCGTGATAGGGCAGCATGTCTCATCCAGAACCTCTTCGACGACTCCCCGCCCCGCGCAAAGACAACACAAACCGTCAACATCCCCTTCCCCCAGAACTCGCGATCGGGGACAAGGGAATGTTGGGGCATAATTGGTGATTGTGTGACTCACTCAAGAAGCCAGGACACGTGACTCGGAACGGACCGGTCGCGAGTCAGAAGCCGCAAAATAGGCGCCCAGTCCAAACAAGCCAGCGGCCCAGTCTCGTCAAAGCAGCGCCACGATGCGACTTGACATAACGAAAGGACGCTTGGACAGCACGCCATCAGCAGCAACACGCCCCCCCGAGAGGCCAGAGCAGGCCACTGATTCGGAGTGATTATTGTGTATTTAACCCCCTAATTAGTCCTATTTTGTGCTCATATGATGCTTACTTGCTCTCTAATACATTCGTATTTTTAATATCATCATTTATTGGAGTAATTACTTTATTTATGCACAAAACGTGAATTCTATTGAGTATTTCTGCATTTTTATATTTTTCATGGCAAGGTCTCGATCTCACGATTCCAACGGCTATTTATTTGTATTTTTCTGAGACCTGTGCTAATTACTGTGTATTTTTGAATGCAGAATACCATTTAAATACAAAAATACGCTCGAAAATACGATTATACGGCCGCCACCCAATCATCGCTTGACACGTGGCACGATCGGGTCAATTCCCGCTAGATCGAACGGTTATTATCTTCAGATACGAGGAATATTCCCAACCGTCGGATGATTGATCGACGGTCCACAACAGGCGATCCAAGTAAACGAAGCAGCGCAACTCCTCGGCCACGTGGCAGCATCTCAGTTAATCATTGCCAAATCCAACGGTTGCGAGCGATGCAATTTCGAACGCGAATTCGCGAGGCGCGGTTGATTTTCCGCCGTACGATCCGCATCGAACGATCAATATCTTCCCCGCTCGAATTCGAAGAGCTGCCCAGGCTTGGCTACGTGGCTTCATCACGATTGCACATCTTCTATCGGACGGCTCGGATCCAAGACAAGAAGCGGATGCGGCTGGTTCTAATGCCGTCGACGTGGTTCTCTTAGGACGGTTAGATTCGAATCGGACGGCCAACAGCTAACTCCGAGCGGGGATCGAAGAACAGCGGATGCGGGCGCTCTCGACGATCAAACCCGATAAATAAGGGGCCACGCGTCGCTTCTACAGAAGATCCCGCTTTAATCGTGCGGCCACAAGTTGCAGCGATGAAATGAAGCGGGTTTGCATGAATTTTAAGCGGGTTTGACCCGCTAACACAACTTAAACCCGCAATGAAGTATATTTAAGCGTATTTTGATCCTAGGGTTCGTATTCTGGCGTATTTTGGGACTTTTGGAGCGGCTACTGTGCGTATTTCTCCATGGAAAAATTCTGAAAAATTCCAGAGGCTATTCTTCCTATTCTAAAGGAGTTTTGGGCTTTAAAGTGGAGATTTGGTGATAAATTCTTGAACTTATACCCCGTATTTGGTGTATTTTATCGTATTTTGGCTATTATAACGATGTATTTGGCTATGAAATCTGATTTTCTTTGCACCATGCGTGGCTAATCTCCTTGTGCTATGGTTGTGAAGTAATTAGGAGTATTTATATGATGAATTTCATGTCTTTAGCCCTATTTTCATGTCAAAATCACTCGTAACATTGATTTCTACAACGTATTTGTTGGGTATTTACTTATTGTCGATATAGTTACATCCTGTATGGCTAGGCCCTGACAAGGCTAGCCAATTCATGTTCACTAATCTGAACTTATTGTTGCATTTATCGTTTAATGAAATCAATGTTGCTAGTGATGCGTATACGGCCACTTTGACTAGTTTTCATCGTTTCATCTTCCGACGCCTTCGTGCCCTGACCGGACGAAGCGTTGAGCTATATAAAAGACATGATATTTCAGCGATTATTATCTCCTAATGAACTCACAACCGTAGCACATCCACTTCATACGTGTTGGTGTTGACGTAGTTAGGGTGTCGTAATTATTGGTTTCTATATCTTTTCGCCCTATCTTAATTGTATATCCTTTGGCACATTTTTATACGCTCGATCGCCATACTTTCCGACGTTCTCGTGCCCTGACCGGACGAAACGTTGAGTTATAGAAAAGGTATTGATATTCATTGATTGCACACACCCTAACGAAATCAAACCCAACACATGATCCCCATACTTGTATCCCTCTCCAAGTCACCGTAAATATCGTTTTCTTTTGCTATTTGATACTCTTGATCCTATATCTTCGTGTTTGATAGGTGGTTGGCTAATATCGTATTATTACTCTTTTCAGATTGACGTTCGTAGTTTTGCAGGTCAGTTGTCCCGCGGATTCGATACCTGGACTCACCAGGATATTACTTGCACGATCTCCTGCGCTTGGGAGTAGTTCTCACAACATTTGAGACGAGGCAAGTTTTTGCCACCCGTGTCGGATACCGCCAAGGAAAAGCGCTTCCCAAAGCGCATGATTCAGCGGAGCCCATTAATGGCACCCGTCCCTCACATTATCAAAAAAAAGACCCCTTCCACAGAATCCCGCTATAAATACCCCCCAGAAGTCAGGGGAGAAGGGGAGAGAGACACAGGGGATTCGCATCCCCTCACACCGGGCATAAAACGGCCCCGAACGCCCCACCGAGCTACGAAGAAAGCCGATAGCCACCGACGGGCCTCACTTCCCCCGACGATGGCCGCCATAGCCCCACCACCTCCAACAGGATATTCCCCTTACACATGGGAGGCCCCGACCGCCAGCTTTCCTCCTGCCCGTTACTGGATCAAAAGGCAGGTCCAGAAGGCTAGCCGCGGGCCGCAACACCCCAATTAACACCCGGCCGACGGAGATCCCCACAGGGTGTCAGGGGGGAAACCCCCAACGGCTCTCCCAGCGGCGCCACCACCGCCACCTCGTCCTCTGCCTCACCCGGGGTTCCCCCTCGGTGCGCGGGATCCCCGGCGAGGCTGGGCAACCCTCCAGCACGATGACATCGAGGCAGAATGCGAGGAAGCGAGGAAAGGGAAAGGAAGAGGGTCCCCTCCGACGACCGAGGGTCAGCCCCCCCGAAGGGTGAACTGCCACAGGGCGGCACCCCTGATTAAAAAACCAAACATTGGATCCCGGCGCGTCGGCTCGCCCCCGGACAATGAGGCGGTAGGAATTCGGCAGTCGATATAAGGGAAAACCGCCCCGACGCAGGGATCTGCTCCCCCCGACGGAGCGAAGGACAAATGTGGACAACCCTCCGTCCCAACCGCCGGTTGGGCCACATCTTCTCTATTGTTGTAAATATCATCTAGATCCCCGAATAAGGGTTGATGAATAACACTCCCCCTTACGAACCCATCCCCTTGAGCCCAAGCGCACGACTGCGGGGCGGTCCGCCGGGCGGGGAACGGCCAAAGCCCCGCGGAAATTACAAACCCGACCCAGTAGCCACATACAACGGAACGTCGTTATAGGACGACGCCCCGCTTGGCACCACTCGGGATGAGACCTCGTAATCCCGCTATAGCGGGACACACCCCACGGGAGCGGCGTCGCCCCTTCCCCCCCTCTCTGAGCGGGGATCCCTATCCAAGTCGGGATAGAGGGCGGCGTTACGCCATCCGAGCCGAGCCGGGCTTCCGCCTCACTCTCAGATGCCGGGGGCAATTGTTACGACCTAAAGATCGTAAGAGTCCGACCCCCACCCGGATCCGCTGATATACCCCATTGACTCCCCCCTGGGTGAAAGGGCCCCCACCCTGGAAGACCGAGGCTATGCAGGAACGGGCGTGCCTCGCAGCACTCCCCCCACCCGGCCGAGGCGCGCAACCGTAGTTGCTCGGCCCGCCGGGAGCAAAGCGCGTGGGTAGCCCCCGGACAGTACCGTCGGACAGGATGACACAGTCATGAGCGTACCCCACCGTTCCAGCAGCCCATAACCCGCGATCGACAAGGAGGCGCGGCCGGGCCGAACAGCCCTCGAGCCGGTCGACCTGGCCGGCCCCCATGAACCGCGGCGCCTAGAATAACATAGCCAGACCTATATAGTTCTCCACCAACGACAAACGACCTACGATAAGGGCACGACTGACACATACGTCACCCGACCGTCTGACAAAGCGCCCCCTGACGGCCGAGCCGACTGACAGTTAATGCTTTCGGCCCTGACATCCCGACAAAAGCACCCGCTGGCCGTTGCACCGCCTGACAAAAGGCAGGTCAGACACTCCTGTTCCAGACGTCCTAGTCTGAAGCTTCCGCTGACAACCGATCCAGCTCAGCATGTTTAGTCAGCATGCCAGATCAGCCCCCATCTAGTCACCTCCCGTCAGGTATAAATACCCCCTCACCACCTACGGAGAGGGGGTTGGAAAATTCTCTCTCAATCTCTCATTCACACACGAGAACAAAGGTCGTCCATATCTTTGTTCTCCCACTTATAGCTCGCCACGAGCGGTCGACACACCGTTAGTCCGACCGGCGTGTCTAGCCCCTGTTTTAAGTCCTATTACTGACTTAGGCATCGGAGGGGCTAAGGGTTGAACCCCAACCCCGCCCTTCTGACGAGTTGTTCGTGCTGCAGGAAAGCTCTCCCCTTGGCCAACGTCAGCGTCGGCCTCCTGCCATCCAACCTGCCTCAGCCGCATCCGGTGAGATTCGACCCCGTGATCACCAACGGCGACAAGTCCAACTTCTTCACCCCACTAATCACTTGTAAAACAGCCTACCTAAACCCTCTTCTCCATATAACCACAGTGCCCTTGGTTCTCCATAATACAAATTCATTGTACGCGAGTTCCACCTCGTAACAACACCAAAGGAAAATACGAATAAAATCAAAGCGTGTCAATGAGACCAAAGTCGAAAATCGATAAATAAAATCCTCAAAACTCAAATTAATTTTACGAATTGAGTTATGGAATATACTCTCCAATATCAACATTCTTAGTTAATTTAGTGCATGGAAAACAATTCTATGTTTCCATAGAAATAATTTCTATTTAACCAAGTTATTATCGTCGAGCGACGAAATCAAACATCAGAGACATATAAAGAATATAATGTGCACAAGAGAATAAATGTCAACATCGATGTATATATATATGTGAAACAAGAGTACATCAAAATGATACATCCGTCAACATACAAATAAGCGATCCAACGATCGAAGCACAAAATACATATATATCACACCATAAAACACATGTCACACCAGACATCAAAATGATCATACATAACAAATTTAGCATCATAACACCAAAAATACATCAAAACATCAAAATATCAAAATATCATAACCACTCACACTATCCTACCCAAACTCTCTCAAACTAGATCTATCATCCAAAGTGCACTAAGAGAGTCCTCAGAGAAGATCAGGAGGCAGCGGGAGGATCTGCAGCAGCAGCAGGCTCTGCAGGAGAGGAGGTGGTCACCGAATCAGCAGAAGTGTCCACGGGAGCGACGTGAGTGGCCTCGGGAGCACCAATCGAAGTATCCACCGCAGGAACGGTGGCAATAGGTGTGCTCTCGGGGTCACCAGCAGACGAAGCAGCAACACCAGAAGTGCCCTCAGGGGCACGAGCAGCAACACGAACAAGCTCCTCGATCTCCTCCTCATCCAACTCCTCCTCGTCAGAAACTGACGGAGGGATCTCAATACCCAAACGAGAGGCGATACGAGCAAGTATCTCCTCAGTACGAGCATAACGAGACTCCATACGTCTCACAGAACGAGCGAGCTCATCAAGAGTAGTAGAGGGAGCAGGAGCAGCTGAGGCTGAAGCAGACGCAGAAGCAGAGGGGGTCGTCCTCTGAACATGACGAAGTGCCGCAAGAGACTTCTTGACGGCCGTCACATTCAGAGGGGGACCGAGGGGACGCTCATCATCAGGAGGAAGTGGGACACGAAAGTGGCGAAAGACAAGTGTCAGAAGGCATGGATATGTGATATGAGCAGACTTCGTGGACTTTCGGATACACTCGAAAGAATCCATCTTATCGAGTATGATCCGAGCCCAGTTAATCTCGCTCCCCATGAAGATGGCATACATGAGCTTGAGGAATGGCTGGGAAGGCAAAGAAGAGGAGCCGTACTTCGGGAGGAGGCACGACTTCAGAATCAGATTCAGGACCCAGCCATTCGGCTTGAAAGACTTAGATGGCACGCCAATCATGGCAGGAGGGATCACGTGAAAAATCTCTGAAAGCATGACCTGGTCAAGGGAAGAGATGTCATCGACGGAGATATCGAAAGGGAGGAGGCCAGACGAGGAGCAACCAATCAACTCTCCTAAGATTTCTGCCATGAGGACAATCGGTGTCCCCAAGACAGTCGTCTCAATAGAGTGGGTCTCGTCGTACTGACCCCGAACACGGTTCGCGTAAAAGAGTTTGACTAGACGAGGGTAAGGATGTGGATTCGCCTTAGGGTCATACCAAAGATAATCGATAAGACCGGAAGACGACAGAAGATCAACAAGGCCTGGGAAGTCTGAAAACTGTATGAAATGCTCTAAAAGTAGCGGACAGTGTTCGATACGGTTATATGTCGCGAGACACAACGGGTCGTCGCGACATAATGAGATATCGACACCGCCAGCTGGTATCGGAGCCTTTCCCTTAGGCTGACGTGTGGAAGTACGGGGTGGAGGAGTAGGTTCCCTATGGCTAGGCTCAGTCTCAGGTATGTATTCTGTGTCGGAATCAGTTGGAGGTGTAGGGGCACGGAACGAAGCTGGAGAGACAGGTTGCTTCCTAGGCTTGGGCTGGGAACGGGGTTTGTCGATCGTCGTCCTCTTCTTCTTAAGAGGAGGCGACGACGACGAAGGATGGGTGGTCTTCGAACGACGTTTGGGTTGCGAGGGTTCCCTAGGAGGTGACTCTACGGTCATAGGGGATGGGCTCGAAGGTCGGATCGGGATTCTTGTCTTCGCCATAAGCGCGACGATACACGAGCAAATACAAACTAGGAATCGAATCGAACAAACCCTAAACAACCCTAGGCCGAACTAAAAAGAGATCAACCCTAACCCTAGGAGTAGAAAATGAAACCTAGACAGATAGGAGAGGGAGGAGATACATAGGGAGGAAGATTGACGGACCCTAGGTCGGAGATGGCTAGAGTTTTGGTCGGAAAACGATCGAACACGATGGATGAGGGAGGAGGAAGACCAAGGGGCTCAGGGGATTTTTGGCAGAGAGAGGGAAGAGAATCGACTAGAGATGAGATTAGTCGGTTAGATGAGCTTTAAGTCAATCGGAAGTCGAAAAGACGCAACTGTCCCCGTTGCAATTAGTCGGTCACAGTTCAAGCACTGACCGACTAGATGATGATCTAGTCGGTCGGTCAATGAGCTTGAACAGACTAATTGTAAACAGTAACCGAAGCCAAAAAAATCTGACAAGAATTAGTCGGTCTAAGCTCATTCACTGACCGACTTGAACTGAATCTAGTCGGTCGGCCAATGAACTTGGACAGACTAAGAGAGTCCAAAAATTTTAGAATTTGAAATTTTTAGTTTTCTCCTAATCGCACTTGGACGAAACATCAAAATACTCTCATTAATCATTATACTACCCCATTAAACATCGAAAATCTGAAATTTGACGTTCATGAACAAATCAAGCATAAATTCCGAAAATTCAACGAAAAATCCAGAAAATTCCAATACATCAAGCATGTGCAAATATAATGAAATTGAATAGCATGCAAGATTATTGAAAACATATGAATCCTAAATCTCGGATTCACCCATAATCCCCAATTCTCGACGTAACCGCACAAAGGAGTCTTCCTTTAAGGGTTTCGTGAAAATATCGGCGATTTGCTTCTGGGTTTCAACGTACACTAATATGATGTCCTTTTTAGCAACATGATCATCTAAGAAATGGTGACAGACATCTATGTGTTTTGAACGGGAATGGTGTACCGGATTCTTAGAGAGACATATTGCACTTTGGTTGTCCACCATGATAGGGCAAGTATCACAGTTTATACCAAAGTCTTTAAGTGTGTATCTCATCCAAAGAACCTGAGCACACGCGGTACCGGCGGCAATGTATTCCGCCTCGGTGGTTGAAAGTGATACGGAATTCTGCTTCTTGGAAAACCAAGAGACAAGAGAATTTCCTATAAAATGGCAAATGCCACTAGTACTTTTCCTGTCGGATTTGCATCCTGCATAATCTGCGTCACTATATGAGATTAACTTATAGGTGCCAGATTTTGGATAAAGTAATCCAAAATCAAGTGTGTACCTTAGATAACGAAGAAATACGTTTTACCGTTACTAAGTGAGATTCCTTAGGTTGAGACTGATAACGAGCACATACACATACGGCAAACATAATATCGGGCCTACTTGCGATAAGATAAAGTAAACTATCTATCATACCTCGATATAGACGAATGTCTACATCTTTACCGCCCGCATCTTTATCAAGATGTGTAGTCATGCTCATCGGAGTCTTCTTCCCGGAGGCATTCTCCATTCCAAATCGCTTTAGCAACTCCACCGTGTACTTCGTTT
The DNA here is from genome assembly GCA_030789695.1 of Scilla litardierei. NCBI lineage: Eukaryota > Viridiplantae > Streptophyta > Magnoliopsida > Asparagales > Asparagaceae > Scilla > Scilla litardierei. The sequence continues at coordinate 260,365,534 of CM061142.1, read as the reverse complement.
GGTGGATGAAGATTGCATCGTTCATTTGGCGAATTTGGAGACCTAAGAAATATTTGAGCTCACCCATGTGGCTCATCTCAAATTGATCCTTCATCACATTAGAAAACTCTTTGCAAAGAGCAAAGATAGTAGCACCGAAAATGATATCATCAACATAAATTTGAACTAAAATTATATCATTATTCGAGTACTTAACAAATAATGTGGAATCAACTTCTCCCATTTTAAAACCTAAATCTAAAAGAAAATTCTTTAAACGGTCATACCAAGCTCGAGGAGCTTGTCTCAAACCGTAAAGTGCTTTCTTAAGTTTGAAAACATGGTTTGGGAATTTTTCAGTTCTAAAACCCGGAGGTTGAGAAACATAAACTTCCTCAACAACATCTCCATTTAAAAACGCACTTTTAACATCCATTTGAAAGAGTTTAAAATCTTTATGGCATGCAAAAGATAACAATAATCTAATTGATTCTAATCTAGCTACCGAAGCAAAGGATTCTTCGAAATCAATACCTTCCTCTTGCCGATAGCCTTGAGGTACTAACCGAGCTTTATTCTGGACGACGATTTGGTTTTCGTCGGTTTTGTTCTTGAAGATCCACTTTGTCCCTATGACGGTGTGGTTCTTCGATGGCAATGGAACAAGCTCCCAAACTTCATTCCTCTCGAATTGAATGAGTTCCTCTTCCATGGCAAGGATCCAAGCGCTATCTTCGCACGCTTCATTAATATTCTTTGGCTCAATCGAGGAGGCAAAGGCACAATGAGCGAAGTAGTTGACTTGCGATCTTGTCTTGACACTATCATGGATATTGCCAATGACTTGCTCATGAGGATGGTCACGAACGGTATGAAGCCGTTTGGGAATTCCTTGATCACTAGGAACATTCTCAAAAACTTCATTAGTCGGGTTAGTATCAATAGAATCAATAGAATTAGAATTACCAATTGAATCACATAAGACATCCATGGAGTCATCATCATTAGTAATTCTAGTTGGGACAAATCCTTCATTAAATGAAACATGAAGAGATTCCTCGATCGTTGAGGTTCGTTTGTTGTATATCCGGTAGGCTTTGCTACGGGAGGAATATCCAATAAATATCCCCTCATCGGATCTTGGATAAAATTTGTCCAAACTACCATACGTGTTTTTAATAAAGCATTTTGAACCGAAAACTCGAAAATGTTTAACTTGAGGCAACCTACCAAACAACAATTCATAACAAGTTTGTTTAGTGCCGGGCCTCAAAAGTATCCTATTAAACACATAGCAAGCGGTATGTACCGCTTCCGCCCAAAATTGATGGCCAAGTTGGCTATCATCAAGCATAGTGCGAGCACATTCCACTAGCGTCCTATTCTTTCTCTCAACTACACCATTTTGAGGAGGTGCGCGAGGGAAAGAAAAGGTGTGTGTAATACCAACTTCATCACAAAAAGTTGAGAAAGACTCATTCTCAAATTCTCCTCCATGATCACTACGAATAGTGACAATGGTGGTTCCAATGAGATTTTGTACTTTCTTAACAAAAATTGTGAAGTTTTCAAAGGCATCATTTTTATTACACAATGAAAATACCCAAGTAAACCTAGAAAAGTCATCAACGATGACAAGTCTATAACGTGCATTTCCTAATAAAGCAACTCTAGTTGGCCCAAATAAATCTAGATGTAATAGCTCTAGTGGCCGCTTAGAAGAAATGCTTTTCTTAGGTTTAAACGACGATTTTGGAAGCTTGTCTCGTTGACACGAGTCACAAAAGCTCTTCTTTTGAAAGACTAGCTTAGGAAAGCCTCTAATAGAATTTAACTTAGAAAGCTTAAATAGTGTTCCAAAGTTCACATGACCAAAACGTCGATGCCATAAGTGTTGTTCACTTGTGTTGGCAATGAGACATTGTTCATGTGATTTTGGAAGATCTAGGATATATATATCCTTATGGCGTGTGCCGGAAAACAATACATCATTAGTATTTTTATTCAAAATATGGCACATTCCTTTCGCAAAGCTAACTTTGTAACCTTTGTCACAAAGTTAGCTTATTGAAATAAGATTGTGGTTTAATCCTTTGACAAGGTAAACATCACATATAAGTGGTTTAGAAGGATTACCCACTTTTCCAACACCTATGATGGTTCCTTTCTCGTTGCCTCCAAAGACTACCCGGTTTCCATTTGCAATGGGCACCACTCTGGAGAGCAATTGAGCGTCACCCGGCATGTGTTTTGAACACCCGCTATCGAGTATCCAATTATTCTTGGAGCCAAATTTGGATTTGTTGCTCCTTTTCTTTTTCTTGAGTACCTAAAGATAGAAAATATCGTATCATGGTACCCAAGGTCATTGGGTCCAAAAGATTAGACCTTTGGAAGCCAAGTCCAATTGGACTTAGACTTCCCCACATAATTATCACTATGCACAACATTCATGAAATAAGAATTCATATAAACTTGTTTTTCATTCATGTTTGTGTCCTTTTGGGCTCCAAATTGTGAAGATTTTGGGAGCCCTCATCCTATTGGGAGCATGCATGCGTTGTTGATTTCTACGTGATGCATGTCGTGGATAGGCATAAGGAACATGATGGAATGATGCATTATGAGAATTATTCATACGATGATGTGGGTGTACATATGCATGTGGAGGAACACGTGCGTGAGGGTGTCTCACATGGTGTGCACGTGCCCATGGATGTGTAGCATAAAAATCATCATATGTGTGAGCCGGTGGAGTAGGACGTGTGTTCCTACGTGGCATGGTATTTATGTACATATAAGCATGACCCTTCTTTGGAGGTCCACCCAAAGTGGGTTTCTTTCCAAAAGAGGGTGTGTACGAGGTGGAAGCACCATTGGTAGATAAACTACCAATAGAGTGTTTGCTCCCACTCGTTGAGTCACCGAAAGTTGGCCTAACAAAGGTAGTGGCCGATTTAGATGAACTTTCCATCGTATACCCCAAGCCAATGTGGTGATTGGCCGGAAGTAAGTCATTTAGGATGTTATCCAAATGGTCCTTACACTTATTGAATTTATTAATTCGGCCTAATGTGCTCTCATATTTCTCGGTGAGTGAACGCATAGAAGCATCCAAAGTGGATACTTGCGATGTGAGCACATAAACACGAGATTTGAGATTTTCATTCTCAATACTCAAAGTCGAGTTTTGAGAAGTCAAATCCGCTATCTTGTGTTCCTCCGGATCCTCAATGCTAACATGTTCAAGTTGAGACTTGAGATTTACAATCTCATTTTTCAACTCTTCAACAACGGTGTCGTTGTTGGTGATGATAGTTTTAGGCGAGGTTTGAATGCTAGCTAAATCATCTTTTACTTTAGTATATCTATTTACTAATTTAGTGTATTTAGACCATAATTGCTCATTAGCATTTCTAAGGTCATCCATTGTTACCTCATCGCCTTCATTGTCGCTATCATCGGAAGAGGAATCTTTATCTTGCTCCTCTCTAGCCTTGAAGCACATGTGTGCTTGCTCCACTTGCTCATCGTCCGACTCTCCGCTAGAGGAATCCTCGGAGTCGGTGAATGTCCCGACAAGCCCCTTTTTGTACCCTTTCTTGTACTTCTTGGACTTGTCGAACTTCGGCGCCTTCCACTTCTCCTTTTGCTTATTTTGAGGACAATCCGCTTTCATGTGTCCTGGCTTATTGCATTTAAAGCATAAAGAGGAGGAGGCGTTAGTAGAACTAAACTTCGATTTATTTTTGAAGTTACCTTTTCGGAAGAACCAGTTGAACTTCTTTGCCATGAGAGCCATGGACTCCAAGTCCAACTCGTCTTCCGAGTTTTCATCATCGGTCAATGTGGAAGTTGATGGAGTGGCCTTGAAAGCAATCGCCTTCTTCTTTGGCTCGTCTTGCTTTAGGTAGGACTTCATCTTGTCCTGTAACTTCAACTTGCTATCCTTGCGTACCTCATAAGACATTAAGGTACCCATTAGTTGAACAATGGTATAGGTTTTCATGTCATTACGTTCCTCGATGGCGAAGGTACGTTTCTCCCAACAAGAAGGAAGTCCATCGATGATCTTCGAGACTTTCTCCTTTTGGGTGTAGGTTTTTCCAAGAGCCTCCAACTCGTTTGTGATGTCGACGAAGCGAGCATAATACTCCTTCATCTTCTCACCCGGTAGCATATGAAATAACTCGTAATCTTTATTAACTACAACGAGTTTAGAGTCTCTTACCCTACTTGTTCCTTCATGCAAGATGAGGAGGGAGTTCCATATTTGATATGCACTCTTACATGTGCATATCTTATTGAAATCCTCGGGCTCCAAGGCACATTGCAAGGCGTTCATTGCCTTGGCATTGCTTACCTCCGCGGTGACCTCCGCGGTAGTCCACTTCTCGAAATCTTCTTCGGCGGGCTCGACATACTACTTCATCGTGGCCCTCCATAGTGAAGCACTCCGGAGGAAAGTTTCCATCCGGCATTTCCAGTACCCGTAGTTGGTACCGTTGAAGAATGGAGGCCTCGTTGAGGAGTGTCCTTCCATTACCGAAGACGCTCCTTCACAGTTCCTGAAGGTGCTGTAATCTGAAGGTGGACGCACGGTTTTGTTGTCGTTGGCAGACATAGCTATAGACTTGGCTTTGATACCAAATGTAATGCCCTGCTAAGCTACTGCACAAGTACTAGAGGGGGGTGAATAGTACTTTAAAATAATTAAGAAGATAATTCCTAACTATCTTGCAAACTCTACCAATTAATGCGGAAATGCGGAAATGTAAATATTGACAACAAAGAAACAATCGCAAACACATGATATTACTGGGTTCAGATCCACCCAAGTCTCCCTGACTTGTTCCCGGTGATCCTACGTCCCAACCACCCGGATCCCCTCCGGATACTTGAGTTAGAAACCATAACTCAAGATTTGCACTATGAAGTTCTTGTAGAAAACCTCTACAAGATCAAATCGTACACAAATCGAAATGTGACTCCCACAACCCGGGATCACAAACAAACTCTCACAACCGAGAGTGAAACATTTACAATATCAAAGTAAATTGAAATAGAAATTGCTTACCGACAAAATCCTATGCCTGGAGTATAACTTACGATTTAGGGCAAAACAGATTTTGGGGAAGATGAAGAGGCACCAAACCCTAGCTCCAAGTAGAAGATCAGCGATGGAGAGCTATGAGGTTGTTGGTGACCTAGAATCAAGCACTTGGCTTGGAAGGCTCACAATCAATGAATCTCTCTTTTGAAATAAGAGTGAGGGAGAGATTCTTGAATGGAAATGAATGAGCTTTAAATGAGATTGAATGATTTCTCTTTGATCTCTAAACTTCTCTTAAAATCAGCCTTGAGTGCAATGAATGCAACACACCAAGTATTTATAGGTTAGAGGAAAGAGAGAGAGAAAAACGTTTCAATTAAAGCTCCAACGGCTCTATTCTGAACCAAACTAGTCGGTCAAAGAACAACCACCGACCGACTAGTTCATCAACTAGTCGGTCGGTCAAACAGCATGAACCGACTAAGAGGTGAACAGTGAATAGATGAAGTTTCAGACTTAAAGAACTAGTCGGTCCAAGAAGACTTGCCAACCGACTAGTTTCACAACTAGTCGGTCGGTGAGTGAACTTAGACCGACTAAGAGATAAAATAAATAGTCTGAGTACAAATTGAATTAGTCGGTCCAAGAACAAATGTTGACCGACTAGTTCATCAACTAGTCGGTCGCCAAAAGTACATAGACCGACTAACGATAAACAGTAACTTGGCATGTTCAGGGAAAGCTCAACTAGTCGGTCTAAGAAGCATCACTGACCGACTAGTTCACCAACTAGTCGATTGGTGAGTCAACGTAGACCGACTAACTGTAAACAATAAAGAGCTTAGAATTGAGAAGGCAAACTAGTCGGTCCAAGAAGCATTACCGACCGACTAGATCACCATCTAGTCGGTTGGTTCTTCTTCTTGAACCAACTAACATGCACAAGAAGTCGCGAATCGAAGCGCGAAGCTTCGGAAAAGTTCGAATGGACTTCTACTAAGATCCTAGCTCTAAGATAGGAGCGTTCTGAAGATAAAAACGTAAGACCTACTCAAGGCTTAACATTCTACGAAACGACGCTAAAAGACTATAAATTAAACTTGACGAACCGTCTTCGAAAGCTTCGATCCGAATCTTCATGACTTCTAAAATGGTCCAAAATCTTCAACGAAGCTTTAGGCATACGATCATGCGCTTTGAGAAGTCTCGAGACATCGCTTTAGATGTTCATATGAATTTGGCGACGATCTCCATAACTGCGCTCACAAAGAGTTAGTTCACGATATATTTATGTTTGTTCATCATCCAAAACCAAATCCGGGGAGTCCAATATCCAACAGTAATAGCTCTAGAGGCCGCTAAGAAGAAATGCTTTTCTTAGGTTTAAATGACGATTTTGGAAGCTTGCCTCGTTGACACGAGTCACAAAAGATTTTCGTTTGAAAGACAAGCTTAGGGAAGCCTCTTATAGAATTTAACTTGGAAAGTTTAAAGAGTGTTCCAAAGTTCACATGACCAAAACGTCGATGCCATAAGTGTTGTTCACTTGTGTTGGCAATGAGACATTGTTCATGTGATCTTGGAAGATCTAGGATATATATATATATCCTTATGGCGTGTGCCGGAAAATAATAAATCATTATTATCTTTTCTTAAAATATGTCACATTCCTTTCGCAAAGCTAACTTTGTAACCTTTGTCACAAAGTTGGCTTATTGAAATAAGATTGTGGTTTAATCCTTTAACAAGGTAAACATCACTTATTAGTGGTTTAGAAGGATTACCCACTTTGCCAACACCTATGATGGTTCCGCTCTCGTTGCCTCCAAAGACTACCCGGTTTCCATTTGCAATGGGCACCACTCCGGAGAGCAATTGAGCGTCACCCGTTATGTGTTTTGAACACCCGCTATCGAGTATCCAATTATTCTTGAAGCCAAATTTGTATTTATTGCTCCTTTTCTTTTTCTTGAGTACCTAAAGATAAACATATCATTCCATGGTACCCAAGGTCATTGGGTCCTAAAAGATTAGACCTTTGGAAGCCAAGTCCAATTGGACTTAGACTCTCCAATGAAATCATCATTATGCACGACATTCATGAAGTAAGAATTCATATAAGCTTGTTTTTCATTCATGCTTGTGTTCTTCGGGCTCCAAATAGTGAAAATTTTGGAAGCCCTAATCTTATTGGGAGCATGCATGCGTTGTTGATTTCTACGTGATGCATGTCGTGGATAGGCATATGGCACATGATGAAATGGTGCATGATGATAATTGTTCATACGATGATGTAGGCGTACATATGCATGTGGAGCAACACGTGCATGAGGGAGTCTCATATGGTGTGCACGTGCCCGTGGATGTGGTGCATAAAAATCATCATATGTGTGAACATATGGAGTAGGATGTGTGTTCCCACGTGGCATGGTATTGGTGTACATATAAGCATGACCCTTCTTTGGAGGTCCACCCAAAGTGGGTTTCTTTCCAAACGAGGGTGTGTACGAGGAGGAAGCACCATTAGTAGATGAACTACCAATAGAGTGTTTGCTACCACTCGTTGAGGCATCGGAAGTTGGCCTAACAAAGGTAGTGCCCGACTTGGATGAATTTCCCATCTTATACCCCAAGCCAATGTGGTGATTGGCCGGAAGTAAGTCATTTAGGATATTATCCAAATGGTCCTTACCTTTATTGAATTTGTTAATTCGGCCTAATGTGCACTCATACTTATCGGTGAGAGAATGCATAGAAGCATCCAAAGTGGATACTTGCGATGTGAGTACACAAACACGAGACTTGAGATTCTCATTCTCAAAACTCAAAGTTGAGTTCCGAGAAATCAAATCCTTCATCTCATGTCCATCCGATTCCTTGATATGAACATGCTCAAGTTGAGATTTGAGATTTACAATCTCATTTCTCAAATCTTCAACAACGGTGTCGTTGTTGATGATGATAGGTTTAGGTGAGGTTTGGATGCTAGCTAACTCATCTTTTATCTTAGTATATCTATTTACTAATTTAGAATACTTAGACCATAATTGCTCGTTAGCTAATCTAAGTTCATCCATTGTTACCTCATCGCCTTCATCCTCGCTATCATCGGAAGATGATCCTTGGACATGTTCCTCTCTAGCCATGAGCACATGTGTGCTTGCTCCACTTGCTCATCATCCGACTCTCCACTTGAGGAATCATCGGAGTCGGTGAATGTCCCGACAAGTCCTTTCTTGTACCCTTTCTTGTACTTCTTTGACTTGTCGAACTTTGGCCCTTCCACTTCTCCTTGTGTTTGTTTTGAGGACAATCCGCTTTCATGTGTCCTGGCTTATTGCATTTGAAACACAAAGGAGCGGAGGCGTTAGAAGAACTAAACTTTGATTTGTTCTTGAAATTACCTTTCCGGAAGAACCGGTTGAACTTCTTTGCCATGAGGGCAATGGATTCCAAGTCCAACTCGTCTTCCGAGTCTTCATCATCGGTAGATGTAGATGTTGATGGAGCAGCCTTGAACGCAATCGCCTTTTTCTTTGGCTCGTCTTGCTTCAAGTAAGACTTCATCTTGTCTTGCATCTTCATCTTGCTATCCTTGCGTACCTCATAAGACATCATGGTACCCATTAGTTGAACAACGGTATATTTATTCATATCATTACCTTCCTCGATGGCGAAGGTACGCTTCTCCCAACAAGAAGGAAGTCCGTCAATGATCTTCGAGACTTTCTCCTTTTGGGTGTAGGTCTTTCCAAGAGCCTCCAATTCATTTGTAATGTCGACGAAGCGAGCATAATACTCCTTCATCTTCTCACCCTGTTGCATATGAAATAAATCGTAATCTTTGTTAACAACGGTGAGTTTGGAGTCTCTTACCCTACTCGTTCCTTCATGCAAGATGAGGAGAGAGTTCCAAATTTTATATGCATTCTTACATGTGCATATCTTGTTGAAGTCCTCGGGCTCCAAAGCGCATTGCAAGGCGTTCATTGCCTTGGCATTGGTTACCTCCGCAGCGACCTCCGCGGGAGTCCACTTAGCGAAATCTTCTTTGGCGGGCTCGACATACTCCGACATCGTGGCTCTCCATAGTGAAGCACTCCGGAGGAACGTTTCCATCCAGCATTTCCAGTACCCGTAATTGGTACCGTTGAAGAAGGGAGGCCTCGTTGAGGAATGTCCTTCCATCACCGAAGAAGCTCCTTCACGGTTCCTGAAGGTGCTATAATCTGAAGGTGGACGTACGATCTTGTTGTCGTTGGAAGACATAGCTAGGTACTTGGCTCTGTTACCAAATGTAATGCCCTACGTAGCTACTGCACAAGTACTAGAGGGGGGTGAATAGTACTTTAAAATAATTAAGAAGATAATTCCTAATTATCTTGCAAACTCAACCAATAATGCGGAAATGTAAATATTGACAACAAAGAAAATAATCGCAAACAGACAATTTAACGGGTTCGGATCCACCCAAGTCTCCCCGGCTTGTTCCCGGTGATCCTACGTCCCAAACACCCGGATCCCCTCCGGATACTTGTGTTAGAAACTTCTAACTCAAATTTGCACTATGAAATACTTGTAGAAACCTCTACAAGATCAAATCATACACAAATCAAAATGTGACTCCCATAAACCAGGATCACAAACAAACTCTCACAACTGAGAGTAAAACACTTACAATATCAAAGTAAATTGAAATAGAAATGCTTACCACAAAATACCTATGCCTTGAGTAAAACTTACGAATTAGGGCAAAGAGGATTTTAGGGAAGATGAAGGCACCAAACCCTAGCTCCAAGATATTGACCAGCAATGGAGGCCTAGGTGGATGTTGGTGACCTTGGATCAAGCTCTTGGCTTAGAAGGCTCATAATCAATGAATCTCTCTTTTGAAATAAGAGTGAGGGAGAGATTCAAGTGAGAAATGAAAGAGCTTTGAATGAGGATTAAATGCCTCTCTTTGATTCTCTAAAGATCAATTAATATCAGCCTTGAGTGCTATGAATGCAGCACTCCAAGTATATATAGGATAGAGGAAAGAGAGAGCAAAATTCGTGGCATTTAATGCTCCAACGGCTCTATTCTGAAGCAGACTAGTCGGTCAAAGAAGGATCACTGACCGACTAGTTCATCAACTAGTCGGTCGGTCAATCAACATGAACCGACTAAGAGGTGAACAGCCAAAAGAAGAAGTTCAGACAATAGAGAACTAGTCGGTCCAAGAAAACTTGCCAACCGACTAGTTTCACAATTAGTCGGTCGGTGAGTGAACTTAGACCGACTAAGAGATGAAATCAAATAGTCTGAATCAAATACAGCTAGTCGGTTTAAGAACAACTTCTGACCGACTAGTTTCTCAACTAGTCAGTCGGTCGTTGTGCTTTGACTGACTAACTGTAAACAGTAAGTTAGGCTAAACAGTGGAAGCTCAACTAGTCGGTCTAAGAAGGATTCCTAACCGACTAGTTTCACAACTAGTCGGTCGGTGAGCCTTCTTTGACCGACTAACTGTAAACAATAAGTGAGCTAGAAATTGAGAAGGCATTCTAGTCGGTTCAAGAAGCTTTGCCGACCGACTAGATTACCATCTAGTCGGTTGGTTCTTCTTCTTGAACCAACTAACATGCACAAGAAGCCGCGAATCGAAGCGCGAAGCTTCGAGAAGTTTGTATGGACTTCTACTAAGATCCTTGCTCTAAGATATGAGCGTTATGAAGATTAAAACGTAAGACCTACTCAAGGCTTAACAATCTACGAAATGAAACTAGAAGACTATAAATTAAACTTGACGAACCGTCTTCAAAAGCTTCAATCGAATCTTCATGACTTCAATAAAGGTCCTTGAGCTTCAACGAAGTTCCAACCACACGATCACGCGCTTTGAGAAGTCTCGAGACGTCGCTTTAGATGTTCATAGAAATTTGGCGACGATCTCCATAACTATGCTCACAAAGAGTTAGTTCACGATATTTATGTTTGTTCATCATCAAAACCCAAAACCGGGGAATCAATACTCAACAATCTCATCATCTTTGTTAATTCCTACAATTATCAAAAGAATATTCAAAAACTGAAGAATGAATCAGACAAAAGCAAATAAAGATCATTAGACCGAAATGAAGATCGAAATGACCTGGATTATTAACCAATATGCCAACTGTTGCCCAAGTATCAACTGCCTGGAACCATATCGATGCTATCTACAACTAAATAAAAAAACATTTAAGATTGTTTTATCAATTCCATTTTAGTTTGACAAATAATCCATGTTACTACTTTCTTATCAAAATAATTATGTATCTTTTTGACTCAGAAAATTGTCATAAGCATCATGTGCCAGATTCAGCAATGGCATTTCTACCCGACCCTGATATGTTAGTGAGAGAATCAACTTGAGTTTGAGAAGGATCTAATGATAACCATAATGAAACACATTGATTCTGGATTTCATAATTAACAAATGAGGTCTTAAGGGGTAAAGAGATCCCAAAATAAAGAATCGAGGTACAAAGTTGATACAACCCTCCTGAACAGGCCAAGGCAGAACAGGCTAAGTCCATGGGCCGGGGAAAGATTAGGCCCTGGTCTAGAGGCCCCGCGAACACTTCTGATGACGCAGGCCCAAAGTCGACATTAAGGGAACCGCTGACCTTCGGCAGTTAAGGAAACTGCCCCCCCGAATTCCGCCGAATTTGTTGGAAACTCACAACTCCTCATGTGGTTTTGATGATACAAACATATTATCTTTATACTAACGCTATCTATGCAAATGTTATAGCACAAATTAACTAAGACAATCATCAATTCTACATATCGCAAGACGCATCCACTACAAGACGAAGCTTATCGATGATATTTTGTATCTTGTAAATACGATGTAATCTTTATTTTTCCTCTTGCATTTACTTGGAATGTAAAAGCCTTGATGATAATCTCTCTTAGTCGTTTAGGATTCATATTCAAAAATTCACATCAGAAATCCTATTAGTCGACCAACCCTTAATGTTAGTCGACTAATTTTAATATTAAAATATTTCTGTCCTAAAATTTTTTCAGACCCAATTTTAAGTCTCTATGATCATTTTCCCACAAATTCCTAAAATTTCATATTTTTAGTCGACCAACAAACTCTGTTAGTCTACTAGTCTATTTTCAAAACAATTATATAAATGATTTAGCATTTAAATAATATATTTTATTTCTGAAAGTTGGAACCACCATAAACGACTAGTTTCTGATAGTTTATATTCGTTTAAAGAAGTTTCTTTCCGTTTTTGGAAGTTATTTTCTGAAAGGACACCTCAACAGCCAGAATCCTAGTCAGCAGTTCTAATTAGTCGACCAGGCACTCATATTAGTCGACTAATAGAAAAACTTTTCCAGAAATTTTTGAAAATTTAGGCAGTTGTCCAACGTTCAAAAACTACCTTTTGGATTTTAAATAGACCCCCAGACCCCTGCCTAAAATCACACGAAAATTCACTTTCTTTGTCTTTTCTTAAGTTCACTTTCTCTCTCTAGAAAGTTAGTGATTTTCAGATTTTCTTAGAGGAGCATCTGCATAAAATTTTCCTCTATAGAAAGTCCAATCTTCAAGTTTGTTCTACTACAAGTTCCATCCAGAACCTTGGAGATTCATTCACCTTCCTTGTGCAATAATTCCATCAATTATCAAGGCTATATGTGATATTGTTTCATACTCTTTCTTTACTTTATTTTGGTAAATCTCTTGTTAGAGATTGTACAAGTTTGCAACACGGGGAGTGTTGGCATCTTTGTATGTTGATTACTTGCGGGGAGCAAGTGTTTTAGTGGAATCAAATCTCTACGGGGAAGAGGACTAGACATAGGATCACAAGGATCCGAACCAGGATAAAAATTTCTGTGTTTTTTCGTTTGGAATATTCTGGATTGTGATCATTTGTTTTCGCACTTTTATTGAATTTTTTATTAACTTTTAATTTTGCAATATCGTCGTGATTTACACTATTCACCCCCAGTGTATTTGGTGTGCCAGGAGATCCAACACACTTGAATCGCCATTACGTTCGCCTTCAAGGCCCATCAAGGGACCATCAAAGATGTGCAAACGTGGGGCAAAAATAGGGGGAGGATGAGGGAGACGTGGGCAGTTCAATCCCTACAAGAGATCCGGAAAACGAAGGACGAAGGTCCCAAATTCTGAATACTCTACACTCAAGTGTTCTTCCTTCTACGACCTTGTCTTCCACCTTAGATTTCTCCTCCACAGCCCGGCCTGAGGATTGCCGTACCGGTCTCTCTACGAACCGTACTTAATCCCACCGAGCACCCTTCATATCAGATCAGACTTAGGCATCGGAGAGGACTTGGTCGGAACCAAGGTCCGACCCCCCTGACGAGCTTTCTCGTCTGTGCAGGTCAAGGAGACTTCACCTCGGCGAAGCTACCCTTCGGCGCTTCAACCACCGGAGCCGAGCGATCTCGATCCCGAGCTCATTCGTCTTTCCACTCGAGGATGCCGTCATTTCCCTGAAGCTACCCTTCGGGACACTGACACACGGATCGGTGCATTCCCGACCGAGCGAACACATCGCTATCTGATCTCGGAGGACACACATGTCTCACACGACCACGTCGACCTCCAACCCTCGAGACTACAAACTGTGGTGAGAAAACACCCCGAAACATCTGGCGTCGTCTGTGGGAAAGTGAAATCATCTACACCCACATCAAATAACCACACCGAAGATGATACAGCCATGCACAAGGGGCGCAAGAATACGGCGGCAGCTACGCCAATGCTGGGGCCTGCCAGTGACCACCTTGGAAAGGTCGCAACAGCCCGACACCCGCCTCGAATCGAGGGGCCGAATGTGCCACGGGCCACGACAATGGACATAGACCGTGAGGAAGCTGGGGACAACCCTCAGCCCATCTCCTTCTCCGGGGAGGACCTAAAGGAGGTAGAGCTGACACATGATGACACACTAGTCATCTCGGCCGTCATTGACACCGCCCTAGTCCGGTGGCTACTCGTTGACACGGAAAGCTCTGCATCCTGTTCATATCGACCTTGGAGAAAATGGGGCTGCGGGCTGAAAACATTGGACCTTGTTTGAGCCCCGTAGTGGGCTTCACATGACATTCCACACCCATCGTGGGAATGATCCGCCTCCCCGTTACGCTTGGGGAGCCGCCCCGCTCAACCACTCGATCAGGTTGGCGTATAATGGGATAATCGGTCGACCGCTCCTCAATTTGGCCAAAGCCATAGTCTCGACCCTCCATCAAATGGTCAATTTCTGGACCCCGAGGGTGGTCGGAAAGATTAAAGGTGACCAGGCGAGACCCAAGACCTGTTAGCAATTTTTCTGGTGAGGGGAGTGACATGGAGCAGTACGCCCTGATGGACCTCCTCGATTGAAGGGGCAGCTCGAACAATTTAAGACCCACCCCTATTGAGGAACCAGAGCTCATTCCCGTCATGGGCATAGACGGCAGGTCAATGTCTACAGATCAGAACTTGATCCGCCCCCGAGGGACGAGTTGGTCGAATGCTTGAAAGCTAACCTGGACATCTTCGCCTGGTCACCTGATGACATGACGAGCGTGGAACCCCGGGTGATCACCCACTGGTTGCACTTCAACCTTACCTTTAAGCCAATCAGGTAGAAAAGGTGGACCTTGGGCGGCAAAAAGATGAGGGCTGTAGCTGAGGAAGTGGAACGTCTCCTCGAAGCAGGCTTCATCAGAGAAGTCTAGTACCCCGACTGGCCTACCAATGTTGGAATGGTGAAGAAGTCTAGAGGCAAGTGGCGAATGTGCGTAGACTTCACTAATCTCAACAAGGCATGCCCTAAGGACAACTACCAGCTGCCCCACATCGATCATCTCGTGGATAACACTTCGGGCTACGAGATGCTCATCTTCATGGACGCCTACTCTGGGTACTACCAAGTTCAAATGGATCCAAAAGACGGGGAGAAGACGTCATTCATCACTGACCGTGGGACATTCTGCTACAAAAAGATGCCATTCGGTCTGAAGAATGCAGGGGCGACCTACCAAAGGATAGTCAACAGGGTCTTCGGCTCTCAGATGGGAAGGAATCTGGAGGTCTATGTGGACGATATGCTGTTCAAATCCAAGGACCTCACCGACCATATTGTCGACCTTCGGGAGACCTTCGAACAATTACGAAGACACAACATCAGACTCAACCCCACGAAGTGTACGTTTGGGGTGAGGTACGGAAAATTCCTGGGATTCATGATCACCAACCACGGCATTGAAGCCAACCCAGACAAGATTGAGGCTCTGATCAACATGAAGTAGCCAACAACGATCCGAGAACTGCAAAGGCTAAACGGGCGGATCACTGCTTTCGGACGCTTCCTATCCAAATCGGCGGAGAGATCTCTCCCATTCTTTAGGATCTTGAGGAAGGCCCTCATCGAGCGGGTAGGAAAGAGGAAAATGTAGAATGGGACGAAAGTTGCACACGGGTGTTCGCTAAATTGAAGGAGTACATCCGCTGCCCCCCGCTCCTCTCCAAACCCAAGGAGGGGGAACACCTGAGCCTGTACCAGGCCAGCACCGGAGAAGCAGTGAGCTCAGTGCTGATCAGAGAGGACGCCAGGGTGCAAAGGCCGGTGTACTACACCAGCCAGATCATGAGAGATGCAGAGAAGCAGTACAGCCTGGTAGAGAAGATGGCTTACGCACTCGTCCTTTTGACGCGGCGAATCCGTCCTTACTTCCAAGCGCACAATATCCTGGTCCTGACTGACTCCCAGCTCGAACAAAACCTTAAGAGCTTTGATCAGATGGGGAGGATACTGAACTGGGGAGTTGAGCTGAGTGAGTTCGACCTCAGATACAAGCCAAGGATGGCCATCAATGGACAAGTGCTAGCAGACTTCATTGCCAAATGTACCATTGACGGTGGAGCGCGTCTCGACGTGACGAGCCCAAACAGGGTACTGCCTCAACCCCTATCCATCCTTTTGGCTGATACCGTTCCCGGTGATTGAGCAGAGGGCCAGGACGCATGGGTAGCCCACGTGGATGGGTCAGCGATGAAGGTAAGAAGCAGGGCCGTCATCATCATCCGATCCCCCGACGGGAACACGGTCGAGTACGCCCTTTGGTTGGAGTTTTCGGCCACCAACAACGTGGCCAAATACGAAGCTACCTTCAATGGCCTAAATCTGGCCAGAGTGCTGGGGGCGGAGTCCATACGCCTCCTCAATGACTCCAGACTTATCATCAGCAAACTACAAGGGGACTACATAGCTCGAGAAGAGGCAATGCAGCGCTACCTAGCCTCGGCCAAATCCGAGCTGTTAAAGTTCAAGCATGTCGAGACACTCCATCTGCCAAGGTTGGAAAACGCTCGTGTAAATGCCATTTCAAAGCTGGCCTCTTCCTCCCTTAAGGAGTTGGGTCATGCCATCTACGTCGAGAGCCTCCAGAACCCCAATACGGAAGAAGAGGAGCTGATGATCATCAATGCCGAACCTTCCTAGATGGACCCAATCGTTCGGTACCTCACTGCCGGTGAGGTCCCGATAGACCAAGAGGAGCACCGAATGCTGGAACAGAAGGCACTCTGATACGTGCTCCAAGAAGGTGCGATGTATAGAAGGCGTTGGACCAAAACTGACGTCCTCCCCTTCCTCAAATGCCTCGGACCACCAGGAGGCCGACTACATCATCCGGGAGGTCCACGAAGGGCTTTGCAGGAACCACCATGGGGGCAAGACAATCACAATGAAAATCCTAAGGAAAGGTACTACTTGCCCACCATGGCCAATGATTCGATCGCGTATGCTCGGAAATGCCCGGTGTGCCAAAGGTTTGCGAAGCTCAGCTGTAATGCCCCTCTTCCCAAAAAGCACGGAAGGGAGAATGTTATGAAGGTCTGCATGAACTGGAGCGATGAAGCTCGAGTTCACTAAGCTTCTATGATAAAAATATATCAGGTTCTTGCATGCAATCGGAACAATAGAATATTATTTCATTCAATAGCCATATCTAGAAGTTCGTACATGAAATGGAAACAACAGGGCCTCAGCATGGCCAAAGGAACTCCAATAAGGGACCTACTCTAAAACAAGTACTAAAGCAAACTAAACGAAGGCAACAACATCACAAGTTCCTAATCCTCCACAGGGAGCGACTCAGCATCAACAGTAAACTCCTAGCTCTCTGGGTCAGGCGTCTCAATTAAGCCCTCTTGGTACTCTGGCTGGTGATCTGACATACATTCCAAAACACAAAAGTTTGTCAGCAAGGGTCTGTAAGCAAAAGTAAGACGTCCCAAGCTAAGGTGTACGAATAATAACGATTTATGAAGCATTAATTGTTTGCACAAGATGTCATCAACATGGTTATAAACATGGCAAGTTTAAAGAAAAATTAAAGTACTTCTAAGCATGGCAGTTCTACGGAATTTTTAAGGCAATAGCTATGACATGGCAGTTCTAGTGAATTAGAAAGTAAGCAGTTATAAACATGGCAATTCTATGTGTGAGTAAGGTGGCAACAATTATTACGAATTCAATGCAAATGTTTTCTATCATGCATAGAGTTCACGCCTTTAAGTCGCAGAGAGTAGGTCGATCCTTCTCACGTGGGTATAATCGTGATTGATGCCACCCACCGCCTAGGTGGTGCTCTTGAATGGTGCCTCTACACGCATGCTCAACGGCCGCTCAACCCTAACCCCACCCAAAAGATGTGCTGGAACACGAGCCAGCCTAATCAATGTGTACGAGTTCACGAGTTCAAGATTTTGCCATCGAGGGCACGAGTTCACAAATTCAAGATTTTTAATGTGTTCCGTCAATGTCCATATACTAAGCAATTTAATCTATCAAAGAGCAATTTCTAACAAGTGTGTGTACATCATGAAGTGAGGCATGGTGACATTAATAATCAACGTTTGCATATGGAAAAATGCAATTAAAACATTAAAACTCCAATAATTTATGTAAATTCGTACACTTGCCTGGTTGGAGCGTTTTCGAGTGTCCGGGTGATCGCGGTGAGACGCAGTGAGACGCGGTTTATCTGCGTCAATAGATTCAATATCGGGTTACTATGAAATTAACTTATTAAAGGTATACCACACACACATATATATATATATATATATATATATATATATATATATATATATATATATATATATATATATATATATATATATATATATATATGTACTCACCTATTACATGGGTTATTACACTATGTTAACTTATCATTATCAATATTTTATAAATCTAATGTATCGTTATTAAACTGTCAAGTGGCTGAGGTACTAACCTAATTAAATGATACTACTACTGTACTGAGATATTGCTAACATATATTATAAGGCTAATATAATAACTAACTAACATTATGTTATGTGAAACTAATATACTAAGCAGCACTGATGTGTGTGTATGTGTGTGTGTGTGTGTACTTATACATTAATATACTAATTTAACTTGCTGTATCAATTATGTACTAACTGATAATACGAACATGATATTATATAAGGAAATGCACCTACTGACTTCATAAACTAACTCTACTAACTAATAATCTTTGTTAACATATAGTTATAACATCCACTAACAAATGAAGCTACTGGTACAAAATTTATAAAATTATTATAATAACACAACTATTTATTAGAATAACGCACTAACTTATATTATCATATGTTAGAACTAACTTAACTTACTGCTAACTCATGGAGGTGTCACCCTTACATACTATTTATATAAGTGTTAACCAACTTATACTCTGAGAACAACATTTACTATATTACCTAGATACGTGATAAAAATAATGCAAGTACTAAAATAACTTACGTGTAAGCGCTTGTGTTTTGCAGAAGAAGCGACGGGAGGAGCGTGGATGGTGGCGTCGGCAACGTGAGGCGATGACGCGATGCGACGGTGACTCAGCTGCAGTCGGGAGGGGGAGGAGGCAAGGAACGGCGAAGAGGAGGCGGAGCTTGGATCTGCGTGTCGGGCGGCGCTGTGGATGGCTGAGAGGCATGGTACCGGGGTGGTGCCTTGGGAGGAGATCAGAGAGGAGGGCACTGGTCGGTGAGTGAGTCAGAGGAGTTGTGAGGCCTGGGGGTTTGCTAGCGTTGTGGCGTCGAGGAGATGATCGAAGCTTGGATGTGGATGAAGGATGTTGCGGGTCGAGGTGGCGGGACTGGTCGGAGAGGGCGTTGGGGAGGAGCTGGAGGTCGTGTGCATCTTGGAGGTGCAACGTGATAAGATAAGAAGGGGAGGTGATGGATTGGGGAGGAGGTGAGATACAAGGGTCAGTGCAGCTGGAAGGCGAGGTGATCACCGGAGGAGTTGTGGGTTTCCTCTGTTTTGCAAACAGGGGAGGATGAAAGATGGTGTTGGGGTCGCCGGAGCTTGTGGAGAGATAGGGAGATGGCGCTGACAGGAGGGGTGTTGTCGTGGGAGGCGGTCGGCTGTGGCGAGCGGTTAGGGCTGGAGGCATTGGGAGATGGTGAAGTGCGGAGTTGCAGGCGGTAGTGGCGGGAGAGAGGTTGCAGGTGAGGGGTTCGCAGGAGTTTATGGCGGTGTTGGAGGGTTGGGTGAGGTGGATGATGGTCGGGGGTTGGTGCATCGGAGATCGGGAGAAAGGTCGGAGGTTATCGATGGGTCACGGTTTGAGGGGTTAATGGCGAGGGGAGGTTGAGAGAGGGAGGAGGCATCAGAGATCAGGAAGATGGGTTGCCTGGGTTTGAAAGAGAGTATGAGTTGCTTGTATGGGTTAGAGTTTGGGCCGCTGGGTCTGTGGTTTAAAAGAACAAGGAGGGTGAGAGGGAGCAGAAGAGAACGGGAAAGAACAGATGAGATTGCTCCCCCACTGTGCGTGCATGGGAAGAGGCCAACGTGGATGATGGGGGCAGTTGCAAGAAACATGGGTTGTTAGGATATAGAGTAATCAGTTAAAGTTTTGATTAAAAAGGATTTAGTTTGGATATAAGGAATCTTTTTGTTAAGGTCTTGCTTCTTAATAACCAAATTCAGAAAAAACGAACATCTTAGCTCGTTTGAGATTTTATTATTTAAAAAAATGTTGAATTAAAAGTTATAGTAAAATGTGTTAATAATAATAATCAAGTTATTACAACTCTACCCCTTAGCATCCAAAAATCGTAAACAAAATACCGGGACGATCGCGCCTCCAAGAGGGTCGTGAATACGGGATCCGGTCACACATCAGAGCTACGAAAAATAATAATTAAAAACAAACACAAATAGACGCATACGATGACCAAAATGCATTACAAACATATGACCGAAAAGTGGTCATTACATCCTACCCACCTTACAGAAAATTCCGCCCTCGGAATTTCTATTAACTAAGAAGCGGGGAATAAACGAGGATAGCGCTTACACGTTTCCTCTACTCATATACACACTACACTGTCTACTATGCTCACACACCACTCATAAATATCAAACATGCCATCACGCATAAACACACAATTAATATTATTAATACTAATATCAACACCAATAGTAATACTACCAATAACACTAATTTACAACTATACTAATAATAGTAACACACATACACACATCACTAATTATTATTATTATAGCACACCTTAAACATGG
The DNA here is from genome assembly GCA_030789695.1 of Scilla litardierei. Taxonomy (NCBI): domain Eukaryota; kingdom Viridiplantae; phylum Streptophyta; class Magnoliopsida; order Asparagales; family Asparagaceae; genus Scilla; species Scilla litardierei. The sequence continues at coordinate 260,344,873 of CM061142.1, read as the reverse complement.
CATGCTTAATATAATACCATTATACAGTACAATTACAACTAACATTATAATCAAGGCGAATAATAACACTTTACTATCCACACACATCAACTTATTAACTGGAAGTGTGCCATCACCTTGCACACTCACATTATTATTAATACACCATGCACCACCACATGTATACAATCATAATCCTCAATCATATAGTACTACATGTCATATAAGTACCCTACTCAATACTAGTACATAAGTATCATCCTATTCAGTCAAATAACACTTCAATAGTATAGTCACTTTACACACTAGATAATACACTAAACGCACCCCATAATACATATCACTATATACGTATATGTACCTAACACACTACACCATATACCAAATAAACATGTCCTACTTATATGGCACTAGGCCACTACAACCTACCCACCTTAAAATCAAATCCGTCCTCAGACTTCATTGAATAGGGTCGACTTATGGATGGCCAGACCTAGACGTTAAGGTCACTCTACCCCAGGCATACATACATTGTAAAATAATGTACACTCACATTCATACACTTACACATACATCATATAGTCACTTACACATAAATACATGCATCCGCATTACACGCATATCCATCGTTACATTATTACACACCTACCTTATATCTACGCAAAACTTAGTCATACATACTATATGTTCACACAAGTATACACAACCATAGTAATTTACAAACAGCTAGTATACTATTACGTATACACCTCTATACATGATACAAACATACAATCATGTATACTTCCCAGTATACGCCTAATCACATGTACATACATCACCACGTAGGGGCAAGTAATACAATATTATAATCCTACTACTATACTTAAAACACACATATTCATACTACATATATATATATATATATATATATATATATATATATATATATATATATATATATATATATATATATATATATATATATATATATATATATATATATATATATATATATAGGTTAATGGGCCAATGCTGACAGCGCTGGAAATTTTTCCAGCGCTGTCCGCATTTTGGGCAAGATAAAAATTTTTTTTTTTTGAAATTTTGTTTTTGCAGTAGTTAGATATACGTGTTAGGAAGCTCCCCACAAAATTTCAGATCAATCCGACACCGTTTGAGCCTCCGTTCATCGATTTCAAAAACGTTACGCAAATCTGTCCACAGTTTTGCGTAACGTTTTTGAAATCGATGAACGGAGGCTCAAACGGTGTCGGATCAAGCTGAAATTTTGTGGGGAGCTTCCTAACACATATATCTAACTACTGCAAAAAAAATTTCAAAAACAATACTTTTAGGTTGCCCAAAATGCGGACAGCGCTGGAAAAATTTCCAGCGCTGTCAGCTCTTCTCCATTTTTCACATATATATATATACATATAACTAAGCACACACCTATCCACGCATGAGCATACACCCATATGCACTAATATATAGATCATACAGTAGATAAGTACACACAAGTTTAAGCACGCCTATTATCATGTATATTACACTCAACATGTACATAACCTCATTAACATACAATTACAAACACTGCCAAGTACATCCATAATGCATACACCCCTAGGAGGTAGTCAAACACCAATTCTAATACATACAGATATCCCTATAGTGATATAGCTATTCACACAGAAGTATAAACATAATGTTGAGTATTGGTGTTTCATATTAATCTTATTTTGATGATGATCAAAACATTATGTTGTTGCTAATGAATCTCATATTTTAGTCTCTCAGTTTATCTCAAGGATATCTTTATTGGAGACTAATCACTTGGTGTAAGGATGGACATCATGCGAAGAAGAGACAAAGTTTGGACTCAAGGAGTGCCAAAGCTTGGAGATGATGGAGAGCAATCAAGGCATCAAGATTGAAGACTTAGACTCTTTTGAAAGCATTGTAATCCATGTAATTTACTGTATTGCTTTTTCTCTCTTTTGAGTCTAGGGTTGATGTAATGCCTTGCTAGATGGTTTACTCATTCATGCACATGCATTTAACCATCTTAGTGAACCTTAGGATTTTCATAGAATCCAACCCAATAGGTTCACTCCTTCTGTCAGTCGCCTATTGAGGGAAACATAGTCGACTGGGTGATTTCTAGTCGCCTGTAGATCCTTCTACAGTCGCCTGATTTGCACTGCTCAAGTTAACATTTCTATTGACTCACACTTGAGCTTTACACACAGTCGCCTGTCAATCAGTTCCCAGTCGCCTGTACATTTACAGTCGCCTGAGATTTGGTCAACAGTCACCTGTCTAGCGTAAGTGCAATCTCTGCATCTCTCTGTCTTCTCTCCATACTTTACAGTAGTCGACTGATGAAGAATATACAATCGCCTGACTATTCGACAGTCGACTGTAGTATTAACATCAGTCGCCTGTGCGAAGAATTGGAGAAAGAGTGCAGCTCTCTGTTTCGATCCATCCCCTGCAGCAGTCGTCTGCTGAAGGATTTACAGGCGCCTGTCCTATTTGTCAGTCGACTGTATTGTCTTCTTAAGTCGACTGTCCTGGCTCAGATTATAGCCGTTGGATATTTTCTAGCCGTTGATCAGTCGACTGTTCTTGTCGTTTTCACCCAGTTTCTAGCCATTGCTGATTTGATTTTCTGGCTGTTTCTTTGGGTTTCTGGGCTTGATATAGGTTTCCTATATATATGGGTGTGCTGCCTTTCTTGAGAACTTTTGACAACATTTGATAAACTCTTGATTCTATAGAAAATATCAAGAGATCAATAAGCCACTCTCAAGCTCCCACATTTCCCTCTATTTGAGCATTCATATTTCTTCATGCATTGAAGTCCAGCTCAAGGGAAATCATCTAAGTGCTCTCAAGCATATTCCAACACTTGGAGATCCTCTTCCATGCCTTGCATTCATTCATGAGTAAGCATCTCAAGGCATAGGTAAGAGTATTTACTTTACAAGGTGTAAACTGTTTTCCTATTTCTCTTTGTGGGATTAGGATTTTCTCCTTGTGGGAGATTGTCTCTTTGTGGGACTAGAGTGTGTCTTTGTGGGACTAGGAACTCTCTCTGTGGGAGTAACTCTCTTTGTGGGAGTTTGAGTGTCCTAGTGTAGGGATAACCCTAATTCTCTGAGTGGGAGTTAGTGATTCTCTTTGTGGGAGTCGTGATCCTCGTGTAGGATTGGTTGGGTCCTTGTGTAGGGCATAAATCCTCTTTGTGGGGTATCTCCTTGTGACATTTGTATTCACTTCTCTTTGTGGGAATATAGTGGATATTGGTGTGGTTGGACGTACCCAAGTTTGGGGAACCAGGGTATATCTTTGTGTTTACGTTTGGTTTGATTGTGCCATTTAATTCCTCTTGCATTTATAATTCCGCATCTGCATGTTAAATTTTATTTGGACAATTTTATTGCCATTACACTATTCACCCCCCCTCTAGTGTGTGTTGTTAGTATTGCAAGGGTTAGACGATCCCTACAATTGGTATCAGAGCGAGGTTAAAGCATACTGCAACAATGGCATTCAACCCTACTTCCGCGCCTCATGAAGAAGGACTCTCTACCGTTCGACCCCCGCTCTTCAACGGATCCAACTATCCGAGTTGGAAGATCAGGATAATGGTCTACTTAAAGAGTCACGACCTTTGGGACATAACAGAGTCACCCTTCGAGGAGCCATCTACACGCGCGGCCTTGAGAACTAAAGCAGAGAAGGACTTGATTGAAGTCAATGCTAGGGCTATGTGTGTTCTCCATTGTGCCCTCACTCCGGATGAGTTCGATCGCATCTCCATGTGCAAATCGGCTAATAGTATTTGGCATACTTTGGAAATCTCTCATGAAGTGTTACTTCAACATAAGGAAGAGATCCAGTCAACCAAGCCCGAGAAGAAAAAGGGCGTTGCTCTGCATGGTGAGAAGGAGTCTTTCAAGTGGAAAAAGAAGTTCCAACAAAAATCTCCAAGTGGTGAAGAAGAAGTTCTTAGTGACGATGACTACATCGAGCTTGCCAAGCAATTCAAGAATTTCAAGGCATTCCTCAAGGAAAATCAAGGTATGTCTTCTTCAAAGTTGGTTTGTTTCAACTGCAGTGGAATAGGTCATGCGGCTACCAAATGCCCTTCCAAACCCAATATAAATTCCTATAAGGGTAAAGAGAAGGAACATTGGGAAGCCAAGTCTGAGGTCAAGAACCAAAAGCAAGGACTTAGTGGCACATTTGATGATTCTGATGGGGACACCTCTAATGATGAAGGAGAAGATGAAGAGGAGCACGATCAAAGGTGTTTCGTTGCCTTTGATGATTCTTCGTCAACTTCATTTAAATCTAGCAATGAAGAGATAGAGACATGGCTCAACTCCAAAGAGGAAAGGTGCTTCATGGCTAATGGAGAAGAGTCTTCGTCAAGCTCAAGCGAGGAGGAAAGTGATGAAGAAACCGAGGAGGAAAAGCCATCCTATGAGGAGCTTGAATACCGCCTAAGTGTGGCCTCCAATTTGGCAAGTAAGTGCATCGATTCATATGGTAAAATGAAAGCTAAACTTGATAATGCTATGAGTAGGGTGCATGAGTTAGAATCATCTAGTGTAAATATTCATGATGAAAGGCATGTTTATGACACTTGTGAGAAAGACACACTTCTTTCTCAAGTTAAGGAATTGAGCACTTCTAATGAAAATCTCATTGCTCAAAACCTTAGCTTAGATGCTCACATTCAACAACTTACGTTGAAATGTGAAGAGGAATCCCGGAAGCTCATAAGCTTTGTGTATTCTAGGGCTTCACTCCATAATTTGTTGGAAAAACAACATCCGGTAAATCATAGAGGAGGTTTGGGTTATGTTCAAAACGTGGTTCCCAAACCCACCTCTAATTCTTCCTTTGGTGCAAATTCAAGAAATATTGCTAAAGCACCTAAGAAGAATCACCATGCCTTCTTGTACAACAATAACACTCACAAGAAGTATGTAGATCACAAGGTGATGAGGAAAAATGAAGAATCTTCATTTTTTTTGCTAAGAAGCAAAATCCTCATTCATTGCATGCTAAAAAACTTGTTTCTACACCTAAGCATGCCACATCCTTCCCTCTTGCTAAGGCAAAACCTTTGCCTAGGAAATCCTTGAGATTATGGATTCCCACTAAGGCTAGTGAGCAAGAGAGAGATAGGTACATCAACTCTCTAGTTAGGGATGTGATCACCTCGTGTGACTATGTTAGGAAATCAAACTCCTCTTGGGTTTGGTTACCCAATGTTTAGGTTCCTCACACATTTGCATATTGCATGGGTATTGTGCTTCCTTGATTATTTTAAGCATACCCATTGATTGTGTGTGTTTCATGTTTTTTTTTGAAAATATTCTTCAAATTTATTTCTTTTCATGAAAATTGGGACCTTGGGGTTATTGACATACATGCATGATCCATGTGTATGTCAATGGGGGAGTTAATATAATATATGTTTAAATTATTTTAAGATATATTTTAACTCTCATTTCGGAGGTTTTTGTTTTGAGATCATTATTTATATTTGGTTATTTTGGGTCTCAAACCAAACCTCTTGTTTATTGCCAACTTGTTTCATATCTCTTTTGTTTTGGCAATATCCTTGTGTATCCTTGAAGCTTGATTTTTCCATATCTATTGCTTTGATACACTTATGGCCCATGGCTCCTATAATTAATTGGTATTAGATCCTAGAAGTCAAAAGTTGACCATTTCTATGATCTAGGGGGAGCATGGGATAATGAATTGATACCTACTAAATTTTATATTTGGTATCATACATATCTTTCTTTTCGTGCATAATGTCACATCTTGGTTAAGATGTTAAAGGGGGATATTTTTGATGTCCACCTTTTTAACGATGTCAAGGGGGAGAGATATATGCATTATGTGATCATATCTATAGGGGGAGAGATATTTGCATATGCATATGGGGAGAGATATCTCTATGGGGAAGAGATATATGGGTTTTGATAAACCTTTCTTGTTTGCATTTTCTTTACTTTGCAATTGGTTTATGTTATCCATGCCTATTATATGTCACCATGTTGTTATTGGTTTATGAGTATTTACCTTTGTGTAGCTCATTACTTTGTTGGTGCATATAAGTAGGGGGAGATCATTAGCTTTGTGCTTTAATTCTTTATGAGTAACATAATGTGTGTCATCATCAAAAAGGGGGAGATTGTTGAGTATTGGTGTTTCATACCAATCTTATTTTGATGATGATCACAAAATTATGTTGTTGCTAATGAATCTCATATTTTAGTCTCTCAGTTTATCTCAAGGATATCTTTATTGGAGACTAATCACTTGGTGTAAGGATGGACATCATGCGAAGAAGAGCCAAAGTTTGGACTCAAGGAGTGCCAAAGCTTGGAGATGATGGAGAGCAATCAAGGCATCAAGATTGAAGACTTAGACTCTTTTGAAAGCATTGTAATCCATGTAATTTACTGTATTGCTTTTTCTCTCTTTTGAGTCTAGGGTTGATGTAATGCCTTGCTAGATGGTTTACTCATTCATGCACATGCATTTAACCATCTTAGTGAACCTTAGGATTTTCATAGAATCCAACCCAATAGGTTCACTCCTTCTGTCAGTCGCCTGTTGAGGGAAACATAGTCGACTGGGTGATTTCTAGTCGCCTGTAGATCCTTCTACAGTCGCCTGATTTGCACTGCTCAAGTTAACATTTCTATTGACTCACACTTGAGCTTTACACACAGTCGCCTGTCAATCAGTTCCCAGTCGCCTGTACATTTACAGTCGCCTGAGATTTGGTCAACAGTCACCTGTCTAGCGTAAGTGCAATCTCTACATCTCTCTGTCTTCTCTCCATACTTTACAGTAGTCGACTGATGAAGAATATACAATCGCTTGACTATTCGACAGTCGACTGTAGTATTAACATCAGTCGCCTGTGCGAAGAATTGGAGAAAGAGTGCAGCTCTCTGTTTCGATCCATTCCCTGCAGCAGCCGTCTGCTGAAGGATTTACAGGCACCTGTCCTGTTTGTCAGTCGACTGTATTGTCTTCTTAAGTCGACTGTCCTGGCTCAGATTGTAGCCGTTGGATATTTTCTAGCCGTTGATCAGTCGACTGTCTTATGATCATTAGTCGACTGTTCCTGTCGTTTTCACCCAGTTTCTAGCCGTTGCTGATTTGATTTTCTGGCTGTTTCTTTAGGTTTCTGGGCTTGATATAGGTTTCCTATATATATGGGTGTACTGCCTTTCTTGAGAACTTTTGACAACATTTGATAAACTCTTGATTCTATAGAAAATCTCAAGAGATCAATAAGCCACTCTCAAGCTCCCACATTTCCCTCTATTTGAGCATTCATCTTTCTTCATGCATTGAAGTCCAGCTTAAGGGAAATCATCCAAGTGCTCTCAAGCATATTCCAACACTTGGAGATCCTCTTCCATGCCTTGCATTCATTCATGAGTAAGCATCTCAAGGCATAGGTAAGAGTATTTACTTTACAAGGTGTAAGATGTTTTCCTATTTCTCTTTGTGGGATTAGGATTTTCTCCTTGTGGGAGATTGTCTCTTTGTGGGACTAGAGTGTCTCTTTGTGGGACTAGGAACTCTCTCTGTGGGAGTAACTCTCTTTGTGGGAGTTTGAGTGTCCTAGTGTAGGGATAACCCTAATTCTCTGAGTGGGAGTTAGTGATTCTCTTTGTGGGAGTCGTGATCCTCGTGTAGGATTGGTTGGGTCCTTGTGTAGGGCATAAATCCTCTTTGTGGGGTATCTCCTTGTGAGATTTGTATTCACTTCTCTTTGTGGGAATATAGTGGATATTGGTGTGGCTGGACTTACCCAAGTTTGGGGAACCAGGGTATATCTTTGTGTTTGCGTTTGGTTTGATTGTGCCATTCAATTCCTCTTGCATTTATAATTCCGCATCTGCAAGTTAAATTTTATTTGGACAATTTTATTGCCATTACACTATTCACCCCCCTAGTGTGTATTGTTAGTATTGCAAGGGTTAGACGATCCCTACACATAACACTTACTACCTTCACACGACTATATATGTGTGTGTGTGTGTGTGTATATATGTATATGTCTATGTGTGTGTGTATGTATGTGTATATATATATGTATACATATATATACGTATATACATGTATATACGTATATACATGTATATACGTATATACATGTATATACGTATATACAGCTAATGACTAAGGATAAATTATCACTTTGGAATCACCATGCTAGCACCAACTGTGTCTTGTGCGTCAACAATGAGCAGGAGAGTATTGATCACTTATTTTTTAAATGCCAATACACGGGCTATATATTGTGTAGAGCCATGCTGAAATTAGATTTGCGGAACCCTACTCCAGCTTCTCTTTTGGATGTCGGAAATTTGATTTTAGCAAAATTTGGGGTGAGGGGATGCTTGAGTTTGCTGGCTAGAACCTGCCTGGCAACGATAGTCTGGCACATCTGGAGGGAAAGAAATAGAAGGATTTTTGAGAATGGGAGGAGGTGCAAGACTTCTCTTTTTGAAGATATTGCTGCGGACATCAGAGTTGCCTTATATAATCAGGATCCTTCTACGGCTGAAGAATCTAAAGTGTTTGGAAATTGGGGATTCACAGACTCCTCGGGCTAAGCCTTATTGTTTTGGATGTTTTATGTATTTCTATCCTGTCCTAGTTTGTTTGGAAGGACCCTTAGTTGAGAGTGACGGCGCCTGTGCCCTATCCTCTCTCTAATGGGTTCTGCCAAGCTAACGAAGACTCTTGTACATTGTACACTTATCTATAAAATCTGATGCTTACTTTCCAAAAAAAATATAGACACTAGTCATTACCCGTGCCCATAGGGCACGGTTTATTTAATGGCTGAGTTTTTCCCCGCACAAATTTCAAGTTCCCCCCAAATTTCAAGTTTTCCCACAAAATTTCAAGTTTCCCCTCAAAGTTAAGTTTTCCCCCAAAATTTAAGCCCCCCAAAATTTAAGCCCCCCAAAATTATCATTGCCACCTAGGACAAACTTGCCACGTAGGACAAAGCTTTGTCCTAGTAGGATAAGATTCAAAATCTTCAAAGGACTGGAAAAAATGGTCGGAAAGGGGGGAGAATAAAAAGTGTGGGTGGGTGTGTGGGGAGGGTCCAGGGGCAAAAATGCAATAACCGGGGTTGTTTGTGCAAAATTCCACACCTCCTCTCTTATCTCTCAAAATCTCATCTATTATATTTTCTCTTATTCTCTTATCCAATTTCTCTTGTCCAAATTCTCTTATCCCTAAAAATCTCATCCAAATTCTTTTATCCAATTTCTCATGTCCAAATTCTCTTATCCAAATTCTCTTGATAACATCCCTCTTTTATATAATAGGTATATATATATATGTATGTATGTATGTATGTATATGCATATGTATCATGTATATCACTGCAAATGTATATTCAACACAATAGGCAACTATAATCTATCAATATATTGAGGGTCTGCCCACTCATACATGAGTGGGACACCGAGATCCACACATATGGGTCCACACACACTATTTATTTATACCCTAGATCATCACAATCAATATCAATGGATCTACTATACTTATACCATAAGTACAATAAATGAAGGGTCAGGCATTACTTGAAATCCCTTGCTCATCAGTCTCAACTTCTGCAGTCGTCATGATGAATGTCTGATGCCTTTGCTGGTTCTGCCTCACTTGCTCAAAACTTCTTGTTGTGGAGCTGGTGGGTGGTCCACGCTGAGTAGATCCATAAGGTACAACAGTCATCGGCTTGTTGTTACGGTGAGGACAATCACTGATAGCATGTGCAGATGCTCTGCATACTCTTCCTCGCTCTTCGAATAAACCTAACATATTATCTATGAATGTCATTACGAATTTATCCAGAATCTCGTAGAACATGACATTCATGAATACCGCAAGGGCGTTGGTCACACCGAACGGAATGACAACAAACTCGTTGTATCCATACTAGGTCTAGAAAGCCGTCTTGTAGATGCCTTCATTCTTGACTTTCATTTGGTGACATCCACTCCCGAGATCCAACTTCGAGAAAGCTTGTGATCCATCGAGTTGATCGATCGTCAATGCGGGGTAGCGGATACTTGTTCTTCACTGTGATCTTGTTCAGCTTCCGATAATCCATGCACATTCTTTTTTGATCCGTCCTTCTTCTTGACCAACAGAACAGGTGCACCCCAGGGAGATACGCTGAGATGGATGATACGTTTCGCTGGGCCCGAAGTTGATAGGTCCGAGCGAATGACTAAATGAAACTCTAAAATCTACTATGGTCAGAGCTGGGTGAGAAACCACTAAGGTGACCCTTTGATGATAATACTAAATCTTAGCAAGGGTTTATACCTAGATCTTCCTATAATCATGGTGTTGGGTCTCCGTACCATGCTGAGACAAGGTACTTTGGTAAATTTCGTGTATGAGGTAATTCTAGACGTTTTGGCTATTGGAAGTATTTCTATTGTGCTGAAGTTTGCAAATGCGTGACCTGCATGGGCCACCACTAAAACCTGTAACGCCCCGCTTCCCAAAAAGCACGGAAGCGAGAACATTACGAAGGTCTGCATGAACTGTAGCAGCGAAGCTCGAGTTCACTAAGCGTCTGTGATAACAACATATCAGGTTCTTGCAAGCAATCAGAACAATAGAATATTATTTTATTCAATTGCCATATATAGAAGTTCGTACATGAAATGGAAACAACGGGCCTAAGCATGGCCAAAGGAACTACAACAAGTGACCTACTCTAAAACAAGTACTAAAGCAAACTAAACAAAGGCAGCAACAACACAAGTCCCTAATCCTCCACAGGGAGTGATCAGCGTCAACAGCAAAGTCCTAGCTCTCTGGGTCAGGTGTCTCAACCAAGTCCTCCGGGTATTCTGGCTAGTGATCTGACATACTGACGTGCGTTTATATTTCATATATTCACGCACGTTTTCTTTTGTGTTTCTCCATGTTTTTCCGCCGTCTCTTATTCGTTTTCGTGTATTTTCCCGTTTTCTTTCACTTTTCTTTGTTTTTCCATGATTGCAGGGGATTGACCACGTAGGGGACGTTTAACGATGATATCCCAAGTCCCCGGAGCAACGGGAGAAGTCACGCGTGATCCAGGGGGTCAAACGCCAAAGAATTCATCTTTCAGCCCCTCACCCGATCGGTTGGTCATCTCCAACCGATCGGGTGATGCACGCGTGCACCACCCGGTCTCTGCCGCAGCTCACAAAGAAGTCACCCGACCGGTTCGCAGACCGGTTCAGCGGGTGCTGCTCTCTGTTTTCTCGAAGCAAAACGCCAACCGATCGGGTGACTCTCACCCGATCGGTTCATCTGTAGCTGAAGAAGAAGAGCTGAAGACACGGACGTCGAACCGATCGATTCACCCGACTGCTCCAAGATCCAACCGGTCACCCAAGAACTCACCCGACCGGTTCATGTGATCGGGTGAAAGCTCGCTGTTTTCTGTTAATATTTTGTAACGGATCAACCGATCGGTTGACTTGTCAACCGATCGGTTGATGCGGCGGTCTATAAATAGAACCCATAGGGTTCCAGAAACGAGAGCTGTTATTTTTCCTACTGTTTTATTTCCTTGTGACGGCTGTAATTGTTACTCTTTTGTAAGTTTTCAGATCTTTCTAAAATTTTAGTATTGTCTTTATTACTCTATTACTTCCGCATTGCAATTGTCCGATTATGATTACAACGGTCAAATTTCATTTAGATTGCTTTTTCATGAATTTTTGTGAGTAGTTCCCAAATCTGGGATTTTGGTGGAAACCCCTTCGGGGGCTCTTCCCGATGCGTCCATAGGGTTAGGAAATCGATAGGGAGTAGGAATCTAACGGTTACGCGGGGTGTTTCATTGTCATCGGCGGGAAAAAGACCGCCTTTGACCGTCGGGCCAAGGGGGAATAAACTTGGCGGTTGACTCCCTAGCCATAGCTCACACCCTTAGCGTAGACGCCGAATCCTAGCACGCGGGAGCGGCAGGATGAGACGTTGGGAGTTATCGTTGCGGGCTTAGTGCTCCCGGGATCGATCAGTGTTAATGGACACGGGAGTGCCCACTGATCGAATCCGGGAAGTCCGGTGTATCATCCTGGGCACCGACCGGAATATCGGGCCCATGGGATGCCGGTACCACTTTTGGAGGCAACGTCTCACCATTAGACCCTAATCCCGATCGCTATCCATACCCGTAGGCCGTATCGGTGAGAGTCTCTCGTCGGGTTGGAAACCGAAGTCCCGGGTTTTCTTTGTTGTTGTTCATACCCATTTATTTCCTTTCGTGACAACAATTCACTGATTCAGGCTAGCTCACCCCTCGGGGTGATTTAGGTCCTACCTGACCCAAGCACAACCTCGCCTCCCTGAGTTCGATATTCCCGCACCCTACACTAACCGTGAAACTTGCGGTAAACGACACCGCGCCGTCGCGACTCTCTCGCGGGCGCCGGTCAAGTTTATGGCGCCGTTGCCGGGGAGGCAACGTGCTTGATATTTTAGGATCTCTTGAACCCTCGTGTCTAGCTCACATCCCTACCTCGCGATAATTTTCGCATTCTCCTTTTTCTTTTTCTTTTTTGTTTTTCTTATTTTTATTTCTTATTTTATCTGTTTCTTTCCCACTTGTCGCTTCACGGGTGTTTGTTGTTTTTCATGCGCAGGAGTTCAAGGAGTCTTGACGACTTGATTCCCCTTGATCCAGAGATTAACGCCACCCTTAGGCGTTTGGCCGCCGAGAAGCGAAGAAGAGAAGATCCCGAATCCATGGAGGAGAACACCCCACCTCACAAGTCTCTGCTGGAGTACTCGATGCCATCCATCGAGTCAACTTCCGCCATCCGATCTCCAGCTATTGCGGCCCAAAGCTTTGAGCTGAAGCCGTCTCTAGTGACATGGATCCAGCAGGACCAGTTTGCGGGTGCGCCCATGGAGAGCCCGATCGAGCACCTGGACTCCTTCTTGGAGAAGTGTGACACCTTCCGGATTAATGGTGTCACTACAGAGGCTATCCGTCTGAAGCTGTTCCCCTTCTCTTTACGAGACAAAGCCAAGCAATGGCTAAGGGGGAAGGACCCCAACACTTTCAACACCTGGGAGAAGCTCTCCAATGCTTTTCTGACGAAGTTCTTTCCTCCGGGGAAGACCATGAAGTTGAGGAGTAAGATCTCCTCCTTCTCCCAGGCCAGCCACGAGTCCTTGCATGAAGCTTGGACGAGATATAAAGAGATGCAAAGAAGATGCCCTCACCATGAGCTTCCGAAGTGGCAGATTATCAATCTGTTCTACAATGGGTTGAGGGATGACCTGAAATCTTCTATGGACGCCGCGGCTGGGGGTTCCTTCATGTCTAGAAGCGAGGAGGATGCCGGGCATATTCTGGAAAATATGGCATCCAACAATGAGCGGTGGTGTGACGAGAGAGCCACACCAAGATCCGGGGGTATACACAGAGTCGAGGACGTCGACAAACTATCAAGCAAGTTCGACTTGCTTTCGACCCAGATCTCCGCACTAATGGTAGGAGCCGGTGGGGCCGGTACACAGCAAGTTTCTGCGGTAGAGTCCGAATTCTTTGGGGAATTCGACGGTGGTGACATCTCACCACCGTTGGACCAGGCGAGCGCACTATTTTACAATCCCACGGGAAATGCGCCGTATCTGCCAAGGACAAATTCCAACCCGGCCTACTCTCCCAACAACCGGAACCACCCGAATTTCAGTTACCGGCCACCATTTCAGCCCTCGTCGCCTCAGCAGCCGCAGCAACAAATTTATCAGCCGGCTAGACCACAGCAGAATCAGGTTCAGCAGCAACCATTTCAGCAGCAACCTCAGCAACAAACTTACGCCCCCAGGAATCAGCAGCCGTTCCAGCAGCAGCAGTATGGCCAACAGAGGGCCGTCTCTCCGGTTGAGTCTCTCTTGACTCAATATATTACCAACCAGGAGAGGATCAACCAAAAGCTGGAAATGGGTCAGCGGACCCTCACGGACCAAGTGACCCAGCTGGGGTTACAGGTGGCGAACCTTGCAAGGTCACAAAACCAATTGCCGCCACAACCGGAGGTGAACCCGAGGGGAGCAACACAAACATCGGCACTCGTGCACGAGCACGCGAATGTGTCCGCTATCGTTCTGAGAAGCGGGACACAAATTCCTACTAGAGTGCCCCCTAGCAACCCGAAAGCACCATTGGTCGTTGAGAGACCGACTGAAAAATCAAATGACGCTGGTGCTTCGTCATCAAATCCCATGACTCCGGAGGGAGTGTCTGAAGAAGAGAAGAAGAAGGAGGAAGAGATCCCGAAAGTGTATAAACCCGTTGTGCCATTTCCACAACGGTTGGCTCAGGCAAAAATTGATGAGAAATATGGCAAGTTCTTTGCCATGGTCAAGGACCTAAGCCTGCAAATCCCCTTCTTAGAAGCAATCGAAACGATTCCCTCCTATGCAAAATTCTTGAAAGATCTGGTGACTAGAGGGTCAAGAAAGGAGAAAGTAGTGCTGACGGCGGAATGTAGCGCTCTTATTCAGAGGGCGAACCCGCCGAAACTCAAGGACCCGGGGAGCTTTTCCATTCCTTGCACGATCGGGGAAGTGAAGATTCATCGTGCACTCGTCGATCTCGGAGCGAGTGTAAGTTTGATGCCCTTGTCGATGTACAGAAGGATAGGAATGGGTGATTTGGAGCCCACCGGTATGACCCTACAACTAGCTGACCGATCGGTCAAATATCCGGTGGGAGTTGTTGATGACCTCCCCGTGAATGTGAGATGGGTGCATGTGCCTGTGGACTTTGTAGTCATGGACATGCCCGAAGACGCACACACCCCCATTATCCTGGGACGGCCTTTCATGGCCACTGCTGGCGTTCTAATAGATGTGAAGAACGGAAAACTCTCCTTGAACGTCAGCGGAGAGAAAGTTGAGTTTGATCTGGGACTATCCATGAAGCACCCCGATCCTCCTGATGACCTCCGATGCAATTTGCTTGAGATAGAAGAAGAAAAAGCTATAGAGGAGAGCTCCTGGGAGATTCTCCTGAGAAACCCCCCCCCCCCCCCCCCCCCCGATGACTTGGGGAATTCAGAAGATGGGGACGGCCCCGAGAACAAAGAAGCTGCTGGAAGACCGAGTGCAGTGAGAACGACCCCTCCCGAGTTCCCCAAGGCTCCTCCTGTGAGGAGAACGGGGAAAGAGCACACGGACCTCACTAAAGACGAGGTCCGGATCCTGAAGAAGATGGCGGGAAGCGCCAACACCAAGGAAAAGCCCCCGGATCTCAAGAACAAAGGGAGGGTAGTCGAGCAAGTATTTTTCCAGCCGCTGACTACTCCAAGCGCCTTCAGCTCCAACGAGAAAGAGATGCCGAAATTTGGGCATCACCCGTATCAGCCACCATGAGCATCTTCTGCGGGCGTCGAGCCAACGATGTTAAACAAGTGCGCTTCATGGGAGGCAACCCATGTTCTAAACTTTTTTCCATTTTTTATCGTTATTTTTTTACTTTATTTTATCTATTTTCATAAATAAAATCAGTCGCGAGAAGATCCGTTCGGGGACTTAAACAAATCTATTGGTTTTTGCAGGAAAAAGGCCCCAACCGATCGGGTGACCACTCACCCGATCGGTTGGGATGTATCAGATACATGCCGAGATCTGCCCCCATATGACCCGATCGGTTGAGTAATGAAGAGACCGGGTGGCAGACCGGGTGAGCTGGGGAGAAATCTCGGGAAATTTTGGGGAATATCAACCGATCGGTTGAGTTCTAACGCGGCCAGTTGACGTGATCGGGTGAGCAGCCCTAAGTTCTCGGGAAAATGAGTGGAGCGGCCAACCGATCGGTTCGCCTGTAGCATTTCTTCGGCAAGATTTTTGACCTAACTGTCAACCGATCAGGTGAAAACTCACCCGACCGGTTCGACTTAAACCCTATATAAACCCCCCCGACACCCGCTCGTTTTCACCCTCGCCCGATCGCAAATCCCGCCGTCGTTTCGCCTTCCCCTCTCTCCCAACAACCGATCTTCCTCCCCCACGCCCTCTACTCCTCCATTACTCCCACTCTCCACCTCCTTCATCAACCCCTTCATCATCTACACCCTCTCTCTCCTCCCATTACGAATTTTTGACCTAGTTTTCCCCCAAACCACCCCCATTTCGAAAATTATTGCCGAAGGAGTTCGCCGCGGCTCCACGCTACTCCCGCTGAACAGTGTGGGGGCATCAATGAGCAAGCTCCACCATTCCGCTTGGGTAAACTCGCTCCTAAGCTTATATTTATATATTTGCCCTATTTGTTATGCTTGCTCGTTTGCTTGTGTTGGTGTGCATCCACGATTTTTGCACTAATTCTTGCTCGCACACACACACACACACATGGCTAAAGATAAGGATAAGGGGAAGGGAATCATGTGGGAAGAGGAGCCGTCTCGAAAGAGACGAAAACAAACACGCCCCCCTTCCCGTACACAAGCACTTACACTCGGCCCTCCTCCGCCTGTTATCCCCCCTGTGGACCCAATGTTGGGCCCACACGGGTATATTTTTCGGAACCAGGAGCACAAAGATTTTTACCGTAGGCTTGATGCTCGAGGGCATCTATCCACTAAGTTCCCGTACGCACGTACACTTGTCGATCTCGGTGTCTTCACCGAGGTCGAATCTCTTTTCGCTAACTTAGGATGGTTAGCCTTTCTTAATGCACATGCCATATCCTACCTGACACTAACACTCGAATTTCTCTCTACGCTTGTCTGGGAGTCTGGGTCGATCATTAAATTCATGGTGCGTAACCGTAGTGTCACCACAAATCTGAACACGATTAATGATATATTTGGCTTCCCCAATCTCGGGGATGATTCCATCCGACACTACGGGTACACACCCGAGTTCCATGTCGATCAATTCTGGTTCCGCCTCACTTTGATCCGTGACTACCCCCGAGGAAGGGCCAAGGCCTCCTCCATCATTCACCCCGTGTTTCGTTTGGCCCACAGGATCATTTCGTCTGCATTCTTTCCTAGGGACGAGTCCGGCACTGTGACTATCCCTGACCTTTTTATCCTTTGGGCCATGACTTTTCCTTATGTCCGGGATGATGATGGAGTTAGCTTCAGGGCCCCTACCGTCCCCATCCATAGCAGCGATTGGCTTGTTTACAAGCTACTCGAGATCAGCCGGGCCGGTAAGGGGAAGTTTTGTTGCGGGGGCATCATCACGATCATCTGCTCTCACGCCCAATTCAATATTACCATCCCCGATAATCTTCCTGCTGCCGCAGGACCCTCACATCTTGATATTGATGTCCTGCGGCACATCCACATGATTAAACCCCGCTCGGATGGCCGCTTCATATTTCATTATGGCCACCCCCCAGCCCCTTACACCATTCTGCCCAACCCCGCTCGCATGACCATTGCTCTCGTGGGAGATTGGACTTTCCCTCCTGATCCCGACTTCTTAGCAGGGTTGAATCTTCCTTTCCTTCCCGCAGGCGCCCGCAGATCACCGTCCCCTGCCGCCCACTTAGGCGAGCAGGATATCCCTGCGTCTGGGGGAGATTTAGGGGCTGGCCCTAGTCGTCCTGTTTCTGCTCCGGGACCGATCACGTCTGAGCACCTCTTTGCGGCCATTTCTGGCCTTGTCTCCTGTGCCGGCATGACCACTGCCGCCGGCACCTCTTCGACCTTACCTGGCGGCACCACCTCTGCCTCGCGTCAGTCTACATCTTTTGGTCGCCGTCAGGTATCTGCCCGTCTGGGGCTTGAGAGGGAGGTCGCTGCCCTTCGTGAGCTCGCCATGTCCTCTGTTTCCTCGGACCCATCGCCATCCTACTTTCTTACTCACCCACGTTTCCTCGCACTTGAGAGGAACGTGGCCGCCATTCTCCGCCTTCTCACTCATATCCACGGACCACCTCCACCTTCACCACCTCCACCTTCACCACCCCGGCGATCTTCTCCTCCACCCACCCACACTTCCCCACATGCATCACCCCCTCACCACATTCTTCTCCTCCCTCTTCACATCCCATCCCGGCATCCACTTCACCCCTCCCGACCACTTCCACCGCACCCACGCTACCTCCCTCCTCCTCCGTCACGCCATACGTGCGCCGGAGGAAATTACTGGTGCGCTCCAGATCCCTCCCACCACCTACCTCTACCGTCACCATCACATCTACTTCCTCCATTCCTATTCCTCTCACCACCACCTTGATCGCCTTCCTACCACCACCACCCACCACCACCGACACTCCTCCCATTGTTCACACCACCACTGCCCCTATTCCTCCGCCTCATTCCCCACTTCTCAGCACACCCCCAGCCTCCCCCGACCACCCATCCACACCCTCTTCCGAGGAGGACGAGGACTCACCTTCCCTTGCTTTCTGAATTCACCTCTTTTGTTTTTGACTCCCCCTTGCACATCTCTGCATTTTATTGATCACATCATTTCGCTAGCACTATTTGATCTAGCTTGGGGGACGTCTATTTTGGTGTGCTGCCGTGTTTTGTTCGTTTTTCTCATTTTTGTGTGTGTGCTTGTTTTTCGTTTTTGAGTGTCGTGTCGTGTGGTTCTACTTTTATTTTTATTTTCGTGTTGTTTGATTTTGATTTTGATCTTTCTTTCTTTTTCAGTTTAATCTAAGTGTTTTCCTCGTTTTCATGTCTTTTTGCGTCGGTGCGTATTCCCCCCCATTTTCATTGCCCTCCCGTACTCACTCATATTGCATTGAGGGCAATGCAAACTTCAGCTTGGGGGAGTCGCACTATGTGCGTCGTTTGTGTCCTTTTTCGTTTTTGTGTCGTTTTCATCGTGTTTTTATTTTTTTTTCTTTTCTTCTTCTTTAGCTCTTTCTCCTAGAAATGAATCCTATGATGAATCGCCACAAAGTCACACACACCTAGCATTGCATCGATAATCACACTCACTAACCCTATGATTTCGAGTCCTCTCGCATTTCACGCATCGTGGGTCCACTTAGCTTTTTGTGATTCGTGTGTCGTGACTAGCATTTGGTGTGCTTCTGCTTTGTGATTTTACTTTATATACCTGTCCAGGAATGACCCCTAGATTATCATGCTCCGATTTGAATATGCGGTATATTGTTTCCACTATATGCATGCTATATTTATATCGTATACTTCAATTCGCTTGCGTCGGGATTCCTCAACTAAGGACTAGGATAACCCATTTAGCCTATGCTCTATTTAGCGAGAATAGTTTCCTTTGCCCGAGTGTTTCGATTTCGACTTCTTTTTTGTTTTACTTGGTGCAAATCCCCTCGTCGTGTACCGTTCTCCCACTTGGGAGAGTACACATGTGTATAGCCAAAAACCCAAAAACCCAAAAAAAAAGGGAAGAAAAGAAAGGAAAAATCCAAAAAGAAAAGAAATGAAAAAAAAAATTTTGTATAGCCCAAAATTAAAAAAAAATACAAATACCCAAAACCCAAAAA
The DNA here is from genome assembly GCA_030789695.1 of Scilla litardierei. Taxonomy (NCBI): domain Eukaryota; kingdom Viridiplantae; phylum Streptophyta; class Magnoliopsida; order Asparagales; family Asparagaceae; genus Scilla; species Scilla litardierei. The sequence goes on along the minus strand of CM061142.1, from coordinate 260,325,372 downwards.
AATTTCCGTGTGAATATTTTTTCATACTTGCCAAGAATAAAGGGAAGGCGAGAATTTGCACCGAGTGTTCTTCTCGACATCATCTTAACCCCCGTCGTTATCGAAAACACTTGGCTTAGGAACTTTTTAGCTAGTATCTAGGATATAGTGGCGTGATTTCCTTAACCATAGTTGTGGAGTCCCCGATGCATGATACGCTTCTATTCCCACTCTTCTCATGCATGCTTGAACTTATATTCGCCGCTTAATTCAATTCGGATCGATATTTTGGGTCATATCTTGGATTTGTGTATATCGAGCCTCATGGCACATCGTAGAAAGCATCACCATTTGCTAGCACACGACCACGCTCACTCGCGCTTCACTGCGTGGACCCACGACACTTATTTGGACTCGCTTTCCTAGGTTTAGTGGTGTGATTTGGCGTTTGCTTGCTTGGTGTGTCATTTTTGATTTTGGTGGCTCTGATGGACGATCTAGGGCTTAGAGTTTTCCTTTTTCTTTCTTCCTCTCTATTTTTCTCCTCCGAGCTCCTACTCTCACTCGTCTTCCTCGAGGACGAGGAAGAGTTCAGCTTGGGGGATTTTGACGTGCGTTTATATTTCATATATTCACGCACGTTTTCTTTTGTGTTTCTCCATGTTTTTCCGCCGTCTCTTATTCGTTTTCATGTATTTTCCCGTTTTCTTTCACTTTTCTTTGTTTTTCCATGATTGCAGGGGATTGACCACGTAGGGGACATTTAACGATGATATCCCAAGTCCCCGGAGCAACGGGAGAAGTCACGCGTGATCCAGGGGGTCAAACGCCAAAGAATTCATCTTTCAGCCCCTCACCCGATCGGTTGGTCATCTCCAACCGATCGGGTGATGCACGCGTGCACCACATGGTCTCTGCCGCAGCTCACAAAGAAGTCACCCGACCGGTTCGCAGACCGGTTCAGCGGGTGCTGTTCTCTGTTTTCTCGAAGCAAAACGCCAACCGATCGGGTGACTCTCACCCGATCGGTTCATCTGTAGCTGAAGAAGAAGAGCTGAAGACACGGACGTCGAACCGATCGATTCACCCGACTGCTCCAAGATCCAACCGGTCACCCAAGAACTCACCCGACTGGTTCATGTGATCAGGTGAAAGCTCGCTGTTTTCTGTTAATATTTTGTAATGGATCAACCGATCGGTTGACTTGTCAACCGATCGGTTGATGCGGCGGTCTATAAATAGAACCCCTAGGGTTCCAGAAACGAGAGCTGTTATTTTTCCTACTGTTTTATTTCCTTGTGACGGCTGTAATTGTTACTCTTTTGTAAGTTTTCAGATCTTTCTAAAATTTTAGTATTGTCTTTATTACTCTATTACTTCCGCATTGCAATTGTCCGATTATGATTCCAACGGTCAAATTTCATTTAGATTGCTTTTTCATGAATTTTTGTGAGTAGTTCCCAAATCTGGGATTTTGGTGGAAACCCCTTCGGGGGCTCTTCCCGATGCGTCCATAGGGTTAGGAAATCGATAGGGAGTAGGAATCTAATGGTTACGCGGGGTGTTTCATTGTCATCGGCGGGAAAAAGACCGCCTTTGACCGTCGGGCCAAGGGGGAATAAACTTGGCGGTTGACTCCCTAGCCATAGCTCACACCCTTAGCGTAGACGCCGAATCCTAGCACGCGGGAGCGGCATGATGAGACGTTGGGAGTTATCGTTGCGAGCTTAGTGCTCCCGGGATCGATCAGTGTTAATGGACACGGGAGTGCCCACTGATCGAATCCGGGAAGTCCGGTGTATCATCCTGGGCACCGACCGGAATATCGGGCCCATGGGACGCCGGTACCACTTTTGGAGGCAACGTCTCACCATTAGACCCTAATCCCGATCGCTATCCATACCCGTAGGCCGTATCGGCGAGAGTCTCTCGTCGGGTTGGAAACCGAAGTCCCGGGTTTTCTTTGTTGTTGTTCATACCCATTTATTTCCTTTCGTGACAACCATTCACCGATTCGGGCTAGCTCGCCCCTCGGGGTGATTTAGGTCCTACCTGACCCAAGCATAATCTCGCCTCCCTGAGTTCGATATTCCCGCACCTTACACTAACCGTGAAACTTGCGGTAAACGACACCGCGCCGTCGCGACTCTCTCGCGGGCACCGGTCACATACATTCCAAAACACGAATGTATGTCAGTAAGGGTCTGTAAGCAAAACTAAGACGTCCCAAGGCAAGATGTACGAATAATAACGATTTATGAACCATTAATTGTTTGCACAAGATGTCAGCAACATGGTTATAAACATTGCAAGTTTAAAGAAAAAGTAAAGTACTTCTAAGCATGGTAGTTCTACGAAATTTTTAAGGCAACAGCTATGACATGGCAGTTCTAGTGAATTAGAAAGTAAGCAGTTATAAACATGGCAATTCTATGTGTGAGTAAGGTGGAAAAAATTATTACGAATTCAATGCAAATGTTTTCTATCATGCATAGAGTTCACGCCTTTAAGTCACAGAAAGTAGGTCGATCCTTCTTACGGGGGTATAATCGTGATTGATGACACCCACTGCCTAGGTGGTGCTCTTGAAGGAGGCCTCTACATGCACGCTCAGCGGCCGCACAACCCTAACCCCACCCAAAAGATGTGCTGGAACACGAGCCAGCCTAATCGATGTGTACGAGTTCACGAGTTCAAGATTTTGCCATCGAGGGCACGAGTTCACGAATTCAAGATGTTCAATGTGTTTCGTCAATGTCCATACTACTAAGCAATTTAATCTATCAAAGAGCAATTTCTAACAAGTGTGTGTACATCATGAAGTGGGGCATGGTTCATTAATAATCAACGTTTGTATATGACAAAATGCAATTAAAGAATTAAAACTCCAATAATTTATGTAAATTCATACACTTTCCTGGTTGGAGCGTTTTCATGTGTCCAGGTGATCGCGGTGAGACGTGGTGAGATGCGGTTTATCTGCGTCAATAGATTCAATATCGGGTTACTATGAAATTATTCCAGTGCTGTCAGCGATCTATACACCTTACACATATTTTTTAAAATTTTTTTGCAGTAGTTAGATAAACTTGTTACCTAGCTCCCCACAAAATTTCAGGTTGATTCAACACTGTTTGAGCATCCGTTCATCGATTTTAAAAACGTTGCGCAAAACTGTCCATATTTTGTGCAACGTTTTTGTAATCGATGAATGGAGGCTCAAACGGTGTTGGATCGACCTGAAATTTTGTGGGGAGCTAGATAATAAGTTTATCTAACTACTGCAAAAAAATTTAAAAAAATGTGTAGGGCACCCAGATCGCTGACAGCGCTGGAAAAATTTCCAACGCTGTCAGCACTCCTCCATTTTTCACTATATATAGACACACACACACACACACATACATACATACTCAACTATTACATATGTTATTACACTATGTTAACTTATCATTATCAATATTTTATAAATCTAATGTATCGTTATTAAACTATCAAGTGGCTGAGGTACTAACTTAATTAAATGATACTGCTACTGTATTGAGATATTGCTAACTTATATTATAAGGCTAATATAATAACTAACTAACATTATGTTATGTGAAACTAATATACTAAGTATATATATGTACTTATACATTAATATATTAATTTTACTTGCAGTATCAATTATGTACTAACTGATAATACGAACATGATATTATATAAGGAAATGCACCTACTGACTTCATAAACTAACCATACTAACTAATAATCTTTGTTAACATATAGTTATAACATCCACTAACTGATGAAGCTACTGGTACAAAATTTATAAAATTATTATAATAACACAACTATCTATTAAAATAATGCACTAACTTATATTATCATATTTTAGAACTAACTTAACTTACTGCTGACTCATGGAGGTGTCACCCTTACATACTATTTATATAAGTGTTAACCAACATATTCTCTGACAACAACATTTACTATATTACCCAGATACGTGATAAAAATAATGCAAGCACTAAAATAACTTACATGTAAGCGCTTGTGTTTTGCAGAAGAAGCGACAGAAGGAGCGTGGATGGCGGCGTCAACGACGTGAGGCGATGACGCGATGCGACAGCGACTCAGCTGCAGTCGGGAGGGGGAGGAGGCAGGGAACGATGAAGAGGAGGTAGATCTTGGATCTGGGTGTCGGGCAGCGCTGTGGACGGCTAAGAGGCAGGGCAGCGGGGTGGTGCCTTGGGAGGAGATTAGAGAGGAGGGCACAGGTCGGTGAGTGAGTCGGAGGAGTTGCGAGGCATGGGGGTTTGCTGTGGCGTTGTGGCGGCGAGGAGATGATCGAAGCTTGGATGTGGATGAAAGATACTGCGGGTCAAGGTGGCGGGATTGGTCGGAGAGGGCACTGGGGAGGATCGGGAGGTTGTGGGCATCTGGGAGGTGCATCGAGATGAGATAAGAAGGGGAGGTGGTGGATCGGGGAGGACATGAGAGACAGTGGTCGGTGCGGTTGGAAGGCGAGGTGATCGCTGGAGGAGTTGTGGGTTTCTTCTGTTTTGCAAACCAGGGAGGATGAAAGATGGTGTTGGGGTCGTCGGAGCTTGTGGAGAGATAGTGAGATGGCGCTAACAGCGGAGGGGGGTGTTGTCATGGGGGGGGGGGGGGGCGGCTGTTGCGAGCGGCTAGGGCTGGAGGCGTCGGTAGATGGTGAGGGGCGGAGTTGCAGGCGATAGTGGCGGGAGAGAGGTTATAGGCGAGGGGTTCGCGGGAGTTTATGGCGGTGTCGGAGGGTTGGGAAAGGTGGAGGTTGGTCGGGGGTTGGGGCGTCAGAGATCGGGAGAAAGGTCGGAGGTTATCGACGGGTCGCAGTTTGAGGGGGCGATGGCTTGGGGACGTTAAGAGAGGGAGGAGGCGTCAGAGATCGGGAAGATGGGTTGCCTGGGTTTGAAAGAGAGTATGAGTTGCTTGCATGGGTTAGAGTTTGGGCCGCTGGGTCTGTGGTTTAAAAGAACTAGGAGGGTGAGAGGGAGCAGATGAGAACGAAAAAAAGCGGTTGAGATTACGCCCCCGCTGTGCGTGCATGGGAAGAGGCCAACATGAATGATGGAGGATGTTGCAAGAAATGTGGGTTGTTAGGATATAGAGTAATCAGTTGAAGTTTTGATTAAAAAGGATTTAGTTAGGATATTATCAATATTTTAGTTAAGGTCTTGCTTCTTAATAACCAAATTCAAAAAATGAACAGCTTAGCTCGTTTGAGATTTTATTATTTAAAAAAATGTTAAATTAAAACTTGTAGTAAAAATGTGTTAATAATAATAATAATCAAGTTATTACAACTCTACCCCTTAGCATCCAAAAATCGTAAACAAAATACCGGGACGATCGCGCCTCCGAGAGGGTCGTGAATACGGGTCTGGTCACGCGTCTGAGCTACAGAAAATAATAATAAAAAACAAACGCAAATAGATGCATACGTTGACCAAAACGCACTACAAACGTACGACCGAAAAGTGGTCGGTACATTAGCTCGACCCCTCTAGCCGAACTTGTGCCGATAATTAGCCACGTCCCCTTCGTCAAGTGGGGGCTGGATATCCTCGGCCCCTTTACTTCTGCGAAGGGGCAGAGGAAGCACCTAATTGTGGCGGTGGACGACTTCACCAAGTGGATCGAGGCTGAACCCTTGGCCACCATCACCTGGAAAAAGGAGAAAAGCTTCGTATGGAAATCCATCATTTCCAGGTTCGGAATCCCTCGGTCCATTGTCATAGACAATGGAAAATAATTTGATTATGCGGGGTTTAGAGAATTCTACACGGAATGTAAGATTAAACTCATGTTCACCTCCGTAGCCCACCCCAGACCAATGGAATGGCTGAGGCTGCCAACAAGTGCATCCTCGAACCACTTCACAAGAAATTAGTGGAAGCATAGGGAGACTGGCTGGAAGAGCTTCCTGGGATACTCTGGTCATACCGAACAACACACAAGTAGGCCACGGGGGAGACACCCTTCATGCTTGCATATGGGGCCGAAGCGGTCGTGCCTGTTGAGGTGGGCGAAGAATCACTCCGCCTCCGGCACTTTGATAAAGAGAGGAACGTGGAGGGCCATGAGATCAACCTGGAGCTCATGGACGAGAGGAGTGACTACGCTCTGGTTCGATCGTCCGATAAAAACAACAAATGGCTCGCTATTACAACTCACGGGTCAAAGGGATGGGCTTCCACTAAGGAGATCTAGTCTTGAGGAAAGCGATCTTCAACCCAGAGGTCGCGTTAAAAGGGAAGCTCACTACCAAATGGGAGGGGTCCTATGTGATAACTAAGGTCCTCAGCCCAGCCACGTACCAACTCTCGACTTTAGGGGAAGGTGCTCACTCACACCTAGAACGCAGAGCACCTGCGTAAATACTACCGGTAAATGTATGACCCCCGCCTAGATGATTGTACTGAAAGAATGAAAAAAGATCTCAAATAAAGGAAATCTCTCTTTCTACATCTAAACATCTCTCACATCATAGGCTAAGCTCAACCGTAAGGCTGGGGGCAACTCCCCCAGCAGGCCGATCATTCGACCGACCGTAAGGCTGGGGTAACTCCCCCAGCATGCCGATCATTCGACCGATCGTAAGGTTGGGGAAAACTCCCCCAGCAGGCCGATCATTCGACCGACCGTAAGGTTGGGGCAGCTCCTCTAGTAGGCCGATCACTCGACCAACCGTAAGCCTGAGGGTAGCAACCCCAGCTGGCCGACTGACCCGTTGACCATACGGCTGGGGCAACTCCCCCAGCAGGTCGATAATTCGATCAACCATAAGGCTGGGGGTAACTCCCCCAGCAGACCGATCACTCGATCGACTGTAAGACTAGGGTAGCTCTCCCAGCTGGCCTACCGACACACCGACCATAAGGCTGGGGACAACTCCCCCAACAGGCCAACACCATATCAACTGTAAGGCTGGGGCAACTTCCCAGCAAGCCGATCATCAGATCGACCGTAAGGCTGGGGCAACTCCCCCAGCAGGCCGATCATTATACCGACCATAAGACTGGGGCAACTCCCCCAGCAGGCCGATCATCAGATTGACCGTAAGGCTGAGGGCAACTCCTCTAGCAGGCCGATCATCAGATTGACCGTAAGGCTGGGAGAAACTCACCCAGCAGGCCGATCATCAGATCGACCGTAAGGGTAGGGGTAACTCCCCCAGCAGGTCGATCATCAGATCGACCATGAGGCCGGGGTAGCCCCCAGAAAACCGGTCATTCGGCCTACTGCAAGCCCGCCCATCGACCCACAATTAGTAAAGTTCCCCCAAACCTGGCTGCTCGGTAACTAAAACCTATCCAGGGTTGAGGGAGGAGGCACAACATCATAAACATCAAAGGAGTTATCAGCAAACGAACATGAGTAAACCTTTATATTACAAAAAACTAGGCGAAGACCAAGGACCGTTTACAAGGTAATAAAAAAAAGAGAAAAAATAAAATACACAAAAGGGTCTAGGCCCCTGCTTCAGGCTGGACGACCGAGGCGGCAGTAGGAGCATCCTCCGGCTGGACGACGTCCTCTGGCTGGTCAAGCTAGGCGATCAAGGTGGCTACAGGATCATCTTCTGGCCGGTCAACATCGACCTCCCCATCATCCTCAGAGATCATCTCAAGCTCCTCGAACGAAATTCCCGAACATGGGAATTTCGCTCGATCTCGTGTTGGCAACAGAGGAACCCTTCCTCAAACGCCTTAAACATCCCCGGGGCGACGAAGGTCTCCACATACTCATCCTGTAGGAGGATATATGCCTATAAGGCAATTTATCCTAAGTATACGTCTTGTTAAGATATTATATGGTATCAGTTATCCTAAGTATGAATTCGTTGAATCATATACTTAGATAATTTCCTTAGACTTATAGTTAGGTTATAACGTATCCTGATAAGATCTCGATTATGAGTAGTAGGTGACCGAATAGAAACTTAAGTCTTAAACAGTTCGTGGTCATAGATGTATCGAGAACTGGATATCGGCACATCGGACAGACCACTATGTCTTTGTCTTACCTTAGGGTAATGATGATCTCATAGTCATTCAACTTGGTGAAGTCAGAGACGAGACACAGGTGCTCATTGGAGAATGAGTTCACTGAACGACCAACTTAGAGTTATTAAATGGTTAACTTTAACTAAACTGTCTATAATAACTCTAGGGTGATGATAGGTAAGTTGGTCCTTAAAACCTGAAGTCATTTGTACGATCCTGTGAGTGAACAGTGTCGCTTATACCTAAGATCTAGCTTCGAGGCTAGGCCTGCTGAAAGATCTTAGGTTGGGTTACACCTGAAGCTTTCGAGGCGAGTGGATGACTAAGATGGCATTCGTCTCTTCTGTTAAGGGGGAGTTAGTGTCACAAGCTCAGTACGGTATTTGTGTTAATCCTCGGCCGGGGTACGTTGTAAGATGTACAACGTGAATACAACAAAGACCGCCGTATACTGACCAATGTTGTCTGATTGGGTTGACAGTAAACCGTACCCTAGGTCAACAGAGACATAGTCTTGACGAAGGGACTATAGTTAACAGTTTTCATCACTGGCACAGCCAAAGTGAACCCAACGATACTTTTGTCAATGGGTCGATCACGTTATGATGATTCTGAAACAGGGAGGACAACTGCTGCTCGTGGTGACCGTCGTTTAGGGGTTTCGAGCCCCAACCTGTAGTAAGGTCAGGCTGTAGGGTCTCACACCGAGTAGTATTCGTGTCTTAGTAATAGGAATATATATATAAGAGGAATTCATTCGATGAAATGGAATAGTTAAGTTCACAAGCTAGTTATGAGACTAAGTCATAGATGTGGACATGTTGCATTCGATGCAAACAAGATTAAACGTGTCGTAAATTGGTTACGACAATATTTGTAAGAACAAATGCATTGGGAAAGGTTACCTGGTTGACGGGATCGTCCCGATCTAAACACAGGTTCAAACCGCGTCCAAAACGGAGCTCAAACGAGCCCGGAAACGCAAAAACAGTCAAAGGCAAAAGTGGGTTAGACCCACTTGGGCAAACGGGTCCACCCGCAAGGAGAGGAGGGTGAGTCCGCAACTTAAGTTAATTAGGGTTTTTTGAAACCCTTTTGACGGCTACAAAAATTGACTTTTTGCCCATCTTTGGGCAATTGTTTGAGGGATCAAACGAAGTCGGAATTCGTCGACGTTCGTTCCTACGCGTTCACCATTCGAAGCCCTTCGAAATGATAGCTTGTTTGGTGTCTAAATTTTAATGGATGAAGATATTTAATTCATTGAAGTTAGACTTTGTGAAAGGCTTACTAAACTTCAATTAGCCAAATTAAATCCCTCTTCTTTTATCTTTGTCCCACATTGCTCGCAACAAAAAAGAGAGGTGCCGACTCCCTATATAAATAGGGGTGCACTCTCTTCGTTGAAATATGCACCAAGTCTTCGATCGAGTAGCTCCGAATTTTGAGCAAGCTCGATCTATGACTTAAACTATTCTTCCTCTCTTCTTCCTATTCTCCCGATGGGTCCTATCAAGACTTCGAAAGGGGGTTTGGATTCGGATCCAGACGTCTATGGCACGGGTCTGCTCAAGTGAAACCTTCTACCGCAAGTGATCGGCTCGGAGGTGGGTGTCGGCTCGGGTGGATCAGTTCGAAGGTGCGAGGCGGCTCGGATGGATCAAGTCAAGGTGGTTCGGCTACGAGAAGCGTAAGAAGCCGGTGCGGTACATCTTTCCTGCCCCAGGGTTGGGATTCCGGGTATGTTCTTTAAAACTTTTTAGTGTAATTTAATTTTGTCGCAGTAGGATAGATCCCTCTTGGGGTGGTAAGATCCACCCCAAGTTAGCATAGATCGGGCTAGGTTCTGGCTCTTTCAGGGCCTAGCTAAAATGTTTAGCTAGCATGTTTTTATTTTCCGCAGCGCTTTATGCCTCTGTGGTTCGTCCGACTTAGGATGGGCACAGATATGAGCTTTGAGGGTCCACCAAAACCCTTCACATCCACCATCGCCCTGGCAATCCGAGTAGGCTCCACCTCTTCCAGTTCCTTAATCTGGGCCTCGATGGTGGCTACTTGGAGCTGGGGCTTCGATCTCTCCCTCTCGTTCTCATGAGAGACTTTATCGAGCTCAACCGTGAGAGCGTGCTCGGTAACGACCCGATCTTTGGGATACCCGATAAGTATGAATCTGTATCAGGTATTCCCGAAGAGGCGAGTGTTACGTAAAAAGAGAGAAGGGAAGAAAGTGAAAGAACACTACAGGTCACTGCGCACATACTAGGAAGTACTAATAAAGCTCCATCACAGATAAAACACTGAGAAAATAAACAAAAGTATAATATTTCATTTTATTTATACAATGAGACAACCTTAATGTTATACAACTCCAAGTCCAGATCCAATTTATACAAATCCAACATCCTCATTGTCACAACCCTAAGTACAAAGGTCTACCCGAAAAAGAAACACCAAAGTACAAGTCTCTCATCATACCCCTCGCCACCCAATCCTACAACTCTTCACCAACTCCAAAGCTCCAGCCTCTAACTCCAACCTCCAACTCACACAACCTGAAAGTCAACGGGGACACGTCAACGTGTGACCCAGTAGAAACTCCTAACACTCTAGTAGAACCCAGTTTTAGAACTGGTCTACCCATCTAGGGATGGTGGTCTAACAAGTAAGGTTCAGGGTGCATAAAAGTGATCACATTCCAACATGCGAACTTAGTTATGAGAACTTGCAAAACATGCATATGAAACCATACTATGAAATGCAGATATTGAAAGGAAGCATAAGAACATGTTACCATGGGCTAGCAGCATTAAAGTAAACAAAAGTAAGGAGACATGAGATAACAACATTTATAAATTAAATACAATTACTCTAAGTTGTTGGTTCACATGTTTGGAACTCGTGTAATTCGTAGGACGCTAAGGAGGCGGACTTCACCCAGGGTGGGTGAAAAAGTGGTACCACTCCAGCGACACGAGCACTGGATGGGCCTCTCGTAACTCTGTACCCGACTGGACAAGGTATTGGAACGAGACCTGTAACGACTGGTTTTCATGTATCTGGATTAATTATATTATATATATATGTTTTGGTGGATTTTCTCCTCATGTGTGGTTTTCGTCTCCGTAGCTTTCATTTTCGATCGTTTCGTCGTGATTTTCTAGCTTCTTCCTTGGAATCGTCGATTTTGGAGTAAGTCATTCGTGACGGGCTTCATATCGATCATATCTTATTGTTAGATCAAGCCTAGGAGTCTTAGGAATCGATCCCGGAGCTTCGCGCTCCATTTCGAAACTTTCTGTGCACGTTAGCCGGTTTAAGAAGGGGAACCGACCGACTAGATGACGATTTAGTTGGTCGGCAAACCTTCATGGACCGACTAGTGGGCTTTGTTAATTACTCAGGAGTTACTGTTTATCGTTAGTCGGTCTAAGAATATTTGTCGACCGACTAGGTTGCAAACTAGTCGGTCAGCAATCGTTCTTTAACCGACTAGCTCTATGATCATTTTGATACCAAGTACTATTCATTCTTAGTCGGTTTAAGAATGTTCGTCGATCGACTAGATGAGAAACTAGTCGGTCAGTAGTTGTTCTTTGACCGACTAAATCTAAATCCTATTTTTGTACAGGAGTTACTGTTTACACTTAGTCGGTCTGCGTTGGTCAACCGACCGACTAGTTCCCAAACTAGTCGGTCAGAGGTTGCTCTTTGACCGACTAATTAGTGTTAAAACCCTAATTTCTGGGCAGCCGCCAGCCCTTCCTATTTAAACCCCCCAAACATTTTTCTTTTCTTCTTTCATTTCTCCTGAGCCTCCGTCTTCCCCAAATCATCATCCATCTAACCCTAGCCCTCCTCCTTCATCAAGAGCTCCTCTCACTCTCCATTTTGGCCGGCCACCACCTCTAGGTCGTCGGAAAACCCCCAAAAATCACCAAAACCCCATTTCTCCAGATTTTCTCCCCATTTCCAGTTTTGAACCCTAGTTCCCCGGATCGTTTCTTCCGTCGCCATGCTTGCTCGATATCGTTCTTCCGCTTCCTAAGGTAGTGATCGATCCTTTGATGTTCTCATAACCCGTTTTGTGATTTTTGTGAAACCCTAATAAAACTAGGTTGGATGTTGTTCTAATATTGTTTTGCCATGTCAGTGATCTCATCTCCGTAGTTAGCATTTGTGTGACGGCCTCGTTGATCGTCATCCTCGGTGCTAGGCAAGTGAAACTTGCCACTTAGGGTTTTGGGCCATGTCTCAGGCCATTTGCTTGTTGTAGGCGTAAAAGAGACTAGGCGACGAAATGATACTCGCCTAGGCGCAATTTTAGGAACTAGCTTGACAACGAAGCTAGATCCGGCATTATCATGTTGCACTACTACCATGTCATGTTTAATTTCCATTAACGGTACGCGAATTAATTATCATGTCATTACATTCTTTAAGTGTTCCCGTGATTGCGTAGCTCCGCTACACCTTGTGAAATGATTGAGGCTAGGTGCACCCCTATGCCAAATGAAATAGGCTTCTGGTTTGTGATCCAGGAAACGAGCTCTTGTGCGGGGCAACCCTGGCTCATTTACTGAGCTCGTGTACAGGGACCCTGGCTCGTTTACACGTGGGTTTTGGGGTATGAGTTAAGAGGCCATTCAACTGGGAGTCTGCCCGATCAGCAACTGCAGTTGTAAGGCGTAAACTCTGGGTTCTGGGGTAGTGTTAAGCGGCCAATCAGTGTGAATGTCCAACAGTTCAGCTGTAAGGCGTAAACATCTACAAACAACTTGAAACGTGACTAGTGAAAAGATTGAGATTGTTAGTAGCTTGGCTACTCTTGACATGCCCTGATAAATTGTTCTCTTGCACTTATTGTTTCACCATGTCTTACTTGTGCACTCATACCATAACTGCCATGTCATGCATACTATAACTGCTAGGTTGTTAGTTTACCTTACTTTCAGTTTCCTTGCCCAAGTCTTTTAGACTTGCTGATATGTGCCCCTTTACTCTTTTGGGTGACACATGTTAGATCCTGAGCCTGAGTTCATTGTTGAGGACGAGGTGTTTGCAGACGCCGAGCCCGAGCCTGTGTTTGACGAGGACTTCGTGGACACGGGCGATCAGTCGTAGAGACTGTTTGTGTTGTTGATTAGACTGTTTAGTTGTCGGTGCGTGGCACCTATACTTTGTTATGTTGTCCCTTTCGTTGGCCTTGTTCTGGGCCTTTAGACTCTTTCTTTTAGCCTGGTGGCTTTTCTGGTTGTTGAACTTACTTTTAATGTTGGACAAATTCTGAGATTTGAGATTTTATTTCTGTCTCTCCTTGTGTTATTATTGTTGTTCCGTTTGTGGTTACAAGGACCTGCTTATGTTTTATTGACGCTTATCGGGTTTGGGGCTTCACAGCTCCCCTCTCGTGCGGACCTGTTCACGTCTCGCCTCCATTTTAGGGAAGCGGGAGTGACATGTTTTGTTGGTGGCCCATGCAGGTCCTTCTGTAACTGCGATTATCGGAATGATGATAATAATATTAGAATGTCCAATAAACTAAGTTCGACATCCGAGTCATAAGCTATGAGTCTAATCTGCTTCGTTTTCTGTGTCATTAGATGGCAGGAAGGAGATTCACCCGAGGTGGAGGTAGTGGTGCGTCCCCTCATGACGAGGAGCCTGAGCGGGAACCCACCAATGGAGAGATGATGCGGATGATGCTTCAGATGATGCAAGTGCAGCAGGGCGTGCTCCTGCAAGTCCAGAATGCTCCAGTTGTTCGAGCTGGTCGGGCAATCCAGGATGCCCCTCGCTCCGAGCCGGGAGTGAAGCAATTTCGGGAGCTGGGTCCCGCATATTTTGATGGGTCTGAGGGTCCTCTAGCTACCGATGAGTGGATTCGGAACATTGAGGATAACTTGAAGATGGCCAAGATCACCCTGGCTGGATGGGTTGATTTGGCGAAGATGCAACTCAAGGATAATGCTCGAAATTGGTGGGATGCGGAAGAGAAGATGCTGATGGAGCCGATAGCTTGGGCTACCTTTAAGTCCAGATTTGATAAGGAGTTCTTTCCGAAGGCTGCTAGGAAGGAGATGCTGCAGCGCTTTATTGATCTGAAGCAAGGGAGCTTGACGGTGGGCCTGTACCACCAAGAGTTCACTAGGCTGAGTCGGTTCGCACCGAAGATGGTGCAGGATGCTGATGAGAGGGCTCAGAGGTTCCTGCAGGGACTTTCTTTGGAGCTTCAGAGTTTTGTGTCTTCCTCTGATCTGGACTCTTATCAGAAGGTTCTGGTCGCTGCGAGGAGGCAGGAGCTGAACCTGAGCCAGAGGAGGGGACATGTTTCTGGTGCTGGAAAGAGGCCTATGGAGCAGGCCAGAGCGGTGGTTAGGCCTGGTTTCAAGCCTAATCATCTGATGCAGTTCAAGAGGCCAGGAGGGCCTAATCAGAAGACTTGCCATTTCTGCGGCAAGCCTGGCCACATCAAGGATCAGTGTAAGAAGTTTCTGGGCCAGTGTTTGGTTTGTGGTGATGCTTCTCATGTCGCGAAGGATTGTCGGCATGCGAATCAGTTACGGAGGGCACCTGTTGTATCACAGCCGTTATAGCAGAGAGTGCCTGTTCCTGCCGGTCGTGGAGCAGCTCTTGTCCCTTAGAGGCAGGCCTTTCAGCAGGCTTTTTCGCCGAGGAGGCAGGCTTTTCTGATGACCGCTGTGGAGAGCGAGGCTGTGGATGAGGTTATCACAGGTAACTCTCCTTCTAGCTGTTCCTTTCTTATTTGGCCCTGTTTGTTAGATTATGTTGTTTGCTTGCATATGGTTGTTTGCCAGACTAGGGCTTGATTGTTAGACTGTTTGTAGGTGTGATTTTGGTGTGCACATTTCATGCACGAGTTCTCTTTGACTTAGGTGCATCGATGTGCATTATTTCTTGGAGCTTCGTGGAGAAGCATTCCTTGTCGACGTCCCCTCTTTCCAAGAGTTGGAATATCGTTACAGGGAGTGGCGTGGTCTCGGTGCATCTTGGTTGCAATTCTTGACCGTTGGTGGTCTGTGGACATGAGCTTTACGCTGATTTCATTGTCCACGACATCATCAACTATGATGCGGTCCTTGGGATGGATTGGCTTACGAGCTTCTATGCTACGATCGACTGTCGGAGGAAGAAGGTGGTGTTCGAGATTCCCAGACATCCAGTATTTGAGTTCAGCCGAGGTAGCAGCTCGCTTGGTCCTGTCAGGTTTCGGGCCAGGCCGGTGGAGATTGTGGCTATACAGATGGAGCTGGAGAGGCCAGCGGTTGTGCGGGACTTTGATGACGTCTTCCCCGAGGAGATGTCCGGTCTGCCACCTGATCGAGCTCTGGAATTTTCTATTGATCTTATTCCGGGAGCGCAGCCGATTTTGAAGGCGCCTTATCGTATGGCACCCGTTGAGTAGGAGGAATTGCGGAAGCAGCTGGATGAGCTTTTGCAGAAGGATTATATCAACCCTAGTGTGTCTCCGTGGGGAGCACCGGTGCTGCTGGTGAGGAAGAAGGATGGTTCGCGTCGCTTGTGCATGGACTATCGGGAGTTAAATGCGGTGACCATCAAGAATAAATACCCGTTGCCTCGCATTGATGATATTTTTGATCAGCTTGGAGGTTCGAGGGTGTTTTCGAAGTTAGATCTGAGGAGTGGTTATCATCAGCTGAAGGTGAAGAAGGAAGATGTTCCGAAGACAGCATTCAGGACGAAGTATGGACACTACGAGTTTGTGGTTATGCCTTTTGGTGTAACCAATGCACCCGCGGTTTTCATGAATCTGATGAACCTGATTTTCTACGACTTTTAAGATAAGTTTGCAGTTATCTTTATTGACGACATTCTGATCTATTCAAAGTCGGAGGAGGAGCATGCCTCGCACTTGAGGACGGTGTTGGAGATTTTGAGGAAGCATCGGCTGTATGCTAAGTTTTCGAAGTGCGAGTTTTGGCTGGACAGAGTTCTTTTCTCGGGCATGTGGTGACTGGAGATGGTATTTCAGTGGATCCTGAGAAGATCAGGGCCATCAGAGAGTGGCCTGTTCCGCAGTCAGCGTCTGAGATTCGGAGTTTCCTTGGGCTTGTTGGTTACTATCGGCGCTTCATTAAGGACTTTTCCCGTATTGCTGAGCCGATGACCAAATTGACGCGGAAGGATGTACCTTTTGTTTGGTCGGGTGATTGTGAGAATGCTTTTGGTGTTCTGAGGGAGATATTGACGACTGCCCCTATTCTTGTTGTGCCTGATCGCAGCGGTGGATTCGAGATCTTTTGCGATGCTTCTGGCAAGGGTCTCGGTTGTGTGTTGCATCAGCATGGGCACGTTGTGGCGTATGCTTTGCGTCAGCTCAAGGTTCATGAGAAGAATTAGCTGACGCTTGATTTGGAGTTGGCTGCTGTTGTGTTTGCTCTTAAGATTTGGAGGCACTTCCTGCTGAGTGAGAAAGTGAAGATCTTCACCGATCACAAAAGCTTGAAGTATATTTTCACTCAGAAGGAGCTCAACATGCGATAGCGTCGATGGTTGGAGCTCATGACGGATTATGAGATTGATTTGCAGTATCACCCTGGCAAGGTGAATGTGGTTCCTGATGCGCTGAGTAGGCTTCCAGCGGTGATGATTTTGATCTCGCAGTGGAGATTACAGCAGGATTTTTGCGAGTCTGGTGTGGAGATTGTTCTTCCTGGAGAGGCTTCTTCGTTGATGTGTATGCAGATTCAGTCGACGATCGTGGATCGGATCAAGGCTGGCCAGGCTGAAGATCCGAAGCTGGTGAAGATTCGGGAGCAGGTGGAAGCCGGTCTGCGGACTGACTTTTTGATTCATGAGGATGGCTCGCTGAGGTTTGGAGCTAGGTTGTGTGTGCCAGCTAGGGATATTAGAGAGGAGTTGATGGTGGAGGCACATAGTTCGTCGTATTCTGTGCATCCTGGTGGGACCAAGATGTACAAGGATCTTCGTCTGAACTATTGGTGGCATGGTATGAAGAGGAGTGTGGCTCGGAGTGTAGCCAAGTGTTTGGTTTGCCAGCAAGTCAAGGCGGAGCATCAGCGTATGACAGGGTTGCTACAACCGATTCCGATTCCGAGTGGAAATGGCAACACATCACTATGGATTTCGTGACTGGACTACCTCGGAGTCCGAAGCAGAATGACGCGATTTGGGTGATCGTAGATCGATTGATCAAATCCGCACACTTTATTCCATTCCGAGTGGGACAGTCCACTGAGGCGCTAGCGAGGAGATACTTGGAGGTAAATTCTTTTACTCTCCGCTTCTATTTCCTTTTCCTAGTTTAGGTAGTGATGTAACGTGAATCGTGCAGGAGGTCGTACGACTTCACAGAGTCCCCGTGAGTATCGTGTCGGACAGAGACACGAGGTTCACATCTCAGTTCTGGCAGAGTTTGTAGAAGAGTTTGGGTACGCGTCTGAGTTTCAGCACGGCATACCATCCGCAGACGGATGACCAGTCCGAGAGGATGATTCAGATCTTGGAGGTCATGCTGAGGGCATGCATGTTGGATTTCAAGGGTTCGTGGGAGGACGATCTACATCTGGTAGAGTTTTCCTACAACAACAGCTTCCAGACGAGTATTGGCATGGCGCCTTTTGCCGCTCTTTATGGGAGGAAATGTCGATCGCCATTGAGTTGGGATGACGTTGGTGATCGGGAGCTGTTGGGACTTGAGATGATTGTGGAGGCCGTGGATGTTGTCAGGAACATTCGGGAGAGGTTGAGGATTGCTCAGGACCGTTTTAAGCATTGGGCGGATGATAAACGCCGTCCTTTGGAGTTTCAGCCGGGCGACCATGTGTTCTTGAATATTTTCCTGAATCATGGTGTGATTCGCTTTGGGAAGCGAGGGAAGTTGAGCCCGCGATACATTGGACCGTTTGACATTCTGGAGAAAGTTGGCGAGGTAGGCTACCGCTTAGCCTTGCCGTCGTCTTAGGAAGGAGTTCACAATGTTTTCCATGTGTCGTAGCTTTGTCGATACATTAGCGATCCATCTCATGATGTGGATTTCTCGGAGATTACCGTTCGCCCTGATATGACGTATGACCAGCGGCCAGTGCTGATTCTGGACAGGCGTCAGAAGTCACTCCGGAACAAGGTTGTCAATCTTGTGAGGGCGATGTGGCGACACGGCTCGCCTGAAGAGTCTACTTGGGAGAATGAGGATGAGATGCGAGAGCATTTCCCATTTTGTTCCCGGACACGTGAGTGTTGGGAAATTCCGAGGACGGAATTTTTCTTAAGTTGGGGAGGATGTAACGACTGGTTTTCATGTATCTGGATTAATTATATTATATATATATGTTTTGGTGGATTTTCTCCTCATGTGTGGTTTTCGTCTCCGTAGCTTTCATTTTCGATCGTTTCGTCGTGATTTTCTAGCTTCTTCCTTGGAATCGTCGATTTTGGAGTAAGTCATTCGTGACGGGCTTCATATCGGTCATATCTTATTGTTAGATCAAGCCTAGGAGTCTTAGGAATTGATCCCGGAGCTTCGTGCTCCATTTCGGAACTTTCTGTGCACGTTAGCCGGTTTAAGAAGGGGAACCGACCGACTAGATGACGATTTAGTCGGTCGGCAAACCTTCATGGACCGACTACTGGGCTTTGTTAATTACTCAGAAGTTACTGTTTATCGTTAGTCGGTCTAAGAATATTTGTCGACCGACTAGGTTGCAAACTAGTCGGTCAGCAATCGTTCTTTAACCGACTAGCTCTATGATCATTTTGATACCAAGTACTATTCATTCTTAGTCGGTCTAAGAATGTTCGTCGACCGACTAAATGAGAAACTAGTCGGTCAGTAGTTGTTCTTTGACCGACTAAATCTAAATCCTATTTTTGTACAGGAGTTACTGTTTACACTTAGTCGGTCTGCGTTGGTCAACCGACCGACTAGTTCCCAAACTAGTCGGTCAGAGGTTGCTCGTTGACCGACTAATCAGTGTTAAAACCCTAATTTCTGGGCAGCCGCCAGCCCTTCCTATTTAAACCCCCAAACGTTTTTCTTTTCTTCTTTCATTTCTCCTTTCATTTCTCCTGAGCCTCCTTCTTCCCCAAATCATCATCCATCTAACCCTAGCCCTCCTCCTTCATCAAGAGCTCCTCTCCCTCTCCATTTTGGCCGGCCACCACCTCTAGGTCGTCGGAAAACCCCCAAAAATCACCAAAACCCCATTTCTCCAGATTTTCTCCCCATTTCCAGATCTGAACCCTAGTTCCCCGGATCGTTTCTTCCGTCGCCGTGCTTGCTCGATATCGTTCTTCCGCTTCCTAAGGTAGTGATCGATCCTTTGATGTTCTCATAACCCGTTTTGTGATTTTTGTGAAACCCTAATAAAACTAGGTTGGATGTTGTTCTAATATTGTTTTGCCATGGCAGCGATCTCATCTCCGTAGTTAGCATTTGTGTGACGGCCTCGTTGATCGTCATCCTCGGTGCTAGGCAAGTGAAACTTGCCACTTAGGGTTTTGGGCCATGTCTCAGGCCATTTGCTTGTTGTAGGCGTAAAAGAGACTAGGCGACGAAATGATACTCGCCTAGGTACAATTTTAGGAACTAGCTTGACAACGAAGCTAGATCCGGCATTATCATGTTGCACTACTACCATGTCATGTTTAATTTCCATTAACGGTACGCGAATTAATTGTCATGTCATTGCATTCTTTAAGTGTTTCCGTGATTGCGTAGCTCCGCTACACCTTGTGAAATGATTGAGCTAGGTGCACCCCTATGCCAAATGAAATAGGCTTCTGGTTTGTGATCCAGGAAACGAGCTCTTGTGCGGGGCAACCCTGGCTCATTTACTGAGCACGTGTACAGGGACCCTGGCTCGTTTACACGTGGGTTTTGGGGTAAGAGTTAAGCGGCCATTCAACTGGGAGTCTGCCCGATCAGCAACTGCAGTTGTAAGGCATAAATTCTGGGTTCTAGGGTAGTGTTAAGCGGCCAATCAGTGTGAATGTCCAACAGTTCAGCTGTAAGGCGTAAACATCTACAAACAACTTGAAACGTGACTAGTGAAAAGATTGAGATTGTTAGTAGCTTGGCTACTCTTGACATGCCCTGATAAATTGTTCTCTTGCACTTATTGTTTCACCATGTCTTACTTGTGCACTCATACCATAACTGCCATGTCATGCATACTATAACTGCTAGGTTGTTAGTTTACCTTACTTTCAGTTTCCTTGCCCAAGTCTTTTAGACTTGCTGATATGTGCCCCTTTACTCTTTTGGGTGACATATGTTAGATCCTGAGCCTGAGTTCATTGTTGAGGACGAGGTGTTTGCAGACGCCGAGCCCGAGCCTGTGTTTGACGAGGACTTCGTGGACACGGGCGATCAGTCGTAGAGACTGTTTGTGTTGTTGATTAGACTGTTTAGTTGTCGGTGCGTGGCACCTATACTTTGTTATGTTGTCCCTTTCGTTGGCCTTGTTCTGGGCCTTTAAACTCTTTCTTTTAGCCTGGTGGCTTTTCTGGTTGTTGAACTTACTTTTAATGTTGGACAAATTCTGAGATTTGAGATTTTATTTCTGTCTCTCCTTGTGTTATTATTGTTGTTCCGTTTGTGGTTATAGGGACCTGCTTATGTTTTATTGACGCTTATCAGGTTTGGGGCTTCACAGCTCCACTCTCGTGCGGACCTTTTCACGTCTCGCCTCCATTTTAGGGAAGCGGGGCGTGACAAGACCCATCTCGATTTTTCTGTCGGACAAATGGAGAAAACCATCATTTACCGACATGGTACGACACAAGCACACCAGCCGCCTCTCTAGCCCTCTCAAACTCCCTTTCCGGGGTGACACATTGGACGAGATAATCGTACTGCCGTCCGCTCCTTAACACCTAAAATTTACCCGTGTTTCTCACAAACCCACATCTGGAGTCTCACCCATTTCAAGAATGGACCGAGTCCTCCGATGTCAGACTCTCTACTCACTCTCAGTTTTTAGAACATTTTATCGTTTCATCGTCTAGCGGCCTCTACTACCGCTTTTACATCTGTCCATTACTTTCATCACTTCACCGATGTCGTGTTTTAAACAATGAACATCGTCTTTCCATTCACTTAATTACATTCTTTTCCAAAGTGAAAACATTTCATGAACATCCTCATAAAACGTATCTCAAGAGCGTACTATTGTGAGCACAAATAGCATAAAAAAATTTAACTTAAGTTAGACATATTTCTCATCATCATCATCTCCTAAGACATAATATATGAACGAATTAATAACTGAAATTGAATAAAACATAAATTGACAAAGTATGGCAATTAACATGATCAAATTCAGCTTAAGACAAAAATACAACACAACAATTTCTAAGCAAAGTTGACACATGAATCTGTCTAAACTGTCACAACAGAAAGAATGCTACTGCCGACCTATCTACAGTCAGATTTAGATTCTGGTCCCTTCTTCAAAGTTGTAGATCTATGGGTTCTACATAAGCACACCAAATTTCAGAGAATAATTCCAAGTATATGAATTATGGTGATTTTTCTCATAACAGGCACAGTTTCAGTCGGCAGAAACAGAAACTTGGGCATTTTCAAGTCCAAATTACTACTAGTTAAAGACAGAGTAAAAATTTGAAAAAATTATGGTTGAAGATCTTGAAGCCAGCTTTCCAACGGCACCAAGATCATTATGTTTCATTAACTGTGCAGGGTTTTCTATTCATTTTACTAAAGGGTGTTCAGATTGTCCAAAAATAGACTAGTTTCAGAAACTGAATTTTTACCTTAGTTTTCAGTTCGAATTTGCAAAACTTGTAAACTTGAAAGTTATTAAAGACTACAATATGAGCAACATATATTTGTTTCATGCATTTCCATGTAGCCAATTAAGTGCAACAAGCTACCAAAGTCTCAGCCAATTCTGTGTAAATTTCAGCATGTTGTTCATCTAGCTAATTTCACATAACATATTAACATAAATGGAATTCCTAGTCCTAAAACCAAATCCTATTATAAGTGATAGGAATTTCTACCTCCAAAAGTCCTTCAAAATTTTCTTTGGCCCTTCTTATTTTCTTGATGATTTTTTGGTCTCCTAGTCTCCTCCTTCAACCTCCTAGCTTGGCCTTCAAAATTGGAAGTTTGGAGTATTTTTGGAGAGAATTTGGAGGTAGAATGATGAGGAATGGACGTGGGTTTTTTGGTGGTGGGATGGGTGGTGTTTTGGGAGGAGAATGGTGGTGGGAGGATGAACAAAGGAAGAAAGGGGAGGGGGAAATTGTTGGCCTGGTTGAAGGTGGAGAGGGGAGAGTGAGAATGAGAGAGATTTTTTTGATTTTGTTTTTCTTTTGACTTGATTTGTGTTTCCCCAAATTCCTCTCATCCACACACTTGGTTAACTTAATAGCCATGTGTTTACTCTTTATCATGCAAGATGACACCTTATACGCTAAGGTGTCATGGTTAAATAATTTTGAATTTGTATTTTGTGAAAAATAAAAATACATGATGAAATACTTTTGCACCTTAAATACATGGTATTCATCCAAATACTCCTATTTACTAATACCAAATGATGAGTTTAAAAATATTTTAAAATAATTCTTACACCAAATAATTAAAATAAAAATACTAGCATACTCTCAAAAATTATACGTACGCATTTACGCCAAAATACGTATAAATACGCGTACATTAAAATTGGGGTCATTACATTATACACACCTTAAAAACAAAGTCGTCCTTGGACTTTCTATGCTAAAGGTCTGACCGGAGATTAAATAGTCTATGGGTTTCCGTACCCAAGAAATACAAACAACGCTATATGTATATACTATACACTCATGTATACATTCATTATACCGTTGATTATACACATATATATACACATTCTTATCCAAGAATATAGGTATACACACAGACAGATCATCACAACACATACATAGTACTATACATTCCACATTCATTTATGTACTTACAAATATATCTATATTGCATGAGAACACTCACATATATATACAGACTAATATGTACACACATACTAGTACACCTATACACATGGACATGTATCAATGTCGTACATAGCAATAAGTAGAAATATGTATAGATACACCAAATGCATTAATATACACACCAATATGTATACACTTATTCACTCAACACATATGTACTTACATAAAGATTCACACAAGAATATGATCAAAGGTGTATACTATTTCATGGTTACATATAGATATCTCTAAATACATACACCTTTATATGTAATCACACACTCCTTGTATTTATATATCTACAAACATATATGTTTACATGATATTTAAACACACCCTAATCATAAGTCACAAAGCTAGCATACTTACACATACACATACCTATGGGTATACCTAGATACATCAGAGTATGGTTCAAGTATACATCCATATGTATTCATATGAAATATTTACTCACGTAAGTCTATATTTATCCACATATACACGGTACAAATATACTTACATACATGCCGTCAACATAACATATATTCAATGCAGTATATATACACACACAACACTATGTATAAATAATAGCACAAGAATTATATCAAAACAGTATATGTATCTATATATACACACACACACACTTGTACACACAAGACATATCAATATATAAATCTCATTCACATGTTACACTCATATATCATCACATAATATATAAGTACACACCAATATTGTATAACTTGGCATACCTGTGTATGTATATCTATACACACCATTTAGTAAGCCCATATATTTCACACACTACTTATGATACAACTCCAATAGTAGCTATACTCATATATACGTATATCACTATATCAATTTACACAACCACATTCCTAGTATGCATACACATACACGTCATCACATAGAGTCTCATATAACAATACCAATACACACAGATATTCACATAATGATATATCCATCCAATACCGGTGTAAGCGTATCCGCTTACAATCAGACAGGCAACCATATACATCTTTCATATATGATCAAACACACAATTCTTGTACACATAGGGCATGCCCACTCATACTTGAGTGGAACACAAAGATCCGCACATGGATTTACACAATCAGCATGTACATATACACCACATATTACCAATACATACGGTATACCATATCTATACATCGCCTAGAGCTTAATCAACTATATAGGTCCATGATACACACTTCTTATATGTTACCATATGTTAACATATATACGCATGCACCTCTATACTCAGACATATAATCATGTATGTCTCCTAGTACCCATCCAACATTCACAGATGTATCATTGTACAAGATCTACCATATCAATATCAATACACATAGATAACCATACAAAATTATATTCATCTATATACAGGCGTAAGCGTACCAGCTTACAACCATACATGTATTATATACTCATCACATACATCAACTCATAACACTAATACTCTTAAGACATATCCACACACACACACACACACACACACACACATGGGTGGAACTCAAGGATCCACACATGCATGTCTGTATACACCACACTTTATATATATATATATATATACACTTACTACATACATCTCAACCAATACAATCACTCTATTGCACCTACTTCTGATAGTGCAACCACATACGAACACATATACTCATAATATCACATACCAACATATAGTCACACCAGTAGCTAAGGTAGTAGCATATACATATAATTATTCCATGTATACCATCATACACTCTTATACATCCAAATGTACATCAACCTAGACGTACAAGCAACATCAATATACCAACACATATATCATGAATTTATTTATACACCAATATTTATACTCATAGATACTTCAAATATATATAGATATACATCCCTTAGATATCCATATACAAACATATCTCCTTACATCCCTTAAATATAATTCAGTATCTATACTTACAACTCTATACACAATCATATAGTCATCCATATACACTCAAATGTAGACAATGCATGTATTAGCACATTTTTATATATGACACCCGGTATTTATTACACAGATAGCATGCCTTACACATTGGTTCCCACATCATATAATATCTACTCCTCAATCTATACAAACAACATTACTATATATCCATCATAGTTCGTTCATATATGAATACATATATTATGAATTATAAGGAAAAACACAAGCAATCATACACGTATCTATAACGTATCGTACATAGCTATAGATACACACCTACGGAAGTACATGCCAATATACATACGATACTTATATATCTATACAAAAACATAACCCCTCACACATATAAGTACATATACAAACGACAACCCATGCTTACCGTCAAGAAGCTCTGTATCTTGGGCTTTTTAATACCATGGCTTTACTTCACGGTTGGTCACCTACCCACCTTAGGACATAACTACCCCTATGGAGTATTACATGTACTACGTTACGCACGCCACAGTGCGGGGACCTGCATGGGCCACCAACTGTAATGACCCGGTCCCCACGATACCCGATAAGTACGAATCCGTATCAGGTATTCCTGAAGAGGCGAGTGTTACGTAGAAAGAGAGAAGGGAAGAAAGTAAAAGAACACTGCATGTCACTGCGCACGTACTGGGAAGTACAAGTAAAGCTCCATCACAGATAAAACACTGAGAAAATAAACAAAAGTACAATATTTCATTTTATTTATACAATGAGACAACCTTAATGTTATACAACTCCAAGTCCAGATCCAATTTATACAACTCCAACATCCTCATTGTCAGAACCCTAAGTACAAAGGTCTACCCAAAAAAGAAACACCAAAGTACAAGTCTCTCATCATACCCCTCGCCACCCAATCATACAACTCTTCACCAACTCCAAAGCTCTAGCCTCTAACTCCAACCTCCAACTCACACAACCTGAAAGTCAACAGGGACACGTCAACGCGTGACCCAGTAGAAACTCCTAACACTCTAGTAGAACCCAGTTTTAGAACTGGTCTACCCATCTAGGGAGGGTGGTCTAACAAGTAGGTTCATGGTGCATAAAAGTGATCACATTCCAACATGCAAACTTAGTTATGAGAACTTGCAAAACATGCATATGAAACCATATTATGAAATGCAGGTATTGAAAGGAAGCATAAGAACATGTTACCATGGGATAGCAGCATTAAAGTAAACAAAAGTAAGGAGACATGAGATAACAACATTTATAAATTAAAGACAATTACTATAAGTTGTTGATTCACATGTTTGGAACTCGTGTAAATCGTAGGACGCTAAGGAGGCAGACTTCACCCAGGGTGGTGAAAAAGTGGTACCACTCAAGTGACATGAGCTCTGGAGGGGCCTCTCGTAACTCCGTACCCGACTGGACAAGGTGCAGGAGCAAGACTCATCTCGGTTTTTCTGTCGGAGAAATGGAGAAAACCATCATTTACCGACATGGTGCGACACGAGCACACCAGCGGCCTCTCTAGCCCTTTCAGACTTCCCTTCTGGGGGTGACACATTGGGCGAGATAATCGTACTGCCGTCCGCTCCTTAACACCTAAAATTTACCCGTGTTTTCCCAAAACCCACATCTAGAGTGTCACCCATTTCAAGAATGGACCGAGTCCTCCGATGTCAGACTCTCTGCTCACTCTCAGTTTTTAGAACATTTTATCGTTTCATCGTCTATCGGCCTCTACTACCGCTTTTACATCTTTCCATTACTTTCATCACTTCACCGATGTCGTGTTTTAAACAACGAACATCGTCTTTCCATTCATTTAATTACATCCTTTTCCAGAGTGAAAACATTTCATGAACATCCTCATAAAAACGTATCTCAAGAGCGTACTATTATGAGCACAAATAGCATAAACAAATTTAACTTAAGTTAGACATATTTCTCATCATCATCTCCTAAGACATAATATATGAACGGATTAATAACTGAAATTGAATAAAACATAAATTGACAAAGTATGGCAATTAACATGATCAAATTCAACTTAAGACAAAAATACAACATAACAATTTCTAAGCAAAGTTAACACATGAATCTGTCTAAACTGTCACAACAGAAAGAATGCTACTGCCGACCTATCTACAGTCAGATTTAGCTTCTGGTCCCTTCTTCAAAGTTGTAGATCTATGGGTTCTACATAAGCACACCAAATTTCAGAGAATAATTCCAAGTATATGAATTATGGTGATTTTTCTCATAACAGGCACAGTTTCAGTCTGCAGAAACAGAAACTGGAGCATTTCCAAGTCCAAATTACTATCAGTTAAAGACAGAGTAAAAATTTGAAAAAAATTATGGGTTGAAGATCTTGAATCCATCTTTTCAATGGCACCAAGATTATTATGGTTCATTAAGTGTGCAGAGTTTTCTATTCATTTTACTGAAGGGTGTCCAGACTGTCCAAAAACAGACCAGTTTCAGAAACTGAATTTTTACCCAAGATTTCAGTTCGAATTTGCAAAACTTGTAAACTTGAAAGTTATTAAGGACTACAATATGAGCAACATATAGTTTTTTCATGCATTTCTATGTAGCCAATTAAGTGCAGCAAGCTACCAAAGTCTCAGCCAATTCTGTGTAAATTTCAGCATGTTGTTCATCTAGCTAATTTCACATAACATATTAACATAAATGGAATTCCTAGTCCTAAAACTAAATCCTACTATAAGTGATAGGAATTTCTACCTCCAAAAGTCCTTCAAAATTTTCTTTGGCCCTTCTTATTTCATTGATGAATTTTTTGGTCTCCTAGTCTCTTCCTTCAACCTCTTAGCTTGGCCTTCAAAATTGGAATTTTGGAGTATTTTTGGAGAGAATTTGGAGGTAGAATGATGAGGAATGGATGTGTGTTTTTTGGTGGTGGGATGGGTGGTGTGTTGGGAGGAGAATGGTGGTGTGAGGATGAACAAAGGAAGAAAGGGGAGGGGGAAATTTTTTGGCCTGGTTAAAGGTGGAGAGGGGAGAGTGAGAATGAGAGAGATTTTTTTGATTTTGTTTTTCTTTTGACTTGATTTGTGTTTCCCCAAATTCCTCTCGTCCACACTTGGTTAACTTAATAGCCATGTGTTTACTCTTTATTATGCAAGATGACACCTTATAAGCTAAGGTGTCATGGTTAAATAATTTTGAATTTGTATTTTATGCAAAATAAAAGTATATGATGTAATACTTTAAACACCTTAAATACATGGTATTCATCCAAATACTCCTATTTACTAATACCAAATGATGGGTTTAAAAAATCATTTAAAAATAATTCCTACACCAAATAATTAAAAGAAAAATACTAGCATACTCCCAAAAATTATACGTACGCATTTACGCCAAAATACGTATAAATACACGTACATTAAAATTGGGGTCATTACATGCTCCCTCTCCTCCACCGCCTCCACCAGCTCTTCGAGCGCCTTGACCTTGGTCCACTTCGCGGGGCCCCCGAACTCCCTTATTTCGGTGGCCTTCTCCAGCTTGACGACCATCTCCTCGGCCTTGGCCCTCGTAGCCAGTGCCATCGCCCTCTCCATATCCGACTTCTACAGGTCGGTTGAGAGCTCGACGATCCGAGCCTCCATCGACTTCACACGTGCCTCGGCCTCCTGAGCTGCCTCATCAGCACCCTCCACCACCGTTGGTTTCCCAGCAAGACCCGCCTCTGCGTCTGAGAGCGCGATAAACCGATGCCTCATTGAAAGGCCGACCGAGGACAACTATGTCAATGGAAAGACATGAGTCAAATTCAAACACAAAGGACGACATGCAAATACTACAAATGGCCTTACCTGCGGGCTGACCTGCACCACAAAGGCAATAAGACAGTCGCCCTCACCCCGTCCAGTACTGATCGGTCTTGGGGCAGGTAGGAATTTTTGGCCAGCCGAGCCGCGACCCAGCAATCCGAGAAGATGGACTCCTTCAGCCCCACAGGAAAGTGGGAGTGTAGCAGCTCATCCCCGGACCACGGCAGGTCTGCTTTGAATGACCTAAAAGCACCTAGGGACCTCTCGTAATCCGTTGGGAGCAGGCCAGAGCAAGAAAGGTAGACACTACCCCAAGGCCACATGTCCCTGCCAGTAACGAGGCCCCGAGCTTTCTTTCTTTCAGCACTCCCCTGATCCGGCGACGCATGCTCCCTCGTCCTCTTTGCCCTGCCCCCAGAGGATCCACCGTGCTGCCTCAGCTGAATTTCTAAGACGTGATCCCTCCTTCTCAGAGTGGTGTCCGGGATGGAAGACGGCAGGGGACGCCGAGAAGAATCTTGGATGAACCCACCTGACAGAACAAAGGTAAGGGGATGGCCAAAATCGAAAGCTGCAAAGAAAACCTAACCAGAAGTAGGACTTACCGACGAGCCACACGGTCTTCCTCAGGGTATAGTCTAAGAAGAGGACCTTAATGTCACATTCGTCAACAGGGATGACAGCTAACTTATCCCTCATCGCAAGATCCCCATCGATAAGGCTCCCCAGCGTAAGAGTTAACGAAGGCGGATTACCCCAAGTAACTGGAAAGTCCACTTCCTCGGGAAGAGATACGAATACGTAGTCCTCCTTCCAGTGCTTCAAAGATGTCGGCATTCCCAACACCAGACCTTTCCCCTTCCTAGAGGTAATGTACAACCAAGCACCCGCCATATGGTGGCTCAGACGATAGAAATGGGCGAAAAGCCCAAGGGTTGGCTCGACCCCCTTGAGCAAGCACAACAAGATGAACCCCACTAAGCACCCGATGGCGTTGGGGCAAAACTGGCATAGGGCAAGCTCGTGGGCCCTCAAGAATACCGCCATGAAGGGGTGGAGCGGGAACCGCTTCCCGAACTTAAACCCCTGCGTGTACACCCCGACCTCACGACTGCCAGGGAAACAGACCCTCTCATTCCTCTGGGGGGCCTTAGCACGATAAGGGGGAAGGAGGTACTTGGAGCGAAGCGGCCCTATGCAGATGGCGCTGGTCTTTGACATCATCCCCATCACATCTGAGGGCACGTCAGAAGGATCGTGTAACGACCAATATTTTTGATATATGTCTTAGTCGTTTACCCTTCTTGTCGTACACTATTCGTATCCATTATTTAAATGTGTATCCGTATTTCATTTTTAAGCTTAGCGTATTTATTCTGCGTACTCGTATTAAATACGTATCCTATACGCGTTAGGCACAAGTATTTTAATTTAACTATTATAATTTCATTTTAGAATTTAATTTTCAAATTCAAATTACCTCCTATATTAGAGATGAGACTTTTTACCCATTCTCATTAACTACAAAATTTCCCCATAATTGAAAATTAACTCCTTTGTCCCTTTCCTTTTCAACCTAGTTTTAATAACTTCCCTTTTAATCTCTAAAATCCTAATTTCCCTTAGAGCTAGCCGTCACATCCTTTGTTTTCTTCCTCTAATATTTTTTTCATTACACCCACAAATTTTTCCCAGGGCCTAAGCCACACACACACACCTATATTTTAATAAACCATACAAAATATGTTGTAAACTAAACCTAGGGCTACACAAGAAGCACCCAACCACACAAATAAACACAAAACCCCTTGCCCTAGGCCTCACATGCATCTCCTCTCCCCTACAAATATTAAACTAACCTAATACTTTAACCCATCAACAACACACAAAAACCCTAGCCTTGTAACCCATCTCATTCCCCTAGAAACTTACGCACGGAACACATCTCGACCTCCCTTCTCCTCGCGCAAGCCCGTTGCCCAGCCATCTTGCCGCCTCCTCCCCCTCACCTGTTCAGCAACCCCCTCACGAACCCGAACCGTCGGCCATCTTCTCCCCTTTCCTCCTGACGCTGGCAGCCACCAGGCCACACCTCAGCCCAGCCGCAAACCCCCCTGTCTGGCGCTCTAGCCCCTCTTCGACCGGTCTCCTCCCTCTCACCTGTTCGGCGGCCACCCCCCGTCTGGCAGCTCCTCGTGCGCGTAGTTCCTCTCTCCCAGAATTTCCTGTCGGCCACCACCCTACAACAAGTCGGCCGCCTCCCTCCGGCCAAACTCAGCCCTACCTCCCCTTTTCTTGGCTTGCAACTTCTTCCATGCCCAACACGACAGCCCCACCTCCGGCCTTCATCCTCCATGGCCAGCCACCAACGTCGCACGACAGCCACTCTTGTAGCCACAAGCTCTCCGCTGCCACAAGCCGTTATCGCAACCCTCTCTGGTCGCTGCCCTCGCTATCACCACCATCGCTTCGCTACGCTACCCGCAGCCGAGGCAATCCCGACGATCCTTCTTTTCACCGCGCTAACCGCAGTCAAAGAACCAAAGCCGCGACATGATCCGTTGTTGTTTCCAGATCTGACGCCAGAACTACGCGTGATCGTCATATTAGGTTGGTGACCCCCTTCTCGTAGTAACCCAAACATTACGCTATTGACATCAAATTAAAAATCGACAAATTAATCATTAAATTTATTTTACACTCCTTTAAACTGCTGTGATAACCTAGGTCGTCGATTGGACTATTTTGACTATGCACATAGGGTAGAATCGACGTAGAGAACCGTAGATTAGATCTGATGTATGAACAACGTGATTTGGAACTGCTAGGATAACCATGATCAACCTAGAGACATACCATAATAGGACTTCTAAAACGCGACCTGACACCGTCCCGTTTGACTTGTTACAGTGAACCGTAATCGACGCACTGCCGTGACGAGATGCCCCTACGAACTCACTTCTCGTCACTTCCGGCAAGTGTACTCACTTGCATAGAATCGGCCATGTTTAGGCCATTACTTCTTTTAGTTTGTGAAAACATGAATAAGAGGTCTAGACGTGAAATGATAGCCTCTAGGATACCCTCACGACAGCCCAGACTTGATGAAGAAGTCTAAGCACAATAAGCTATAACTGCCATATTGATAAATACCTTAAAACAGACATGCATCATTCTAATCTTTCTATGTAAATTGATTCATGAATTGTATTGAACCTACGAGGAATACGGCACTCTCCAAGATAGAGAGAGTGATCCTTGGTACGGATAACCAGCGGGGAATAAGGCACTCTCCAAGACAAGAGTGATCCTTTGTACAGACTTGTCTTGTGCACTTGTGGTGGGGGTGGGGTTGAGCGGTCGCAAGGCTTAGGGGGTTGGCCGCCCTCTAACCTTAAGGCGTGAACCCTTGACACACCCAATCATGTCTTGCCTTGTCTTGTATCCGGTAGCACACGCTACGGCCATTGCCATGCCACGTTTACTTCTTGCACCGTCTTTTACTTTCCTGCCATGTTATATATATAAAACTGCCATGCTGTCGCATCTCACAAATTGCAATGTAAACAACATTTAATAACTGTCTTTAAAATTCCATATACATTGCAGTAAAGTTTTCTTACATTTCATTTGTAGACTCTGCCTGACGTATAACTCCTTTTATCTTGGGTGTTTGTACGTCAGGTACTGAGACAGAGTACGTAGACGAGGAGACAGTACCTGCAGACTTGGAGCAAGAGGACACTACTCAGGAGTACGATCCAAACGAGGACCAGTCTTAGAGTCCCCTTCCTGTTGCTGACTTGGAGTTTCCAGTTTTCTTAGTTGGGTGCGGCACCAGTAGTTCCTTTTTCAGTTGTAGCCATGCCCGAGGGTTTCTTTATTAGACTTCTTTTGTACTGTTGGATTACTCATGATGAATGAATGCTGTTGTTTCTTTTGAGTACATTTATTATTCTGAACTTTAATGCAAGAACATGTACATTGATGGTGAATTCCTACAAACGCTTAGTGGGCTCGAGCTTCACCGCTCAAGCCCATGCAGACCTTCGTCTCATCCTCGCTCCCGTATTATGGGAAGAGGGGCATGACAGATTGCCTCCAGCCAGCTTAATCTGGCACAGCAGGGGGAACCGGACACCCTGCCTCAGAGGTAGCAGAGGAAGACGATGAAGGACGCATGCTGGAGCGCGGCGAGAGTAAAGGTCAGGTGTGAAAGCAAGGGAAGAATAGGTAGCACTAAAAGGGCAGAGCTTTTACCCGATATGCAACTGCCATGTTTATACTGCTTCCCCCGAATCCTCCGGCTCCATCGCCAGTCGTTCACACGCACACACATGTCAAAAACCTGCAAGGGACGGCTCTCCGAATCCCGCACCCAAAGGACAAAAGGATTCTCGGCATCCAGCACCACGATGGCATTCATTTAATGCATCGCCTCGACTGACGTGCCCATCCAATACACACAGATCACATCCCTCGGGCCGAACCGTCAGAATCCGAACGACCCGAGTGATGGGGGTAATTGATACAACCCTCCTGAATGGGTCAAGGTAGAACATGCTAAGTCCATGGGCCGGGGAAAGATTAGGCCCTGGCCCAGAGGCCCCGCAAACACTTCTGATGACGCCGGCCCAAAGTTGACATTAAGGGAACCACTGACCTTCGGCAGTTAAAGAAACTACCCCCAGATTCCACCCACTTGAATCGCCATTACATTCTCCTTCATGGCCCATCAAGGGACCATCAAAGAGGCACATACGTGGGGCGAAAATATGGGAGGATGAGGGAGGCGTGAGTGGTTCAATCCCTACAAGAGACATGGAGAACGAAGGATGAAGGGACCAAATTCTGAATACTCTACACTCATGTATTCTTCCTCATACGACCTTGTCTTCCACCATAGATTTCTCCTCCACATCCCATCCTATGGATTGGCGTACCGGTCTCTTCGCGAACCGTACTCAATCCCACCGAGCACCCTTCAGATCAGATCTGACTTAGGCATCGGAGGGTACTTGGTCGGAACCAAGGTCTGACCCCCCTGATGAGCTTTCTCATCTATGTAGGTCAAGGATACTTCACCCCGCCGAAGCTACCCTTTGGCACTTCAACCACCGGAGCGAAACGATCTCGATCCCGAGCTCATTCGTCTTTCCACTCAAGGAGGCCATCGTTCCCCCGAAGCTACCCTTCAGGACACTGACACACGGATCTGGGCATTTTTGACCGAGCAAATGCACCGCTATCCGATCTTGGAGGACGTACGTGTCTCACGTGACCACGTCGACCTCCGACCCTCGAGACTACCAAACTATGGTGAGAAAACACCTCGAAACATGTAAATATTTGTAGTTGCATTATGACTGGATTCTTTCAAAGTTGTATATTAAAAGTGGCAAAGCAAGGGAAAAAGCAATTATGCCATTAGTTCTATAGACATATGTGGCTTCTTAAACTTGTAAATTCAAAAGACATTTACTGCATCTCTTGTAACTAAATTGCAGATGCAAGTATCATAGCAGAAGAATGAGACATTAGACAATACAGATCACACCTAATAATCTGTGTTGCCCCTATAGCTAATTTGTCAATCAGGATACCTTCCTTGATCAGACGACTGAGATCGTGTTGGACCATTAATCGATCCAATGCAAGTAGGAGCTAACCCGCTCTCTTGTGTGCCCATGCTCCGGTGGATTCCTTGGTTTTCTCTTCAGCCTAACTGACATCAACATGATACTAAATCCCTAGCTAGAACAGGTAACTACATGGCCTTGTCTGACATGGAACTGTGAAGGTTAACCAACAGAATGCTATCTGGTTAATGGATAAAGTTCACATATAAGAAACATTTGAAATAATAAAATACAGGTGAAGCCTTTATAACTGCACAATTTTCAGTAAATTATCTTCCCACAAAAGTCCACAAAAACTCGGAAACTCTCATCAGAGTTGAGGGACTACATATATCCAACTTATTTAAATGAGGAAGAAACATTGAAAAGATTTTAAATATACCATGAGGAGATTACTGTTGGATCTGGATATAAGCCTAGAGAGGGGATGGGGCGTTAATAGGCTTATAAAATTCTTGCGCAACCCACGAGAAAACACACATAGTTATAATCACAGGCAATCAGATGCAGAGTATAGAAAAGTAATCACAGCATGCACATGCGATATAACCTGGTTCGGTCACACCTACGACCTACGTCCAACCCCGAAAGCAAATATTATATTAATAATGTAAGGTACAACCTGTATCTAGAACACCTCTCAACACTCACTTGGCCTTCAGTACCCACACTCTCCAAGTGTCACCGGTACGACCTATAGCAAGAGAACATGCTCTACATTAACCTAGCTCTCAGCACCTGCACTCCCCACAGTGCGAAACAAAACTAATAATAGTATAAGCTCTCACTTGACTAGTCCCAACTAGTCAAGTCCCTCTTGTCTAGCAACCACCAGACAAGACCCCAAATGTAGCACAAATAGTGGTAAAGTTTCCCCTATAGAGATCGCTACACCAATACAAATATAAATAAATAGAGTTTTAGAAATGCTCAGTAATGGTGTGTTGTCTCTGTCGTTCAGTGCGGCGTCATATCATGTCTGACGATGAAGTAGTCGCCCGATGGCCCTTCAATAGTTTGGGCTCCCTCTCGATGAAACTTGCGCCATCCACCAACGGTTGAAACTTGCGACACTGCTGGCTCTTGGAGATTTGCTTGCTCTTGTCAAAGGTTTCAGCAGCTTGGATAATAGCAAGGGGTGTGGCAGCTTGCAATTGAAAAAAAATGCTCTCTGTGAAACAATGCGCACCTTTGAAAACAAATACACCTTGTGAGATTTTTCCAAGGGGAGAACCAAAAGAAAATTAATTCGGCCTAGTCTTTCAATCTCGCGGCTCCCAGAAACAGAACCAAAAAAATAAAAAAAATTTGGCAGGTTCGTTTTGGGTTTTCAAATGGGAGGGTAATTTCTTTATTTGACCTGTGCCTTTTTTTGTGTTTTTCAAAACGGGGTTTTTTTGTCTGTTCGGCTCCTTGGAAAGTTTTGTGAAGGGAATCAAATAAAACGTCCTGTGCATGAGCTCCTTTTGATTTTCAAAGGGGAGAGATTTGTGCGGCTTGCCTGTCAACAAAAACAACAGAAAAAGATGCAGATTAAACAAAGGATGTTGTGAGTGGGTGGAGGCCTTTGGCCTCCCCACCACTTATCCACCCATTTACTCCACCACATTAAGTGGTAGAGCCTTTTGGTATCCTAGTCTTTTGGGTTGCCTAAGTGATTTTTATAAATAAATCACCATGGCTTGTTGCCATGGTTAATTCTCTTCCAACAATTCTCCAACACGTTATCAGCACTTCCGCTCTTCTTTTTTGAGCTTTTCTTCCCGTCTCCTACCAAAAATCAAACCCGTACGCACGAAGGAATCTGTTGTTGCGGTAATCCGTTGAGGCGAAGAATTGCGGGGATTTTTCTTTGGAGTGTATCGGGAGCGTAATTTTCTACGGATCTCAATTTTTACGATCGTCCCTAGATTTTTCAATCTAGAGGTAATATCCGTCGATCCCGTAGATAGCTACAAATAAAATTTGATTTAGCTATGATTTTTCACAATCTATTTTAGGGTTGTATCAAATCTGCTATTTACAATGTCAAATATTGATCAAATTAATTAAACAATATATATAATAAAATAAAATAAAAAAACAACTCCCCACTGTTCGGCTTCCCACCCCCCGAATGGGTTCGCCCGTGGCCGCCCCCCCAGTCGGGGGGGGGGGGGGGGGGGGTTCTCTTTCGCCCGTGCCCGCCCCCCCAGTCGGGCGGGCGGGGGGGGGGGGGGGGGGTCTCCCTCGCCGTAGCAGCCCCCCCGGCGCAGGGGGGGTCTCTGATCTCTGCCCCCCATCAGGGGGGCCCTCCACGGCACCGCCCCCCCGGCGGAGGGGGGGGGGGGGGGGGGTTCTCTGATCTCCGCCCCCCCGACGGGGGGCCCTCCCAGGTGCCACCCCCAGTCGGGGGGGGGGGGGGGGGTTTGTCGTTGCTATGTGGAAAGGGGAGGGGGGCATACTGACTTTTTCCGATGGCGGTGAGGGGGGATTTCTTACTATGCTATCTTTAAGCAGAAGTTGAGGGGACAGACTTAGGGTTTTGGGGGCTTTTTTGCATTCCACAGCCCAAAAATGGGGTTAAAGTCTCTATTTAATTAAAATAATTAGATAGTCTTGTTGTTTGGGCCTGCAGCCCATTTGTAACCTTGTTTATAGATTCTATGGGCCTGCAGCCCATTTGTAACCTTGTTTATAGATTCTATGGGCCTGCAGCCCCATTTACATAATAATTATTTTTGCCTACCAAAAACGGGCCCGAAGACTAGTAATTCTTATTGCAATCTTAAAGTGTTAATTAAAATTTTGACACTGGGCCTGCAGCCCAAATGTTAATTTGACTTATTAGGGCCAGAAGCCAAGTAAATTCTATTGCAATAATTAATTTGTTAATTTTTGGCAAATGGGCCTGCAGCCCAAATATAAATAAAATATTACATATGATTAATATTTATGGGCCTGCAGTCCCATTCAAATTATTAATTTATTTTTCCTTGTCATGGGCCTGTCGCCCAGTCTTTCATATTGCTAACTTTATAACACTTTGCATTATTATTAAATTATGGAATATTAGGATTTTTTCAAAATAAAATTATCTTAAGGATCCTGCGACCGCTCTGCCGTTAGTAAACTAACCTAACGGTGTATGACGTCTCCCCGTGGTCCGTGAGATTATTATATTTTCTAGCATGTTTTTTTCCATTTAATATATGCCTGTGTTATATACATGCGTGGTTGTTTCTTTTGTGCATGTAGCATTTATAAACTGCGTGGATGTTTGTATAAGCTAAAATGTGATTTTTGGGATCGGCCAATTTGATACCCTTTATATTCCTTGCAATTTTATTTTATTTTTGAGAGAATTTGTAAGTGAGGATTATATGTATTTATTCCAAAGACCGATGTACCGACAACTGAAGATGGAGGCGTAAATTGGAAAATATAGGGACCCATTCTGGGTTTCCAAATTGTATTTTACTTTTGTTTACGGACTGTATATTCGGACTTTGGACTTTGTATTTTTTGGGTATCTGGCCGATCCCCACATTTTACTTATTTTAATTTATAATGTGTGAATTTCAATTTTAATTAATTCATGCTTATTTTAAATTGCGTAGATAAAATGGCAAAATTGGCAAGCGTCGATTTCGAAGTCGTTGACTCTGTAGGGAAAAATTACCTGAGTTGGCGAGTGGACCTGAAGTTCCACTTGCGTTCGATGGCCCTCCTTGGGTCCATTTTGGCTCCTTCATCGGCCCCAGCAGCAGCCGATGCGTCTGCTACATCTAGCAGCAGCACTCCTACCACTGTATCCGATGTAGATAAGGCGAAAGCCATAATCTACATTAGGAAACATATAGATCGGACCTTAAAGGCCGAATACTTAACGGTAGAGGACCCAAAGGAACTATGGGCAGCTCTGGAGGCATGGTATAAACATCAAATTGATGTTATATTACCGCGTGCCAGTTATGAGTGGGAAAACCTCAGACTTCAGGACTATAAGTCCGTCGCTGAGTATAATTCTGCACGTCATAACATCACCTCACGCCTGAAGTTGTGCGGCGAAGAAGTGACAGAACAACGCATGTTGGAAAAGACATTTACCTCGTTTCACGAGAAAGATGCAATCCTCATGCAGCAGTATCGTGAACGCAACTTCACGAAATTCTCTGATATGATCTCATGCCTACTTAGGGCAGAGCAGAATCGAGACTTACTGCTCGCCACTCATAATTTACGTCCAGTTGGCACTGCCCCTATCCCTGAAGCCTACCACGCTTCTCCCCAGAAGTGGAAAAACAAGAGGAAGGCTAAAAACAACAAAGGGAAAGCTGTAATGAAGCAACCAAGAGGTGCAGCTCCCTAAACAAACAAAACCAATAAGGGAAAGAGAAACTTCACATATAAGCAAAAGAACACCGACCAAGTGTCACTTCCTAAGAAGAACTGGGAGGATAAATGCCATAGATGCGACATGACTGGCCATTGGTCCAGAAACTGTCGCACTCCTCGCCACCTCCAGGATCTATACCAGGTGAGCCAGAAGTCTCTACCTGAAACAAACTTGGCGGCTGTTCAGCCCCCAACGATATTTACTGCAAAAGACTTCGAGAACGACGACCTGCTCGATTGAGCATCATCCTTTATCTATGCATTTAAAATTCAATGTATCTTCATCTTTTATTTGCTTTAGTACGAACTTTTATTTCTGAAGGTCGTTTACATTTTACTCAAATAAAATTTCGTTTTTGCTTATATAGATGAAGTATGAGTGCCTAGTGGACAGTGCCTCGACGCACACAATCCTTCGCAAACATTGCTATTTTAATAGCATAAATAAATATGACGGTCCTGTTATCACAATTTCAAGACTGTCCCAAATAATCGAAGGATCTGGTGAAGCAATTATATTTCTCCCAAATAACACAAGACTTCAAATAAAAAATGCATTATTCTCTCCTAAATCAAATAGGAATCTCGTAAGTTTCAAGGACTTCCGTTTAAACAGATATCACTTAGAAACCAGAGATGAAAATAAGGTTGAATATCTGTATGTAACTCGTCAAAAAGATGACTAGAAGATCATCTGCAAGCGATTCAAGAGACTCCCGTCGGATCTCTACCATACATACATTCAACCAATAGAAGCCAATATGACTGAGCACCAGACGTGCCAATTACTGCCAGAGTTCTAACTTTGTCACAATAGACTTGGTCACCCTGGATCAGCAATGATGCGACACATCATCACTGAATCCTGTGGACATAAATTGAAGAACCTGAAGATTCTTCATAAGGGTGAATTTCCTTGTCCCCATTGTTACAAGGGAAAACTTATAACGAGACCCTCCCTCCTGAAAGTGGGATTAGAGTCTCCTGGCTTCCTTGAGAGAATCCATGGTGACATTTGCGGGCCTATTCACCCCGCAAGTGGCCCATTTCGGTATTTCATGGTACTGATTGATGCATCAACCAAATGGTCTTATGTGTGCCTCTTGTCCACCCGCAACCTAGCTTTTCCAAAGCTATTGGCACAAATAATAAGGTTGCGTGCTCATTTCCCCGATAACCATATCAAGAAACTATGTCTTGATAATGCGGACGAATTTACTTCACAAGTCTTCGAAGACTATTACCGGGCAATGGGTATTGAAGTTGAACATCCTGTAACACATGTTCACACCCAAAACGGATTAGCTGAGTCCCTTATAAAGAGACTCCAATGGATTACACGTCCATTGCTTAAGCAATCCCAGTTGCCGGTGGATGCTTGGGGCATGCTATTTTACATGCCGCATCGCTTATTAGGATAAGACCCTCTGGAGGTCATACATTATCCCCGATGCAACTTGCATATGGCACACCTCAGGATATCTCTCATTTGAGAGTGTTTGGTTGTGCGGTATATGTCCTAATAGCACCACCTCAGAGGACCAAAATGGGTCCTCAGCGTCGTCTAGGTATCTATATTGGGTTTGATTCGCCCTCTATTATCAGATATATTGAACCCCTAACAGGGGACACATTCAAGGCACGTTTTGCTGACTGTGAATTTGATGAGAAATTTTTTCCTAAACTCGGCACACAGTCTAAGAAGCCTGAAGTTACTGAGACCATTAGTTGGGACCAGAAGTCTTTGTCCCTATATGATCTATGTACTAATCTGTGTGAAGATGAGATCCTGAAGATCCTTCACATTCAGAATACAGTACATCTTTTGTCGGATAAGTTCACGGACAACCAGAAGATTGTCCGTTCACACGTCCCTGCTGCTAATACGCCAGCTAGGATTGACATCCCCATAGATGGATGCAATCAACCGGCAGCAGAATTGGCTGTACCTCAATTGAAAAGAGGACGCCCACTATGTTCAAAAGATAAAGTTCCTCGGAAGAGGAAGACTCCTGGAGACAATAAGATTATCCCTCCACAGGATGCTGAGCTCAGACCAGCTACTTCTCCCCTCCTTATTTCCCCTGCAGAGGAAACAATAGGAGAAACATCATTAAATTTTGTACGTACTGGAGAGGTAAGGACAGAAATAGCACTACCGTCGACGACGATTTTGCGTTCGATATTGCTGTTCACGTCACTGAATATGATGATGACGTCGAAGCACGATCTCTAGAGGAAAGTAAACGCAGAGATGATTGGCCAAAGTGGGACGAGGAAATAAGAGTAGAGGTGGACTCACTCTTGAAACACAAATTCTTTGGACCAGTAGTCCAAACACCAGTAGGTGTAAATCCTGTGGGATATAAGTGGGTTTTCATAAGAAAAAGAAATGAAAATATTGTGATCGTTCGCTACAAGGCACGCCTTGTAGCCCAGAGTTTTTCCCAAAGACCGGGGATTGATTACAAAGATACGTATTCCCCGGTCATGGATTCGATCACATTACGATTTTTAATAAGTCTAACTTCTTTGGAAAGCCTAGAAATGCAGCTTATGGACGTTGTGGCTGCATATCTATATGGCGATATAGATAAAAATATCTATATGCGACTTCCTGATGGGTTTATCTACACCTAGAGATGAAAGAGTTACCTCGGGACTTATTCTCTGTAAGGCTGCATAGATCATTATATAGTCTAAAGCAATCGGGCAAGATGTGGTATAACAGACTTAGTGATTTCCTTGCACAACAAGGATTCACGAATAATAAATTCTGCCTGTGTATCTTTATCAAAAGAATGGAAACATGATTCGTCATCATAGTAGTATATGTGGATGACTTAAATCTCATTGGATCTCCTGCAGAGATCAATGAGATATCTGAAAGCCTAAAACATACTTTTGAAATGAAAGACCTAGGTAAAACAAAGTATTGTCTTGGCTTACAGATAGAACACCTAAGAGGTGGAATCCTATTACACCAATCTAATTATACAAAGAAACTTCTACGTAAGTTTCATGTGGATAAATGTCATCCTTTAGGTACTCCTATGGTCGTAAGATCACTAGATGTATATAAGGACCCCTTCCGGCCTCTGGAAGAGGGGGAGGATATACTGGGTCCTGAAGTACCCTACCTCAGTGCCATTGGAGCACTTCTATATCTGGCTAACTGTACGCGTCTCGATATAGCATTTACAGTTAATCTCCTAGCCAGATACAGTGCAGTGCCCACAAAGCGTCACTGGAACGGAGTAAAGCATCTTCTGCGATACCTCCAGGGTTCAATTAATCTGGGAATTTACTACCAGAGAGGTGCCTCCCCCAAATTGTTTGGTTATGCCGATGTAGGTTATCTTTCAGATCCACACATGGCAAAATCACAGACAGGTTTTGTGTTTACTTACGGAGGTACTGCTATCTCCTGGAGATCGGTAAAGCAAACCACAACAGCTACGTCATCCAACCATTCGGAGCTCATTGCGATCCATGAAGCAAGCAGAGAGTGTTATTGGCTACGATCCATCATCCACCACATTCTTCAATCCACGGGCCTGAAGACCGGTGATTTGGAGCCTACTATCCTATTTGAAGACAACGCTGCGTGCATTGCTCAACTTCAAAAGGGCTACATCAAGGGCGACATGACGAAGCATATATATCCCAAGTTTTTCTAGACACATGAGCTAAAGGAGGACAAGCAGATTGAAGTTCAGCAGATCCAGTCCTGCAACAACTTAGATGATCTTTTTACCAAATCTTTACCAAAATGTATTTTTGTAAAACTTGTAAAAGGAATTGGTATGAGACAGCTGAAAGACCTACAAGCCTGAAGCTTGTACGGATGATGGGGAGTAATCTGTGTGTTGCACTCTTTTCCCTTAAGATGTTGGTTTTTCACACTGGGTTTTCTGCAGCTAAGGTTTTAACGAGGCAAACACAATTACTCAGGATCCAGAAGTATCCACCCCTTTTTAGCTTTATACGCTAAGACCAAAGTAATGGATGGATAAGGGGGAGTGTTGTGAGTGGGTGGGGGGGGGAGGCCTTTGGCCTCCCCACCACTTATCCACCCATTTACTCCACCACATTAAGTGGTAGAGACTTTTGGTATCCTAGTCTTTTTGGGTTGCTTAAGTGATTCTTATAAATAAATCACCATGGCTTGTTGCCATGGTTAATTCTCTTCCAACAATTCTCCAACAAAGGATGCTTTGAAATTTGCAAAGAATAAAAGCAAAACTGCAAGGGAGTTTAGTTCGGCTCTTGGGGAATTTTCAATGGCAACGTGCGCCTCCTAGTTGCCTGGGGAATTCAATTTTTGCTCAATGTAAATGCTAAACATTAACCTCCTTTTTGGTTCAACCTGCCAAAACAAAAGGAAAGGTAAGTAAAAGATAATTAAGTATTAATTTTAATCACAACCCCTCTCCCCCATTAATTCTTCAAAGACCAGCCGCAACAATATTTTTTTGGGGGGGGGGTCTCTGTATTGGCCGGCCATCAAGGGTATTTATAGGGATTAATAGAAAAAACCCTAGGCTAGCTATTTACTATATTGCCACCCAAGCTTCCAAGTCGCGTAGTTTAGCCGTTTAAGACAAATTTTCAGATCCGAAAAATTCTGTGACAACCTCGTTGTCTTCCT
The DNA here is from genome assembly GCA_030789695.1 of Scilla litardierei. Classification (NCBI taxonomy): domain Eukaryota; kingdom Viridiplantae; phylum Streptophyta; class Magnoliopsida; order Asparagales; family Asparagaceae; genus Scilla; species Scilla litardierei. The sequence goes on along the minus strand of CM061142.1, from coordinate 260,281,984 downwards.
CATGATCCAAGATCATAATTGATATCTTATAACGTCATGAAAAAGACCAAATAGCTCTTCTACGCCCAAAGTGCCGGTTATCTCCAAAATGACCAAATTGCCCCCGAATCCAAATGAGCTTCGTTCATCCTGAAACACACTTAGCACACACATTAAAACGTTTACACACGTTTGTTATCATCAAAGAAGTTAACAATCATTGTATCCAACATACGTTGTATCCAACAATCTATCCTTTTTGATGATGACAAACTATTATAAGATTTGTGTGTGTGAAGTGTGATAATGGGAGGATGTATGCAACAATGTAACAATTGATATACACACATACAAGCATGCAATGATAATGTGATACAAATAAGCATGGCATGCTCCCCCTATATTCATGCTCCCACTTAATCAAACAATCAAATACCTTAATCAAACAATCAAATACCAAACCTTCCATTTTTCTCCCCCTTTGTTATCATCAAAAGTTATAACACGAAGTCAAAATCATATAACATGCAAAAAGAGAGTATTATTAACCATCACCAACAATTGCATGCTACAATCATAGAATAATCAAGTCAAAATCTAATGAAATTAAACAACTAAGACTTCAACACCAACGTATACGTGCGATGATTAAAACTGAAGCACATAGGGAGAATCATTAAGAAAACAACCAGAACCAATCCACATTTTCCATATAACGTTCTATCACCTAGGATTGATTTTTCCCATCTCATTAAAAATGAGTCAAGGTACCACACCCCCAAAACATAGCCTATAAGGACTCTTAGATGTGGGGGTGGCAGTGCTTGATGAGTAAGTACACCAACGCTAAAGTTTACCCATAAAGCTTATGTTGGATACTCGTGGGTAATACCATTGCCAAGGATTGTATCCATTTTTCATACTGAGCAATTAACCTTCTTTTACATTTTTATACTTGTAGTATCAATTTTTTAATGCTCAATTTTTATCCATGGCAAGGTATATCATATCCCTTAGTTTTTTAGTTAAATTTTCCTCCTACATTCACATTCCCAATTTCATAAACGATATCTCCAAATGTGAAACTATAATAATACATGTGGAAGTGAAATAGAAGGTGTAGAATTCAAGTTATTTTCAATCATTGAATATGCCATGAATATTTAGAAAGTTGAACATGCGCATGTAGCAAAGGAAATAATACCGCAATTTCTACATAGATATGAAACTCATTCATGGATACCTTGTTAATGAATCAAAGAGACAGATACACATTTAAGCACCATTTTTTGTTTTTATTTTTGTATGCATGAAGTACTAAAGCAAACATGAGATGCAATCACACAAACAAAAAAATTATGCACACATAAAAATGCAACTACTATCAAGCAAACAAGAAAAAGGTTCAAGCACACAAGAAAGATACGAAGGTATTCATTAAGTTCAAAGAGAAAGATATACCTTCGCGTCGCCGTTTGGCTAAGGAGCTATATAATGAAAACGTTCAATTGAAAACTCCTCGCCAAATCTCCATCACACCTACACGGTAGATGCTATGTGTGACCTTGGAATCCAATAAGGTCCACCCATGTTAGCCAATAAAGTTTTAGGAAACCACACTTGTTTAAATTTTATTTTCGTGTTCCTAAACTTGCAATTAGAAGATGTATGACCGACACTATCACAAGTAAAGCATTTTGCCCGCATATTTTTGACAATAGAAGGCACATTGTGGACTTTCTTAGAAATGGGCTTTTTACCATTTTTAGTACCAAATCCAAGTCCTCTTCTATTATTACCATATAATTGATTTTCAAGTATATTATCCAATGATTGTTTACCAATTGAAAATTTTCTTAATGATAATTCTAGATTAGAAACTTTGGATTTCAATAATTTATTCTCATCCACAAGCAAATTACATTTACTTATGCACGCTATCTTGCTTTCCTCTTCCTTCCTTTTAAAATCATCCATTTTCTTTTTTAAGCTCGTTGTTCAACATGCATAATTATTATTAAGCTCTTTAATCTCACAATTTTTTTCAGCTTCGAGCTTAAATATATCTTGCTTTAACATGCTAATGTCATTTAAAATGCAAGGGCAAGAAAGACAAGTAGTATTTTCTTGGAACCTAGATTTTTCATTTTTCAACAAAGCAATGTTAGAATTACAATCAAGAAGTTTTTCTTTTAAATCATTTGTTTCATAAAACATGTCACAATTTTCTATTTGTAATTCACCATTAGACTTTTTGTAACCTTCTAACTCAGATTCTAGGTTCACAATTGTTTACGGGTGTTTTTTCCACTCGCAAAATCGATAGTATGGAGGCCCGGAGGGTGCGGGGTCAATGCGGTCAAAAGGGGACACGCGGGACCTCCGCGTTTGCCGTAGCAGCCACGTGGGACGGAGATGACCCTTGAGGTCAGTCGTGGGCACGTTCACTTGGGCAGGAAGGCACGGTTACGTTCTTAGGCACGCCGAGGGGTAGCCTCGGCGGGACGGCAACCTCCGGGATCGGTTGAAGGCGGGGTCGCTCGGTGGGGGATGCGCGGACCCTCACGTCGGCTTGTTGAGGGGTGGCCTCAGCAGAGCGATGACCTGGTGATGGAGACGAATGGACTCGGGGATGAGGGCGCTCGGCTCCGGCTGGGAAGACGCTGAGGGGAAGCCTCGGCGTCGCTGGATCTCCTGAACCTGAATAGACGAGAGAGCTCGTCAGGGGGGTCGGACCTTGGTTCCGACCGAATCCCCTCCGATGCCAAAGTCAGATCGGGTCTGATAGATGCTCAGCGGGATCGGACTTGGTTCACGAAGAGACCAAGCCCCGATCATCGGACCGAGTTTTGGAGGAGAAATATTCAAGGTGGAAGAAGGTGTAAGAGTGTTTAGTATGTGATACCATTGTTGTAGATCACTCCGATCCAGCCCCTTGTGGTGATGTCGCCCTCCTCCTCAAATAGGGGAGTCCCCCAGTAATGGGCCATGATGAGACATCATGGGAGTTATTGATGAGGGCGCGCTAATGGGGAATGTTGACCCTAATAAGCGCCACGCTTTATGGAGAGATGAATGCCATGAAGGCGGGCCATGACTGGCGAGTTTATTGCCATGAAGGCGGTTGCCATGTTTGGTGAGCCATGATGGCTGGAGTGATGGCCATTTAAGTCGGACCATTATTGGCGAGAGTGATGGTACTTGGCGGTTGCCATATTCGGTAAATGCTTCCTTGATTTGGGCCCCGATTTCCTCCACTATGGAAGTGGGCCTTCGTCATGGGTGGAGAAGCGCGGCCCGCCCATGAGATCCTTGGGCCAAGGCCCCAAGGTCGTAGTAGTCTGGTTGACCAGTCGTAGTTGACTTGGCTCTTCCGGGCCCGACCAAAATAGTCCTATCAACATGCCCCCATCTTCTGAGCTCTACCATTGTTGAGGTGGAGGTCGGGAGATGTAGTGTAATGGGGAAGAAGTTGCACTCTCTGCAAAACATTGGTCCGTCTTGCGAAGTTGGCTAGGGACGATAGATCGTCAGCCCGAGACTCGTTCGGTTGCGGGGGGGGGGGGGGGGGGGGGGGGGGGTCGCCCATCGACTTACGGCCAACGAAGGAGATTCGTCCGGTGGCGAGGGGAGTTGCCCCTTAACTTACGGCCGACGAAGGAGATTTGTTCGGTGGCGAGGGGAGTTTCCCCTCGGCCGACGAAGGAGATTTGTTCGGTGGTGAGGGGAGTTGCCCCTCGACTTACGGAGGAAATTCTTTCGGTGGCGAGGGGAGTTGCCCCTCGACTTACGGAGGAAGAGGAAATTCATTCGGTGGCGAGGGGAGTTGCCCCTCAACTTACGGCCGACGAAGGAGATTCATTCGGTGACGAGGGGAGTTGCCCCTCGACTTACGACCGACAAAGGAGATTCATTCAGTGGCGAGGGGGGTTGCCCCTCGACTTACGGCCGACGAAGGAGATTCGTTCGGTGGCGAGGGGAGTTGCCCCTCGACTTACGGCCGACGAAAGAGATTCGTTCGGTGGCAAGGGGAGTTGCCCCTCGACTTACGGAGGAAATTCATTCGGTGGCGAGGGGAGTTACCCCTCGACTTACGGCCGACGAAGGAGATTCGTTCGGTGGCGAGGGGAGTTGCCCCTCGACTTACGACCGACGAAGAAGTGAGTCGACCAGCCGGCGGAGCTGTATGGATGATCAAACTCGGACGACTGTGGTTCGGTCAGATCGGCTCGGTGAGAGAGCTCGGAAAGGCAGTCGGACTTGTCTGGCCGGACTGGTCGGCCTCCTATGGGATCGGCCTCGGCCTGGGCCTGACCTGGTCGTCCTCGGCCTGAACTGGTCGTCCTCGGCCACGGCCTTGACTGGTCGGCCTCCTCTGGGGTCGGCCTCGGCCTGAACTGGTCGGCCTCGGCCCCGGCCTGGACTGGTCGGCCTCGGCCCCGGCCTTGATTGGTTGGCCTCATCTAGGGTCGGCCTCCTCTGGGGTCGGCCTCAGCCTGAACTGGTCGGCCTCGGCCTTGGCCTGGACTGGTCGGCCTCGGCCCCAACCAAGATCCTCATCAGATTCTAGCGGAGAACCAAGGGATGAAAATTCACTGGAGGCGGAGCAGCCATGATCCTGTTCGTGGCTCATCTGGTGTAGACGGACGATGAAGTGGATCCCTCCACTAGGATTGCAGCTTGGTTAAGCTCGGACGATGAACGTGAAGTAGATCCGCACATGGCGAGGTGCAGCGATCGGAGGGAGATCCATTTTGACCCGTGGCAAGGCGAGGCGACTAGAGGGAGCTTCGATCGATGCCTAGGGGCTATGATCGGTCAATGGCGAGGAGAGGCGTCTCAGATCCGCACGTGGCGAGGTGTAGCGACCGGAGGGATATCCATTTCGACCCGTGGCAAGGCGAGGCGACTAGAGGGAGCTTCAATCGGTGCTTTAAGGGCTGCGATCACGAGTTCCACCGTATTTGTTGCGATCATCGGATAGTATCCAATGCATGGGCCACTTCATCAGAGAAGATCCGGCGCTTTGGTTGCCTCATCGGAGAGGATCCAACGCCTGGGCCACTTCATCGGAGGAGATCCGACGCCATGGCCGCCTTATCTGAGAAGCTGCATCACCTCCGATCCGGCGCTAGGGCTGCTTCGTCTCTGATCCAATGAACTTTAGGGATGAAAGCATGAGTTTCTCTTCCTCCTTGATCGTCGGCATCACTTTGGGCGCGTGCGTTGATCCGTACCAAAGCTTGCCCATCGGACACCTTCGATTGTATTAATGAGTTGCCTGAGATGCCACAGCTTCTCTTTGAGAAAGTGATGGAGAACTTGGTGGTGAAATTAACGGAGAAATTCACGTCCAGCAATTCCATGGGGAGCTTCCTTGCCCCTCAAATTGATGCCATGCTCCTTAAATTATGCCGGTAGGGACAAGCAGTGCTCCCCGGCATGTCTCTTCATGTGCTCTTCGGCGATAGAAGAGGCTCTGCCCCCTCATCGATGAGATTCGCTCCTCCGGTCTTTGGTGCTTGGCCACAAGAGCTCTGCCGGTTAGTATCTCGATCCTCAGCTCGGAGAAGCAAGAAGCCGCTCGCTCGGTTGGGTGGTGAGCCCGATCAGGGAGACTCGACGAGCTTGGAGGACTGCATCGGGAGCCCGGAAGGGGAAGCTCGCTACAGTCGGGGACGACAAGCTCGGCATGGGAGCTGTTCGGCTTTGAGTAGGCGGTTTTAGTTTGACAAAGGCGCGCTCGGTCGGACAGGCAGAGGTGAGTTCGTCTGGTCGGGTGGGGGCGCCTCTGCTTGGTTGTCGGTAAGTTCAGTTTGGTTGAATCAGCCATGAGTATATTGTCAAGGTTGGGTAGGGAGCTGATCGGTCCATCAGACGGCTCGGACCTAATCAATCGTCGTCGTCGACTTGCAGCTCGGATAACTGAACGTCGGGGGCTCGGATCCGAGTTGACTATTCGAAGCTCAGATGAGGGCCGTTTAGCTGACCGAAGCTCATTGTCTCGTATCTCCATCAAGGGCCTCGGAGTCCTCATCGATGGCGATGCCGAACAGGTTGTCGTCGAGCTCATGATGGAGGGGCGAAGAAAGGAGGAGACGGGGGAGGCGGGCTTGCCCTCGTCTGCACCGAGGCCGAGGCGGTTAAGTCTTTTCGGCCTCTGTCAACTGCCCACCGACTTCGTGGCCAGCATAACCCAAGTTGGAAGCATTCACCGTCGACCTCCCCGGCTCGATCCCTCCGATGACGCCAAGGGTTTTCGAAATTAAGCGGTGGGTTTAACCTCGACCGCCTTGAGCTCGAAGATGCCCAGCTCTCTCTCAATCCTGATCACGAAATCCTCCGCTTGATTTTCATGCGTCTCTCCCTCGTGCAGCAGCATCTCCCAGACTTCTTGTCGAGGGAGCCCTGGGCTTGGCTCGGTTGGCATGCCGGTTGTCGAGCCTGGGGAGGCCTGGGAGCTCAGTGGAGCCGCTCCACGGGCCTGAACTCGGTGTCGAGATAACTCCGACTGGGTCCGTAGCCCTTGCGCTCGGGTGGATCGACAGCCCCTCGGGCTTGGTTGGATCGACCGCCTCTCGAGCGTCGGTTAGCGTGGCTCGGATGGAAGAGCTCGGACGGTTGGTCCGAGTTTCGACATGGATGCCGCTCGGTGATCCCAGAGGAAGACAGGCTCCCGTGCTCAGCTCAACGTGTCCTACAGCATCGAATCACTGGACTATCCCCGGAGTATTCTGCATACCGACTGGTCCCTTGGAGCAGCTCCCTTATGGATGGAGGGGTGATTGTGTGGCAATTCCTGGCGAGGAGGCGGAGCACCTCGTCGGTGCTGAAGAGAGTCCTGTCCTCGAGCCCTCTGGACCAATCACACGAGCAGTGACTTCTGGCGTAGGCGATGGGCAAGGATTGACAAAGGCGATCGTCGATACTCGGAACCTCCGGGGCGTCCTTCGAATCATATCCCCTGTACTTCTCTTTGGTTGACGATTTGAGCACAGACATGGCAAATGCTATTAGTTTGGTTAAAATTGCCCAAATTACTGAAGTATGGATGTTGGTATGGCCAAAATACTTCAGTATACTTCGGATTAAAGTTATCTGCTGCGGATTGACACAAACAGTATAGCAAAATTACTTTAACCTTAACCAAATTAATCTGGTATATTTCTCCGTGAGTCACCGATTTGGCCCCACGATGGTCGAGAGAACTCTGACGGGGGTTGCCTGTTCAGATCGATTTGGGATTCAATTCGATGGTCCGGTTGGCGGCTTGAATCTGATCCAAAAATCAGGAATGGCCCCAGGATTTCGCCCTTCGTCAAGCTTCTCCTAAAAGGAGTTGCTCAATTCTTTAGAAAATTGAGGGTGAGTGATGCTCATGCCCGGGGATCATATGCCGGGCTCTTGGATGTTGGCGTTGTAGAAGATCCCGGGGGCGAAGTATCGTTCGACGCCCCTTCTTCGGGGGTTGGCCGCTTCGGCCTTTGACTAATGGAACGAGTTGTTTTCCATGTGACTGACGTTGCGGATGTTGTCTCGTTCCCATAGACGACGCCAGATGTTTACGGGTGTTTTTTCCACTCGCAAAATCGATAGTATGGAGGCCCGGAGGGTGCGGGGTCAACGCAGTCAAAAGGGGACACACGGGACCTCCGCGTTTGCCGTAGCAGCCACGTGGGACGGAGATGACCCTTGAGGTCGGTCGTGGGCACGTTCGATTGGGCAGGAAGGCACGGTTACGTTCTTCGGCACGCCGAGGGGTAGCCTCGGTGGGACGGCAACCTCCGGGATCGGTTGAAGGCGGGGTCGCTCGGCGGGGGATGCGCGGACCCTCGTGTCGGCTTGTCGAGGGGTGGCCTCAGCAGAGCGACGACCTAGTGATGGAGACGAACGGACTCAGGGATGAGGGCGCTCGGCTCCGGCTGGGAAGACGCTGAGGGGAAGCCTCGGAGTCGCTGGATCTCGTGAACCTGAATAGATGAGAGAGCTCGTCAGGGGGGTCGGACCTTGGTTCCGACCGAATCCCCTCCGATGCCAAAGTCAGATCGGGTCTGATAGATGCTTGGCGGGATCGGACTTGGTTCATGGAGAGACCAAGCCCCGATCCTCGGACCGAGTTTTGGAGGAGAAATATTCAAGGTGGAAGAAGGTGTAAGAGTGTTTAGTATGTGATACCATTGTTGTAGATCACTCCGATCCGGCCCCTTGTGGTGATGTCGCCCTCCTCCTCATATAGGGGAGTCCCCCAGTAATGGGCCATGATGAGACATCATGTGCATTATTGATGAGGGCGTGCTAATGGGGAATGTTGACCCCAATAATCGCCACGCTTTATGGAGAGATGAATGCCATGAAGGCGGGCCATGACTGGCGAGTTTATTGCCATGAAGGTGGTTGCCATGTTTGGTGAGCCATGATGGCTGGAGTGATGGCCATTTAAGTCGGACCATTATTGGCGAGAGTGATGGTACTTGGCGGTTTCCATATTCGGCAAATGCTTCCTTGATTTGGGCCCCGATTTCCTCCACTATGGAAGTGGGCCTTTGTCGTGGGTGGAGAAGCACGACCCGCCCGTGAGATCCTTGGGCCGATGCCCCAAGGTCGTAGTAGTCTAGTTGACCAATCGTAGTTGACTTGGCTCTTCCGGGCCCGGCCAAAATAGTCCTATCAACAATAATAACATCTTGCATATAATCAAAAATACATCGTTGTCTATCAAGTTCAGCTTGCATTTCTTTGCATAAATTTATAAGATCAACTCTTTTATTAGTGCGAGATGTTACCTCATCCAATTTTCCCACCAAGCAGAGGGAGGTGTGAGTAGTCTCTTCGATCTTATTTTTGCTATCGTCGTCCCATGTTAGCACTTTGGCTTTTCCTTTTGTTTCAGCGATGATATCCTCTCCTTTTGGGCATTCACTCCTAAAATGTCCTTGCTTCCTGCATTTAAAACATACAGTTTTATCATTAGTAATGTCACAATTATTATTGGACACAGAAGCATCATGTTTATTTAAGAGAGCGTTGCTTCCCTTTTGTTTCTTCCCTTTTTGTGCTCTCTTTTCATTGCTAGAGATGTGATTAATGGAGAATTGCGTGCTGTCATAAATGTGTCTCCAAAGTCCTCTATATATCCTGCGCAAAAGAGAAATGTGAGATAAGATCAAATATTTTACTATCTATTCCACATAATAAACTATTCATTGCTCTAGCATTTATATCACACACATTTATAGCATCCACATTACTTTAGGCTTAGGGATTACAGTATGTCCGTTTTCAATAATGTACCAGGTGTCAACATCAACGTATAGTAAAAAGGTTTTCATCCTAGCCTTCCAGTATATATAATCATGGCCACTAAATAATGAGGGTAAGTTTATAGGCATGCCATGAGTGTAAACTAATCCTGTGGCATTCATGATTTCTAGACTAGATCCTCTAACCTGCTTTGATACCACTTGTTAGATCTGGATCTAAGCCTAGAGGGGGGTGTGATAGGCTTATAAAAATTCTCGCGCAACCCACGAGAAAACACACGGTCATAATCACAGGCAATCAGACGCAGAGTATAGAAAAGCAATCATAGCATGCACATGCGATATACCCTGGTTCGGTCGCACCCACGACCTACGTCCAGCCCCGAAAACAAATACTATATTAATAATGTAAGGTACAGCCTGTAGCGAGAATACCTCTCAACACTCACTTGGCCTTCAGTATCCACACTCTCCAAGTGTCACTGGTACGACCTGTAGCAAGAGAACATGCTCTACACTAACCTAGCTCTCATCACCTGCACTTTTCACAGTGTGAAACAAAACTAATAATAGTATAAGCTCTCACTTGACTAGTCCCAACTAGTCAAGTCCCTCTTGTCCAGCAACCACCAGACAAGACCCCAAATGTAGCACAAATAGTGGTAAAGTTTTCCCCTACAGAGATCGCTACACCAATACAAATATAAATAAATAGAGTTTTAGAAATGCTCAGTAATGGTGTGTTGTCTCTGTTGTTCAGCACGGCGTCATATCACGTCTGACGATGAAGTAGTCGCCTGATGGCCCTTCAATAGTTTGGGCTCCCTCTCGATGAAACTTGCGCCATCCACCAAAGGTTGAAACTTGCGACACGGCTGGCTCTTGGAGATTTGCTTGCTCTTGTCAAAGGTTTCAGCAGCTTGGATAATAGCAAGGGGTGTGGCGGCTTGCAATTGAAAAAAATTCTCTCTGTGAAACAATGCGCACCTTTAAAAACAAATACACCTTGTGAGATTTTTCCAAGGGGAGAACCAAAAGAAAATTAATTCGGCCTAGCCTTTCAATCTTGCGGCTCCCAGAAACCGAACCAAAAAAAATAAAAATAATGTGGCAGGTTCGTTTTGGGTTTTCAAATGGGAGGGTAATTTCTTTATTTGACTTGTGCCTTTTTTTTGTGTTTTTCAAATGGGGTTTTTTTGTCTGTTCGGCTCCTTGGAAATTTTTGTGAAGGGAATCAAATAAAACGTCCTGTGCATGAGCTCCTTTTGATTTTCAAAGGGGAGAGATTTGTGTGGCTTGCCTGTCAACAAAAACAACAGAAAAAGATGCAGATTAAATAAAGGATGCTTTGAAATTTGCAAAGAATAAAAGCAAAACTGCAACGGAGTTTAGTTCGGCTCTTGGGGAATTTTCAATGGCAACGTGCGCCTCCTAGTTGCCTGGGGAATTCAATTTTTGCTCAATGTAAATGCTAAACATTAACCTCCTTTTTGGTTCAACCTGCCAAAACAAAAGGAAAGGTAAGTAAAAGATAACTAAGTATTAATTTTAATCACAACCCCTATCTCCCCCCTTAATTCTTCAAAGACCAGCCGCAACAATATTGGGGGGGGTCTCTGTATTGGCCGGCCATCAAGGATATTTATAGGGATTAATAGAAAAAAAACCCTAGGCTAGATATTTACAATATTGCCACCCAAGCTTCCAAGTCGCGTAGTTTAGCCGTTTAAGACAAATTTTCAGATCCGAAAAATTCTGTGACAACCTCGTTGTCTTCCTCGATCCAAGATTATAATTGATATCCTATAACGTCGGGAAAAAGACCAAATAGCTCTTCTACGCCCAAATTGCCGGTTATCTCCAAAATGACCAAACTGCCCCCGAATCTAGATGAGCTTCGTTCATCCTGAAACACACTTAGCACACACATTAAAACGTTCACACACGTTTGTTATCATCAAACACGAAGTTAACAATCGTTGTTTCCGACATACTTTGTATCCAACAGTTACATATTTAATACATCAATTAGATATTACAATGACAGAACTCCATTCATTCTTATCTTGAAGAAAATAAAAAAGGAAGTTTGTACCATATCAATCTTATATAAATTGATATAAATGATATGCTGCTAGTTTACAGTATGCATTGTCACTGTTGTACTTTAAGATTACACATTTTATGATCCGGATATTAACTTGCAAAATAAGCTGTTTCTTTAAGTTTCAAGAAAATCATTGTGTAATCGTATGTTATGTCATTCATTTGGAGAGTTATCTAAGTTGTTGTCAGTGGAGTTCTTGTTCTAAACCCACCTGTTTCTAATTGCACGATAGAAGCCCAAATACTGAAATAGTAGAATGCGTATCGCATGAAACCAAAACCAAAGGAATATATTAATGCTGTATTAGGTTCAAAAAATTAGAATTAAAAGGGTAAGAATTTTCCATCTTTTTTCCATACGAATTATGGATCAAGGTGGGTTTATAACTCATTCTCAGCCTGCATCAATTTTTTACCTAGCAAGGGCTTAATACATGCATCACTAATTATAGACAATACATTTATGTTGCGCTGGTACGAACATGGACATGTCGATACGTGGACAACACCATACAACGTGGCGACACCCCAAATCCCAACCCCCAACGGACATGGACATGCAGATGCAAGGTAACCTAATTGGCCTCAAAATTCCGACCTTTACTACTACCTAGTCGTATCCTGATTGGTCTAGACATCAACCTCTAACATCCATGTCGGTCTATGTCGCTAGGAAGTTTGAATTTCACCTTCCCACAGATAGAGAATGATAGCCCTAAAGATGTTTCAAATTGATGCTTATCAGGGCCAACATCAATATTTGATAAAATGACAAAGTACCTAAAAATTTTCAAACAATAAAATGCGGCCTGACCTAATGTAGCATCCAAAACAAAATCCTGATAAGCTAGTTTGATTTAGGTCCCAGAAATTAGTTACCGTAATAGTTTAAAAAAAATTTAGGTCCTACAAAAATTTACTTTCCCAAAATTTTCGACCCCTCCTCAAATTTTCACAAACAACTATATTGTACTAGTCCAAAAGAGTACATTATTAGTCCAAAAAGAGAAGAAGAGCAGCAGATTTACTTTTCAATCATCTCATGGGGTCCACTGCCTTTGGTCGGTAAAACATTATATTCAATAATTAATACAGTAGATCTCAAACAATTATATTTTGCTGGATGTCTTCTATTAAAAATATTAACATGTTCCACTTAAAAATGACCAAATTGGATCATATGAAAGTGAAAAGGAAAGATTTTTAACAGAGAGACGGAACAATAAAAACAAATTACAGTTTACATCAAAAAAATGAAAGTGGCTTTGAGAAATCAAACCTCTTTATCTCTTCGTCAACAGATCAAAAGACAACAATAGCTGAACTCCAACTCCAAGCAATACCAACCCAATCATAAAATTACTATCAGTAATAAGAGAAAAAATAACAATCAAATTTTGACTTAGCTTAAATGTGAAGAGACAGATGACAAAAAAAAATGCAACCAAACCAAACAGAAGAAAAGCACATGGGTTGCACTTAAAGATGTCAATAAAGAAATCCATATAATTGGATCGAACAAAGAAACCCCTCAAAGATCAATCAGACGTACCTTGAAATTTGGTAGACTACTGTTATCTCTATTGATTTTATCTTTCTGTATATCCTTTTGTTCTAGCTCCAGGATCCTCGATAATCGCTGGAATTCAGAGTCAATCAAAGAAAAACAAATATAAGTAATGATGCAAAATAAAGATCAATGTTGCAAGTCGGATTGTTTTGATCCCAAAAGTTAGAAAGATCAATGTTGTTTTAAAAGGATTGCAAAGCCATAGTCCTCCCGCTCTCCCTCTTCGTCTTCGGGATTATGAATTTTGCCACAATTTCAGTTTGAGAGAGAAACCTTGGGCCCGAGTTTTTACCCCTAAAAAATTCGGTTTCCCCCCATTTCAAATTTTTTTGTTCAAAATTTTAGGTTTCCTAATGCAGTTATTTTTTGTGTCAAAATGTAGAGAGAGAAGGGAACGAAATGTACTTTTAAAGATGAGAGAGGAACAACCCCAAGAGAGTGAGAGGAAGGTGATGGGTTCTGATTGGCCAATTTGTCTTGCCACGGATCGATGTCTTACTGCGGATCGATGAGGTGGTAGCATCCTCCAAGTTCTTGCACTTCACTGCAAATTGGGTAGATAATGTCCTTACATTGTCCAATTACGCTTCTAATAAATCCACATTATCACTTAGCTTTCAGACTTTGTAGTGGGACAACTCGAGCTCATACTCGCAGTAAGATCTGTAGACAAAAATCTCTCATCTTCCAATCTCTGTCCTAATAGGTTCAGCCACTACTGTAGATTTTTGATTTCCAGATTTACTGACAAATACCTCAGGCTAAGGAGAAATCCTAAGAGAACTTGGTATATGAGATATGTGGTTTGTTTACCATTAGGAAGACATGCCTCGGATTGGAATAACTTCAAATTATTCTAGAACATAACTACTGAAGTGGTTATTCTACAGATATATGTAAATAAATTAGTAATCAAAGCATAAAGATTAAAAGCAATAAATACCTAAAAATATACCATGGATGCTTGTAATATATAAGAAACTTTCAGTATTTTGAGTGGGAGATTTGCAAGATAAACAATAGATCCCATCAACTCACTGTTCTGTAAGCAACTGTTGAGGTAAGGAGACAAAGCTCATGATAAACTTATTAATGTGCATGCGATACTTAGTCAAATTCATAATTACAGACTTACAGTGTGTTAGGATTTATTCATGCTATTCATAAACAGCTTGATGTTTGCGTTGTCATATATGGCACTCGTCGTTTGTACTTTACTTCTGGAAGCTATAAGACGGTATATCAGGAAGATGTTGGATCTTGTGTTGATGTTTTGTTGCACCTGAGCTACTGTGTTCTGCTGGAGAGAATTGTCTCTGTCCTCTATGTTGGATGAATTGTTGAACATTATGTTGTACCATGATGTTCAACAAGCTATGTCTGAATGCGGGCTCGGTCGTTCTCGGTATTCTTGGATCCGAGTCTGGAGATCTTGCGATCCTAAGTGACTATCTTTAATCGTTCAGGTATTTAAGTTGATTTATTCGGTTAAAGAGTTGATTGGCTATCTATATCTCTCGGTTACTTTTGTTGAAAGACGGTTGGAGAGATTTTAGCTGGCAATATCTTCGCAATGATCTTCTGCTGATTTTGAGGGATCTCTTTCTTTCTAAGAGTTACAGAGACTGCAGCTGTCTGGCCGAATTAAGATTTGATTGTATCAGTGCTGATCAAACCGTGGATTACGGCAAGCGCATGCTATTAGGGTTCGGCAGCGCGACGGCTAGGTCATGGACTTTGGCAGAAAAAAGTTCCGTGAAGAAGAACTCCGGGAGGAGGCCGACGACTACGCACATAGGATTAAGGGAGTTGATCTAGTCGGTGGTGCAAGGGGAGCTTGCTGGCAAGGGGAGCTTCCCTAGAATACTTCACAGGGTTGATTGCGATCATCCCTCACGGTTTGTATTAAGGGGGAGGGTGTTCTTCCTTATAGAAGCATGATCATTAGAGTTTGTATTCTCTGATTATTACAGTGAAGTATTCTATTTTTTCTGGGCGTGGCCCCACAGATGTAGGTGTGCGCACCGAACTGCGATACCAAGTCTTGTGTGTCTCTGACTGATGTGTGTTTGTCTCGCTGTCCTAAGATTCATTACTGCGTACTGAATTTCATTTGGTATCAGAGCAGGTCATCCGCATTACTTTGTTCGGTCAAAGTGGGTGTGATCTTGTGTGTCAGTACGCTCATCATGAATACCAAAGAAGGAGCCTCTGTTACTCGTCCCCCCTTACTCACCGGGTCCAATTATACATATTGGAAGTCACGCATGCGAGCCTTTATCAAGTCCCTAGATGAAAAAGCTTGGGTGGCTACGGTTGAAGGATGGAGTCCTCCGCCAGAAGTAAAGTACAAACGACGAGTGCCACATATGATAACGCAAACATCAAGCTGTTTATGAATAGCATGAATAAATCCTAACAATATCCCCTTTTGTTATATGGTGGCACAACAAGCTATGATATTCAACTGGAGCAAAATGGAGAAAGATAAGGTAGACAATGATCCAGGCAAAATGAGCAACTGAGTCCCAAAAGCATAAACAAACTAGCTATGCCAAAAAAAATGCAACCATAACTCCACTCACAGCACCCCACACAACCAACCTCCTGAAGAACTGAACAACATTAACAAAACACTTTTAGCAGCACACACTCCCCTCAAGATACGAACCAAAAGTCAGTTGACACATCAGCAACCAATATCATACTACAACATCTCCCCCTTTGAGCAGCTATGAACAGAAACATACCTGGGAAGAGAGTATAGGGAAGATCTCTACCTGAAATTTTTTTGCTAAAATTGCTACGATAGAAGAAGTTAGAAACACATCCACCATGAGACTAGATGAACTCATGGGCTCTCTGCAAACTTATGAGATGAATCTCAAGCAAAACCAAAGGGAGAAGGGAGTTGCTCTAAAAGCTGAAGCGCGTAAATCTCCGAAATCTGATAACGAGTCAGAACTTGTAGATGACATTGTGTTACTCACCAAAAACTTCAGTAGGATGATGAGGAAGATCAGTAATAGAGGTCAAAATTTCAAAGCTGCAAATAAGGTGCTGAGGTCAGGTCCTCCTGTCGGTGAAAAGTTTGCTAGTCGCCCTACTCAGAGGTATGATTCTAAAACCAAGGGAAATGGAATACAGTGTAGAGAGTGTGAAGGATTTGGTCATATACAGGTCGAATGTGCTAACACTCTTAAAAAGCAAAAAGGGAAATCTCTAGCTAGCACATGGAGCGATGAAGACTCTGAAGGAAGCATGGAAGATGAGGACATAACTAGCAACTATGTTGCATTCACTGCCACCCTGAAAGACAAACCTGAGTATAAGTCTTCCAGTCATGTTGAACATAATGTTGCAACATGTGCCTCAACATCCAGTCACCAACAAGGAAATATGATATATGATGTTGTAACAAATAATACAACATATGACACCGAGGTTGATTCTGACAGTGAAAGTGAAGGAGATGTTGGTGAAGAGGACATCCGCTCCGCTTACCAAACTATGTTCAGTAAATGGATGGATATCTGTGCAACAAACAAGAAGTTGAAAGATGAATGCTCCAAGCTGAGAAGCGAGAGGAATGAGACCTGAACCAAACTGTTGAAAACTGAATTAAGTCTCCGGAATCTTGAGAATAGCTTGAAGAGAACACTGCTCAGAGCTGAGAAGGCAGAAATCACCCTCAACCGATGGAACGCCGGAAAATCTAAACTTGATGACATTCTTAACATGGGTAAGGTGTCTGGAGATCGAACAGGAGTTGGATATCACAGGGGGAGTCATCTATACACCTTCAAAACTAGAAGTGCTCTCAGTGCTAAGGAGCATGAAAAACAAAGTCAGCTGAACGAGGACAAGTCAAGAGGGAAGAAAAGAAAAGGTTCAACAAAGGGTCCAACAAAAGGTTCAACAATCAGGCAGCCGATATGTAACTACTGTAGACAAGTTGGACACTGTGACTGGAGTTGTTTCAGATGCATGAAGCACTGGAATCAAGGTAGAAATGTTTTTCATCCCAACCAATGAGTAAACATGAAATGGGTTAAGAAATCCGAGCTGGTAAGTATGGTGGCGTACACTTCATTGGCTACTTTCTCAGAAAATCTGTGGTATTTTGACAGTGGTTGTTCTCGACACATGACGGGGAACAAGGGACTTCTGTCTGAATATACTGCCGACAACAAAGGTAATGTTACATTTGGTGATGGTCAAAGAAGCAAGGTTATTGGAAAAGGAAATCTGAATGTGACTGAATCACTGAAGCTAAAAGACGTGATGCATGTAGAGAATTTAAAAGCCAATCTCATAAGCATCAGTCAGTTGTGTGATCAAGGTCTTCTTGTTCGCTTTAACAAAGATGAATGCCTTGTTCTCAATAAAGATGATGTTTGTATTCTTACCAGAAAGAGGTCTAGCGACAACTGCTATCTTCTGCAAGATCTTAACAGGCATTTCAATATCACTGCGGATGTTTCTGAATAATGGCATCAGAAACTGGGCCATGTCAACTTCAAGACCTTAATGAAGATTTCTCAAGCCAAAGCTGTTCGTGGGATGCCAACCCTAATCAAGAAGAAAGAAGGTGTGTGTGAATCATGTCAACTGGGAAAGCAGAAGAAGGTGAGTCACAAGAAAATTCAGACTATTATTACATCAAAAATTCTAGAGCTGCTACATATGGACCTGATTGGACCCACATCTGAAACTAGCGTGGGAGGTAAGAAGTACATTTTTGTATGTGTTGATGATTTTTCTTGATTCACTTGGGTTGAATTTCTTAAGGAGAAATCAGACACTTTTGATACCTTTAAGAGATTGTGTACCCGAATTCAAGTTCAAAAAGGAGACAACATCGGGAAGATCATCATGATCCGAAGAGATCATGGAAAAGAGTTTAAGAATCACTCATTCTCTGAATTTTGTGAAGCACATGGTATAAGACATGAGTTCTCGGCTCCCAAGACTCCTCAATAAAACGGAGTTGTTGAAAGGAAGAATCGCACTCTTCAAGAAATGGCACGAGTTATGCTGAATGCTCAAGAAGTTAATGTCAAGTTTTGGGCTGAAGCTATTAATACCGCCTGCTACACGATCAACAGGGTATATCTTCGACCAAGGACTGAGAAAACTCCTTACGAGATTTGGAAAGGGAGGAAGCCTGACGTGTCCTATTTCCATATCTTTGGAAGCAAGTGTTACATCTTGCAAGATCGTACACCAAGACGGAAGTTCGATGCCAAGAGTGACAAAGGAATCTTCTTAGGGTACTCTACAAGAAGCCGTGTCTTCAGAGTGTTGAATGAACGCACCTACGTTATGATGGAATCTATCTATGTGGTGGTAGATGATTTTGAACAGGGAGATTCCATTCTAAGTGAAGAAAAGGGCATTCCAGAAGACAGCACTGATGATGAGGTGCGTGTTGAAAATGATGTTACAACAACCAAGACTAATCAGAACATTGTTGAACAAAATGTTGCAACAATGGATGTTACTACCACTGAGATGACACAAGGTGAGGCCGAAGGTGCTCAAGATGTTGAGGGAATCACAAAAGTTATACGCGATCATCCTCCGGAGCTAATTATTGGTGACGTTCACGACAGTCGTCAGACAAGAGGTGCTAGCCGAGTAAACTACAGGGATTTGGCCGGGTATGCCTGCTTTCTATCTACTATTGAACCCAGAAATGTGAAAGAAGCTATTGTTGATGATTTCTGGGTTTCGGCCATGCAAGAGAAGTTGAACCAATTTCAACGAAATGACGTCGGGTGTCTAGTGGAGAGACCTAAAGGAATAAACGTCATAGGAACAAAATGGATATTCAAAAATAAAACGGATGAGAAGGGAAATATCACTCGGAACAAAGCCCGTCTGGTAGCTCAAGGTTATACTCAAGTAGAAGGAATTGACTTTGATGAGACATTTGCCCCGGTAGCTCGTTTGGAATCCATCAGATTACTACTGGCTGTTGCATGTAGTCTGAATTTCAAACTACATCAAATGGATGTGAAGAGTGCATTCTTGAATGGGCTACTAAATGAAGAAGTTTATGTCAAACAACCAAAAGGCTTTGCAGATCCGTTTCTTCCGAACCATGTTTACAGGTTGAAGAAGGCTCTTTATGGCTTAAAACAAGCACCGAGGGCCTGGTATGAAAGATTAACTACATATCTTCTTAAAAAGGGGTATGAAAGAGGAGGAGCTGATAAAACCTTATTTGTTCAACAGACAAGATCAAGTGTTATGGTAGTGCAGATTTATGTCACAGATCAACATCTCAACAATTTGTTCGTGAGTTTATCACCCTCATGCAAAAGGAGTTTGAAATGAGCATGGTAGGTGAGTTGAATGTATTCCTTGGGCTTCAAGTTAAACAGTGTATAGATGGTCTGTTCATATCACAAAGCAAATATGCAAGGAATCTTGTCAAGAGATTCGGTCTGGAAAAATACAAGACATGTCCGCACTCCCATGGCCACTTCTAAAAAACTCTCCAAGGACGAAGGAGGTAGAGATGTTGAAGTTACCCTATACAGAAGCATGATAGGCAGCCTTTTGTATTTGACGGCCAGCAGGCCTGATATCAGCTTCAGCGTTGGAGTTTGTGCCCGCTACCAAGCATGTCATAATGAATCTCATATCACTGCTGTGAAGAGGATCATTAGGTATGTCAGTGGGACGGCAGACTATGGAATATGGTATACCAAGGAAACAAACACTCTAATTTCGGGATACAGTGATGCAGACTGGGCTGGGAATACTGATGATAGAAAGAGCACTATCGGAGGATGCTTTTATGTGGGGGACAATTTAATCTCCTGGTATAGTAAAAAAAAGAATTCCATTTCATTGTCTACGGCAGAATCCGAGTATATCGCAGCAGGGAGTTGTTGCACTCAGCTCTTATGGATGAAGCAAATGTTAACAGATTATGGATTGGAACAGGGAACCTTGACTATCCTATGTGATAATCAGAGTGCTATAAACATCTCCAAGAACCCAGTTCAGCATTCCAGAACAAAACATATCGACATCTGCCATCACTTCATTAGAGAGTTGGTCGAGAAGAAGTCTCTCGTCATGGAGTATGTTGCTACAACAAATCAATTAGCGGATATCTTTACAAAGCCCCTGGATTCTGCTAGGTTTGAAGAATTGCAACAAGCCCTAGGGCTGTGTCGTATCTAATGTTGAACAATGTGTTGAGAAAATTGTTGCAACTTCAGGTTGCAACATTTTCGTGTGGAACGGGCAGTCTAGCGTTATTGGGTTAGTAATCTTCTGATTTCCTTACCCGTTATTTATTTCCATCTGTTCCTCTTTTTGTTCCCAAGGCAACGTCATGCGCTACTCTTTTATTCTCTCTCAAATCAAATCTGTCCAAGATCTTCGAAACTGATTCTCTAGGGTTCTTGCATTCTTCCTGTTTGAGCGGAATTCTCTCTCTTCAAGATTAGATATGGGGAGAGACCGATCAGAAAAAGGTTCGCATCCTCCTCGAAGGTTTTCTCGTCGGACCGTCTCTGCGCAGAAAAGTGCTTCGCCGTCTGCTCCTCCTCCCACCAAACGAAAGGGGGTGCTTCCACGTTCTTCGCGTGGATCCTCCAGTGGTATTACTTCTCCTACTCAATCTTTTGATTCTTGCAGCGACATGCATTTTCATGAGTCCTCGAATTTGGAGTTAGGGAGGTTTTCCCCAATTTTAGAAATTCCCCTTCCTTAAAAACCCTTGGAAGATGATTCTATGATGATGAAGTTGAAGAATATCCTGCACCTGTTATGATTCAAGATTGGTTCTGGTACTTGCGCAGAACTGGGAAGAGGTTAGACCTATCTTGGGTAGATGTCTCTCACATTCACTTTGAAAAACTTATGCATAAGAAGATTTTGGGGAAGGTGATGAGTGTGGAGGTGCCTCGTGACCGCAAGATTGTCATTCGAACTTGGAATTCTGAAGTATTTGCAATAATTTCGGAAATCATTGACATCTCTGACTCTGAATCATCTGTATTTGTTGAGAAGTCTGAGACTGAGGGGGCTGATGATGCTTCATCTTGCCCCAAGGGCTCTGAGGGTACTGATGTCCCTCCTTTTGAAAAGATGGATGAGGATGTGGATCTTGGGGAAGGGTCCTATGCTAGAGTCAAACCTGTTGACCCAGTTCTGGAAAAGGAACATGTTGATGACAATGTTAAGAGTGTGCCTGAAGGTGAAAATGTGTCCATAAGAATAACTAATGATGATGTTGGAAGTCTTAATGACTGTGTTGATGTTCCTTCAGAGCACAACCCACGCCCTGACTGTGTAGATGCTCATGTCCAGAGTCTTGTTGATGTAGATAAGGTTGAGGAATCTTTGAAGTCTATTGAAAGGGAAAATGTTGAAGGCTGTGCATTGCCTAATACTTCTTTTGAGGCTGGTGTAGATCATGTTGATTCCAATGTTGATGTCACAGCCGAGACTAACTCCTTGCATTCTCGAGATGAAGATCACAATGTTGCACAGAATGTTGCAACAATAGATGCAACATGCGAGGCTTCTGCTTCTGATGACACTCCCCTAACATCGTTCATGCGAAAGGTTCGGTCTGCCCCTAAGAAGCGCCCTGCTACTTCTGGTCATACGGCTGCCTCTCCGTCCAAGAGGCCCAAGAATTCTGCATCAGGTCCTTCTCGCTCACCTTCGTTTACCTCCTCTGATGCCTACAGTAAGATGTTTTTTGACAAGGCGTGTACGAATAGATGGTCTTCATATTCCGAGAGATCCCTTCTCCCTGAGAAAAATCTGAATGTGTCTTCATTTGATAAGACACAGATGGAATCTATTCTTAAAGACAACGGGTTATTTCATGCTGCCACCTGCTTCGGTGTTGTCTACCCTTTGCTGGTGCGTGAGTTTTATTGTAACTTGCCTAAGTCCACAAGTGATACTTCTTCACGATGGGGTTTTAGAAGTTATGTGAGAGGGAAGATCATTTCCTTCTCTCCCTCTGTTCTGAATAAACTGTTAGAATGGAAATGTTCTCAGTCTGCTCCTACTTTTGGAGAATCAACTGATGATGGGGTTGACCAGTTTATTTATGTTGTGACTGTGGGAAAATTCAAGAGCTGGCCCAAGAAGTCGTCAGTCTTTCCCTCTTCAGCTCTTACCACCAAATACTTTGTCCTGTACAGGATTGCCATAAGAAACTGGCTTCCTACATCCAATGTGTCAGTGGTAACCAAGGACATGTGCAAACTCCTGTACTTTGCCGGCTCTTCCCTGTCTTTCAATCTTGGAAGAATCATTTTTGACACGATTATGTCCTTCTCTGAGCAATCCTCCTCTGCCACTGCTTTACCCCATGGATCCCTCATATCTATGATGCTCTTGGCTCAAAGGGTGCCTTTGTCCCCATCTGATCTCCCTTCTTCTTGAGACAGTTTATCATATACTGCGAAGTCTGTGGGAGGTAAAATTGATGATATTTCAAGGGTTATACCCTCTCTACATGATGCTCCTACGTCTTTCTCCCCGCCTCGGGATGCTAATCCCACTGCTTCTGCACATCCTATGTCTCCGTCTTCACCACCTGGTCATACTGCTCCCGCCAGCTCCTCTTCCTCCAGTGTGGTGGATATTCAGTTCTTAGAGAATGCTATTCAGAATGTCAATGATCAACTATTGGTTCTCGAAAGTCAGAAGGTTCTCTTGAATAGTCACAAATTGATGCTGCAGAACAAGTTGTCTGCTCTGAGGAGTAGTCTTCCTGAGGAGCTGTGATTCGTTCTTCCCTATACTCTCTTCCCAGGTATGTTTCTGTTCATAGTGGCTCAAAGGGGGAGATGTTGTAGTATGATATTGGTTGCTGCTGTGTCAACTGACTTTTGGTTCGTATCTTGAGGGGGATGGTTCGTATCTTGAGGGGGAGTGTGTGCTGCTAAAAGTGTTTTGTTAATGTTGTTCAGTTCTTCAAGAGGTTGGTTGTGTGGGTGCTGTGAGTGGAGTTATGGTTGCATTTTTTGGCACAGCTAGTTCGTTTATGCTTTTGGGACTCAGTTGTTCGTTTTGCCTGGATCATTGTCTACCTTATCTTTCTCCATTTTGCTCCAGTTGAATATCATAGCTTGTTGTGCCACTATATGACAAAAGGGGAGATTGTTAGGATTTATTCATGCTATTCATAAACAGCTTGATGTTTGCGTTGTCATATGTGGCACTCGTCGTTTGTACTTTACTTCTGGAAGCTATAAGACAGTATATCAGGAAGATGTTGGATCTTGTGTTGAATGTTTTGTTGCACTTGAGCTACTGTATTCTGCTGGAGAGAATTGTCTCTGTCCTCTATGTTGGATGAATTGTTGAACATTATGTTGTACCATAATGTTCAACAAGCTATGTCTGAATGTGGGCTCGGTCGTTCTCGGTATTCTTGGATCTGGGTCTGGAGATCTTGCGATCCTAAGTGACTATCTTTAATCGTTCAGGTATTTAAGTTGATTTATTCGGTTAAAGAGTTGATTGGCTATCTATATCTCTCGGTTACTTTTGTTGAAAGACGGTTGGAGAGATTTTAGCCGGCAATATCTTCGCAACGATCTTCTGCTGATTTTGAGGGATCTCTTTCTATCTAAGGTTGCGGAGACTGCAGTTGTCTGGCCGAATTAAGATTTGATTGTATCAGTGCTGATCGAACCGTGGATTGCGGTGAGCGCATGCTATTAGGGTTCGGCAGCGCGACGGCTAGGTCATGGACTTTGGTGGAAAAAAAGTTCTGTGAAGAAGAACTCCGGAGGAGGCTGACGACTATGCATGTAGGATCAAGGGAGTTGATCTAGTCGGTGGTGCAAGGGGAGCTTGCTGGCAAGGGGAGCTTGCCTAGAATACTTCACGGGGTTGATTGCGATCACCCCTCACGGTTTGTATTAAGGGGGAGGGTGTTCTTCCTTATAGAAGCGTGATCATTAGAGTTTGTATTCTCTGATTATTATAGTGAAGTATTCTATTTTTTCTAGGCGTGGCCCCGCAGATGTAGGTGTGCGCACCGAACTACGATACCAAGTCTTGTATGTCTCTGACTGATGTGTGTTTGTCTCGTTGTCCTAAGATTCATTACTGCGTACTGAATTTCACAGTGTATAAAGATCGCTAAAGAATCAAACAATCAAATTAGGTCACCTATAAAGTGGTTGAATAACAAATCCCTGAAATTATGCATGAATTAATTTACAAAAATCCTGGAATCCTAGAATATACAATTCAAACAAACTACCTTAACTTTGTAAAGAAAGAAAAATTCAAAGCATTAAAAAAGAACATACCTTTAGAATCTCCAGATCATTCTTCAATTATGGGGTAATTGTTGGGGCAGGCATATCAAACCTGCACAACAATCGTCAATCAGATATCTCAACAAACATGAAAAAAGGATAAAAAACGTAAATTTTAACATCCACCATCTCACTCACCAACTCTGCCCAGCTTTGTCCTTGACATCTTTCATCATCACTTTGTTCAACTTTCTTGGATCTCTTGTAGACTCAATAACCCATCCATGTGCTCATTCTCAGATTTCCAAACAGCTCCAAGATGCAAGCTTTGTGCTTTCTCATTTGATTGGGGTAGAATGATAGAGAGAAAAGGGAGAGACAGAAGGCCGTAGGGGTTTTTGTTTGTGAGACCCCATCTCTTTTCTTCTCTTTCGAGATCCCCTCTCTCTTCTTCTCCTTCCCTGAAATTATGAACCACTTAATTTACAAAATCCTGGAATCCTAGAATATACAATTCAAACAAACTATTCATTACCAAAAAAGGGATACAAACTGCATGTTTGTAGTAACTCCACAAACTATTCATACATATGCAACTAAACTCATTAACAAATGCATGATTCTTTCAACATCTTCGAGCTATTTAAGGGAGAGAAATCAGATTTTAGCATATTTTTTCATCTATATTTATTGCCTACAACAAATAAAATAAAAACACTTTGTCTTGTGTTCTTTACATGCACGATCACAATCATAAATGAAATTTATAAGTTAATACATCGATCTGCTTCCAATTGACGACATATTGACCAAAAGTGTCTTCTTGATTTCTCTAAATGGTGTCGTTGCTTGCCTTGTCAAGCTCTCATGAAGATCCAATCTATATAGAAGATAACATGCATACTCAAATATTGCTAAAAATGGAGAAAAAAGGAAAAAAATTAGAATAAAAAGAGAAGAAAAGATCAACAAATTTCAGACCGATAATAAAAAAGAGCAACAAAACCCTTGCGAATGTCAATAAATCGTATATTCATCATGTCACCATTATCCAACAGCGAAGAACTCGAGTGCTTCCAGTCCTCCATTGCCACAATACCAGGACTCACGAAAAAACCCTTACAGATCTCAGCAATCTCAAGCGCCTATAGTAAGATCTCGAATTAACCCCGAG
The DNA here is from genome assembly GCA_030789695.1 of Scilla litardierei. Lineage (NCBI taxonomy): Eukaryota > Viridiplantae > Streptophyta > Magnoliopsida > Asparagales > Asparagaceae > Scilla > Scilla litardierei. The sequence goes on along the minus strand of CM061142.1, from coordinate 260,256,634 downwards.
ATCTTCGAAGTCTGCAAACCTCTTGCAGTGGGAGAGTGAGAGAGTTAATCTGCAAAAGGTTTTGATGGTTGGTTTGTCTCGAACCAAGTTGAAGCCATTCAATACATTGAAATGATTCGTAACAAAAAACACAGTTTAGATCGAACACATCTTACCTATTAAAAAATCTCCTCATAAACATAATCGTTCCAGGTTCAGGTAAATCTAAAATTTGCAAAACTCTAACTACTGCTTAAATAAAAGACAATGGCATCATTAAGTGTTTTTAATTCCTTATGGGAAGTAACATGTATCCCATGCTCGATTATATAGGTACATAGCATTTAACAAAAAGGGACCATACAATGTGATACTGGGATGAGTGGACATTGCAGGCTAAAAATCCATAGAGATGAGATGCAAACTACAAACCCTAGCGAATTCTGCATAATTTATACACAGTTTAGATCGAACGCATCATTACCTGTTGTTGAATGTAGCGATCGATTTCTTAGACCCCAGCATTGGCTCCCTCAAAAGAGAGGGCTATGGCGTTTTGGTTGAAATGAGGAAGATTTTGAAATGAGGGAGTTGGTGCTGAAACGGGAAGTTTGGGGGGAAATCGTTCCCTACAAGAATTTTAGCCCTTTGATCCCTGTTGTTTGGTCCCCCCAAGAATTTTAGTCCTTTAAAATTTGTTCTATTCTACGAAGAAAGCGTAAGATTGGAGATTAGGGGATGAACAGACGATCAAATAAATTTAAAATCTCACCTTTTGAAAAGGAGACATCTGATTTGGGTTCCTAAAATCATCCTTCAATAGTTCTTAGCTTCCGTCTCTTAAAACCCACGCCCTGATTACAAATAAATGACAATTCCTTAGTGGAAATTGGGGGTAAAACACACAAAAATTAACCTTGAGGAGAGCTTCTGGAGGAGAGCTTCCCATTGTAGTTAGGAGACAAACGACGTTGCTAGAGATCGACGCCATTAAATTGAGCGAGATGGAACAGAGGCGCGAAAGAGATAAGATAAAATGAGGGGGAACGGGCTGTGTTCAAAGACGGAGACACCTTGGTTGCGTCTGGCTAGCGAGATTTGTGGATTACCGAATCTGAAGTTGCTGAGGTTTATTTTGGGAGATATAAAGTTAGTTTTTTTTCAATGTTTTGGTTTCCCCCAAAATTCATGTTCCCCCCAAGATTTGGGAGTAGTGTGTTGTTTAAATTGTTTGGCATAATTTGTTTACACAATTCAAAATTCAAACCCAAAATTCAAAACTCTCTCCTCCCAATTTTTTGTCCTATTCACCTTGTCCTAGTCAGCAAGTATTTGTCTTAGTCATCTTGTCCTAGTAGGACAAAGATTCAAAAACATCTCTCTTTTGTATTATATATATACACACATATAAATACATATATATGTAATACACACACACACACACACACATGTATGTATGTATGTATGTATGTATGTATGTATGTATATGTATATTACACACACACACACACATATCGGAAAAATGCGCCTGCGCTTGACCTCAGTCGCGATTTCTGTGCGCGACCGCCTCCCTACCGTTCGATACGATCCCCCAGACTGTTGTTAAAAACGGAACTTTTGGTGTAATTACCATCGCGCCCTTTAAGCCCTTTAGAACACATATTTGAACTAAATTACGATCGCTGCCATTTCTTTTGCTATCTCGCTCTCTAATCGCAGATGCTGGAGTCGATCCCCTGTTTTGTGCTAGGTCTTTGATTTTTACAGCCCATACCTGATCTTGCCCTCAAATCCCTGCCATCACACTCTTGTTGATTCCCCTCCTCCTCTCCTCTATCGAGGTAATGAGGGCCAGCCCTAATTTTGCCCATACATCTTTCAATCACGCACAAACTTTTGTTACCCCGACCATACATGCTATATCCTTTTGCCCGTTTTGCGCGGTTAGTACTATTTTATGCTGAGATATTGCACCACATTTGCTAGGTATGCACATTGAATAATTTTTGAGGGACATCTCATATTTCTCAACGCGTACACCGGGCTAAATTTTTGAATTGGTTTGCGCGGTGAGTAATTTCCCAATCTTGTTCGTTTTGCACGGAAAATTACAGAATTTTACGCTTTTATCACGGAGAGTAATTTTCCTATTTGCAGCAAATTTGCTCAAGGTGCAAAACCATTCATTTTCATTGTTTTGCATGGAGATTAATTTACTTCTTTTATATCACAGGCTAAAACACTTGGGATTACACATTTTTCACGTTGGGATTACGCGATTTTCGCATTGAGTAAATAACTGTTGATTCTCGAGATCCCTTGCCTTACTGTAGGATCACGAACTTATTATACTCTTCAATTTGATTGGTCCAATTCCACTATAAATGGCTGACAATGAGCCCTCATCTTCTCATAACTGACTATACTTTCTTCTCATCTTCTACTTTTGCGCACACAAACTCTGTATTGAAACAATATAGGTCTTCTTCTATTCGTGCATGCTTAATATAGAAATGGACGATAGAGTTCATCCAGTAGTTTTTTCAAGTAAAGCTAAATGGTTAATGTTGGAAACTTACACAACGAAGGTAATAAACGCAACGAAGGTCGTTGCCCGATGAACTCGCGGAAGATGAATGAAAGCACCTCCTTTAACTTTGCATTATCTTTCTCTGCAATATGAAAATTTTTCTCTACAATTCTTAATTTATTTTTAAGCCCCGTCCCATTCCTTTCAGAATCTAGAGCAGTTTCATGCACGCGCATCGACAGCTTGGCTTCCAGCTGTGAGCATTTCGCCTTCCACTCCTCGACCCTCATAGCGAGCTCTTTTCCTACCACGTTCAAGATCCCTGATCTCTATATAGAGATCGAAGAACATCACTGTGAACTCTCTGTCTTTACACTCAATCTCTTCCATCAAACCCTTCATCTTTTCACTATCCTTCAGCTCTCGTTCCATGACACTTGTCTAGTCATCGTTGAACTTTGCTATCATCTCTCTAAGGCAAAACACTCCCTCCTATACCTTTCGATCTCTTGGCTGGCAGCCAACTTGACGAAATCTGACTATAATTGAAGCAGCTCATACATGTCTCTTGCCGAAGATGAAAAAGCTCGCTTTCAAAATGCAACGCTGCAACCCTGCAGAACAACCTGGAGGATCTAGTCATTGGCGTAAGTACACATTTTCTAATTTCTTCAATGTTTTGAATAATTCAAACTTGCGTATGATGGCATTAAACATTCTGTTTTGTTATCAGGATGATTAGTTTGATTTTCCAGTCCAAGAAGCTTCAATGCTAGACTATTGGGATCAGCAGATGAATTTGGATTGCATGAGAAATACACTGAGCACGACATCTTCGACCTCCATGGGTTTGTATGTCTCTGAAGGTCGTTCAATGAACTCGTGGAAGTTGAAGTGAAGCACTCAGATCATGGCGACAATATATCCCACAATGCGCAACTTCATTACAAACATCTACGACGACAATCATATTACACAGATCGGTGCAGAAAATCGACAAAGATGTTAATAAACTCAATGTAGCTGCTGAGCTCATCGGGGTACATCGCCTCAAGGGAATTGGCATTCCAGCCGTTGTGTTTGAACCGGCTTCATACATGACCGCAGGTTACACCAATGCCTTCTCCATTTTGTGCTTTAAGAAATTTTGTTACGGCCATCAACACTTACTGTTTATGCACAACATATTGGACTGTGTATTATCAGAATGTATGCCTTGTCTCATATATGTTGATATATAACATGACAGGTTCGCATTGTTGTAATCTGGAAATTGCTCACCGCGCAAACCTATCCAAATTTAGCCCATTGTGCACCCAGATCCGGGCGACAATATATTCCACAAAGCTCCACTTCATTGCAAACATCTACGACGACAGTCAATCCAGCATATGTGGCAGAAAATCGGCAACGACGTTAATAAACGCAATGAAGGTCGTCGCCCAATGAACTCGCGAAAGTTGAAGGGGGAAGCAGGCAGATCATGGCGACAATATATCCCGTAAAGTGCCAATTCATTGCAAACATCTACGACAACAATCATATCCCGCAGAACATGGCAAAAAATCAGACTTTGGAACCCTTATTATTTTGCTAACTCAGTACAGCTTATGTTGAACTATCTATAATCCTGTTGAGTAATGTTAGTTTTTCATAGCAAATACAACATGAATTTGTATCAGTCTGAATGTGGTATTTGTAGCAATTTGAATGTATCAAAAGTGAAGGCAAATGAATCTTTATGACTGTGGTGTCTGTATCATTCGGTTTGTATATGCAATAGTCTGAATATGTATCAGTATGAATGTGGTATATGTAGCAATATAAATGTATTAGTTTGTAATAGTGAAGGCAAATGTATCAGTTTGGATCTGTATCAGTTTGTACATGAATATATTTGAATGGTTCATTTTGAATAAGTCATCATAATGAATTTGTATGTTACAGTATGAATGTGGTGTTTGCATCATGTTGAATATGTATCAGTTTGGATATGTATCAGTTTGTACATGAATATATTTGAATGGTTCATTTCGAATATGTCATTAGATTGAATAAGTATCAGATTTAATCTAAAAGTTTTCATGAAGGCATGTTTCTGTATCAGATTAAGTATGATGCAAATTGGAATGAGAATGATTGACTGTTATGTTGTGCATTGAACAAAATTGATAGCATCTAACAAAAATGCTCAAAGCGAACAACCGGTAAAGTTATGCCTGTTGTGCGCGTTGAGCAATTTTGTTATCGCCTCAAATTTTGCTCAACGTGCACAACAGGCATAATTATGCTAGGTGTGCATGTTTAACAATTTTTTAGACACTACCATATTTGCTCAACGTGCACACCTGGCTTTGCTTGTTGTGCGCATTGAGCAATTATGTTATTGGATACAAAATTGCTAAATGTGCAGAACTGGCTTCATTTTGTCGGTTTTGCACGTTGAGGAAATTTGTAATCCCATAAAGGAATTGCTCACCAAGCACACCGGGCATAATTTTGCCAGTTGTGCGCATTGATTAATTTTGTTAGTGGCTATCAATTTATCTCAACGCGCACCACAACAGTCAATCATTATTGCGTAGAACATCTGTATGGTATCAATCTGCTGTATATTCATGAGCACTCTTCTGTATATTCATGAGTACTCCTTTGTAGACTCACAGGGTCTCTTCTGTAGACTCACGGTCACTCTACTGTAGACGCATCCTCATCCATGGCCAGTCTAATTCATCTATAAATGGCTCCACTACCCACAATCCCTCATCAACCACTACACTTCGCTCCTGTAGAATCACGAGCACTCTACTGTACACTCACGGTCTCACTTCTATAGAATCACATGCACCCTTCTGTATTCTCAAGGCACATTCAACAACATCCATGTCCAATTCGGCTATAAGTGGATGCCCACGAGCCCTACTCAACTGACAACTCAGTCTACTCTTCTTAAGCCAAATGCTAACCCAATATTTATGCCACATTCTATCTTATTATCATCAGTGAACATCATGTAGCCATATCTCGCTTCTTCACAGCAAATATCATTTAACATGTGTGGTTACATGGTAGGAGTTTGATTGTGAAGATTGAAAGCGAGATATGCATTTCTGATGTTGAAACTAATGTAGGCACGCATGGCCACTATGGTTTACAGGGGAATATCCGCTAGGTTCCCTCATGAAGCTGCTCAGAAATGGCATCATGCTTGTACAAAAGCGTTGAGAAGTTGGGTGATAAGTTGTTTTATATATACTTTTTACTTTCATTTCATTCATGTTTTATTCCGCTCTGCCTCGTTTTTCGCGCCATTTTTACTCCTTTTGTTCCCTTTTATGCTTTTGGTGTTCCCGGTGCATTTCAGGTGAAATTGGAGAAGTTTGGAGCTTGAAAGCAATATTTTGAGCTTGGTTGGCACATGAGACTAGACTTCATGACTTAGAGCCTTGAAGCTGGGGCTCAGTTGTAGATTGTGGAGCCTTGGGAGGGTAGAGTTATTTGGATGCTTGAGTCTAGATGAGGGTGGAAGCATGAAGAATGAGAGTGAGGGCTGAAGCATTTAAGCTTTGTATTGAGTTTTCTGAAGAATGTGGAGCTGTAGTTGATGAAAGGTGTGGAGCTTGAAGATGAAGGCTAGGGTAGCAGGAGACTCCCTCACGGCCGTATGAGACCCCTCATACGGTCGTATCACTTTGATACCCAGCAGGGCAATAGAGAAGCAATCCACACGGCCATGTGGACTAGTTCCACACGGCCGTGTACTCTTCACTCAACCAAGGCAACAACAATGACAACAGAGATCGATGCGGCCACGTGGTTCAACCACGCGACCGTTTGAAAGCGGGTCGAAGGTAAAACCCGATACTGCTGGGGGAGGGGGGTGTCGAGCAATAGGCTTGTTCCTCCTACTCTTTTACTATTTTATTATTTTCTTAGGTTTAATTTAGCTTTAGATTAGTTTTTAGTATGTTTTTGGAGCTCTTCCTCCTCAGATTTTGTAATAGGGATTGACAACCCCTTGAATGGGATCTGGAGATAAGTGTTCCTTTCATTTTCCTTATCATTTTACTTACAAATTCTGTGTATTGCAGTTCCTTATCACATTCGATTGATATTTTGCTTGCCCATTTTGTGAATCGTGTTCATTCATTACACTTTCATGTTGTCATATCTGTCACGGTCTGTTTTCGATCGTACGCTTTTCGTGCACGTAGTCTTGTTCGTGCACGTGTTTATTTTAGACTTTGTTTGTATCCGAACCCTACGGTGTGATATGCCGTTGTGACCCTCTCGAAGAATATTGAATTGTGGAACTAATTTGGAACGTCATTTCATGGGACGTTCTCCCACGATTTGACTTTGTTTGATGAGGCGTCGTGATTTTCACTTTTGGCGTGAGGTCTTTCTATTTTTAGTTTCGTTTCTCGTCGTCGAAATTGTGATCCGTCTTCTTGGTTTTGTTTCTCTTGTCGTTCCGGTCACCCCAGTATTTATCTTACGATTTTCGAGCCCCGTTTGACCCACTTTCACTATTTTGCCCAACTTATTATATTTTTAACCCTAAATTTCATTGGTTTCTTTCCCCTAATTAACTAATAATATTATTATATATCCTAATCATGTTGACTTAGCCTAGCCATGAGTTGCAACAGGGCCTAACCCATGAGCCACACACACAGCCTGATTGGGTGAGAGTGTAGGATTTAAATTGTTATTTTTGTTGGTTTTAACAAATTATATTTTTATCAAACAAACCCTATAGCCCTGCAACCCCACATCCTATTCTATAAGTAGCCCAAGCCTTATATATTACATGTTAGTACTAGGACTAGCAGCCTACTCCTATTTCTTTTTAAAGCCCTAGAGTCCTGCCAAACTCTAAACCTAACGCCCCAAGGGCTCACGTGCTCAGCCTCAAACCCTACATATTATATTTAAAACCCTATCACCCCCTCCTATCTCTTAGCTGCAAACCCTAGGGAGGCAGAACCCAGGCCGCCGTCACTTTTCTCCTCCCCTCGTCGACTTTCGCAGCCACCGCGAGGTTGCCGTCAAACATCGGCCGCACCTCCTTTAAATCCGACCAACCCCCAATCGACGACGGCTCCTGGCCGTCGGAGTCGCCCCACAGCCGCCCAACAGTCCTCCCTCCGGCCTCTCTTCCACCATGAGCACTCCCCCTTTCCACCAGTTGCCGATCACCTTGATAGGCTGCATTCTACATGGCCGAGCACCCCCTAAGAAGTCTGTCGAGCTCTTCTCCCCATAAATCTTACAGCCGCCACTTCCTGGCCGCTCCGCCCACCACCGGAGTCCCTCCATGGCAGCCGATCTCCCTCTTTTGACCACGAGCGCCGGCCACCAACAGGAGCTCCAGCCAACGCATCCATCCGTAGACCAACATCGCCTCCCCACATGGCCGAGCACCATCTCCCCATTGCTGCCGTACTCCACCCATTGACGCACTGTTCTGAGTCACTGTCCGATTCTTCTGTAGCAAGTATTGGCAACGCATCGCGTAAGTCACTTCCCTTGCGTGAACAGTGTAACACATGATCAGTTCTCCTTGTTGATTCAATAATAAATATAAGAAGTAGTACATATAAGTTATGATATAATAAGAGTATTAAAAGTACTAGCATGTTAGTACTGTGTATATTGTTATATTATTATATAACTTTGGGTTGCATGCTAGGGTGTTTAGTTATATGGTAAATCAACAGTGTAATGTATGGTTACTTATTCATTACTACAGTGCAAACCTTATGTTTGAGCAGTGCATTATATATATTAATAGTAAGTAGTGAGTTATACATATAGGTATATATATATATTAACAGTAATAAATATTAGGTGAGCAGCGTGTTCAATTTTGTACTTAATGTAATGATATGAAACCTATCTCGCAGATATAATACGTTTTCTTCGCGACCCGTTGCCTTCACCGAGCCGACGTCGTACCTTACACGCTGCCGGAATCCAACCCCTGACGTCGCTACCCGACGTCAGAGTAGCTCTCGCGTCGTGTTGAGGTAAGATCTGCCCCGTAGGAATCACCACTTGCCTGTTAATCAACTAAAATTGGTAATTTCTGATGGTTGTGTTTCACTAATCAAGATTAATAAATTGGGATGTAGGCTGGACGGCGAATTGAACACATAGGTAGTTTGGACTCTGATTGATCGTGACTTCAGCTTGGTCGTTCAGGCAAGTGAAACTTGCCCGTTGCTTGTTTAGGCCATGTTGTAGGCCACTTTTGTACCGTAGCGTAAAAGAGACTAGTCAGTGAAATGATAGCTGCCTAGATGCCTATTTGATCTAGTTTGACAACGAAACTAGATCCGTCACCTCACTTGATCTAGCCTGACAACGAAGCTAGATCCAACCTCCTTTTACTTGTTTTGTTCATGCTGCCATGTCATCCATGCATTTGTAACTGCCATGTTTAAATTCCTTATCTGTACGCATTTTAATTACAGCTTACCATGTCATGCCATCCATGTCTGATTGTTGGATTCGTAGCACATGCTACTATACTTGTACTTGCTTGTTCAGGCTAGGCACCTACGTTGCAGGCACAACCCTATGCCAAAAACACTTCCTGGCTCGTGATCCAGAAGCGAGCACATGTACAGGGGAAGCCCTGGCTCGATACACGTGTGTTGGATATGGAAGACGTTAGTACACCCTTGTAGGGGATGTACGAGGGAATACGGACCTCGAACGTCGCGTACACGAAGTCGTACGCAAAGGGAATATGTTCCCTTGCGGAGAGGATCTCTAGATTGATAGGAAAGTCGCATTATGTGTGCATAAGTGCATGCGACATATGGCTAATAAAGGGGTAATATCTTAAGCTTATATTGTACCATGCATATGGTACAACTTAAGCTTATAATATGCCATGTACGATGGTACACCTTAGTTAAATTGTTCCAAAGGAACAATTGATCCTAAAATAACTACCTTGGGGGCTATAAATAAGACCCAAGGGTTAGCCATTTTCCTTAAGATTTTGCATGGCATTCATGCATGCATCTTCATTCTAGCGAAGCTCTGCCGAAATACTTCCTCTCCCTCTATCCAAGTTCTTAATCTAAAGTAGAGATTTAGAACGTGGATTTAGTAGCCTTACTCCGTTCGTGAGAAGACTCGATCCGTCGTGGCGAATCCGAAGGCAAAGTTCCGAGACTACCGCGCCGCATACGCAAGCGTAAGTCTCAACTTTAATTATCGATCCTAACTCTGTTTTGGCAGGATCCTACATTGGTATCGGAGCCATATGGGTTCGCCCCGGTCAAACCGTCGTCCCGTCGAAACTATGAACGAGTCGTTGTCTTTTTCACGAATGGGTCTCCTACCATTACGGATATGGTAGGAACGCTTCGTGACGGAGAGAACGCAGCGGTTGTTCTTTTCACGTTAGGGTCTTCTATCATTACAGATATGGTAGGAACTCTCCGTGACGGGAAGAACCGACCGTTCATGTAGTATGTTATTTTTCATTTTTGGCACACGGCCATTAGAAAATAACTAATTTCTCGACGAACGGGTGCTTCATCGACGAACGGGTGCTTCATCGAGGAAGATGATGGTAGTTATCTCCATCGGAGATGATGAAATTTGGTGCATGTGCACCATGGCCAAATGGGCTATGAAGGCCATGCACCCCCCCTCCCATGCGGAGGGGGTTGGCTACGGCCAATAACCACCGGCGACCACCCCATCAAGGGGGAGGAATGTGTGCGGCAACCCCATTCAAAGGGGGTGGCCGGCCATGGCCAAAGGGGCCATGACCGGCCAATGCCAAATGGTTTTGGCCATGACCGGCCATGGCCAAGCCATGGCCGGCCATGGCCAGGCCGGCAATGGCCGGCCAAGGCCAGGCCGGCCTGGCCGGCCCTGGCAGTGGCCAGGGCCGGTGCCCTGGCCACTGCCAGGGCCTGGCCGGCCCTGGCAGAGGCCAGGGCCGGCCTGGCCAGCCCTGGCAGAGGCCAGGGCCAATGCCCTGGCCTCGGCCAGGGCATGGCCGGCCCTGGCCGGCCTCGGCCAGGGCAGAGGGCCCTGGCTGAGGGGCCAGGGCCCCTGGCCGGCCAGGGCAGAGGCCTTGGCCGGCCCTTGGCCAAGCCCCGGCCAGGGCAGAGGCCCTGGCCGGGAAGAAGTTACAGTCCAAAATTGGTCGACCAATTTGGTGTTTTTGGTCGACCAATCTGGCAGAAGGTCTGGGTCGACTGCAAACTTGCCAACTGACCCATACGGGGTGACAAAAGGCCTTGGCCAAACTCGAATGTGCCGATTAACCCATACGGGGCTAACCACAGTGCCAACTAGTCCATACGGGGCTAACGTTTTTAATGAAATTTTGTCTAAAGGATCTACTCCTTGAAGATTAGCCTAAGTGCTCTACTTCATGCGAGATTAGCCGTAGTGCTCTACTCCTTGAAGATTAGCCGTAATGCTCTACTTCATGCGAGATTAGCCATTTCATTGTGCTCTACTCTACGAAGATTAGCCAATGTACTTATGACGTTGTGCTCTACTCTACGGAGATTAGCCAATGTATTTCAAATTTTTGAAAAAGGTGTTTTCAAATAGGTTATGTCCCGTCCTTAAATCGGGATATCGCAATTTAGAATTCCAAGTCCTACCACGATCCGGCCATGGTTATCTAACCCATGGGTGTGTAGAACAAGTCTCGTGGCTTGGCAATTGTTGCGTTAAAATTCTTTGCGCAAACTCTCACCTATTCCATTTTGAAAGATATGTTTTTCAAAATTGATTTTCCGCTGCGAAGTACTATAAGAGTACGATTGTTTGATAAGTGATGAGGGAATATTGAAGGTTGTTCTAGATGGTGATTGGAATCAAAGAGACCTTTTCGATTCTAGAACAACATCTTCAATATTTTTCGAAAGTAACTTATCAAATACAATATAATTCCAAGTAGGATTTGAATTTTTAGAACTATCCAAATGGGATATTCTATTATCATTTCAAGTGGGAGTTATATTTTAAGAATTTTTATGCAATGTTTTGATCAAACCTTCGGTTTTGTGTCTTTTGCAGCATTTTAAAAGTAAAATGTCTTCCGCTTCAAAGAATATCGTCGCTGAGTTAAACAAAGGTGAAAAAAACTCAACAGCGATAATTACAAACTTTGGTCCATTGAGATACAATACGTTTTAGAGGAGCAAGAAGTGCTCGAAACTCTAAAGAACGTAATGATTGAACCCGAGTTGGGCACTACGGCCCAACACCGATGAGACAAGGAAGCTTTTGATGCTTGGTCTCGGAAGAACAAGATAGCGCGCATTACGTTATTAAGCAGTATGGCTGATGACATAATGCGCATCTTCCGAGAACATGACCTAGCCATGGACATATGGTCCAAGCTATAGGAGAAGTTCGGTGGCACATCGGTGTCCAAACTTCGCTCCTTAACTATAAGGTTCGATTCATATAAGAAATGTCCAGATCATTCCATGGGGAAACATCTGCGACATATGACGAACCTTATCTTGGAGTTAAAGGATGCAGGTCATGTGCTCACAGATGAGCAACAAATCCAAGCAGTCATACGTTCCCTACCAAATGGGTGGGATCAGATGAAGATGCATCTCACTCATAATGAGTGCATCAAGACCTTCAACGATGTTTCCAAGCACCTCGAATTAGAGGAAGAGCGGCTTACGGCTGCCAAGCCAAGTGCAGAAGTGCACATGGTTGCTAGTTCCTCACACGGGGGAAAGAAACGTAAAGATCGTTCGAAGTCTTTTAATGAACGTAATAAGCAACCTGAGTCTACCAAGGAACCCAAACATAAGGGTGGGCACAAGAAATGGCACAAGAAGAAAGACTTGAAAAGGATCAAGTGCTTCAAGTGTAACAAGCTCGGTCACTATGCTCGTTCGTGTACGAGTGGAAGTGACGAGGTAACTTGTAATACTAGTTACATATGTGTTTCTAGTTCACTATTTCTTGTGGAATCTAATCCATTTTGGGATAATTGATTCAGGTGCCACCGACCACATAGCAAAGGACAGACGGTCCTTCGTGGAGTATCACCGGATACCCCAAGGAATGAAGTGGATCAATGTAGAAAACAACACACGTGTTGAAGTGAAAGGCGTTGGGACTCGCAAGCTAGTCTTGGACAATGGCCGCACTTTCCTACTTCATGATGTTCTCTTCATTTCCATATATTCAAAGGAATATTACGACTGTGGTCAATTTAATGGGTCTTGGTTATAGCTGGTTCATTCATGATTGTAATATGGACCTATTTTGTAATAATTCCTTTATTGGTTCTGGGTTATGTATTTAAAGGATTCATTGTAATAAGTACAATGTATGATTTCTCATGTAATAAAATTTCCTTGTGACAAATTCTTTGACTAATGAGTCTAATATAATTTGTTGGCACACAAGGCTTGGTCATATTGGACCAACGCGTATGGATAGATTTACCAAACATGGCCTTCTATCCAATGTTTCAAAGGTTGAAATGTCGACCTGTGAACATTGACTTGTGGGGAAATCTTGTCGTAAGCCGTTTGGAACCGGCACAAGGGCCGAGGTTCCATTACAGCTTATCCATTCGGACATATGTGGTCCGATGAATGTCTAGAAAAGACGCGGAAAGTCCTATTTCATCACTTTTATTGATGATTTCACCCGATTCGGACATATCTATTTTGATATCCCACAAAAGTGAAGCTTTGTCTTGCTTTAAAAACTATATGAGTTTAGTGGTGAATCAATTAGATCGCAAAATTAAGATCTTGCGAACCGATAGGGGCGGTGAATATCAATCAACAAGTTTTAAGGAACTTTGTGATGACAAAGGCATAGTACATCAAGTAACTATGCCTTATACTCCTCAACAAAACGGTGTTGCAGAAAGGAGAAATAGGATTTTTTAATGGAAATGGTCCGTTCAATAATGGCTCAAGCTAACTTGCCAATCACCTTTTGGGGTGATGCATTATTGACGGCCGTTTTCATTTTAAAACCGCGTACCCTCGAAATCAGTTAGCTCCACTCCTTATGAGTTGTGGAACCAAAGGTATCCTGACTTAAACATTTTTACCTTGAGTTTGTGCATTCAACGCACATATTTCCTCCCATAAGTATGGCAAATTTGGGCCAAGGGGAAGGAAATGTATCTTTATACGATACGCAGAAAACTCCAAAGGTTATGTTTTTAATTAGTCAAGAAGACAATGGTGGGCTAATTGAGTTTGAGTCGAGGGATGTCACTTTCTTGGAAAACGAGTTTCCAAGACAGGGCGAGATAAGTCAGGACTTATCTCTATTTTTGAGATTTGTGATCAAAAAGGATTACCTCATTCGAGTGGGAGAATTCTTGGTGAAAACGAAAATACTTTTCAACCTTCACCAATGGATTATACGAATGACGATTATCCTATTCCATACGGGAATAATGATCCAAGTGGGAGCAATTCTAACAACATTTCAAGTGGGAGTGATATTAGAATTGATCTAAATTTGAGTCAACAAGGACTTGAAGAATCTCAAATATGCCGTATCATGCCCTGCAAAAGACAAATGGATGGAAGCGATGAAGGAGGAATTGAAATCCATGAAAGTTAACCAAGTCTGGGACTTAGTTAACTTATCCAGAGGACATAGAGCAATTGGGAACAAATGGGTTCTCAAGATCAAGCATAAGGCTAATGGCTCTATAGATAGATATAAAGCTCGCCTTGTCGCGAAAGGTTTTACGCAACAGGAAGGGATAGACTACGAAGAGACCTTCTCACCTGTTGTGCGTTTTACCTCGTTCGCCTGATTCTGGCAATGGTAGCTTGCTTATACCTCAAATTACATCAGATGGATGTAAAGACTGCCTTTCTCAATGGAGAATTGGACGTGGAGATCTATATGGAACAACCAACAGGGTTTGTAAAAGAAGGAAACGAACATAAGGTTTGTAAACTTCGTAAGTCCATATATAGTCTTAAATAATCCTCGAGGCAATGGTATATACGATTTCAAGAAGTTGTCTTATCAAATGGATTTTCCATGCTTGATGAAGATAGCTGCGTATATATCAAGAGGATTAAAAGCAAGCATGTTATTATGTCTCTATATGTAGATGACATTTTAATAACCAAAAATGACAAGGGCTTTGTGATGGATATCAAGGCTTGACTTTCATCAGTTTTGAGATGAAAGACATGGGGAAGCCACATATATCCTTGGAATTAAGATTTCAAGGAATCGTTCAAAGAAACTTCTTTCTCTTTCACAAGAGACTTATATAAAGAAGGTTCTAGAACGGTTTAATATGTAGGACTGCAAGTCCAATTGATACTCCTATAAGCAGATGCGATAATTTATATCTGAAATCATGTCCAAAGAACCAAAAGGAAAAGGAAATTATGGAAAAAGTTCCATATTCCAGTACAGTTGATAGTCTTATGTACGCTATGACGCATACAAGACCGGACATCTGTTTTGCCGTTGGAATGGTAAGTCGTTACCAATCCAACCCAGGGCAAGAACACTGGAAAGCGGTTAAGAGGATAATGCAGTATCTTAAAGGAACTGCAGATTTGCAAAAGACTATGATAAAACCAAGAAGGTAGACATACGGTACATATCTACGCATGAGATGATAGAGGATCAGCTTACGAAAGCGATCCCCAGAAATGTGTTTTATAAAACACTAATCATCCCAAGGATTGCGTAAGAGCTGAGTTGTACCAATATATATTCCCATGTCTGAGAAAGATCAAATTTAATAAAAGAATAAGTTCTTTTTCAAACATTGCATATGAATTTCTTAAGAAATGTTTGTGTACATTTTTGAAATCTCAGCTGAATTGTGTGTATGTCGGACAGATTAAGGTTGGCTCTCTCACATGAGCAACCGCCTTATCTTATCAGATGGATAAGATAGAGATGAGACTAGTTTAAAGTCAAAATCATTAGACGAATGATTTAGAGTCATGACTTTAGCAAGATAGTCGAATGAAAGATCTGCATCATATGGATGCTTACAAAAGATCTGAGATCTGTATCACAAGGATATAAAGATCTCATTGGATTTTTTTAATCCTATCTGTCTTATGCAGGATGAGAGTCCGGGAATATTTCCTGAGTAGTAAGGGGACTCAAAAGATAGGCACTGTGGTGTCTGATCTTTCATCCGTACAACATCATTAAGACATACTCTCCCTGGGAAAGGAGTGATGTTGTAATACGTGTTCATACCACGTATGCATTTCGACCACTGAGTTAGTAGCAATAGTGTTTGCTATTATGTGAGACTCAAAGGCCATATGGGTCTTAACTCTTACCCTCAAGGAATCCAATTGGTTCCTTTAGATTTGACGAGATGATCGCTATCTTAGCGTGTTGCTAATGGGCTATGGTAATTCGGCTCGGCGGGGCACGTTAGAAAAGCGAATCAAGTCAAGATCAGAAGGTTCGCAAGAAGAGGAAGATTGATTTCATATTCGCATTTGGACTTTAATGATTCAAAGCTGGCCAGCCAATTGTAATCCAGATGTGATTCAATTGTTGAATATAAAGTATAAGAAATGTGAAGAAATAATCTAGGGTAAAGCATGCGTTGAACTACTCAACTTTGCACATTCGAGGTCGTTGTGTATCTCTAATAAGTGCACAACAACAGACTCTACGCGCATGACGGTCGCACGGTCTATTTCTCGGTATGATAGATGAAAGAACTAAGAGAAAGACGTTCTCTTACAATCCCCTCAAGTGTGAGTGGGAGATGTTGGATATGGAAGACGTTAGTACACCCTTGTAGGGGATGTACGAGGGAATACGGACCTCGAACGTCGCGTACACGAAGTCGTACGCAAAGGGAATATGTTCCCTTGCAGAGAGGATCTCTAGATTGATAGGAAAGTCGCATTATGTGTGCATAAGTGCATGCGACATATGGCTAATAAAGGGGTAATATCTTAAGCTTATATTGTACCATGCATATGGTATAACTTAAGCTTATAATATGCCATGTACGATGGTACACCTTAGTTAAATTGTTCCAAAGGAACAATTGATCCTAAAATAACTACCTTGGGGGCTATAAATAAGACCCAAGGGTTAGCCATTTTCCTTAAGATTTTGCATGGCATTCATGCATGCATCTTCATTCTAGCGAAGCTCTGCCGAAATACTTCCTCTCCCTCTATCCAAGTTCTTAATCTAAAGTAGAGATTTAGATTGTGGATTTAGTAGCCTTACTCCGTTCGTGAGAAGACTCGATCCGTCGTGGCGAATCCGAAGGCAAAGTTCCGAGACTACCGCGTCGCATACGCAAGCGTAAGTCTCAACTTTAATTATCGATCCTAACTCTGTTTTGGCAGGATCCTACAACGTGGAGGGGTAGGGTTAAGCGACCACTCAGCGTAGAAGTGTGCCTATTCAGCCACTTCAGCTGTACAGGGGATTGGGGTAGGGTTGATCGACCACTCAGCATAGAAGTGTGCCCGTACAGCCACTTCAGATGTAAGGCGTGAACTCTGTGCACGACATGAAAACATGACTTGTGATTGTTAGTAGTTTGCTACTCTTGCCATGCCATGCTAGATGCTTGTTGTACTTATTTCTTTACCTGTTGAACTCATACTATATCTGTCATGTCATTGCATGCTTTTAGAACTGCTTGGTTGGCTTACTTTACTTTTTGTTTCCTTGCACAAGTCTGTGTAGACTTGCTAACATGTGCCCCTCTCTCTTTTGGGTGTCACATGTTAGACCCTGAGCCAGAGACCGTTGCTGAGGACGATGTGTTTGCTGGCGCTGAGCCAGAGCCCACGTTTGACGAGGAGTTTGTGGACACCGGTGACCAGTCTTAGAGAATGTTTTGAGTTAATTCTGTTTTAGGTTGCTGTTAGTTGCCGGTGCGTAGCACCTTTACTTTCTGTACGTTGTACTTTTGTTGGCCATGCTTGGGCCTTTAGACTCTTTTTCTTTCCAGCCTGGTGGCTTTTCTGTGATGTTGGAACTTATTTATTTTGGACATTCTCAGATATTTTTATCTGTCTCTCTTTCCTTTTATTATTGTTGTTCTGCTTCACATTTGCAAGGGCCTGAACTCGGTTAAATCCAGACGCTTTACAGACTGGAGCCTCACTGCTCCAAGTCTGAGCGGACCTTCTCACGTCTCGCCTCCATTTTAGGGAAGCAGGGCGTGACAGGTTTTGTTGGTGGCCCATGCAGGTCTCTGCAACTGCGAATTATTGAAACAACGATAATAAAAATAGAATGTCCATTAAATAAATTAAAACATCCAAATCATAAGCCCTGAGTTTAAATTTTCATCGTTTCCTATGTCTTAGATGGCTGGTAGACGTGTTGCCCGAACATCTGTACCAGCTTAGTAGGAAATCCATTAGATCAGGACTTTAGTAAGGATTAGTTAGACGTCTGTGCTTGCTAGTTAGAGGTCCCTGATTGTTAGCTAGACCCCCTTGCTAGAAATTGTTATAATCGCCTTAGGAGTTACCTTAGTGGTTCCTGTCTAGCTCTGACCATGATAGACTTCTAGAATTCCTTTAGTCGTTCGCTTGGGTTCATCGATTTTCGGGCCCAGCAGAACGTAATATTAATTTCTCTTAGGCCCCTTCCAGAGATCTCTATTACAGTTTAGTTCATTAGAAATCCTTAATATTAAGTTTCTCTTGGTCTTCAGTCGACCCAGTAATTATAACCCTGCTTCCATCATTTGTTCCGGTTATTACACATTCGTGTTATCGACCGTAGAACTCCATCGTAGCAGTTTCACTAAATCATTTCCCTTCAGATTTACGTTTTATTTGATTCACTTCATTTCCTTTCGAATCACGTGAATCTACATGTCACCATCGTCAATCGTTGAAACTTCTCCATTACTATCCTGACCATTTGATGAATATTTTCAATGTTATCTATTTTGAATTTCTTTTCCGGTTTAAGTTATTTGAAAACATTCAACATGCATTTAAGACTCCATGCATTCTCTGAATTTCGAAATTTTTCGCTGAAATCTTTAAAATTATTATCTTATCATATTTACCAACCTATGTCTTCCACACTCGCGTAAATATCTTAATTTATTCATATAATGACATTTCGATAATTCAAAATACCATTTCCTCCTCTACTATATATAAACTACACAAGTTTAATTCAACAACTTATTTTACCGACTCCTAAATATTTTCCTATGCAAAAGAGAACTCCAACTTTTCAAGTATGGCCGTTTTATACTTTTAGTGTTTTAACTTATAACATTTACGTCCTATTTCCGGTAGCATATAAGAGTATCATTACATCTTTCTTTTCCCACCTAAACATTCACAATGATACTCCTGATTCACCTAAACCAATCCGGCTCCTTAGCTTCGTCCTAGCTGAACTCGTGCTTTTCGATCTTTCCTTCGTTATGCTTTGTCTTCGGTTTCCTTCCTATTGTTTAGCCAATAGTGCTTGTCGTTGCCTGTGTCAACCTTAGTATAGTTTGGTGGGCCTATTAGTATAAGTTGTTATGACGTTGTAGTGTATGCATATAGGTAGAGTGTGTAGACCCGTATGAGCGTGCTACCCTTAGGATATTAATAATTAACTCTTGTATTATGTATGTATAATCAGTGTTATTCGTGATATAAGTGTGAAGTTGTACATATGGTGGTGTTATTATATATGTGCGGATAGCTATACCACTTAGGGATGTCTGTATAGATAATGTAAATTGTATTGCAGAATATACTAGTAGTGTGAGTAGCTTGAAGATACTTGGAGATGCTTGGTATATAATATAGTAGTAAGTCGTGTATATTAGGTGTAATGATAATAGGTGTACTTATAATTAAGTGAGTAAGCATATTATATAACCTATATGTTAGTACGTGTGAGTGTGTGCTCGTACGTAGATATTTATTGTGCTTAGACGTAGGTAGTCATGTATTCGCTGCATGAGTATATATGTGATATACGTATGGTAGTAGGATTATAAATTTTGATTGGTATTGCTTTTATGAGATGTTGTGTGCGTGTATACCATGAGGTGTACACGACTATTGCATATCTTAACTATGTATGAAGCAGATGTGTTGGTATACTAATTATAGGTAGAAGGATCTGGTGTGAATATATATGTTACATGTGTGTGGCTATACGATGGATGCATGTATTAGGGAGTGCATTATAATTATACGTGTGCTGATGTCCGTAATATTATTATGATATATAAAGTGACTGAACTATGTGGTGTTACCTGACTAAATATTAAGTGTGATTGACATTCTGGTGTGAATGTGGTTGTGGTGGTAGATGTATGTATATTGGAGTGGTATAGGTATAAGTATAAGTATCGTGTTATGTATATAGAGTATTCTGATGTGGGTATTGGGTCTCACTCAAGCTTGAGTGGGTATACTTTGGGTATATTGTTACGTGTTTATGGTTGTGTGTAGTACGTGAATATAGTGATGGATGATGTATGTATAGTGATAGGATTGGTTGTGTCTGATTGTGTTATGCACATGATTGTGGGTGGCTATACCATTATATAGTTATAGGTGTTGGTCTTGTAGTACAGTTATACACTAAGGACTTACATATTTGAATGGATATGTTCTAGCTAAACTAGGAGTGTAGTTGTGCTAATGTATATAATGGTATGAGTAATACGTATGAATGATATAATAGCGTGTGCGAGGGTGCACCGTGCACAGGTAAGTATGTGCTTAGTTATAGGTATTTGTGACTATGGTATGTGTGGCATGTCTCGAATATAGTTATAGGACAGTATGTGATGTGAAAATATGGTAAAATAGTTGCGTGCATTTGAATAACTATATCTTTGTGAAATTATGGTAGTGGTGAGTGTATGTTAGGTATAGTAAACTTGATCTGAATATGGTATGGTGTGTTTATATGTATTGATGGGTTTGGTGTTGGATGAGTAGTATATCCATGTTTGTGGTACGTAGATACTTATCTATACGTAAGTACTAGGATCGTATTTGCTAATGTGAAACTATTTAGAGTATGTATATGTACCTTGGTTGTGATAAATGAGTGATAGTTATTTAAGGATGTATGTGACTATAAGAATGATTGAAGTACGTGTATGCATTTGACTGACTACGATAGGTGCAAGTATAGAATGGGCATAAATATATACATGTTAGTAGTATTACTGCTTGACTACCTAGTGCATATATAAGCACTAGTGGTGACTATATCTGGTTTGAATTATAATGTGGTATGATTGGGGTAGTACTAGAGTGGCTAGATATATTTATAATTAGAAAGTCCGAGGACAGACTTTATTCTAAGGTGGGTAGGATGTCACGGTCTGTTTTCGATCGTACGCTTTTCGTGCACGTAGTCTTGTTCGTGCACGTGTTTATTTTAGACTTTGTTTGTATCCTAACCCTACGGTGTGATATGCCGTTGTGACCCTCTCAAAGAATATTGAATTGTGGAATTAATTTGGAACGTCATTTCACGGGACGTTCTCCCACGATTTGACTTTGTTTGATGAGGCGTCGCGATTTTCATTTTTGTCGTGAGGCCTTTCTATTTTTAGTTTCGTTTCTCGTCGTCGAAATTGTGATCCATTTTCTTGGTTTTGTTTCTCTTGTCGTTCCGATCACCACAGTATTTATCTTACGATTTTCGACCCCGGTTGACCCACTTTCACTATTTTGCCCAACCTATTATATTTTAACCCTAAATTTCATTGGTTTCTTTTCCCTAATTAACTAATAATATTATTATATATCCTAATCATGTTGACTTAGCCTAGCCATGAGTTGCAACAGGGTCGAACCCACGAGCCCCACACACACACAGCCTGATTGGGTGAGAGTGTATGATTTAAATTGTTATTTTTGTTGGTTTTAACAAATAATATTTTTATCAAACAAACCCTATAGCCCTGCAACCCCACATCCTATTCTATAAGTAGCCCAAGCCTTATATATTACATGTTAGTACTAGGACCAGCAGCCTACTCCTATTTCTTTTTAAAGCCCTAGAGTCTGTAATGCCCTGCGTAGCTACTGCACAAGTACTAGAGGGGGGTGAATAGTACTTTAAAATAATCAAGAGTGTTATTCCTAATTATCGTGCAAAACACAAACAACAATGCGGAATAACTACAAACAACAAGAATAGAAGCAACACAAACAATACGATTTAGCGGGTTCGGATCCACCCAAGTCTCCCCGACTTGTTCTCGGTGATCCTATGTCCCAACCACCCGGATCCCCTCCGGATACTTGAGTTAGAAACCACTAACCCAAGATTTTCCACTATGAAATTCTTGTAGAAAACCTCTACAAGACCAAATCATACACAAATGACATGTGACTCCCACAACCCGGGATCACACCCTTTCTCTCACAACCGAGAGAAACACTTGCAAAAACGAAGTAAATGAAACAATGAAATACTTACCAACAAAATCCTATGCCTTGAGTAAACTTACCAATATTAGGGCAAGAAGGATTTTGAGGAAGAAGATGTCACCAAACCCTAGCTCCAAGAAGTTGACCAGCAATAGAAGCCTAGGGTGGAGTTGGTGACTTGGATTCAAAGCCCTTAGCTTGAATGGCTCACAACGAAGAGAATCTCTCTTGAGGAATTTGGCTCAAAGAGTGAAGGAGAGATTCTTGGTGAGAAGAGAGAGCTTTGGAATAGAGTTGAATGGCTCCTCTTTGATTTCTCTAAACCTCTAGAATGGTAGCCTCGAATACTAGGAAAGAATCCCTCCAAGTATATATAGGATAGAGGAAAGAGAGAGCAAAAATCATGGCAATTAATGCTCCAACGGCTCTATTCTGAAGCAGTCTAGTCGGTCAAAGAAGGATCACTGACAGACTAGTTTCTCAACTAGTCGGTCGGTGATTTAACATGAACCGACTAACTGGAGAACAGCCAAAAGAGAAAGTTCAGACATAAAGAACTAGTCGGTTTAAGAAGACTTGCCAACCGACTAGTTTCACAACTAGTCGGTCGGTGAGTGTTCTTTGACCGACTAAGCAGGTGAAATAAGATTGGCTGAACACAAGAGAACTAGTCGGTCAGAGAACAAATCCTAACCGATTAGTTTCTCAACTAGTCGGTCGATGATTGTTCTTTGACCGACTAACGATAAACAATAGCTCAGGCTGTGAAAATGAAGATATAACTAGTCGGTCCACGAAGGATTCCAAACCGACTAGTTTGACAACTAGTCGGTCGGTGAATCTTCTTGGACCGACTAATTGGTCAACAGTGAATGAGCTGAAATAAGCAAGGAGATCTAGTCGGTTCAAGAAGAATTTCTGACTGACTAGATTGCCATTTAGTCGGTTGGTTCTTCTTCTTGAACCAACTA
Source organism: Scilla litardierei (assembly GCA_030789695.1). Lineage (NCBI taxonomy): Eukaryota > Viridiplantae > Streptophyta > Magnoliopsida > Asparagales > Asparagaceae > Scilla > Scilla litardierei. The sequence goes on along the minus strand of CM061142.1, from coordinate 260,233,757 downwards.
AGATGCACTAGAAGCCGCGAAATGAAGCGTAAGGCTTCGGGAAAGTTTCTATGGGCTTCTATGATAATCCTAGCTCTAATAATGTAAGACCTACTCAAGGCATAACATTCTACGGAAAGAAACTAGAAGACAATAAATAAACCTTGACGAACCGTCTTCAAAGCTTCAATCCAGATCTCTTGACTTCAATAATGGTCCTTGAACTTCACCGAAGCTTCAGGCACACGATCACGCGCTTTGAGAAGTCTTGAGACGTCGCTATTTGTTGGCCTAGTTAGTCTACTAACTAGGTCTTACGATATAATTTTGATGACGACAAACAAGCCGTGTGACTAACACTTTTCATTAAGTTATTTCAAAATTAAAATGATTTTCAAATGAAGACTTGAATCGGTCAAATAACTGGGATTTTCTACTTGAATTCGAACTCTATGTTCTTATCCAAAACACAACACACTTGGTCTCCTATTCAATCTCCTATTCAAATATCTCATCCCATTTGCTAGCAAAATAGGATAGAAGCAAAGCCAAATTCCCAAAATCTTTTACTGCCGCATCTTTGTGTTTGTTGTTGTTTTTGGTCGCATCCACTTATCAGCTAACACACATTTTTTAAAAAAGATTAAAACAGAAAGCACACAAAATAAGGGTTGTGCTTTGTTCCAATAAATTATCACCCTTAAGCCTGCCATTTTTTTTCAAAAGCAGTTGCAACATCTTTAAAAGATTAGAACGCACAGATTCGTTTATAAAAACAAATAGCCTACTCCTTTCATTATTAATGATTGGGCGCCTCTTGATTAAAAACTGTTGCAACGAAGATTATTTTCAAGGTGCAGTGTTCTTTCCTCTTTGTGCGGTCATTGTCAAATAGAAAACGAGACTGTGGCTTCAGGCGATCTCAGGCAATTCAAGGCGGCGGTTTCAGGCGATCTCAGGCGATCCAAGGCGGCGGCTTCAGGGGATCTCAGGCGATCCAAGGCGGCTTCAGGCGATCCAAGGCGACTTCAGGTGATCCAAGACCCTCCAGCAACTCACGGCGACGGTACTCTCCAGCCACTCACGGCGAAGGTTTCGACGCACGGCGGGGACTCACGGCAACACGAAGGCGGCTGCTCCGACTTCCTATGGTGACTCCAATACGAAGGCGAGGGCGACGGCTTCATCAGCAACCTGCAGAACACAAACAATTTTGGCTCCTTCTCCTCAAATTAAGAAAGAAGACAGATTGAATTGTGCAATTGATTTGGGAATTGCTCTACATACAGTCTGCTATCTAAACAGAAAAACATCAAATTTCTTTATGCACAGCAAATCAGCAACCGGCCTTGCACGATGAACTTCAACTGCACATATCTTCCAATCCAAACATCAGATTTGCGAGCGGTTTGAGCCTACGTGACCACGATCTCATAAATTTCATCACGGTGATATTTTTCCAGACTTTTACTGAAGTATTAAGCTATTTATACTACTTTGTTGTGAGATCATATTGAGAATAGCTTTAGTCAGAAGCTATATATGTGCTTAATCTTGTCAAACTATATCTGTGAACGGTGAGATCACTACCCGTAAGTGTGATCAGGTTTATTGAGTGAAATCCTCATAGGTTTGGGGTCGGAGTTTTGGCAGGGAGCCACTCCGTTAAAAAATATCTGTGTCTGATTATCTCTGTGATTGCGATTATTTTTAAAAATTTGTGCCACACCCTATTCACCCCCCTCTAGGGTGTTTTTCAATTGGTATCAGAGCAGGATTCCTGTTAGACTCAAAGTCTAGTGGAATTTCGATCCTATGGCACAAATTCCGCACACATACTCATATGACACGCACAATCAAAGAGAAGGACAGTCGTATCTTAGATCACCTCTATTTGATGGTACGGACTATAGTTATTGGAAACAACGTATGTCCATACACATCAAAGGTATCGATATGGCATTATGGAAAATAATCAGTGAAGGATTTACACTATTTGATAAACCCACTCCTGAGTAGCAAAAAGAAAATGATCGGTTAGAAAATCTAAACTTTAAGGCCATGAGCATCTTGTATTGTGGTCTTAGTAAAACTGAATTTAACCGTATTAGTTCTTGTTCTACTGCTAAGGATATTTGGACGAGACTTGAAGTTACTCATGAGGGAACAAGTGAAGTTAAGAAAACTCGTATTAGAATGTTATTACAGAAATATGAAAATTTTGCTATGATGCCTAATGAGTCTATTGATGCTATGTTTTCTCGTTTTGCAGATATCGTCAATCCACTGAAATCCTTAGGGAAGGACATCCCAGAGGAAGATCTGGTCGGAAAGATTTTATACTCCTTATCTGGCGATTGGATTCAAAAGAGGACCGCGATCGAAGAAGCACATGATTTGGCAGATATCAGTTTCGAGAAGTTAATGGGAAAATTAATGGCTTATGAGGTTCAATTGAAGATGGCCAATGACAACACACCAAAGATGGAAGAGAAACCTAAGAAGGAGGAAACAAAGGAAAAGAACTTAGCTTTTCAAATCTCCAAAATGCTCAAGGAGGAGATGAATGAATCAGATGATGAAAGCATGGCTCTTGTTACAAGGAAATTTGTGAAATTCATGAAAAACAACAAAAGAAGGACGGGAAGCATTTGGGGAACCAGGAAAAATGAAGAAAATGATGGAGAGAGTTCTGCACCTCAGTGTTTCAGATGCAACAAGAGAGGGCACATGAAAGCAGAATGTCCACTTCTGAAAGGAAAAGGAAAGGAAAAGACTGGTGATGGAGAAAATAGAACATCAAAGCGAGAAATGGTGGCTACGTGGGGAGAAAGTGACGCAGAAGAGCTCTCCTCAGATGATGACTGGAATGACAACACTGGAACTTGCTTTATGGCTGGAAATGAAAAGGTAAAAATTAGCTCTCTTGTTCAAAGCTTTGATGATGAAATGAATATTAGTGATGATATGTTTTCTAGCATGGATGAAGCTTATGAATTTCTTGTAGAACTCCTTCAAGAAATGGGTCCTAAATTTCTTAAACTAAAAAAGGTTCGTGATTCATTAAAAGATGAACTAGGAAGTATGACAAGAGAGAGAGATGAGCTATTTGTTAAGTGGAAAGAACAAAAGGAAATAATATATAATTTTGATGAAACCCAACTAGAAACAAAAACCTTAGAGCTAGAAAATACTAATAAAAAATTGGCTATGTTAGAGTTTGACCATGTTAATCTCGCTAAAGAATTAAACGAGAAAATTAGTATTCTTAGTTCTAAAGATTCTGAAATAAAATTATTGAACCTAAAAGTGGCTAGCTATGAAGAAAAATTGGAAGAGCTTGAAAAGAAAAAATCTAATTTAATAAAAGGAAAACACATAGCCATCGATTCTGAAACTAGTGAAAAAGAAAAAAGATATGAGACTAAGATTAGTGAACTTGAGAATGAAAATCAAAATCTTAGCTTGATATTAAAAAAATTCACAAATAGCCAAGAAAGCTTTAATAAGATGATAAATGGGCTTAATGAACAATCTAGTAAACATGGTCTTGGCTTTCAGAAAAAACAACCTAAGAAAAAAACTAGGAAGATCATTCAAAAGAATTTTGCAAGAGACATGAGCTTTGAACATTGCATGCACAAAACTCATATGTCATCTACTAATAAGCATTTCAATGTTACATGTTTTTATTGCAACAAAAATGGGCATGTTATGTATGATTGCTTGGCCAGATATTATCCTGCACATTTTATATGGGTCCCAAAGCATCGTACTAACAATTGTGGATCCAAAATTTGGTTACCAAAGGGTGCATCTTCTTTTGCAGGTGCATCTACAAGTGGAAAATGATAGCATTTGGTATCTTGATAGCGGTTGCTCGAATCACATGACGGGCAACGAATCCCTCTTCACGACGCTATCAAGGAAAGATGGAGGGACGGTTATTCTTGGAGATGGAAAGAAGTGCAAAATCTTGGGTAAAGGTAACATTGGTAAGCATCCTCTTGTGGTCATTGAAAATGTTAATCTTGTTGATGGTTTAGCACATAACTTGTTAAGTGTGAGTCAGCTATGCTCTATAGGCCTTAAGGTTCATTTCGAAAATGACAAAGTATATATTTTAAAAGGTGATGATATTCTTTTCAAGGGTACATCTTATAATAACATCTATACTATCAAACTTCGTGATTCAAATAATCTAAAATGTTTAGTTGCATCACATGAGACTAGTTGGCTTTGGCATCGAAGATTAGTCCATGCCGGCATGGACCTAATCTCAAAGCTTGCTCGAAAGAAACTAGTGAGAGGTTTACCTCAAATTAGCTTTGATCGGGATAAGCTTTGTGATGCATGTCAACTAGGTAAACAACATAAAAGTAGTTTCAATCCTAAAAACGTTGTAACTACTTCTAAGCCATTGCAACTAATACATTTGGATTTATTTGGACCCACAAAGGTTGCTAGTTTAGGTGGCATGCATTATTGCTTTGTTATTATCGATGACTTCTCACGTTTCACCTGGGTTTATTTTTTGACACACAAACATGAAAATTTTGATGTTTTCAAAACGTTTTGTAAAAAGGTTGAAAATGAAAAAGGTTTTTCAATTGTCAAAGTTAGAAGTGATCGTGGAGGAGAATTTGTTAATACTAGCTTTGATGATTTTTGCATTTCAAAAGGTTATTCTCATAATTTTTCCGCCCCGAGGACACCACAACAAAATGGGGTGGTTGAGAGGAAAAACCGAACTTTGCAAGAAATGGCTAGGACCATGATTCATGATTACAAATTGCCTTCATATTTTTGGGCTGAAGCTATACATACTTCTTGCTATATTTTAAATCGTGTGTCCATTAGACCAATTTTGAAGAAAACACCTTATGAGCTTTATATAGAGTTGACTCCCAACTTATCACATTTAAAACCATTTGGATGCAAATGCTATATTCTGAAAGTAGGCGTAAATCTGGATAAATTTGATGCTAAATCCGATGAGGGTATTTTTGTTGGCTACTCACCACATAGCAAATCTTACCGAGTATTTAACAAAAGAACTCTTACTATTCAAGAAACTGTGCATGTGAAATTTGACGAGAAAAGTGCTACTAATGAATCTTCTAGTGCTGCAGAATCTACAGATATTACAGGTGGCTTGGATGGACTGGAGACAAACACTATCAATTCCAATGAGCAAGAAAACAACAATGATGGTGTATCAAAAGAAGCAGAAGCTACTACGTCATCACAAGATCTCCCTAAGGATTGGCACTTTCAGAAGGATCATCCAAAGAATCAAATCCTTGGAGACACGACGGAAGGTATACGTACTAGAAGTAGCTTTAATTTGATGGTTAACTTTGCATTTATATCCATTTTGGAGCCTAAAAATGTTGATAGTGCTTTAGAAGATTCCTATTGGATTATGGCAATGCAGGATGAATTGTCACAATTTGATAGAAATCAAGTTTGGGAACTTGTTCCTAAACCAAAAAATCAAACAATTATAGGCACTAAATGGGTATTTAGAAACAAACTTGACGAAATGGGAAATGTTGTGCGTAATAAAGCTAGATTAGTAGCACAAGGCTATAACCAAGAGGAAGGGATTGATTTTGATGAAACCTTTGCTCCCGTCGCAAGATTGGAAGCAATTAGGATGCTTCTAGCATTCGCTAGTTTCATGAAATTCAAACTCTTTCAAATGGACGTCAAGAGTGCCTTTTTGAATGGAGTTTTATCTGAGGAAGTCTATGTCAAACAACCTCCTGGGTTTGAAGACTCCATCCACCCGGACTATGTATTCAAGCTTAATCGTGCTTTATATGGGCTCAAACAAGCTCCGAGAGCTTGGTATGAGCGACTTAGTAAATTTTTGCTTGAAAATAATTTTTCCATAGGAAAGGCGGATAAAACTCTATTTGTTAAACATCAAAATAAAGATCTACTTGTAGTACAAATATATGTTGATGATATTGTTTTTGGTGCTACTAACAATCTATTGTGTGAGGAATTTGTTACATGCATGTCTAGGGAATTTGAGATGAGTCTGATGGGTGAACTCACATTCATGCTTGGTTTGCAAATCAAACAATGTGAGGATGGAATTTTCATCAATCAAGCAAAATATGCAAAGGAGTTAGTGAAAAAGTTTGGACTTGGAAATGCTAAGGAATGCTCTACTCCTATGGCAACGACGGCAACAATGGATAAAGACGAAGAGGGAAAGAAAGTGGATGAACGCTTGTACCGAGGTATGATTGGTAGCCTATTATACTTGACAGCTAGTAGGCCTGATATAATGTTCAGTGTATGTTTATGTGCTAGATTTCAATCTTGTCCAAAAGAGTCCCATCTTTCTTATGTTAAACGAATAATTCGATATGTTAAAGGAACCTTAGATTTTGGTTTATGGTATCCTTGTTCCACATCATTTGAGCTTGTAGGATATTGTGATACGGATTTTGCGGGGAGTAAGACCGATCGTAAGAGTACTACGGGCACTTGCCAACTACTAGGTATGTCTCTTGTTTCATGGTTCTCCAAGAAGCAAAACTCCATAGCATTAAGTACAACCGAAGCCGAATATGTTTCAGCAGGTTGTTGTTGTGCTCAAATTCTATGGATGAGATAAACCCTCATAGACTACGATCTTACTTTCCAACCTACAACCATTTGGTGTGACAACAAGAGTGCTATAAATCTATCTAAAAATCCCATTCTACACTCTAGGACAAAACATATTGATATTCGTCACCACTTCCTTAGAGATCACGTTGATAAGAAAGCTATCTCTTTAGGATATATTGATACAGAAAAACAATTAGCGGACATTTTCACCAAACCCTTAAACCAAAAACAATTTTGCTTCATTCGAAGGGAGTTGGGGATTATGTCACTAATTGAACATTAGCATGCATATCCATGCACATACACATGCTTACTTATTGTACCTAAGCCACACACACTATTTCATCTTAATGTGGATTTGGTCATTCTTGGTATGTGCATGCATGATCGTCTTCACTATTACTGATTTTGGTTGAGAATTTGATATGAACCTTGTTAGACATGTTAGAAACATTAAAATGTTTTTGATGATGATGCACCATATTTTTGTAAAATCCCCATGCTTGAATTATTAATAAAAAAAATGAAACTTGTAAGCATGCCAAATTGTACGAATCTAATAGATTGATTGAGTCTTATAAACTATGGAGACAATTGAATGTGCTTAGATTCTAAAGTTTCTGAATTTATATTTTATCCTTACAATTTTGTGCGCTTAAATCTCTATGGAAATTTTTTTAGTAGGAGTCGAGTATGTGATGCCGTCATGCGTCACTATTCTGAGACACCAACATTGTAATAATAGTATAAAAAAATATATTAAAAAAAATTGTTGTGAGCATTTAAAAAAAATTAGAAAAAGAAAAAGGGAATAGCAAAACATCTTCAAATATACTAAATTTGATACCGGCGGCTAGTAACCGGATTTCGGGGGTTTGTTGAGCAATGCGTATGAAATATGGTAGATGAAGCAACCACTTAGCGCACCTCAATTCCAAAGGACCCGAAATTTAACACCATGGTATCCCTTGATTGGTGTCTCCCTACATATTAATTCTTGATTATTCCATAGCAACGAAGGCTCACAAAATGTATTAGATAATTTTATATTTTCATCTCTTAAGTTTCTAAGCACCCTTCATATTGTCAAAGTGTTTCATAATACAATATCTTCTTGTTAGATTTCTTACAACGATCGTATGCTTTCAATACTCATTATATTTGTTATACTTTTAAGTCCGTGGGGAATAAGCATTAATATGAGCATCGTCATCAATTTCTTGTTTCTTCGATATGCTAAACTTGTTTCATGTCTCATTCTTAGCCTCTTCAATCAATTTTTGTGAACTTTTCGGTTAATGGCAAAAGGGGGAGAGTAGAAAAATAATGAGGAGCGAGAGAGATGCACATTTTAAGGGGGAGCTTGTCACAACTTTTCATGAGAGCACATCGATAGGGGGAGCTTTGTATGATGTTTATAATCATGTGCACTATATGACTTGCTCTTTAATATCATTTCTCAATTTTTCTAGACTTGTTTGCCATCATCAAAAAGGGGGAGATTGTTGGCCTAGTTAGTCTACTAACTAGGTCTTACGATATAATTTTGATGACGACAAACAAGCCGTGTGACTAACACTTTTCATTAAGTTATTTCAAAATTCAAATGATTTTCAAATGAAGACTTGAATCGGTCAAATAACTGGGATTTTCTACTTGAATTCGAACTCTATGTTCTTATCCAAAACACAACACACTTGGTCTCCTATTCAATCTCCTATTCAAATATCTCATCCCATTTGCTAGCAAAATAGGATAGAAGCAAAGCCAAATTCCCAAAATCTTTTACTGCCGCATCTTTGTGTTTGTTGTTGTTTTTGGTCGCATCCACTTATCAGCTAACACACATTTTTAAAAAAAGATTAAAACAGAAAGCACACAAAATAAGGGTTGTGCTTTGTTCCAATAAATTATCACCCTTAAGCCTGCCATTTTTTTTCAAAAGCAGTTGCAACATCTTTAAAAGATGAGAACGCACAGATTCGTTTATAAAAACAAATAGCCTACTCCTTTCATTATTAATGATTGGGCACCTCTTGATTAAAAACTGTTGCAACGAAGATTATTTTCAAGGTGCAGTGTTCTTTCCTCTTTGTGCGGTCATTGTCAAATAGAAAACGAGACTGCGGCTTCAGGAGATCTCAGGCAATTCAAGGCGGCGGTTTCAGGCGATCTCAGGCGATCCAAGGCGGCGGCTTCAGGGGGTCTCAGGCGTTCCAAGGCGGCTTCAGGCGATCCAAGGCGACTTCAGGTGATCCAAGACCCTCCAGCAACTCACGGCGACGGTACTCTCCAGCCACTCACGGCGAAGGTTTCGACGCACGGCGGGGACTCACGGCAATACGAAGGCGGCTGCTCCGACTTCCTACGGTGACTCCAGTACGAAGGCGAGGGCGACGGCTTCATCAGCAACCTGCAGAACACAAACAATTTTGGCTCCTTCTCCTCAAATTAAGAAAGAAGACAGATTGAATTGTGCAATTGATTTGGGAATTGCTCTACATACAGTCTGCTATCTAAACAGAAAAACATCAAATTTCTTTATGCACAGCAAATCAGCAACCGGCCTTGCACGATGAACTGCAACTGCACATTTCTTCCAATCCAGACATCAGATTTGCGAGCGGTTTGAGCCTACGTGACCACGATCTCATAAATTTCATCACGGTGATATTTTTCCAGACTTTTACTGAAGTATTAAGCTGTTTATACTACTTTGTTGTGAGATCATATTGAGAATAGCTTTAGTCAGAAGCTATATCTGTGCTTAATCTTGTCAAACTATATCTGTGAACGGTGAGATCACTACCCGTAAGTGTGATCAGGTTTATTGAGTGAAATCCTCATAGGTTTGGGGTCGGAGTTTTGGCAGGGAGCCACTCCGTTAAAAAATATCTGTGTCTGATTATCTCTGTGATTGCGATTATTTTTAAAAATTTGTGCCACACCCTATTCACCCCACTCTAGGGTGTTTTTCACTATTGATATACGTGGAGTTTTGGCGACGATCTCCATAACTGCGCTCACAAAGGAGTTAGTTCACGATATTTATGTTTCATCATCATCAAAACCAAATCCAGGGAATCAATACTCAACATTCTCCCCCTTTTTGGTGATGACAAACCAACATTAATAATAATCAATAATAATGATTAAAATGAAATTTACTTACTCCCCCTGCATTGATGACAAGTTAGTTCCGTATTCAATTATAATCATACGCATCAAGCAGACGAGGAAAGTATAAAATGTGAACTCAAGTATTGCAATTTAGGATCTAAGTCCATTTTTATATCTTAACTCCCCCTGAATCTAACATATCAAATTAGATTCACGATAAATTGCTTTAAATTATCATTTAGCATATTATCATTATTAATTCTCTCCCTTTTTGGCATTAGCAAAAAGAGCGGGAGGAGATCAACGATAACAACAAAGGCTAAGAATAAAAGCACGAGAGTCTAAGAATACGACCACGGTCCAAATGACACCTATGTAAAATACCAAATGTAAAATACTGAATAAAATCAAAGCGTGCCAATGAGACCATAGTCGAAAATTGAAAAACGAAATCATCAAAACTCAAATCAATTTCACGTATTGAGTTATGGAACATACTCTCCAATATTAACATTCTTGGTTAATTTAGCGCATGGAAAACAATTCTATGTTTTCATAAAAGTAAATCTATTTAACCAATATAATCGTCGAGCGACGAAGTCAATATCAGAGACATAAATACAATGTGCACAAGAAACAAATGGCAACATGATGTACACATCATTCAAAATTGTTTTGCCAAAATAGAGATAGAAACTTCGTCAAATTTATGGCATACACAAATCTAGTACTAGCATGCATTCCAAAAGAGATACTCATTAAATGAGTCAATAATAAGCATGGAATGCCATGAGCATGAGAAAGATAAGTACATAATCATAAGCTCAAAACTAGCATCAAAATATGCAAGAGATAGTCTAAAACATAAAGAGACATCTACATGCATTCAACATACATGGATACCAAATGTATATCAAATGTAAGAATATACTTACAACATTAAGCTCCCCCTACTTTGGTGCACCACTTAAGCACCATCAACTCCATTAGGATGAAAATCCTTGCAAATCAAGGGTTGGTAGGGTTGGTATCCTATGGTGGATTGAACCTAGAAAACATATTCTTGGAGCTAAATATTGATTTGTTGCTCCTTCTCTTACTCTTGAGTACCAGAATACAAAAACATCCTTCCATGGTACCAAAGGACATTGGGTCCTAAGAGATTAGACCTTTGGAAGCCAAGTCCAATTGGACTTAGACTTCCCAATAAAATCATCATTATGCACGACATTCATAAAATACGAATTCATATATGCTTGTTTTTCTTGCATGCTTGTGTCCTTTGGGCTCCAAATGGTGAATATTTTGGGAGCCCTATTCCTATTGGGAGCATGCATACGTTGTTGATGTCTACGTGATGCATGTCATGGATAGGCATAAGGCATATGATGAAACGGTGCATGATGATAATTATTCATATGATAATGTGGATGAAGTCCTATGGAGAGGACATGTTTCTGGTGCTGGGAAGAGGCCTATGGAGCAGGCCAGGGCGGTGGTTTGGCCTGGTTTCAAGCCTAATCAGCCAGCTCAGTTCAAAAGGCCAGGAGGGCCTGTTCAGAAGACTTGCCATTTCTGCGGCAAGATCGAGCATGTCAAGGATCAGTGTAGGAGATTCCTGGGCCAATGTGTTGTCTGTGGAGATCCTACCCATACCATGAAGGATTGTCCAAGGTCGAAGCAGCCTTGGAGGGCACCTGTTGCAGCACAGCCGTTGCAGCAGAGGGCGTCTGTTCCTGCTGGACGTGGAGCAGCTCTTGTTCCCCAGAGGCAGGCTTTTCAGCAGGCTATTCCACCAAGGAGGCAGGCTTTTCTGATGACCGCTGTGGAGAGCGAGGTTGTGGATGAGGTTATCACAGGTAATCCTCAATCTAGCTGTTACTTTCCTAGCTAGTTTGATTGTTTGGTCGTGTTGGTTGCTTGAACATGATTGTTTGCTAGACTAGGGTTTCATTGTTAATTTCTTGTTAGGTGTGGGTTTGGTGTGCACATTTCCTGCACGAGTCCTCTTTGACTCTGGTGCATCGATGTGCATTATTTCTCGGAGCTTCATGGAGAAGCATTCCTTGTCGACGTCCCCTCTTCCCAAGAGTTGGAATATCGTTACAGGGAATGGCGTGGTCTCGGTGCATCTCGGTTGCAATTCTTGATCGTTGGTGGTCTGTGGACATGAGCTTTACGCTGATTTCATTGTCCACGACATCATCAACTATGATGCAGTTCTTGGGATGGACTGGCTTGCGAGCTTATATGCTACGATCGACTGTCGGAGGAAGAAGGTTGTGTTCGAGATTCCCGGACATCCAGTATTTGAGTTCAGCCGTGGTAGCAGTTCGCTTGGTCCTGTCAGGTTTCGGGCCAGGCCGGTGGAGGTTGTGGCTATGCAGATGGAGCTGGAGAGGCCAGCGGTTGTGCGGGATTTTGATGACGTCTTCCCTGAGGAGATGTCTGGTTTGCCACCTGATCGAGCTCTAGAATTTTCTATTGACCTTGTTTCAGGAGCGCAGCCGATTTCGAAGGTGCCGTATCGTATGGCACCCGCTGAGTTGGAGGAATTGCGGAAGCAGCTGGATAAGCTTTTGCAGAAGGGTTATATCAACCCTAGTGTGTCTCTGTGGGGAGCACCGGTGCTGCTGGTGAAGAAGAGGGATGGTTCGCGTCGCATATGCGTGGACTATCAGGAGTTGAATGTGGTGACCATCAAGAATAAATACCCGTTGCCTCGCATCGATGATATTTTTGATCAGCTTGGAGGTTCGAGGGTGTTTTCAAAGTTGGATCTGAGGAGTGGTTACCATCAGTTGAAGGTGAAGAAGGGAGATGTTCCGAAGACAGCGTTCAGGACGAAGTATGGACACTACGAGTTTGTGGTTATGCCTTTCGGTGTAACCAATGCACCCGCAGTTTTCATGAATCTAATGAACCTGATTTTCTACGACTTTTTGGATAAGTTTGTCGTTATCTTTATTGACGACATTCTGATCTATTCAAAGTCGGTGGAGGAGCATGCATCGCACTTGAGGACGGTATTGGAGATTTTGAGGAAGCATCGGTTGTATGCTAAGTTTTCGAAGTGCGAGTTTTGGCTGGACAGAGTTGCTTTTCTCGGGCATGTGGTGACTGGCGATGGTATTTCAGTGGATCCCGAGAAGATTAGGGCCATCAGAGAGTGGCCTGTTCCGTGGTCAGCATCTGAGATTCGGAGTTTCCTTGGACTTGCTGGTTACTATCGGCGTTTCATTAAGGAATTTTCCCGTATTACTGAGTCGATGACCATATTGACGCGGAAGGATGTACCTTTTGTTTGGTCGGGGGATTGTGAGAATGACTTTGGCATTCTGAGGGAGAGGTTGATGACTGCCCCTATTCTTGTTATGCCTGATCGCAGCGGTGGATTTGAGATCTTTTGCGATGCTTCTGGCAAGGGTATCGGTTGTGTGTTGCATCAGCACGGGCATGTTGTGGCTTATGCATCTCGTCAGCTCAAGGTTCATGAGAAGAATTACCCGACGCATGATTTGGAGTTGGCTGCTGTTGTGTTTGCTCTTAAGATTTGGAGGCACTTCCTGCTGAGTGAGAAAGTGAAGATCTTCACCGATCACAAAAGCTTGACGTATATTTTTACTCAGAAGGAGCTCAACATGCGACAGCGTCGATGGTTGGAGCTCATGGCGGATTATGAGATTGATTTGCAGTATCACCCTGGCAAGGTGAGTTGATGGTGGAGGCACATAGTTCGCCGTATTCTGTGCATCCTGGTGGGACCAAGATGTACAAGGATCTTCGTCTGAACTATTGGTGGCATGGCATGAAGAGGAGTGTGGCTCGGAGTGTAGCCAAGTGTTTGGTTTACCAGCAAGTGAAGGCAGAGCATCAGCGTACGGCAGGGTTGCTACAACCGCTTCCGATTCCGGAGTGGAAATGGCAACACATCACTATGGATTTCGTGACTGGACTACCTCGGAGTCCGAAGCAGAATGACGCGATTTCGGTGATCGTAGATCGATTGACCAAATCCGTGCACTTTATTCCATTCCGAGTGGGACAGTCCACTGAGGCGCTAACGAGGAGATATATGGAGGTAAATTCTTTTACTCTCCGTTTTATTTCCTTTTTCCTAGTTTAGATAGTGATGTGACGTGAATCATTCAGGAGGTCATACGACTTCACGGAGTCCCCGTGAGTATCGTGTCAGACATAGACACGAGGTTCACATCTCAGTTCTGGCAGAGTTTGCAGAAGAGTTTGGGTACGTGTCTGAGTTTCAGCACGGCGTACCATCCGCAGACGGATGGCCAGTCCGAGAGGACGATTCAGATCTTGGAGGACATGCTGAGGGCGTGCATGTTGGATTTCAAGGGTTCGTGGGAGGACCATCTACATCTGGTAGAGTTTTCTTACAACAATACCTTCCAGGCGAGTATTGGCATGTCGCCTTTCGTCGCTCTTTATAGGAGGAAATGTCGATCGCCGGTGAGTTGGGATGACATTGGTGATCATGAGCTGTTGGGACCTGAGATGATTGTGGAGGCCATGGATGTTATCAGGAACATTCAGGAGAGGTTGAGGATTGCTCAGGACCGTTTTAAGCATTGGGCGGATGCTAAACGTCGTCCTTTGGAGTTTCAGCCAGGCGACCTTGTGTTCTTGAAGATTTCCCCGAATCGTGGTGTGATTCGTTTTGGGAAGCGAGGGAAATTGAGCCCGCGATACATTGGACCGTTTGACATTCTGGAGAAAGTTGGCGAGGTAGCCTACCGCTTAGCCTTGTCGCCATCTTTGGAGGGAGTTCACAATGTTTTCCATGTGTCGCAGCTTCGTCGATACATTAGCGATCCATCTCATGCTGTGGATTTCTCGGAGATTACCGTTCGCCCTGATATGACGTATGACCAGCAGCCAGTGCAGATTCTGGACAGGCGTCAGAAGTCACTTCGGAACAAGGTTGTCATTCTTGTGAGGGTGATGTGGCGGCACGGCTCGCCTGGAGAGTCTACTTGGGAGAATGAGGATGAGATGCGAGAGCGCTACCCACTTTTGTTTCCGGACACGTGAGTGTTGGGAAATTCCGAGGACGGAATTTTTCTTAAGTTGGGGAGGATGTAACGACTGGTTTTCATGTATCTGGATTTATTATATTATATATATATGTTTTGGTGGATTTTCTCCTTATATGTGGTTTTCGTCTCCGTAGCCTTCATTTTCGATCGTATCGTCGTATTTTCTAGCTTCTTCCTTAGAATCGTCGATTTCGGAGTAAGTCATTCGTGACGGGCTTCATATCGGTCATATCTTATTGTTAGATCAAGCCTAGGAGTCTTAGGAATCGATCCCGGAGCTTCGCGCTCCATTTCGGAACTTTTGGTGCACATTAGCCGGTCTAAGAAGGGGCACCGACCGACTGATGACGATCCAGTCGGTCAAAAAACCTTCTTGAACCGACTAGTGGGCTTTGTAAATTCTCAGGAGTTACTGTTTATCGTTAGTCGGTCTAAGAACGTTCGTCGACCGACTAGGTTGCAAACTAGTCGGTCAGTAAATGTTCTTTGACCGACTAGCTCTATGATCATTTTTGATACCAAGTACTATTCATTCTTAGTCGGTCTAAGAACGTTCATCGACCGACTAGATTCGAAACTAGTCAGTCAGTAGTTGTTCTTTGACCAACTAAATCTAAATCCTATTTTTGTACAGGAGGTACTGTTTGGACTTAGTCGGTCTGCGTTGGTCAACCATCCGACTAGTTTCCAAACTAGTCGGTCAGTGTTTGCTCTTTGACCGACTAATTCATTACCCAGGGTTTTCCCTATATTTCGCTGCTTGGTGTTAGTCGGTCACAGCTAATCGACCGACCGACTAGTTGCTAAACTAGTCGGTCAGCCAACCTTCTTTGACCGACTAATCTGTGTCGAAACCCTAATTTCTGGGCAGCCGCCATCCCTTCCTATTTAAACCCCTCCCAAACGTTTTCTTCTTCTTCTTCTTCAACTCTAAACCTAATTTCTCCCCCATTGAGCCCCCTACTACCTCAAACCCTTATTCCTTCATCCCAAGCCCAAAATCCATCATCCAAACCCTCACTCAACACATTCTACCTCTCATCTTCCTCAAACTTTCATCAAATCCCCAAAATCCACATCAAAACCCATTTCTCCAGATTTTTCCCCCATTTCCATATCTGAGCCGGATCATTCTTCCGTTGCCGGGATTGCTCGGCATCGTTCCTCTGCTTCTTCACGGTAATGCTCGATTCCTTTAGTTTTAGCATAACTCATTTGTGCTTTTATGAAACCCTAATGAAATGAAAGTTGTTTTGATGATTGTTTCTCCATAACAGCGACTTCCCCGTAGATTAGCGTCCGTGGGACGAACCTTCGTTGATCGTCGTCCTCGGTGCTAGGCAAGTGAAACTTGCCACTTAGGGTTTTGGGCCATGTCTTTGGCCATTTGCTTGTTGTAGGCGTACAAGAGACTAGGCGACGAAATGATACTCGCCTAGGCGCAAATTTCAGGAACTAGCTTGACAACGAAGCTAGGACCGTCATTTATCATGTTGCATAACTATCATGTCATGTTTAATTTTGATTAACGGTACGCGAATTAATTGTCATCCATGCTATCCATGTTGAATGTCACATTCGTAGCACACGCTACAATACTTGTGTTTCCTGGCTCGTGTTCCAGAAGCGGGCTACGTGAGTTGGTTAATAGCCAATGCCCGACCTACTTGTTTCCGGCTAGGCACTGCGTTGCAGGCATAACCCTACGCCATACTTGTTAAATACACTTCCTGTCTCGTGTTCCAGAAGCGACCATTCCGTGTTTGGGGTAATTCCCTGGCTCGATACACGTGGTGGGGTAGAGATAAATGGTCACTTGAGCTTAGGAGTTGGCCCGATCAGCCACTCTAGCCAACAGGCGGAATCTCTGTGCACAACTTGTTTACTTGACTGTTCACTTGACGTGAACCACTTGACTTGTACTTGTCCGTGTTTTACTTGTTATCCGTGACATCCTTGCTACTTGTACTTTCCTTTACTTGTCACTTCCATGCTATACTTGCCATGCCATGCATCATACTATAACTGCTAGGTTGCTAGTTTACTTTACCTTCAGTTTTCTTGCCCAAGTCTTTTAGACTTGCTGACATGTGCCCTTTTACTCTTTTGGGTGACACATGTTAGACCCTGAGCCTGAGTACATTGTTGAGGACGAGGTGTTTGCTGACGCCGAGCCCGAGCCTGTGTTTGGAGAGGAGTACGTGGACACTGGGGACCAGTCCTAGTGTCTTCGTTGAGCTTTCCCCTTTTATTTAGACTGCTGCTTTTTGTCGGTGCGTAGCCCCTATACTTTGTTACGTTGTTCCTTTTGTTGGCCTTGTTCTGGGCCTTTAGACTCTATCTTTTAGCCTGGTGGCTTTTCTGGATGTTGAACTTAATTTTCATGTTGGACAAATTATGAGATATGAGATTTTATTTCTGTCTCTCCTTGTGTTATTATTGTTGTTCCGTTTGTGGTTACAGGGACCTGCTTATATTTATTGACGCTTATCGGGTTTGGGGCTTCACAGCTCCACTCTCGTGCGGACCTTTTCACGTCTCGCCTCCATTTTAGGGAAGCGGGGCGTGACAGGTTTTGTTGGTGGCCCATGCAGGTCCTTTTGTAACTGTGATTATCGGAATGACGATAATGATATTAGAATGTCCACTAAACTAAGTTCGACGTCCGAGTCATAAGCTATGAGTCTAATCTGCTTCGTTTTCTGTGTCATTATATGGCAGGAAGGCGATTCACCCGTGGTGGAGGTAGTGGTGCGCCCCCTTATGATGAGGATCCTGAGCGGGAACCCACCAATGGAGAGATGATGCGGATGATGCTCCAGATGATGCAGGTGCAGCAGGGCGTGCTCCTGCAAGTTCAGAATGCTCCACTTGCTCGAGCTGCCCGGGCACTTCCGGATGCCCCTCGCTCCGAGCTGGGAGTGAAGCAATTTCGGGAGCTGGGTCCCGCATATTTTGATGGGTCCGAGGGTCCTCTAGCTGCCGATGAGTGGATTCGGAACATTGAGGATAACTTGAAGATGGCCAAGATCACCCCGGCTGGATGGGTTGATCTGGCGAAGCGGCAACTCAAGGATAATGCTCGGAACTGGTGGGATGCGGAAGAGAAGATGCTGGTGGAGCCGATAGCTTGGGCTACCTTTAAGACAAGGTTTGATGAGGAGTTCTTTCCGAAGGCTGCTAGGAAGGAGATGCTGCAGCGCTTTATTTATCTGAAGCAAGGGAGCTTGACGGTGGACCTGTACCACCAAGAGTTCACTAGGCTGAGTCGGTTCGCACCAAAGATGGTGCAGGATGCTGATGAGAGGGCTCAGAGGTTCCTGCAGGAACTTGCTTTGGAGCTCCAGAGTTTTGTGTCTTCCTCTGATCTGGACTCTTATCAGAAGGTTCTGGTCGCTGCAAGGAGGCATGAGCTGAACCTGAGTCAGAGGAGAGGACATGTTTCTGGTGCTGGGAAGAGGCCTATGGAGCAGGCCAGGGCGGTGGTTAGGCCTGGTTTCAAGCCTAATCAGCCAGCTCAGTTCAAAAGGCCAGGAGGGCATGTTCAGAAGACTTGCCATTTCTGCGGCAAGATCGGGCATGTCAAGGATCAGTGTAGGAGATTCCTGGGCCAGTGTGTTGTCTGTGGAGATCCTACCCATACCATGAGGGATTGTCCGAGGTCGAAGCAGCCTTGGAGGGCACCTGTTGCAGCACAGCCGTTGCAGTAGAGGGCGTCTGTTCCTGCTGGACGTGGAGCAGCTCTTGTTCCCCAGAGGCAGGCTTTTCAGCATGCTATTCTGCCAAGGAGGCAGGCTTTTCTGATGACCGCTGTGGAGAGCGAGGCTGTGGATGAGGTTATCGCAGGTAATCCTCAATCTAGCTGTTACTTTCCTAGCTGGTTTGATTGTTTGGTCGTGTTGGTTGCTTGAACATGATTGTTTGCTAGACTAGGGTTTGATTGTTAATTGCTTGTTAGGTGTGGGTTTGGTGTGCACATTTCCTGCACGAGTCCTCTTTGACTCTGGTGCATTGATGTGCATTATTTCTCGGAGCTTCGTGGAGAAGAATTCCTTGTCGACGTCCCCTCTTCCCAAGAGTTGGAATATCGTTACAGGGAATGGCGTGGTCTCGGTGCATCTCGGTTGCAATTCTTGCTCGTTGGTGGTCTGTGGACATGAGCTTTACGCTGATTTCATTGTCCACGACATCATCAACTATGATGCAGTTCTTGGGATGGACTGGCTTGCGAGCTTCTATGCTACGATCGATTGTCGGAGGAAGAAGGTGGTGTTCGAGATTCCCAGACATCCAGTATTTGAGTTCAGCCGTGGTAGCAGTTCGCTTGGTCCTGTCAGGTTTCGGGCCAGGCCGGTGGAGGTTGTGGCTATGCAGATGGAGCTGGAGAGGCCAGCGGTTGTGCCGGATTTTGATGACGTCTTCCCTGAGGAGATGTCTGGTTTGCCACCTTATCGAGCTCTAGAATTTTCTATTGACCTTGTTCCGGGAGCGCAGCCGATTTCGAAGGCGCCGTATCGTATGGCACCCGCTGAGTTGGAGGAATTGCGGAAGCAGCTGGATGAGCTTTTGCAGAAGGGTTATATCAACCCTAGTGTGTCTCTATGGGGAGCACCGGTGCTGCTGGTGAAGAAGAGGGATGGTTCGCGTCGCATGTGCGTGGACTATCGGGAGTTGAATGCGGTGACCATCAAGAATAAATACCCGTTGCCTTGCATCGATGATATTTTTGATCAGCTTGGAGGTTCGAGGGTGTTTTCAAAGTTGGATCTGAGGAGTGGTTACCATCAGTTGAAGGTGAAGAAGGGAGATGTTCCGAAGACAGCGTTCAGGAGGAAGTATGGATACTACGAGTTTGTGGTTATGCCTTTCGGTGTAACCAATGCACCTGCAGTTTTCATGAATCTAATGAACCTGATTTTCTACGACTTTTTGGATAAGTTAGTCGTTATCTTTATTGACGACATTCTGATCTATTCAAAGTCGGTGGAGGAGCATGCATCGCACTTGAGGACGGTATTGGAGATTTTAAGGAAGCATCGGTTGTATGCTAAGTTTTCGAAGTGGGAGTTTTGGCTGGACAGAGTTGCTTTTCTCAGGCATGCGATGACTGGAGATGGTATTTCAGTGGATCCCGAGAAGATTAGGGCCATCAGAGAGTGGCATGTTCCGCGGTCAGCATCTGAGATTTGGAGTTTCCTTGGACTTGCTGGTTACTATCGACGTTTCATTAAGGACTTTTCCCGTATTACTGAGCCGATGACCAGATTGACGCGGAAGGATGTACCTTTTGTTTGGTCGGGTGATTGTGAGAATGCCTTTGGCATTCTGAGGGAGAGGTTGACGACTGCCCCTATTCTTGTTGTGCCTGATCACAGCGGTGGATTTGAGATCTTTTGTGATGCTTCTGGCAAGGGTCTCGATTGTGTGTTGCATCAGCACGGGCATGTTATGGCTTATGCATCTTATCAGCTTAAGGTTCATGAGAAGAATTACCCGACGCATGATTTGGAGTAGGCTGCTGTTGTATTTGCTCTTAAGATTTGGAGGCACTTCCTGCTGAGTGAGAAAGTGAAGATCTTCACCGATCACAAAAGCTTGAAGTATATTTTTACTCAGAAGGAGCTCAACATGCGACAGCGTCGATGATTGGAGCTCATGGCGGATTATGAGATTGATTTGCAGTATCACCCTGGCAAGGTGAATGTGGTTCCTGATGTGCTGAGTAGGCTTCCAGCGGTGATGATTTTGACTTCGCAGTGGAGATTGCAGCAGGATTTTTGCGAGTCTGGTGTGGAGGTTGTTCCTCCTGGGGAGGCTTCTTCGTTGATGTGTATGCAGATACAATCGATGATTGTGGATCGGATCAAGGCTGGCCAGGCTGAGGATCCGAAGCTGGTGAAGATTCTGGAGCAGGTGGAAGCCGGTCTGCGGACTGACTTTTTGATTCATGAGGATGGCTCGCTGAGGTTTGGAGCCAGGTTGTGTGTGTCAGCTGGGGATATTAAAGAGGAGTTGATGGTGGAGGCACATAGTTCGCCGTATTCTGTGCATCCTGGTGGGACCAAGATGTACAAGGATCTTCGTCTGAACTATTGGTGGCATGGCATGAAGAGGAGTGTGGCTCGGAGTGTAGCCAAGTGTTTGGTTTACCAGCAAGTGAAGGCGGAGCATAAGCGTACGGCAAGGTTGCTACAACCGCTTCCGATTCCGGAGTGGAAATGGCAACACATCACTATGGATTTCGTGACTGGACTACCTCGGAGTCCGAAACAGAATGCCGCGATTTTGGTGATCGTAGATCGATTGACCAAATCCGCGCACTTTATTCCATTCCGAGTGGGACAGTCCACTGAGGCGCTAGCGAGGAGATATATGGAGGTAAATTCTTTTACTCTCCGTTTTTATTTCCTTTTTCCTAGTTTAGATAGTGATATGACGTGAATCATGCAGGAGGTCGTACGACTTCACGGAGTCCCCGTGAGTATCGTGTCGGACAGAGACACGAGGTTCACATCTCAGTTCTGGCAGAGTTTGCAGAAGATTTTGGGTACGCGTCTAAGTTTCAGCACGGCGTACCATCCGCAGACGGATGGCCAGTCCGAGAGGACGATTCAGATCTTGGAGGACATGCTGAGGGCGTGCATGTTGGATTTCAAGGGTTCGTAGGAGGACCATCTACATCTGGTAGAGTTTTCTTACAACAAAAGTTTCCAGGCGAGTATTGGCATGTCGCCTTTTGCCGCTCTTTATGGGAGGAAATGTCGATCACCGTTGAGTTAGGATGACGTTGGTGATCGTGAGCTGTTGGGACCTGAGATGATTGTGGAGGCCGTGGATGTTGTCAAGAACATTCGGGAGAGGTTGAGGATTGCTCAGGACCGTTTTAAGCATTGGGCGGATGCTAAACGTCGTCCTTTGGAGTTTCAGCCGGGCGACCATGTGTTCTTGAAGATTTCCCCGAATCGTGGTGTGATTCATTTTGGGAAGCAAGGGAAGTTGAGCCCGCGATACATTGGACCGTTTGACATTCTGGAGAAAGTTGGCGAGGTAGCCTACCGCTTAGCCTTGTCGCCATCTTTGGAGGGAGTTCACAATGTTTTCCATGTGTCGCAGCTTCGTCGATACATTAGCGATCCATCTCATGCTGTGGATTTCTCGGAGATTACCGTTCGCCCTGATATGACGTATGACCAACAGCCAGTGCAGATTCTGGACATGCGTCAGAAGTCACTTCGGAACAAGGTTGTCATTCTTGTGAGGGTGATGTGGCGACACGGCTCGCCTGGAGAGTCTACTTGGGAGAATGAGGATGAGATGCGAGAGCGCTACCCACTTTTGTTTCCGGACACGTGAGTGTTGGGAAATTCCGAGGACAGAATTTTTCTTAAGTTGGGGAGGATGTAACGACTGGTTTTCATGTATCTGGATTTATTATATTATATATATATGTTTTGGTGGATTTTCTCCTTATATGTGGTTTTCGTCTCCGTAGCCTTCATTTTCGATCGTATCGTCGTATTTTCTAGCTTCTTCCTTAGAATCGTCGATTTCGGAGTAAGTCATTCGTGACGGGCTTCATATCGGTCATATCTGTAGGAATATGGTGCCCTCGAGGCCATTTATTCCTGTGTGAATAGCACAAACATCTTGTTCGAAATAACAGTAAGCTGTTTGGTAATAATTTATCTAAGTCATATTGTAATGTAGTCAACATTAGATATCAACTTAGGTAAAGTCCTGAGACTTTATGCAAGGTCAAACGGGTATCGAGATGAGTATCTCGATCATGGAGAACCGTTTGACCGTCTGTAGCATAAGTCTAAAATGGTTCGTGGTCGTAGATGTTTCGAGACAAGGATATCGAAACATCGGATAGACCATTGTGTCTTAGTCTTCACCGTTTAGCGGTGGCGATGATCTCATGATCGCTTGACTTGGCGAAGTCGAAGACGAGACACAGGTGCTCATTAGAATGAGTTCACTGAACGATCCACTAGAGTTATCATATGGTTATATTGACCAATCTGTCAGTGATAACTCTGAGTGATGATAGGATAGTTGGTCTTTTTGACTTGAGGTCATTTTGACAGACCTGTGCGTGAACGGTGCCACTTAGATCAACTGACCTAGCTTCGAGGCAAGGCCTGTCGAAAGGACTTTTGATTGGGTGTCACTTGAAATGTACGAGGCGAGTAATGACCAAGAAAGGATTCGTCTCTCCCGGTCAATGGGAGTTAGTGTCGTAGGTTAGTTCGGTCTTTAGTAAAAACTCTGCGCAGAGTATGTTGGAAGAAGTCCAACATTTATTGACTAACGATCGATAGAAACTAACCGGAGTCAAGTTATTGGGGTTGACAGTTTGACCGTACCCTAGACTTGATCTACGCGACATATTTAAGACGAAGAGACTATAACTGCGGAATTCATCACGGAAACAGTCAGGTGGTCCCGACAATACTCATGTCAATGAGTCAACCACATAATGATGATTCCTGAAGCAGGGACGGCAACCACTGCTCGTGGTCACTGCCGTATAGGGCTTCGAGCCCAACCTGTTGTAAGGGTCAGGCTGTAGGGTCTCACACAGAGTGTAACGCTTCGTCTAGTAATAGGTAGAAATTAGTTAGGGAGAATATTTGCATTTGATGCAAAAGAAGAGATAATTGCATTTGATGCAATATGATAATTTAAGCTTAGATAGGGACTACTTTGCATTTGATGCAAAAGCGATTAAATGTGTATTAAATTGTTTAATACAATATTTAATAAAATAAACGCAAGGAAAAGTTCACGGGTAAGACGGGAATGTCCCGGTCTAGACCCAGGTTCGAACGGCGTCCAAATCGGACGCCAAACATAAAAGTTATGGCCAAAACAGTGCAAACCCCAAAAGCCCATCAGCCCAAGGGGGCTGATTAAATTAAAAGGGCACATAAGCCCAAGGCCCGGCCAAATGGCCGGGCAATTCAAATCAGCCCGCGTGGGCACTGGGCCCACGCGGGCGCGTGCTTTGCACGCTCCCGCGTGGGGCGCCAGCGCCCACGCAGGGCGCGTGCGGGGCACGCGCCCCTGCAGGGCGCGCTGAGGCGCGTGCGCTGCACGCGCCTCGAGGCGCGTGCAGCGCACGGGCCTGGCGCAGTGGGCCCCGCACGCAGCCCTAGGGCTGCGTGCTGCGTGCTTCGTATGACGGCTGCAGTTTTGCGAAAATTGCTTCTTGGGCTGATCTTTGGACGGTCAATTGGAGGGTCAAACGAACTCCGATTGACGAACGGTTTTTTCCTATGCGTTCACCGTTGAACGCTTGTCGTATTGATAGGTTGTATCAATCCTGAAGCTCAACGGTGAGTGAGTTAAAATTCACGGAAGTTTGCACTTTGTGAAGTGCAAACTAACTTGATTTTAACTAACCCAAATAATTAGTCCCACATCGGATTTTGAGAAAAGGTGAGAGTCCGCCGCCTATATAAATAGGGGTCTCCCCCCTTCCTCAAAACTCGTCCCAAGCTCTAGATCTGAGCGGCTCTCGTAAATGTTGGAGCACGCTCGGATCTAAGCTTAAATTAATATTTCTCTTCTCCCTAAATTTCTGTCTTACTCCTGCGGGCTCTAGCAAAGCCACAAAGGAGTTCGGATTCTGGATCTGAAATCATGGCGGAGGTTTCACTCGCGTGAAACTTTCTTCGGCGCGTGGTTGGCTCGGCGGCACGAGGATTGATCGTCTCGGGATGCGGAGCGGTTCGAGGAGCGGTTCGGGGAGCGGTTCAAAGGAGCGGCTCGGCGTGGGACGGGAGCAGCTCGGAAGACGGCGCGGAACATCTCGCCTGCTCCAGGGCTGAGATTCCGGGTATGTGGTTAAAGTATTTTTAGCATTAGTTTAGTTTAATCGCAGTAGGCTAGATCCTTCTTGGGACGGTCAGACCCATCCCAAGTCGGCATAGATCTTGGCATAGGGTCTTGGACCTTAGGGCTAAATGAAAAATGTTTTTTAAACTGCATGTTAATTAGTTAACATATGTTTTTCTTCCGCTGCTTTTGTTTTTTCTGTCTATGTTCCGTCCGACTTAGGACGGGACTACAGTTTTTGTGCCCTAAGGGACCGCCCAATTCCCAACAATATCTTATTGTTAGATCAAGCCTAGGAGTCTTAGGAATCGATCCCGGAGCTTCGCGCTCCATTTCGGAACTTTTGGTGCACATTAGCCGGTCTAAGAAGGGGCACCGACCGACTGATGACGATCCAGTCGGTCAAAAAACCTTCTTGAACCGACTAGTGGGCTTTGTAAATTCTCAGGAGTTACTGTTTATCGTTAGTCGGTCTAAGAACGTTCGTCGACCGACTAGGTTGCAAACTAGTCGGTCAACAAATGTTCTTTGACCGACTAGCTCTATGAGAATTTTTGATACCAAGTACTATTCATTCTTAGTCGGTCTAAGAACGTTCATCGACCGACTAGATTCGAAACTAGTCGGTCAGTATTTGTTCTTTGACCAACTAAATCTAAATCCTATTTTTGTACAGGAGTTACTGTTTGGACTTAGTCGGTCTGCGTTGGTCAACCGTCCGACTAGTTTCCAAACTAGTCGGTCAGTGGTTGCTCTTTGACCGACTAATTCATTACCCAGGGTTTTCCCTATATTTCGCTGCTTGGTGTTAGTCGGTCACAGCTAATCGACCGACCGACTAGTTGCTAAACTAGTCGGTCAGCCAACCTTCTTTGACCGACTAATCTGTGTCGAAACCCTAATTTCTGGGCAGCCGCCATCCCTTCCTATTTAAACCCCTCCCAAACGTTTTCTTCTTCTTCTTCTTCAACTCTAAACCTAATTTCTCCCCCCATTGAGCCCCCTACTACCTCAAACCCTTATTCCTTCATCCCAAGCCCAAAATCCATCATCCAAACCCTCACTCAACACATTCTACCTCTCATCTTCCTCAAACTTTCATCAAATCCCCAAAATCCACATCAAAACCCATTTCTCCAGATTTTTCCCCCATTTCCAGATCTGAACCAGATCATTCTTCCGTTGCCAGGATTGCTCGGCATCGTTCCTCCGCTTCTTCACGGTAATGCTCGATTCCTTTAGTTTTAGCATAACTCATTTGTGTTTTTATGAAACCCTAATGAAATGAAAGTTGTTTTGATGATTGTTTCTCCATAACAGCGACTTCCCCGTAGATTAGCGTCCGTGGGACGAACCTTCGTTGATCGTCGTCCTTGGTGCTAGGCAAGTGAAACTTGCCACTTAGGGTTTTGGGCCATGTCTTTGGCCATTTGCTTGTTGTAGGCGTAAAAGAGACTAGGCGACGAAATGATACTCGCATAGGTGCAAATTTCAGGAACTAGCTTGACAACGAAGCTTGGACCGTCATTTATCATGTTGCATAACTATCATGTTATGTTTAATTTTGATTAACGGTACGCGAATTAATTGTCATCCATGCTATCCATGTTGAATGTCGCATTCGTAGCACACGCTACAATACTTGTGTTTCCTGGCTCGTGTTCCAGAAGCGGGCTACGTGAGTTGGTTAATAGCCAATGCCCGACCTACTTGTTTCCGGCTAGGCACTGCGTTGCAGGCATAACCCTACGCCATACTTGTTAAATACACTTCCTGGCTCGTGTTCCAGAAGCGACCATTCCGTGTTTGGGGTAATTCCCTGGCTCGATACACGTGGTGGGGTAGAGATAAATGGTCACTTGAGCTTAGGAGTTGGCCCGATCAGCCACTCTAGCCAACAGGCGGAATCTCTGTGCACAACTTGTTTACTTGACTGTTCACTTGACGTGAACCACTTGACTTGTACTTGTCCGTGTTTTACTTGTTATCCGTGACATCCTTGCTACTTGTACTTTCCTTTACTTGTCACTTCCATACTATACTTGCCATGCCATGCATCATACTATAACTGCTAGGTTGCTAGTTTACTTTACATTCAGTTTCCTTGCCCAAGTCTTTTAGACTTGCTGACATGTGCCCCTTTACTCTTTTGGGTGACACATGTTAGACCCTGAGCCTGAGTACATTGTTGAGGACGAGGTGTTTGCTGACGCCGAGCCCGAGCCTGTGTTTGGCGAGGAGTACGTGGACACTGGGGACCAGTCCTAGTGTCTTCGTTGAGCTTTCCCCTTTTGTTTAGACTGCTGTTTTTTGTCGGTGCGTAGCACCTATACTTTGTTACATTGTTCCTTTTGTTGGCCTTGTTCTGGGCCTTTAGACTCTTTCTTTTAGCCTAGTGGCTTTTCTGAAAGTTGAACTTAATTTTCATGTTGGACAAATTATGAGATATGAGATTTTATTTCTGTCTCTCCTTGTGTTATTATTGTTGTTCCGTTTGTGGTTACATGGACCTGCTTATATTTATTGACGCTTATCGGGTTTGGGGCTTCACAGCTACACTCTCGTGCGGACCTTTTCACGTCTCGCCTCCATTTTAGGGAAGCAGGGCGTGACAGTTAGTACGTGTGAGTGTGTGCTCGTACGTAGATATGTATTGTGCTTAGACGTAGGTAGTCACGTATTCGCTGCGTGAGTATATATGTGATATACGTATGGTAGTAGGATTATAAATTTTGATTGGTATTGCTTTTACGAGATGTTGTGTGCGTGTATACCATGAGGTGTACACGACTATTGCATATCTTAACTATGTATGAAGCAGATGTGTTGGTATACTAATTATAGGTAGAAGGATCTGGTGTGAATATATATGTTAAATGTGTGTGGCTATACGATGGATGCATGTATTAGGGAGTGTATTATAATTATACGTGTGCTGATGTCCGTAATATTATTATGATACATAAAGTGACTGAACTATGTGGTGTTACCTGACTAAATATTAAGTGTGATTGACATTCTGGTGTGAATGTGGTTGTGGTGGTAGATGTATGTATATTGGAGTGGTATAGGTATAAGTATAAGTATCGTGTTATGTATATAGAGTATTCTGATGTGGGTATTGGGTCTCACTCAAGCTTGAGTGGGTATACTTTGGGTATATTGTTACGTGTTTATGGTTGTGTGTAGTACGTGAATATAGTGATGGATGATGTATGTATAGTGATAGGATTGGTTGTGTCTGGTTGTGTTATGCACATGATTGTGGGTGGCTATACCATTATATAGTTATAGGTGTTGGTCTTGTAGTACAGTTATACACTAAGGACTTACATATTTGAATGGATATGTTCTAGCTAAACTAGGAGTGTAGTTGTGCTAATGTATATAATGGTATGAGTAATACGTATGAATGATATAATAGCGTGTGCGAGGGTGCACCGTGCACGGGTAAGTATGTGCTTAGTTATAGGTATTTGTGACTATGGTATATGTGGCGTGTCTCGAATATAGTTATAGGACAGTATGTGATGTGAAAATATGGTAAAATAGTTGCGTGCATTTGAATAACTATATCTTTGTGAAATTATGGTAGTGGTGAGTGTATGTTAGGTATAGTAAACTTGATCTGAATATGGTATGGTGTGTTTATATGTATTGATGGGTTTGGT
Source organism: Scilla litardierei (assembly GCA_030789695.1). Classification (NCBI taxonomy): domain Eukaryota; kingdom Viridiplantae; phylum Streptophyta; class Magnoliopsida; order Asparagales; family Asparagaceae; genus Scilla; species Scilla litardierei. The sequence continues at coordinate 260,205,454 of CM061142.1, read as the reverse complement.
GTTGGATGAGTAGTATATCCATGTTTGTGGTACGTAGGTACTTATCTATACGTAAGTACTAGGATCGTATTTGCTAATGTGAAACTATTTAGAGTATGTATATGTACCTTGGTTGTGATAAATGAGTGATAGTTATTTAAGGATGTATGTGACTATAAGAATGATTGAAGTACGTGTATGAATTTGACTGACTACGATAGGTGCAAGTATAGAATGGGCGTAAATATATACATGTTAGTAGTATTACTGCATGACTACCTAGTGCATATATAAGCACTAGTAGTGACTATATCTGGTTTGAATTATAATGTGGTATGATTGGGGTAGTACTAGAGTGGCTAGATATATTTATAATTAGAAAGTCCGAGGACGGACTTTATTCTAAGGTGGGTAGGATGTCACGGTCTGTTTTCGATCGTACGCTTTTCGTGCACGTAGTCTTGTTCGTGCACGTGTTTATTTTAGACTTTGTTTGTATCCGAACCCTACGGTGTGATATGCCGTTGTGACCCTCTCGAAGAATATTGAATTGTGGAATTAATTTGGAACGTCATTTCACGGGACGTTCTCCCACGATTTGACTTTGTTTGATGAGGCGTCGCGATTTCCATTTTTGGCGTGAGGCCTTTCTATTTTTAGTTTCGTTTCTCGTCGTCGAAATTGTGATCCGTTTTCTTGGTTTTGTTTCTCTTGTCGTTTCGATCACCCCAGTATTTATCTTACGATTTTCGAGCCCCGTTTGACCCACTTTCACTATTTTGCCCAACCTATTATATTTTAACCCTAAATTTCATTGGTTTCTTTCCCCTAATTAACTAATAATATTATTATATATCCTAATCATGTTGACTTAGCCTAGCCATGAGTTGCAACAGGGTCGAATCCACGAGCCACACACACACAGCCTGATTGGGTGAGAGTGTATGATTTAAATTGTTATTTTTGTTGGTTTTAACAAATAATATTTTTATCAAACAAACCCTATAGCCCTGCAACCCCACATCCTATTCTATAAGTAGCCCAAGCCTTATATATTACATGTTAGTACTAGGACCAGCAGCCTACTCCTATTTCTTTTTAAAGCCCTAGAGTCTGTAATGCCCTGCGTAGCTACTGCACAAGTACTAGAGGGGGGGGTGAATAGTACTTTAAAATAATCAAGAGTGTTATTCCTAATTATCGTGCAAAACACAAACAACAATGTGGAATAACTACAAACAACAAGAATAGAAGCAACGCAAACAATACGATTTAGCGGGTTCGGATCCACCCAAGTCTCCCCGACTTGTTCCCGGTGATCCTATGTCCCAACTACCCGGATCCCCTCCGGATACTTGAGTTAGAAACCACTAACCCAAGATTTTCCACTATGAAATTCTTGTAGAAAACCTCTACAAGACCAAATCATACACAAATGACATGTGACTCCCACAACCCGGGATCACACCCTTTCTCTCACAACCGATAGAAACACTTGCAAAAACGAAGTAAATGAAACAATGAAATACTTACCAACAAAATCCTATGCCTTGAGTAAACTTACCAATATTAGGGCAAGAAGGATTTTGAGGAAGAAGATGTCACCAAACCCTAGCTCCAAGAAGTTGACCAGCAATAGAAGCCTAGGGTGGAGTTGGTGACTTGGATTCAAAGCCCTTAGCTTGAATGGCTCACAATGAAGAGAATCTCTCTTGAGGAATTTGGCTCAAAGAGTGAAGGATAGATTCTTGGTGAGAAGAGAGAGCTTTGGAATAGAGTTGAATGGCTCCTCTTTGATTTCTCTAAACCTCTAGAATGGCATCCTCGAATACTAGGAAAGAATCCCTCCAAGTATATATAGGATAGAGGAAAGAGAGAGCGAAAATCATGGCAATTAATGCTCCAATGGCTCTATTCTGAAGCAGTCTAGTCGGTCAAAGAAGGATCACTGACCGACTAGTTTCTCAACTAGTCGGTCAGTGATTTAACATGAACCGACTAACTGGAGAACAGCCAAAAGAGAAAGTTCAGACATAAAGAACTAGTCGGTTTAAGAAGACTTGCCAACCGACTAGTTTCACAACTAGTCGGTCGGTGAGTGTTCTTTGACCGACTATGCAGGTGAAATAAGATTGGCTGAACACAAGAGAACTAGTCGGTCAGAGAACAAATCCTAACCGATTAGTTTCTCAACTAGTCGGTCGATGATTGTTCTTTGACCGACTAACGATAAACAGTAGCTCAGGCTGTGAAAATGAAGATATAACTAGTCGGTCCATGAAGGATTCCAAACCGACTAGTTTGACAACTAGTCGGTCGGTGAATCTTCTTGGACCGACTAATTGGTCAACAGTGAATGAGCTGAAATAAGTAAGGAGATCTAGTCGGTTCAAGAAGAATTTCTGACCGACTAGATTACCATCTAGTCGGTTGGTTCTTCTTCTTGAACCAACTAAGATGCACTAGAAGCCGCGAAATGAAGCGTAAGGCTTCGGGAAAGTTTCTATGGGCTTCTATGATAATCATAGCTCTAATAATGTAAGACCTACTCAAGGCTTAACATTCTACGGAAAGAAACTAGAAGACAATAAATAAACCTTGACGAACCGTCTTCAAAGCTTCAATCGGGATCTCTTGACTTCAATAATGGTCCTTGAACTTCAACGAAGCTTCAGGCACACGATCACGTGCTTTGAGAAGTCTTGAGACGTCGCTTTTGATATACGTGAAGTTTTGGCGATGATCTCCATAACTGCACTCACAAAGGAGTTAGTTCACGATATTTATGTTTTCTCATCATCAAAACCAAATCCAGGGAATCAATACTCAACATTCTCCCCCTTTTTGGTGATGACAAACCAACATTAATAATAATCAATAATAATGATTAAAATGAAATTTACTTACTCCCCCTGCATTGATGACAAGTTAGTTCCGTATTCAATTATAATCATACGCATCAAGCAGACGAGGAAAGTATAAAATGTGAACTCAAGTATTGCAATTTAGGATCTAAGTCCATTTTTATATCTTAACTCCCCCTGAATCTAACATATCAAATTAGATTCACGGTAAATTGCTTTAAATTATCATTTAGCATATTGTCATTATTAATTCTCTCCCCCTTTGGCATTAGCAAAAAGAGCAGGAGGAGATCAACGACAACAACAAAGGCTAAGAATAAAAGCACGAGAGTCTAAGAATACGACCACGGTCCAAATGACACCTATGTAAAATACCAAATGTAAAATACCGAATAAAATCAAAGCGTGCCAATGAGACCATAGTCGAAAATTGAAAAATGAAATCATCAAAACTCAAATCAATTTCATGTATTGAGTTATGGAACATACTCTCCAATATTAACATTCTTGGTTAATTTAGCGCATGGAAAGAAATTCTATGTTTTCATAAAAGTAAATCTATTTAACCAATATAATCGTCGAGCGACGAAGTCAATATCAGAGGCATAACTACAATGTGCACAAGAAACAAATGGCAACATGATGTACACATCATTCAAAATTGTTATGCCAAAATAGAGATAGAAACTTCGTCAAATTTACGGCATACACAAATCTAGTACTAGCATGCATTCCAAAAGAGATACTCACTAAATGAGTCAATAATAAGCATGGAATGCCATGAGCATGAGAAAGATAAGTACATAATCATAAGCTCAAAACTAGCATCAAAATATGCAAGAGATAGTCTAAAACATAAAGAGACATCTACATGCATTCAACATACATGGATACCAAATGTATATCAAATGTAAGAATATACTTACAACATTAAGCTCCCCCTACTTTGGTGCACCACTTAAGCACCATCAACTCCATTAGGATGAAAATCCTTGCAAATCAAGGAGTTGGTAGGGTTGGTATCCCACGGTGGATTGAACCTAGAAAACATATTCTTGGAGCTAAATATTGATTTGTTGCTCCTTCTCTTACTCTTGAGTACCTGAAGACAAAAACATCCTTCCATGGTACCCAAGGACATTGGGTCCTAAGAGATTAGACCTTTGGAAGCCAAGTCCAATTGGACTTAGACTTCCCAATAAAATCATCATTATGCACGACATTCATAAAATACGAATTCATATATGCTTGTTTTTCTTGCATGCTTGTGTCCTTTGGGCTCCAAATGGTGAATATTTTGGGAGCCCTATTCCTATTGGGAGCATGCATACGTTGTTGATGTCTACGTGATGCATGTCATGGATAGGCATACTGCATATGATGAAACGGTGCATGATGATAATTATTCATATGATAATGTGGATGAACATATGCATGTGGAGGAACACATGCATGAGTGTGTCTCACATGGTGTGCACGTGCTCGTGGATGTGGAGCATAAAAATCATCATACATGTGAACACATGGAGTAGGAGGTGTGTTCCTACGTGGCATGGTATACATGAAGGCATGACCCTTCTTTGGAGGTCCACCCAAAGTGGGTTTCTTTCCAAATGGGGGTGTGTACCTAGCGGAAGCACCATTGGTAGATGAACTACCCATAAGGTGTTTACTCCCACTAATTGAGGCTTCAGAAGATGGCCTAACAAAGGTTGTGACCGATTTGGATGAGTCTCCCATCTTACACCCCAAGCCAATGTGATGATTGGCCGGAAGTAAGTCATTTAGGATATCATCCAAATGGCCCTTATCTTTATTGAATTTATTAATTCGGCCTAATGTGTACTCATACTTCTCGGTGAGAGAATGCATATAAGCATCCAAAGTGGATACTTGCGATGTGAGTACATAAACACGAGATTTGAGATTCTCATTCTCAATACTCAAAGTTGAGTTTTGAGAAGTCAAATCCGCCATCTCACATTCATCCGAATCCTCAATATGAACATGCTTAGGTTGAGATTTGAGATTAACAATCTCATTTCTCAAACTTTCAACAACGGTGTCGTTGATGATGATGATAGGCTTAGGTGAGGTTTGGAGACTAGTTAGCTCATTTTTAGTCTTAGCACATCTACTAGCCAATTTAGAAAACTTAGACCAAAGTTGTTCGTTAGCTAATCTAAGTTCATCCATAGTTACCTCATCGCCTTCATCCTCGCTTTCATCCTCGCTTTCATCGGAGGAGGTCTCTTGATCATGTTCCTCTTTTCCCATGAAGCACGTGTGTGCTTTCTCCACTTGCTTATCATCTGACTCTCCACTTGAGGAGTCCTCTTCGGAGTCGGTGAATGAGTTGACAAGCCCTTTCTTGTACCCTTTCTTGTACTTTCTCGACTTGTCGTACTTGGGTGCCTTCCACTTCTCCTTATGTTTGTTGAGAGGAAAATCCGGCTTGATGTGTCCTGGCTTGTTGCATTTATAACACACATGAGCGGAGGCATTAGTCGAACTAAATCTAGAATTATTCTTGAACTTACCTTTTCGGAAGAATCGGTCGAACTTCTTTGCCAAATCGGCCAAAGCTTCTATGTCCAACTTGTCTTCTGATTCTTCATCATCGGTAGATGTAGATGGAGTGGCCTTGAACGCAATCGTCTTTTTCTTTGGCACGTCTTGCTCCAAGTAAGACTTCATCTTTTCCTGCATCTTGATCTTACTGTCCTTGCATACCTCATAAGACAACAAGGTACCCATTAGTTGTACGACAGTATATTTATTCATATCGTTACCTTCCTCGATGGCGAAGGTATGCTTTTCCCAACAAGAAGGAAGTCCGTCAATAATCTTCGCGACTTTCTCCTTTTGGGTGTAGTTCTTCCCAAGAGCTTTCAATTCGTTGGATATGTCCACGAAGCGAGCATAGTACTCCTTCATACTTTCACCCTGTTCCATGTGAAATAATTCGAACTCTTTGTTAGCAACAACGAGTTTAGAGTCTTTTACCGTACTCGTTCCTTCGTGCAAGATGAGGAGTTGGTTCCATATTTGATATGCACTCTTACATGTGCATATCTTGTTGAAGTCTTCAGGCTCCAATGCACATTGTAAGGCATTCATGGTCTTGGCATTGTTTACCTCCGCGGCGACCTCGGCGGTAGTCCACTTCACGAAATCTTGTTCGGTGGGCTCGACATACTCCGTCATCGTGGCTCTCCATAGTGAAGTGCTCCGGAGGAACGTTTCCATCCGGCATTTCCAGTACCGATAGTTGGTACCGTTGAAGATGGGAGGCCTAGTTGAGGAGTGTCCTTCCATCACCGAAGAAGCTCCTTCACGATTCTTGAAGACGCAGTAGTCGTTGTTTGTCATATCTATGAACTTGGCTCTGATACCAATTGTAATGCCCTGCGTAGCTACTGCACAAGTACTAGAGGGGGGGTGAATAGTACTTTAAAATAATCAAGAGTGTTATTCCTAATTATCGTGCAAAACACAAACAACAATGCGGAATAACTACAAACAACAAAAATTGAAGCAACACAAACAATACGATTTAACGGGTTCGGATCCACCCAAGTCTCCCCGACTTGTTCCCGGTGATCCTACGTCCCAACCATCCAGATCCCCTCCGGATACTTGAGTTAGAAACCACTAAACCAAGATTTTCCACTATGAAATTCTTTTAGAAAACCTCTACAAGACCAATCATACACAAATGACATGTGACTCCCACAACCCGGGATCACACCCTTTCTCTCACAACCGAGAGAAACACTTGCAAAAACGAAGTAAATGAAACAATGAAATACTTACCAACAAAATCCTATGCCTTGAGTAAACTTACCAATATTAGTGCAAGAAGGATTTTGAGGAAGAAGATGTCACCAAACCCTAGCTCCAAGAAGTTGACCAGCAATAGAAGCCTAGGGTGGAGTTGGTGACTTGGATTCAAAGCCCTTAGCTTGAATGGCTCACAATGAAGAGAATCTCTCTTGAGGAATTTGGCTTAAAGAGTGAAGGAGAGATTCTTGGTGAGAAGAGAGAGCTTTGGAATAGAGTTGAATGGCTCCTCTTTGATTTCTCTAAACCTCTAGAATGGCAGCCTCGAATACTAGGAAAGAACCCCTCCAAGTATATATAGGATAGAGGAAAGAGAGAGCAAAAATCGTGACAATTAATGCTCCAACGGCTCTATTCTGAAGCAGTCTAGTCGGTCAAAGAAGGATCACTGACCGACTAGTTTCTCAACTAGTCGGTCGGTGATTCAACATGAACCGACTAACTGGAGAACAGCCAAAAGAGAAAGTTCAGACATAAAGAACTAGTCGGTTTAAGAAGACTTGCCAACCGACTAGTTTCACAACTAGTCGGTCGGTGAGTGTTCTTTGACCGACTAAGCAGATGGAATAAGATTGGCTGAACACAAGAGAACTAGTCGGTCAGAGAACAAATCCTAACCGATTAGTTTCTCAACTAGTCGGTCGATGATTGTTCTTTGACCGACTAATGACAAACAGTAGCTCAGGCTGTGAAAATGAAGATATAACTAGTCGGTCCATGAAGGATTCCAAACCGACTAGTTTGACAACTAGTCGGTCGGTGAACCTTCTTGGACCGACTAATTGGTCAACAGTGAATGAGCTGAAATGAGCAAGGAGATCTAGTCAGTTCAAGAAGAATTTCTGACCGACTAGATTACCATCTAGTCGGTTAGTTCTTCTTCTTGAACCAACTAAGATGCACTAGAAGCCGCGAAATGAAGTGTAAGGCTTTGGGAAAGTTTCTATGGGCTTCTATGATAATCCTAGCTCTAATAATGTAAGACCTACTCAAGGCTTAACATTCTACGGAAAGAAACTAGAAGATAATAAATAAACCTTGACGAACCGTCTTCAAAGCTTCAATCCGGATCTCTTGACTTCAATAATGGTCCTTAAACTTTAACGAAGCTTCAGGTACATGATCACGTGCTTTGAGAAGTCTTGAGACGTCGCTTTTGATATACGTGGAGTTTTGGCGACGATCTCGATAACTGTGCTCACAAAGGAGTTAGTTCACGATATTTATGTTTGCTCATCATCAAAACCAAATACGGGGAATCAATACTCAACAGAGTCCTGCCAAACTCTAAACCTAACACCCCAAGGCCTCACGTGCTCAGCCTCAAACCCTACATATTATATTTAAAACCCTATCACCCCCTCCTATCTCTTAGCCGCAAACCCTAGGGAGGCAGAACCCAGGCCGCCGTCACTTTTCTCCTCCCCTCGTCAACTTTCGCAGCCACCGCGAGGTTGCCACCAAACATCGGCCGCACCTCCTTTAAATCCGAACAACCCCCAATCGACGACGGCTCCTGGCCGCCAGAGCCGCCCCACAGTGGCCCAACAGTCCTCCCTCCGGCCTCTCTTCCACCATGAGCACTCCCCCTTTCCACCAGTTGCTGATCACCTTGATAGTCTGCGTTCTACATGGCCGAGCACCCCCTAAGAAGTCTGTCGAGCTCTTCTCCCCACAAATCTCGCAGCCACCACTTCCTGGCCGCTCCGCCCACCACCGGAGTCCCTCCATGGCAGCCGATCTCCCTCTTTTGACCACGAGCACCGGCCACCAACAATAGCTCCGGCCAACGCATCCATCCGTAGACCAACGGCGCCTCCCCACATGGCCGATCACCATCTCCCCATTGCTGCTGTACTCCACCCCTAGACGCACTGTTCTGAGTCCCCGTCCGATTCTTCTGCAGCGAGTATTGGCAACGCATCGCGTAAGTCACTTCCCTTGCGTGAACAGTGTAACACATGATCAGTTCTCCTTGTTGATTCAATAATAAATATAAGATGTAGTACATATAAGTTATGATATAATAAGAGTATTAAAAGTACTAGCATGTTAGTACTGTGTATATTGTTATATTATTATATAACTTTGGGTTGCATGCTAGGGTGTTTAGTTATATGGTAAATCAACAGTGTAATGTATGGTTACTTATGCATTACTGCAGTGCAAGCCTTATGTTTGAGCAATGCATTATATATATTAATAGTAAGTAGTGAGTTATACATATAGGTATATATATATATTAACAGTAATAAATATTAGGTGAACAACGTGTTCAATTTTGTTCTTAATGTAATGATATGAAACCTATCACGCAGATATAATATGTTTTCTTCGCGACCCGTTGCCTTCCCCGAGCCGACGTCGTACCTTACACGCCGCTAGAATCCTACCCTTGACGTCGCTACCCGACGTCAGAGTAGCTCTCGCGTCGTGTTGAGGTAAGATCTGCCCCATAGGAATCACCACTTGCCTGTTAATCAACTAAAATTGGTAATTTCTGATGGTTGTGTTTCACTAATCAAGATTAATAAATTGGGATGTAGGCTGGATGGCAAACTGAACACATAGGTAGTTTGGACTCTGATTGATCGTGACTTCAGCTTGGTCGTTCAGGCAAGTGAAACTTGCCCGTTGCTTGTTTAGGCCATGTTTTAGGCCACTTTTTGTACCGTAGCGTAAAAGAGACTAGGCAATGAAATGATAGCTGCCTATACGCCTATTTGATCTAGTTTGACAACGAAACTAGATCCGTCACCTCACTTGATCTAGCTTGACAACGAAGCTAGATCCAACCCCCTTTTACTTGTTTTGTTCATGCTGTCATGTCATCCATGCATTTGTAACTGCCATGTTTAAATTCCTTATCTGTACGCATTTTAATTACAGCTTGCCATGTCATGTCATCCATGTCTGATTGTTGCATTCGTAGCACATGCTACTATACTTGTACTTGCTTGTTCAGGCTAGGCACCTGCGTTGCAGGAACAACCCTATGCCAAAAACACTTCCTGGCTCGTGATCCAGAAGCGAGCACATGTACAGGGGAAGCCCTGGTTTGATACATGTGGAGGGGTAGGGTTAAGCGACCACTCAGTGTAGAAGTGTGCCCGTTCAGCCACTTCAGCTGTAAGGCGTAAACCCTGGGATTGGGGTAGGGTTAATCGACCACTCAGCGTAGAAGTGTGCCCGTACAGCCACTTCAGCTGTAAGGCGTGAACTCTGTGCACGACATGAAAACGTGACTTGTGATTATTAGTAGTTTACTACTCTTGCCATGCCATGCTAGATGCTTGTTGTACATGTTTCTTTACCTGTTGCACTCATACTATATCTGTCATGTCATTGCATGCTTTTAGAACTGCTAGGTTGGCTTACTTTACTTTTAGTTTCCTTGCACAAGTCTGTGTAGACTTGCTGACGTGTGCCCCTCTCTCTTTTGGGTGTCACATGTTAGACCCTGAGCCATAGACCGTTGCTGAGGACGAGGTGTTTGCTGGCGCTGAGCCAGAGCCCACGTTTGACGAGGAGTTTGTGGACACCGATGACCAGTCTTAGAGACTTTTCTGAGTTAATTCTATTTTAGGTTGCTGTTAGTTGCCGGTGTGTAGCACCTTTAATTTCTGTATGTTGTACTTTTGTTGGCCATGCTTGGGCCTTTAGCCTCTTTTTCTTTCCAGCTTGGTGGCTTTTCTGTGATGTTGAAACTTATTTATTTTGGACATTCTCAGATATTTTTATCTGTCTCTCTTTCCTTTTATAATTGTTGTTCTGCTTCGCATTTGCAAGGGCCTGAACTCGGTTAAATCCAGGCGCTTTACAGACTGGAGCCTCACAGCTCCAAGTCTGAGCGGACCTTCTCACGTCTCGCCTCCATTTTAGGGAAGCGGGGCGTGACAATATCTCTCCGTTAAACTCCATAAACACATTTATCCCTTCTAATCGATTAGCGTAGCTTACTATATAACTTGAAATCGAGCTAATACTCGATCACCTAGCCTCCCTGCAGATGACCCGTTAATCGCTACGACGACACCATGTGCTTGTGGTTTATAAATATTAAGACTATAACAAGTTTTTGGCACCGTTGTCGGGGAGGCATAGTTTGATTGATATTAGTTAGATTAGGGTATTGCTAGACCACGTTCAATTCATTTAAAATTTATAAAAATTTCAATATACCAATTTTCCTCACAACCGATTATCAATTTATTTGCAACTCTCTTGTACCATTGACACGCTTGCCTGAGCTTTGTCTTTGACATTTCAAGTGATATTTGGAGAATATGTAGATGGCCGATGGATCCTACAAGGAGAGTTTCATCGATTTATTCTCGGTGATGCTCAATTTGGAGGTTACACTCACGTTTCACAGGTTGCAGTGTTTTGTATAAAAGATGGGATGCAGGGGCATATCTTTACCCAATGACAAAATTTTACATACCCCTACGACCCACCATCATATACCCACAACCTATCTCATGAACCCTTGTACCTTAACCCTTCACCACCATAAGAGTTGCTTTTGGAAGAATAACTCCGAGACGAAGCTCAATGGCCCGAAACTCGAACCAATGCCCAAGCCCAACTCCATGAACTCACCCAAATTGTGAACCGATTGGTCATATCACAGGGGGAGTCATATTTACTTGGTAGGGATTTGATCGCTCTACAAACACCGTCCAGATGTGATAATCTAAATGGAGGAGCCACCTCCACCATCGAGACTCAGGCAAGGCAACACCATACACCACAGGATCAGATTTATAGATTCACCTAAGTCGCTGAAGAGACTCTGTGGTAAGCTTGGGGGAGATTTATAAGATTGGTGGACGGATTGTCGAGGCATGGGAAAAGCACGCATGAGCTCCTCTGCATCTTCAATAGAGGACTGCACTTTGACCTACAAGAATCCATGGCGAAGATGAACAGAGGGCGATTCTTTGACATGCCACCTGAGGATGCATGGGAGTATATGGAGATCACAGCCGCATCTCATACATCTTACGTATTGCAAAGAGGTAACTCAGATGATTCGAAATTGAAATTTTTTGAAATGAGTTTGTTTTCTCAGGCAGATACTATAAACGAGGCCCACGTTCATCACCCCACACCGGACGATATATCTTAGGTGGATGATGAACCATGCGTTGGCCCATGGGAGGACACGATTTTTCTTGGAGACATTGATAGCAAACAAGGACCATACCATAGCGTCATCGACCTCGCGGAAGATGATGATATGGATGATAGGACCTTTGTACGAATTGAGGGGAATGCCATTCACCATTACTCCACCATGGAATACGGGAGTGAGCTGTACTTGGGCAAGAGCAGGATTTTAGACATCAAAGAACCCAACTCACTCTTACCTTATGATAGCATCCTCGACTTCGTACGGCGGGAGGGCGTCGAGGAAACCATGTAAGATGTCATGCCCTGTTTTGAACCATACATGTATTCTACTATATACATGTGGCATTTCTGCTCATGATGCATACGTTGGCATGAAAATTGAGGATGTCGATGTGTGTATCGTAGTGCATGGGGGTTGGGTCGTAATAGGTGGCTAGAAGACGGGAATGCGAGATGTGAATGCGGGAGAAGTGTGCATGACGTCTTGTGTATAATACAACATGTATGTATTGGACGTGTGTGAGTGGTGCATGTATGCATGTGTGGACATGCGTGGGTGTGTGTAGGGATGCCATGCTAGTGTGAAAGGGGTTAGGGATTAATGGCATCCCCGTAAATTTTTAGAAAGGTGAGGGACAAAATGGTCATTTGGACTAAAAGAGGGTGTGTGTGTATAGTAAAAAGGTGTGTGCATAAAGTAATGGCAAACTTGTAAATAGCTAGAAGTTGAGGGGTATTTTAGTCATTTTAAGTTAAGCATGGCTTAAGGGAGAAGCTAAGAGTTGTGTAGATTTTTCTTTAAGAAATTCATTTCCTTTCTTTCTTGAATCTTCTCCTTTCTTTTCTCTTCCTCTTTTCCTCTCCCTCCCAAGTTATGGCCGGCCACTCCCTCCTCATATTCTCCTTCTTCTTCAATCCAAAACCCTAATTAGCCCTCCAAAAATCAAGAATCTCAAATGGGTTACAAGTGGGAAGAAGTTAGAGAATAAAGAAAGAGAAGGAGAGAAGGAAATCAAGCTTTTGAGGTAGGAATCCAACCTGGATTTGGAAATCTATTTAAGGTTTTATTCTATTATGTTTTATATCATGTTTACTCAATATGTATTAGGGGTGGTCAAAATTTATGTGCCATGTTTTAATTTCACTAATTACCCCTTGAAATTCTTAGTAAACTAACCACCCCTAAAATCCTGAAATTCTGTTGTGTGTTTCTACTTGAATTCTGGCCATTGTGGCTTGTATTAATTTTCGAAAAAATTATATTCACGTATATCTTGAAGTTTTACCCCAAAATCATATAAAAGTTGACATACGTTCAATTTCGTAATTAGGAGTAAAATTTCCATCTTTACAACATGTCTGATTGACATTCAGTCTAGAACACAATTTAGTAAAATTGATCTCAGTCACTGCAAAAGCCATGGAATTTTGTATTCTTGGTCTCGTTGTAAAGGTAACAAGTTTTTCTACAACGTCATATAAGTGCATGTTTTTCGAAATTCTGACTGTAACATGCCATAAATTAGCAATCTTTATAGCCCTCAGAATCTGTTTGAAAAACATATTTGACAGGCTTCACCAAACAATTCACCATATATCATATATTTCATATCTTTGCATGAAATTTTATATGTGAATCCAGCAATACTAGATCTACAACGTTAATTTAGGAAATTTTGTCAAATTCTCAATGAAAACTGATGATATATGGCCATAAGTTGTCACTGTCTGCAATTTCCAACAAACTGAAGCATTTAAGTGGTGATATGGATTATGTATTGTTGCTAAACTTCCCTCTATGGTTCATAATTATGTTGTGACTTGAAATATAGCTTAGTTATGCAAAAGGATATTGAATTTACTGATGTGACAATGACCATATTTATGTCGCCTGCCAAGTGTTTGTGAAAATGCCTTAATGAAGCAAAGTGGAGAAACATGAGAAATGGGTTGTATATACATGTACCATTATTCATGTTATAAATCGGTAATGATGGGGTCATATAAAGCATGGTTTCATATGTTATGAATAATGAACTGAAATGGCTATGATGAAGGGCATGACACTTGGGTGCATGACCCGTGTTGATATGTGATGTGACTACGCTGGAAGGTATGGCACTTCGGTGCATGACCCATGCTGATATGAGTGTGGAATGTGACGCCATGCAACATGATTCCTTCATTACTAAAATGATAAAATGAAATTCTTGAATGACTCAGTCCTCTCTAAGGAGGGTGAGCTACTAAAACTGGGGTTTGGGGGGAAATTTGAGTAAATTGTGGAAATGAGGCCTGGACTATGAAGGTGGGGAGGAGATGATGTGGTATGTGATGATTATTCCCACTTGCCTTTACAGGGAGTGTAAGGGCATTGGCGTTTGTGATGATGGGTTGGGTGTGGAGAGGTATATGGTGGAGAGTCTCACTCTTCCTACTGTCCTGGGAGGAGGCGGAGATGCCCAGTGTACAGTGCCCGTGTCCACTGCACCGTGTGCCATACTTACCCCAAACCTTTGGGGTGAGGCCCGTGAGGCAGGTCCCCTGACGGGGCAGGGTGAGAGGCCTGGCGTACAGTTCCAGTGTCCACTGTGTCGTGTGCAGTTTCCACCCCAAATCTTTGGGGTGAGGTCCAGGTCCTGGTATCACATAGTTTACCCATGTTTCCAACTACTTAAATTATTAAATAAAATTTTTGTATGTTACTTCTTTTGCTTGCAGCACTTCCCTCTTCCTTTTGCCTGCTTTGCTTGTGACACTGTGTTATACTCTGGCACTTGTAATTACCTTATTAGATTATGTTTGATTGAACACTTGTATTATTATTATTTGTACTAACCCTTTTTCTTGTAGTAGCTCGACATCAAACTGCAGGTATGATCCCTTACTAAGCTGTTTACTTTACGCCACATTATTTAGTTTACACGTCTCATTTATCATACCTTGCCTTGCGGTTGATCACCTTAGATTAGTGTTCCAAATCCAAGTTGTTTCCTACTGGGGCACGCATTGACGTGCTCCTCCCCATTTTTCAGGTAGCAGGGGTAGCTTGATTGGTGGTGACTTGAGGTGGATTTCATGGGTAGCACTTGGTGTGAGCTGTAGCTTGTATTGTGACATGGTTCTCTTGGGAGGTGGAGAGTGGCGGTGTATCTGTAGTGATGTACCTGGACTATGTATATGTATGAATTTTGTTATATATATAATGTTGTTGTTGTTCTATGTTATTTATGAGATTGTTTGATATTATAATGGAGCTTCACTTGTACCATCCCAGTATGTGCGCAGTGGCCTGCAAGTTTTGTTTCTCCTTTCCCTATCTTTTCCTCTCTCACCCTCACTCTTCAGGATACTTGGGAAAAAAATTTAAGAAAACAAATTCCGGGTATCATGGGGAGCGGGGCGTGACATAGTATGTCTACATTAATGAGGAGGATGACAGTGAGAGCATTCCATCATCACCTCCACAAGACACTCACACTCCACTAAAGACATCACACCCACCAGCGCTTACTGCTCCTGTTCAGGGAAGTATTTTAAACTCCATTGCTGAATCATCCGTCCCATTTCATAACTCCTTTGATTCAGACGCTATTGACCTAAGATACCCCTCACATGATAAAGATTTACATCCAACGAAGGTGTGTTGGTCCATGGTTGCACCAGAGGAGCACGTATATGGTATTAGCGAGGCGATGATCGCATCATCATCGAGAGATTGCATCATTTTTCTAGGGAGTTTTTGTCACTCCATTCCATGCTATTCGTTAATTTTTGATGATTATCTCTGGAACACATTCAATTTGGGAAAAATTTCATCGCCATAGACTGATGCCCCCTTTCTTTTGCTGGATACAGGTGGACGTCCTCGAGAGAAGCTGGGGGGCATTGCTAGGGTCCGTTGGTGTTCATGGCACGAATTTTTTGACATAGCCACGGAAAGAACAAATTGAGCAGCTTCCTTCTCCAAAAAATGTATTGGATCCACCTTTTGAAAACAGGTGTACTCAACCCAGTAGTGTATGAATTTTTATGCTTTTCTACAATCCTAATAAACTCGTCTCCTCTCGATGGCGAGAGGAGCGTATCACCAATTAGATTTTTCTTAATTTTATAGATTTTCATTCCCCCTGTGAATAATCACTCTCCCCCTCGATCGGCGTGCCCCAAAACTCTTGAAACCCTAGAAACCATGGCCCAAACTCATAGTGGTCTTTCAAATCCTAACTTAGACATTTAAGGCTTTAAATGATGGATTTGAATGGCCCATTTAATAAGACCATTGATTACCCTCTTTGTTGGTTTCTTTTGTTACAGTTCAAGGAGGAAGGGAGGAGAGCAGCTAGGAGCTGTGGTGGAAACGAAGGCAAAAAGAGTAGCCTAAGAGGGGCAATTGATCTTGAGAAAATCCATGGAAGGAAAGAAGGAAAGAGCTAAATGAAGAAGAAGGGCATCCAAGATGAGAAGAGCATGAAGCTAAGTGAAGTTGAGAGGAGCAAGGAATGAAGGAGAGAGGACAGAGGGAGCAAAACTCGTTCATACGGCCATATGAACCAATCCACGCGGCCGTACCAAAACTCCAGCCCCCCTCTTTTAAAAACCAAAATGACGCAGCCGTGTCAAGAATTCCACACAGCCGTGATTCCCTCGATATAAATCAAAGAATTGTAGAGCTCTGCAGAGTGTTTTACATGTCTGCATCGGTTTATGACACGGCCACGTCAATCAACCCCAAAAATCAATTCCACGTGACCATTTGGGTTTGATCCAAACGGCCGCGATTCCTTCGGTAAGAATCGAAGAAAATAAGAGCTCTGCAAGATGTTCATGCGGCCGTGTCGATAAACATGATGTTCATGCGACCGTGTCGATTTATCAATACGGCCACGTCGATCCACCTAAGCACTCGGTTTCACGTGACGTTTAAAATTCTTTCTCATGGCCGCGCCATCGATATTACACCAAGCATCTCTTCTCCAATTCAATTCCCACGAACGTATGAAAATTTTCATGTGTCCGTATCATTTTTGCCTCACCCTGCTTCTCCTCCACTATAAATACTCAATTTCCCTCATACGGTCGAAACCCGCATTCACTCGACTTCGTTTCAGAAACTCTTCTCCTCCTCCCTCCTCGACAAATTTCCCCTAGCAAGCAGCCCCTCCTCTCGCCCAAACACCACCTCCTCTACCATCCTCCATCACCGTCGACAACACCGACTACCCCCTCCCTCTCTGCAAAAACCCTAGCACCCCCTTACAGCTCGAATTTGGAACTCGATAGGCATGATTGAAAGCTAGGGCTTGGAACGGAGGAATGGAAGCTTGAAGAAGTGATCGAGCTCAATTTGATTAAATTCGCAGCGACATTAGCTACGATCCTTGGGTAATCTCTTCCCCTCTCCTTCAATTTTGATTTCACTCGTTGATTGTGCCTATTTTGGGGTCTGTTGTTCTTGTTGGTATCAAACACCATTCATGCACATGACACACACTCACTCATACACTTGCACATACATTTCACTCTTCACACATCCACCCACATCATTTCACCCACACTCACATATACTTATTTCCACCTTCACCTTCACACATACACACAGTCCACTCACATACGCTCACATCATGCCACCATGCACCAAATACGCATGCCCACCACCTCACAACTCCCAACCGGGGAGATCCTTATGGAAGCGCACTTCTATCCGACCATCCACATCTACAAAGCCTCCATCACCGCTTTATGTTACCCATCCACAGATAGACACTCTGGGGATCACATTCACTTCTGAAGCCCGAGGGATCGATTTTCCACACTCTCTCGGTGGACCGTGCTCACCACGAAATTCACGAGCATTCATACTTTCGACACTTTAGGACCCACCGAGGGAGTTAGACATCTTTATACCAACATAGGGTGGCGGGATTTCCTTGAGTTTCGAGCCCCGACCTGTCATAGACTCACACTTGAGTTTCTTAGCTCCCTAAAGGTCGAGGGCTCGAGCATAGCATTCAGGATCTTCGATACTAATTACACACATCCATTTGACATCCTGAACTCTATTTTTCATTGGCTTGCTACCATGAAAAATGCCATCACACACCGTAGTAGCACCCACCTATCTTACTTTCAGGCATCCTTGGGACTTGATTACTGGGTTGGGTCCCTTCCCTCGTACGACGGGAAAGGCGTCATGCATCATTCACCCATCCCTACGCCTTACCCACTGTGTCCTAGCGAGCACACTCTTCTGCAGGGAGGAGACTGACATGATTACATGACCTGAGCTCCTATTCTTATGGGCCATGATACAACCGGTAGTCATCCACCCCACGGGGACTGGTGCAATGACCATGGCCCCAAAGAGACTCATCCATGCGGGCTCATGGTTAGCACATAGACTCCTGAAGATCGCCAAGTCCCCCACGGAAAAGATTTGTTGTGGCGGTCTCATCAAACTTATAGCCCACCAGCCTCTTCTCTCCATTGGTTTGGAAGACTGCCCTGACCTCATCTCTAGACCTACCACTTTGGACCTCTCAGTTTTAGCTCGCATGCATATGATTAAGGTAAATTTGAGAGGTCAGATCATTTGGCTCTATGGGCCAGAGTGCATTCCATACACTACATTGCTGAACCCTTTGCGCACTCAGGTCACTGGGCTTACACAATGGGCATTTCCACCTAATGATATATTCCCTCTCCCTGAGCAGCCTGAGCCACAACCATAGCCTCAGCCTCAGCCAGACCCCTAGCCTCATCCTCATCCATCCATACCCCCACACTCCACCATCCCCATTACCACTGATGGCTCTGGCCCATCTGGTCCTCCTCCTCCTCTTGATGATCACACACACATTCTTATTCTCGAGCATCGTATGTATGCCTATAAGGCAACACAGAGCCAGATCCTATTTTACATATTCGACATCTAACGTCACTTTTTCCCACCACCACCACCACCCCCTGAGGCTGTCTCTTTTAGTTTCTCTTTACATTCCTCTGCACCCTAGCTTCACGTTAGCTTGGGGGAGACCCTTACATTTTTGTCACCCCCTTACATTTTATGCACTCACACTTCATTGATTATCTTGCATTAAGGGCACTGCAGATTTTTGCTTGGGGGAGTAGCAATCACACTTTTGTTTTTTGTTTTCCATTTTCTCCTCCTCTTTTCCATGTTTATATTCACATGTATATATATAAATATATATATCGTGTTTTCCTTTATTTTTGCTCTCATTTCCATTCATCATGCATCCTGTTTCATTTTCTTTTATTTTCCTTTTTATTACATGATTCATGCATCATATTTCCGTAGTATATGCATACACAAAAAAATGAAAAACTCAAAAATCCAAAAATAGTTGCATTGCATCATGCATCTTGCATCATCCATGCATCATTTGTATATACTTATTTCGAGGATTTTCTGAATTCGAGCTATATATGCGTGATTTTTCAAGTAGGATTTCATTTTCTATCTTTTACGATCGATTTCCTCGATATCGGTTTGACTATAAAACTAGGACATGTTTTTAGTCTCAGATCCCATCTAATATGCATGTTATGATCATTCTCATATTCTCTAGGATATGTGTCACGCCACCCTTTCCAAAATGACGGAAACAAAACGTGACTAAGGTCCACTTGGGCCGGAGCTATGAGGCTCGGACCTAACAAGCATCTAGAGGGGTACCATTTAAAGATTTCAGGTTCTTGCATATATATAATTCGGAACAACAAAAGTACAGAAAGAAAGGATGCATTCATTTTATAAAAGGGACAATATCCAGCAAGTACAAAAGTCTAAAAAAGAGAAGCCTAAGCATGGCAACAAACTACCGAAAGAGAGTAAACTAAATGTAGTAATCTCAGGAAGTCCGTAATGGTGGGGAATGTCTAAGTCTGGTCCTCGTCAGGTACATCCTCCGGGTCAACGTCCTCTGGCTCCAAGTACTCAGGTATGTCCGGCTCGTTTACGCACTCTGGCTCAACACCTGACGTACAACACCCAAGAGAAAAGGAAGTGTACGTCAGGTAAAGTCTACAAGGAGGGGTTAGAATTTACTGCAAGTGTAATGTAATTAAGAGCAATATTTTACTGGCTGATTAACATGCTGGGGTTATGACATGGCAGTTATACTATGCAGAAAGTAAAGCGGTGCAGGAAAAGTAAACGTGACAGGCAGTAGTTGTAGCGTGTGCTACTGACTATGGGATTAAGCTAGACGGGACAAGACAAGACAAGACAAGACATGTGTGGCTCGAAGGGTTCATGCCTTACGGTTTGAGGGGGCTAGACCCTCTCCCAGTGCGACCGCTCAACTCTACCCCAAACCCAAGTGCTCAAGACAAGACAATACAGGGATCACTCTTGCTGGGAGAGCATCCGAAACGCCCGGAGGCTTTTTGTGTAACAGTTATCACTCTCGCGTGGAGAGCATCCAAAACGCCTGGAGGATTTTTGTGTAACAGGGATCGCTCTCGTGTGGAGAGCATCCGAAACGCCCGTAGGCTTTTTGTAACACAGGGATCACTCTCGCGTGGAGAGCATCCGAAATGCCTGCAGGCTTTTTGTAACACAGGGATCACTCTCGCGTGGAGAGCATCCGAAACGCCTGCAAGCTTTTTGTATAACAGGACACGACATAACAAGTAAGGAATTTTTTCTTCTAGGGGGTCCACACGCACGCACGCACATGAAAATCCTAAGGTGTCAGTTGTTGTTGTTGTACTTAGACTTCGTCGTCAAGTCTAAGCTGTAAAGGGGTCCCGAACGCTATCATTTCACGTCCGTTTCTCTTTAAATGATCTTTAACTTCTTAAGAAGAGTAAGGCCTAAACATGGCCATAAGAACACAAGTGTAAACACTTGCCTGCGATGGCGAGAGCGTTGTCTGTCCGGAGCATCCCATCGAAGTGGTGCGTCAGCGAGGGTCTGTCTGAAAGGGGTTAACGGCGGTGTCAGGACATGTTTTTCATCATTCATATTAATGTTCATTTCTAGGTTCAACGGGGCTATCCTAGCAGTCGCAGTCACGTTTTGTTTTGGTTCAGCCTAGTCGACAATCTATCCTATGTGCACAGATATTCAGGCCTTCGTCGATGTCTAATATTTTGCAAGATTTTAAAGGTGCGGAAATGAAATTTAGTTATTTTTGACGATTTTTAGATTAGGTTTTCGTTTTGCTACAGTGAGGGTTCTTACTACGCGTTAGTGGACTAACCTTTTGACGTTGTTCAAAAAGCAGATGTCGGGTCTGAACGGCGATGTGTCAGCATCATCTACAACTTCTCAGCCATAGGTAGCACAGCGAGGCACCTCTGGATATTGAGATGGAGACACAACAACAGTGAGCAAGCGACGATCTCTCTCCCATTGCGGGTAGCGCAACAGATCTTCACGACGGCGGTGACGTCGAGTAAAAACACGTAAGCACGGCAATGCACGTGAACTCCAAGGGTCCAAAGGGACTGTCAGTGATTGAAGTAGGCCATTGGAAGTTGCTCGGCCTGGTGGGTGGCCGACGGCATGAGCGTACGGTGGTGGGTGTCCATGAGAAGTCGAAGAGGACAGATTCGCGCAACGGTCGTTGTCACGCGTTTCAGCAGAAAAACAGCAATGAAAAGAGTCAAAGGAAAATTGCAGTAGCTAAAGGACTTCAAGAGAAATCCAATGGTGATGGAGTGGTTGCCGGAAGTGGTCGGAGGTGTCTGTGCGCCGGTGTTGAAGATCAGCGCATAGATTTGTCAAAAACAGCTGATATGGCTTGTTTCAACGGATTCTCGAGGAGCTAGAGGTAAGAGAAGAGGGAAAGAAAACTTGCAGATGATAGAGGGGTTTAATAGGAGTCCGATAGGGTGGTCGTCGGCGGTGGCCAGAGGTAGCCGGGCACGACGTTTTTCCGGTGATGGACACATCTGTCCATTTGGATTGTGTTTGAGAGTGTTATAAGGGAGATAGAGAGTAGAGAAAAGGGGAAGGAGAGTTGCATGTGATAGGGGGTTCGATGGGAGTTCGATGGTGGTGGAGATCGCCGGAGGGGGTGACCAGAGCGGTGGCGGCCTGGGCTGTCAAAAACTAGATTCATGCAGGTTTTTAGGGGGAAAGAGAGAAGGAGGGAGAGAGGAAGGGATGTATGGGTTTTCTAGGAGGGGGAACCGAAAGATGGCTGGAGGTGGCCGTTCGGCATCAGGATGTGGGTGGCCAGCCATTTTGCTGCTGCAAACAGCAGTCCTGCGGCAATGGCAGTTGTAGGGGGGGTGTTTTAAAAGAGATAAAAGAGATATAAGGGAGAGAAGATGAAGGGGGTTGCCGGAGCTTGGTGGCTGGAGCTTGGCCGCGTGGAGGAGGAGGGTGCATGCGTGTGTAGTCGAAGAAAGGGAGGTGGCGGCTGGGTATGTGCCCATGCGTGACCTAGGGCTTTTGTGAGGAGAGGTTTTTAAGATGAAAAGTTTGATAAATGGGGTATTAAAGGGGGTGTAGTTAAGTGGTGAAGGAGAGAGAGTGTGCGAGGGAGGGGGTGCAATTAGGGTGATATAGGATGCTGATTAGCTAGGAACATTTCATGACGCGTATGAAATCCCATGTGAGTTGATTAAGGTTTGAAATTAGAGATTAGCTAGGCTAATCACAAGTTGGAAGTGATTAGTGTGAAAGATCAACTAAACAATGTCCGAAAAATACGAAAAAAATATCGGGACGACCGTGACGACGAGAGGCTCGAGGGTACGGTGGTCGATCGCGTGTTTGGTCCATGAAAAATGAACAAAAAAATAAAAAGGTCTGGCGTCAAGGTCTAAAACTATGACGTCTCTACAATCAAACATGATTTGTGGGAGACCCGTGAAATAACGTTGACTAAAAATCCCACAAATAACTACTCTTCCATACGGTCATAACGACATATCACATCGTATAGTCTGTATGCAAAAAGAGGGAAAAATAAATACACACACGAAAAAGTCGTACGTGTAGAAAATACTAACGGTCGAAGAGCGGCCGTTACAATAGGAGTACTCAAAAATGACCTAGGCCTCTTAGATATCCACTTTATGCATGAGCCGTGGGATTGATAGTTGAGTATGATGGGTTATAACCCGTCGATACTTGGGTAACAACATGTTTGCAAATACTGAGGAGTGTCATCACCATGCTTATTCACGCTTTCTAATTCAAAAAGGAAAAAAAAGAAAAAGAGAGAGAAAATAAAAGAAAGATGTGTGTATATATGATAAAAAGAATAAATCACACACCGTTCTTCCAGTGAACCCGGGTAACCGAATCCCCACGATAGAAACTGTCAGGGCCTCGCCTCAAAAGGTCTAGCTTGGAGGAGTGCACAAGAATAAGGATTTTGGTTGGTTCGAGCTAGTAGGTCTAAGGGGTCCTTCTTGACCTGATGCCCTCAGGTCGTCTGACCTGGGAGTCATCGACCCAACGCTCCTTACATGAACCAATTAGAATCCAAATAAAAGAAAAGAAAAAAAAGAAAAGAAAAAGATTTGGAAGCATGAATATATTGTTGATCTCACGAGTCATGGAAGGTTAAGGTGTTGTGAGAGCCACTTTCTTGATGGCCTAGTGACCTGTTATCTCAGATTTATCACTTCTTCGGCCCTTGCATAGCTTTGATCCATTTAATTTTGGCCTAAGGATGGGTTAAAGGAAATATTCTGGGTTTTGAGCTTGATCATGGCATAGTATATTATTTGACGATTCGAGCTAGAAATCATGTCCTAGGGTTATATTCTTATCGATAGAAAAGGGTCTGCGTTTTAGATTTCCATGAATTTGAGATTCCTATTTTTCCACATATATGTATTCGATTTTACGAATTCCTTGAAAATCATATCATCATTTGCATACCCCATTCTTTGCTCTTTCTTCTTCTTCCTCGAGGATGAGGAAGAGTTTAGCTTGGATGATTTTGATAGGTTGTTTATATATATAATTTTCACGTTCATTTCATTCACATTTTGTTCTGCTCTGCCTCGTTTTCCGTGCCATTTTACTCCTTTTTGTTCCCTTTTATGCTTTTGGTGTTCTCATTGCATTTCAGGTGAAATTGGAGAAGTTTGGAGCTTGAAAGCGATATTTTGAGCTTGGTTGGCACCTGAGACTAGACTTCATGACTTGGAGCCTTGAAGCTGGGGCTCAGTTGTAGATTGTGGAGCCTTGGGAGCATGGATTTATTTGGATGCTTGAGTCTAGATGAGGGTGGAAGCATGAAGAATGAGAGTGAGGGCTGAAGCATTTGAGCTTTGTATTGAGTTTGCTAGAGAATGTGGAGCTAGAGTTAATGAAAGGTTTGGAGCTTGAAGTTGAAGGCAGGGGTAGTAGGAGACTTCCTCATGACCGTATGAGACCCCTTATATGGCAGTATCACTTTGAGACCCAGCAAGGCAAGGGAGAAGTAATCAAGCTCCACACGGCCGTGAGGACTAGCTCCACACGACCGTGTCCTCTTCACTCAGCCAAGGTAGCAGCAATGACAACAGAGATCGACGCGGCCCATGGTTTAACTACACGGCCGTGTCATTTCATTCATCACCATGCGAAGTAACAGTGGTAGCATGAAAGCAACGTGGCCATGTGGTTCAACCACGCGTCCGTTTGAAAGCGGGTCGAAGGCAAAACCCGATACTGCCAGGGTTGCATTTAAACACTGGGAGCACCGTCGTTTGGGGGTGTCGAGCAATAAGCTCGTTCCTCCTACTCTTTTACTATTTTATTGTTTTCTTAGGTTTAATTTAGCTTTAGATTAGTTTTTAGTATGTTTTTGGAGCTCTCCCTCCTCATATTTTGTAATAGGGATTGACAACCCATTGAATGGGATCTTGAGATAAGTGTTCCTTTCATTTTCCTTATCAGTTTACTTACAACTTCTGTGTAATGTAGTTCCTTATCACATTCTATTGATATTTCTTTTGCTTGCCCATTTTTGCGAATCATGTTCATTCATTACACTTTCATATTGTCATATCTCTCCGTTAAACTCCATAAACACATGTATCCCCTTCAAATCGATTTGCGTAGCAAGCTATATAACTCGAAATCAAGCAAATACTCGATCACCTAGCCTCCCTACAGACGACCCGTTAAGCGCTACGACGACACTGTGCACTTGCGATTTATAAATATTAAGACGATAACATTGGGTAATGACGAAATTTACGTTTAAGGTCCTCAAATGATCAAGATTAACTTCATGCTGAGAAGTCCATAATTTGAAAGTTTCATGTTGCATGTATCCGTTTGTACCAGTTCACCAAATATCTGATTAATATTACTTCAAACTAATCTCATTCACCCCACGCGCACAACCCGTTGTGAACGCTGAGTAATAATACTCCCCTATAAACTTTTTAAAACCACGCACACCACATTATAATTTTTGTATGTTGTGCGTGCTGAGTAAATTTGTCTTGTACCATGGTTTTTACTCGAAGCGCACAACGTTCCAAATCTGGAGTTATTGTACATGCCGTTGTGCGCATGGAGTAATTTTAATCTACTATAATCATTTTTTCCAGTCGCGTACAACGGGGTTTAATTTTACTAGATGTGGCGTTGAGTAATATTACTTCAAACTAAACTCTTTTACCCCATGCACACAACACGTTGTGCGCGCTGAGTAATAGCAGTCCCCTCTAACCTTTTTTAATAAAGCGCATAACACTTTATAAATTTGCAAGTTGTGCATGCTGAGTAAATTTATCTATTAGCATGGTTTTTGCTCGACGGGCACAACGGTTCAAATCTGAAGAAATTTTACATGCCGTTGTGTGCGTGGAGTAATTTTACTCAACTGTAACTGTTTTTCCTCGATGCGCATAATAGGGTATAATTTTACCCGTTGTGCACGTTGATTAATATTTCTTCAAACTAATGTTTTTTATACCCCACGTGTATATCTAGTTATGCGCACTGAGTAATAATACTCCACTTAAACCTTTTTTATTACCGCGCACAACACGTTATAATTTAGCAAGTTGTGTGTGCTGAGTAAAGTTTTCTATTGGCATGGTTTTAGCTCGACGCGCACATCTGTTCAAATCTGGAGAAATTTTACATGCCGCTGTACGCGTGAAATAATTTTACTCGACTTTCACCGATGTGCACAACGAGGTATAATTTTACACGTTGTGCGCGTTGATTAATATTACTTTAAACAAAACTCTTTTACTACAAGTGCACAACCAGTTGTGTGAGCACGTTATAATTTAGCATGTTGTCCGCGCTGAGTAAATTTTTAGATTCGCATGATTTTTGCTCGATGCGCACAACGGTTCAAACCTGGAGAAATTTTAATTGCCGTTGTGCACGTGGAGTAATTTTACTTGACTGTAAATGTTTTTCCTCGACGCACACAACGTGATATAATTTTACCCGTTGTTCGCACTGGTTAATATTACTTCAAACTAAACTCTTTTACGGTTTTACCCCACACGCACGACCCGTTGTGCGCGCTGAGAAATAATACTCCACTCTAATCTTTTTTAGTAATGCACACAACGCGTTATAATTTAGCAACTTGTGCGCGTTGAGTAAATTTTTGTCCTAGCATTGTTTTTGCTCGACACGCACAATTTGTCAAGCTTGATAAATATTACAAGCCGTTGTGCGCGTGGAGTAATTTTACCCAACTGTAAACTTTTTTTCTCGACGCCTACAACAGGGTATAATATTACCCGTTGTGCACGTTGAGTAATATTACTTCAAACTAAACTCTTTAACGGTTTTACCACATGCGCACAACCCATTGTGCGCTCTGAGAAATAGTACTCCACACTAATCTTTTTTAATAAAGCGCACAATGCGTTATAATTTAGCAAGTTGTGCACGCTGAGTAAATTTTTATCTTGGCATGATTTTTGTTTGACGCGTATAACTGTTCAATCTGTAGAAATTTTACATGCCATTGTATGCGTGGAGTATTTTACTAGACTATAACCGTTTTTCCTTGACGCCCACAACGGGGTATAAATTTACCCATTGTGCACGCTGAGTAATATTACTTCAAACTAATCTCCTTTACCCCACGTGTATAACACGTTGACTGCACTGAGTAATAATACTCCACTCTAACCTTTTTTAATACCGAGCACAACGTGTTATAAATTAGCAAGTTGTGCGTGCTGAGTATATTGTTCTCTTAGCATGGTTTGAGCAATTTTGTTATCGAAAAGACGTATTGCTCAAAGCGCAAAACAGTTCAAATATATGTTCGTTGTGAGCATTGAGCAAGTTTGTTACGGGATAACAAAAGTTCTCAACGCACACAACGGTTCAAATATAATCTCGTTGTTTGCATTGAATAATTCTGATCGCTTCTGTAGAATCACAAGAACTCTAATGTACACACATTGGCTCACTTCTGTAGAATCACATGTACACTTCTGTATACTCACGAGCCATTTCCCCAGCTTCCATGACCAATTCGGCTTTAAGTGGCTGCCCACGATCCCTCCTCAACTCACAACTCAATATGATCTTCTTAAGCCAAATGCTAACCCAATATTTATGCCACATTCTTTGTCCCATATTTAGGGAACATCAGGTATCCATATCTCCCTTCTTTACAACAATTATCGCTTATTATGTGTGGTTACATGGTAGGAGTTTGATTGTGAAAATTGAAAGCGAGATATGCATTTCTAATGTCCTTGATAATGTAGGCATGCATGGCCACGGGGGTTTACAGTGGAACATCCGCCAGGTTCCCTCGTGAACCACATCATGAACAAAGCTCTTGTCCATCGAAGCATCCTTCAGGCACTTCTACACGGACTCCATACATTTCATGAATAGGTCCATGTTGAGCGCCTGAAACTTAGCACGATAAATGGTCAAGTAGAAGTTAGTGCCCTCATATAGGGAATCAACCAATATCAAAGACTGAGAAGTGAAGGAAATCATCCGCTTCACCCTTTCACAGTCTATCCTTAGTCTCCTAAGGGCAATGGCATTTCTGGTGATGTCTTTATTGAACTTCTACTTGAACTCATTAACAAAGTGGTATACCGTCCTATTGTCAAAGTCCTCTCCGCCAAGATGAGTCCAGCTATAGCCTTCACCACAAAGACGATGTGCTCTAGGGTAAGTAAAGATATATCAAAGGTGCCACCGTCTAGGTCAAATATGAAATTGTTACTAGCACCAACGATGGTTTCCTTCTTGTTAAGACCATAATCAATAGCAGCTGTTGTAGGCTTACTTCTGTAAACTCACATGCACTCTTCTGTATACTCAAGGGCACATTCAACAACATCCATGTCCAATTCGGCTATAAATGGATGCCCACGAGACATCATCAACTCAATCTACTCTTTATAAGCCAAATGCTAACCCAATATTTATGCCACATTCTTTGTCCCATTATCAGGGAACATCAGGTAGCCATATCTTGCTTCTTCACAGCAAATATCGTTTATCATGTGTGGTTACATGGTAGAAGTTTGATTGTGAAGATTGAAAGCGAGATATGCATTCCTGATGTTGAAACTAATGTAGGCACGCTTGGCCATGGTGGTTTACAGGGGAACATCCGCTAGGTTCCCTCATGAATCTACACAGAAATGGCATCATGCTTGCACAAAAGCGTTGAAAAGTTGGGTAATGGTGAAATTTACGTTTAAGGTCCTCAAATGATCAAAATTAACTTTTGAAAGCATGATAACGAGTTGTAAAAAATGTTAGAAAGGAGTATTATTACTCAGCAAATTTAACTATTACACAATTATAAAATTTTACCCGTTGTGCGCAAGGAGTAATTTAATCAACTGTAACTATTTTTACACGACGCGCACAACAGGGTATAATTTTACCTGTTATGCACGCAGATTAATATTACTTCCAACTAATGTCTTTTATAACCCACATGCACATTCGGTTGTACGCTCTGAGTAATAATACTCCACTGTAATCTTTTTTAATAACGCGGACAACACGTTATAATTTAGCACGTTGTGCGGGATGAGTAAATTTTTCACGTAGCTATATTTTACTTGACGCGCATAGCGTTCCAAATCTGGAGAAATTTTACCTGTCGTTGTGCGCGTGGAGTAATTTTACTCTATAGTAAACATTTTTACCCAGACGCGCACAACATGGAATAATTTTACCCGTTGTGCGCTGTGATTAATATTACTTCAAACTAATCTCTTTTACCCCACGCGCACAACCTGTTTTTTGCACTGAGTACAATACTTTCCGCTAACCATTTGTAATACCGCACACAACACATTATAATTTAGCAAGTTGTGCGCGTTGTGTAAATTTTTATCGTAGCATGGAATTGCTTGACGCGCACAAAGGTTCATATCTGGAGAAAGTTTCCATGATGTTGATCACGTGGAGTAATTTTAATCTACTGTAATGTTTTTATCTGACATGCACAACGGGGTATAATTTTACCTGATGTACACACTGATTAATATTACTTCAAACTAATATCTTTTACCCCATGCACACAACCCGTTGGACACACTGAGTAAAATACTCACCTCTAACCTTTTTAATACAGAGCACAACGTGTTATAATTTGTTTTTTCCTCGACACGCACAACGGTTCAAATCTGGAGAAATTTTCCATGTCGTTGTGCGTGTGGAATAATTTTAATCTACTATAACCGTTTTTACCCGAATCGCACAATATGGTATAATTTTACATGTTGTGCGTGCTGATTAAAATTATTTCAAACTAATAATTTTTACCGTACGCGCACAACCCGTTGTGCGCGCTGAGTATAATACTTCCCTCTAACCTTTTTCAATACCGGGCACAACCGTTATGATTTAGCAAGTTGTGTGCACTGTGTAAATTTTTATCGTAGCACGATTTTTGCTCGATGCGTAGAACAGTTCAAATTAGGACACATTTTCCATGCCATTGAGAGTGTGGAGTAATTTTACACTACTGTAACCATTTTTACCCGACACGCACAACGGGGTATAATTTTACCTGTTGTGCACGCTGATTAATATTACTTCAGACTAATCTCTTTTACCCCATGCACACAACCCGTTGTGCACGTAGAGTAAAATTACTCCCCTCTAACCTTTTTAATACCGAACACAACACGTTAAAATTTAGCAAGTTGTGCATGCTGTGTAAATTTTTCTCATAGCATGGTTTTTGCTTGAAGCGCACAACGGTTCAAATCTGGAGAAATTTTCCATGCCGTTGTGCGCGTGGAGTAATTTTACTCTACTGTAACCATTTTTACCTGATACGCACAACCAGGAATAATTTTACCCGTTGTGCACGCTGATTAATATTACTTTAGACTAATCTCATTTACCCCACGTGCACAACTCGTTGTGCGCACTGAGTAAAAATACTCACCTCTAACCTTTTTTAATACCACGCACAACGCGTTATAATTTAGCAAGTTATGCGCTCTGAGTAAATTTTTCTCGTAGCATGTTTTTTGTCCGACGCGCACAACGGTCCAAATCTGGAGAAATTTTACTTGCCGTTGTGCGCATGGATTAATTTTGATCGACAGTAACCGTTTTTACCCGACGCGCATAACGGGGTATAGTTTTACCCGTTGTGCGCGCTGATTTATATTACTTCAAACTAATATCGTTTACCCCATGCGCACAACCCGTTGTGCACGCTGAGTATAATACTCCCATCTAACCTTTTCAATACCGTGCACAACATATTATAATTTAGCAAGTTGTGCGCAATGTGTAAATTTTTATCGTAGCATGGTTTTTGCTCAACGTGCACAACAGTTCAAATTTGGAGAAATTTTCAATGCCATTGTACGCGTGGAGTAATTAAAATCTACTGTAATCATTTTTACCCGAAGCGCACAATAGGATACAATTTTACCGTTGTGCGCGTGATTAATATTACTTCAAACTAATATCTTTTACCCCATGCGCACAACCCGTTGTGCGCGCTAAGTATAATACTCTTCTCTAACCTTCTAATGAACAGTGTAAGGCCCCGAACAGATAGATGTGCTCAAAATACATAGGGGGAGGCAAAAACTGGTATGGACGACATCAAGCAGAGGCATCACCCTCTGGGGGTGGTGATGGGTCCCTCTGCTGTGGACCCGGAGGTGGGGGAAGATCTGGCTGGAACTCGTGAGGTGGGTCAGTGGTGAGGTCAATGGTGGCCGTGGAGGTCTCAGCTGAAAATAACACCAGGACAGACAAGGGATCTACTGTGAAGTCCAACTCAGAAGTGGTAGAAACAGGCTCTGCAGAACCCTGGGAGAGTGAAGCACTGAGTGGTGCAGAGGGGGTCATAGTGTCTGGCCTAGGTGGTGGAGCATATGCAAGGATCACTGGAGGTGGTCCACGTGTCCTGAGGAGATCTATGATGGACGCCAAGTCCGACTCGACTCTCGAGCGGTGTGTCACCGTACAGCATACAAAGTCATCGAAATCTCTCCGAAGGAGAGAAGTCGACTCCTCTAACGCTGTCAAGCGACCATATGTAGTACGGGAGTCGGGTGGAGGGCAGGGGATGTGTCTGTGAGTCACCACTCTCGTGAATCGGTACCGTGTAGCTCAGGCGTGGTGCCGAGCGTGGAAGGTAGGATAGGGTGAGCTCAAAGGTAAATCAGCGTGGCAGATTCATCGACACAGAGGTGTGGACAGTCGTCGAGACACTCTCCGTGAAAATGGCCGCGGATGAGGAGGAAGTGGTGCCAGAAAGTGGAATCTGGTGACCTAAGGATAGAGGAAGTGAAGCTAACAGGTCTTTGAAGGGGTGGAAGAGTAGGGGCAGGGTCGTGCACGGGAGAATCAAGATCTATGGGGTCGTCAGTAAAAGGTATATCGGTGCCCTCCGACACCGATATAGTGGTCGAAGAAATCTGAGTCTCGGGGCAAGAGGTGGGGAAAGTCCCCGAAGACTCGATGGCGGTGGATACGGTGGATGCAACGGTGGTGGAAGAAACGGCTCCAGAAGATGATGGGTGAACTGGTGGCACCGGGAGGCTGGCAACTAAGGTAGCAATGTCAAGCAACTCAAACACCGGGGAGCGTGGGACCAGGTCATCGATAGCTTCCTCGACCAGTGCTCCAGTGGGCTCAAGTACGTATAGGGGAGGGAGTGGCTCGACCCTAGGAATCATCCAGTCAAGCTGGATAGCTGGGATGTGTGTAAGGTAAGGGGTGGGGAGCACCATGTGGGGGATATGGTGGGTGCCTACGAGATATAGCCAGTGATGATCCCTGAATGGTCGGATAATACGCATATGCTCGAGCACGCCAATGGTCAAGTGTGTCGGGCCAACGGGGCGGTGAAGGTCATCTGGGATGTGAATATCAAGCATCCTAGCAAAAATGGTGAAGAAACCACCACAGCAGATGTCAGTGGCGAAAAAGGTGGTGGAAGTCTGGTAAAGGCGGTGACACAACCAGTGGGTTGCGTCAGAGAGCATGAAGGGTCGTAGGGAGCCGTCAGGGTGAAATCGAAGAGGCCGAGTCATACCCATAAGGTGGGTAAGCTCAGGGAGGGACATGATCCCGACCTCAGGCCTGCAGAAGAGAGTGGAAGCTAAGTGCCGCTGAGCATAACGAAGGCATGGGTGCACGATGCACGATGCCTTTGCCCGACTAGGGCGATACTGAGGAAGGCCTGAAATACGCTCCCAAAAGGCTCGAGCATCAAAAGTGTCAACGTCAAAGAGTGGAGAAAAGGTTGCTCTGGGCTCGGGTACGACAGTGAAGTGAAAGTACTCGCAGATCATGGCAAATGTGATAGTGCAGTCGTGGTCCATGAGGCAGAAGGTGATGCCGTCACCAGCTGGGGTGAGAGCAAGGGAGCTGAGAGCCTTGAGTGCTATGTTGGAGTAGGTGGGAGCGTGTACACCGAGGAAACGGTCAAAACCAATCGCTCGGTAGAGGTGATGAACTCCCTGTAGAAGTCCGAGGGATCTAAGTGCAGGCACGTCTATAAACACAGTAGTTACGAGATGACGCTGAGAGAGCCTAACCAAGCGCTCTTGATGTGCATCGTCTCAGAACGTGATGCCATATGTTCAGAGACGTGCTGGCAGGGTATCCCTGGTGGGTGCGGGGTGTGGGGGTGATGAGGTAGAGGCGGTGGATGGTGCTGTGGTGGGGATAGGATCTGTGGTAGAGGGGTTAACGACGGCCGTGACAGGTGTGGTGGTGGTGGGGATGGTAGTGGTGGTGGCAGGAGCTGTGGTAGAGGGGGTGGTAGTAGTGGAGGTACTGGTGGATATGGTGGTATGTCGGGCACGCCGTAGAGGTCAGGAAGAGGAGGCGCCAGACGACAGCCTCTTCCCATGGATGGGTGGGGTAGTGGATCCGCGTGTGCAAACCATCGTGTCGAGGGTAGTATGATAATACGGTATAAAAATAAATAAGGAAACGGGTGTACCGTATGTGCAGGAGATGCGAGTGCCTAGAGCTCCCCCAAGCTAGTCCCTGTAGTCCGTGACGACGTAGGCAACAAACAGCTGCAATAGAAACAAATGAAACGTCAAAATAGGGCATTAAAATTGGGGAACAGGCTGATATAGGGTTGCTCGACCGAGCACTAGTACTGCTCGGTCCGAGTCGTGATACTCGGTGAGGGGGGTCTGACCGAGCACTATTGTGCTCGGTCCGTGCCCTAGGGCACAAGCAATCAAAGTTGGGGGGCTTTGGGCAGGAGATTGGGGGCGGGGTAGGCGGAGGGGGGAGAGTCGAAGGGAAGGGGGGTGGTTTGATAGGCGGCACCGTCAACGGTGGCGTCAATTAGAGAAGGGGACGGGTATGGAGGGGAAAGTGAGGGGGAAGGGGCAGCGAGAGAGAGAGAGGCTGACCGAAGGTGGTGGCACGATCGGTAGTGCCGGTGGCGGTGCAAGAGGAGGAAGAGTGGCGACGGGGGGTTGAACGAGTACGGAGTGAGGGAGCTCGGGGGGGGGGAGGATTTTCGAGGGTAAAATTTTTAGATTAGGTAAAAATAGGAATTAAGGGGAGGTAAAACTCGAAACGTGTTGGGTTTAAAACCCCAATCTGACTCGGTCCGAGCAGCTAGGCTGCTCGACCACGCCAAACAACTGAAATTCAATAAACATACTCCCTTTTCTGCTCGACCGAGCAGCGTGCTGCTCGATCTGAGTCGTTTTCTACTCAGGCCGAGCCAATAATAATCGGGTCGTGTTGGTAGAGTGATGTTTTCTCCTTACATTCAAAAGCCTGTAGTACTCGACCGAGTAATAAGTTGCTCGGACCGAGTTTATTTTTACTCGGACCGAGCAGGTGGCTACTCGGGTCGTGTAAGAGAAGCAATGTACTCCCTGCTTTTTCATGTCTGCACTGCTCGACCGAGCAGTGAAGCTGCTCAGTCGAGTCTCCTGTGTCTCCTTCCTCTTATTTTCCCTTGTTTTTCTCTCCAAATCTTCGAATCTGATCTCTCCTCCTTCTTCATTCCGTTTATAATGTCGATATGCATACCCCCACTTGTCCATCCTATACAAAAGACGAACTCATCAAATTTTTGTGATTTTTATAGTTTTATCTCAAAAAACATGAAATAAATAAAAAAATAAAAACTAAAAAACTAAAAAAGAAAATCTGAAATCTAAGAAATTGGGTTGCCTCCCAATAAGCGCTCTTTTTTAGTCGTGAGCTCGACTCCCTTAAATATATCAGTTGTCATTTGGTGCACGTGGCAGTCGCGCGTCATTCTTCGAGGTGGAGCAATCCGGCGGCATTTGGTTTCTGCCTATTTCAAGACTCTCCTCTGAGCAGCATATAGTTTCCGGTTCTTGATGACTCAGTGAACGATTCAGAAGTTCTTCATCCAATACTCGGATGTATGCGGCGACCGCTTTGTGGTAGGTTGGGTCGCCGTCATCGTCGATGCTCGTCTTCATTGGGTCATTCATGACCCCCTCAGATGTGAACTCTTCAATGGCTTCATCTTCAAGAAGCTCCAAATAGCTGTCCCCTTCCATATGAGATCGCTCTCTCACCGGATTTTGTAGTCGAAACTTGGCTTCGATATTCCCTACGTTGAGAGAGTGTGTCCCTTCTCGGACATCTATCAGGACACCGGCCGTCGCCATGAAGGGGCAACCAAGTATAAGTTGGGAGCTCCCTCCCTCGGGCATATCCATAATAATAAAGTCGACTGGAACACATAATCCTGTGGGGTATCTGAAGAATGACATCCCTAGCTATACACACTGGGTAGGTGATGAAATGATCTGCAAGCTGGATGGACATGCTCGTCGGCTCTAGCTCACTTCCAGTCTGCAGTCTCTTGAAAATAGAGAGGGGCATTAAACAGATGCTAGTCCCTAAGTCAATCAAAGCCCTGCTGATGGGCATCCCTCCAATGGAGCACGTCGCGAAAAGCTCCCCGGATCCGGCAGCTTTCGGGGGAGATGGTTTTTGATAACGGATGTGGAGTCTTCCATGAGCTTGATTTCTTCAGGCTTTCTCTTTCCCGTGATAAGATCCTTCAAAAATTTGGCATAGATCGGGATCTCCGTGGTCGTGTCCATAAACGGGATGTTCAGCTGAATTCCCTTAAGCAACTCCATAAACTTGGAGTATTTCTTTTCCATCTTGGCTAGGGCTAGCCTATGTGGGTATGGAGGGGGAGGTCGGGAAGCTTTACTCTTTGTAGCATCAGCGGGAGGCGGTGTTGTAGTAGGCATGACGGGTGGGGCATCTGCTTTCTCCTCGATAATGATAGGCTCTTTAGTAGCCTCATCTCTATTGTCGTCATCGACAGCTTTTTCAACAGTGACTTTCTCCTTGATCAACACCGGGACCATGACGGGGTCAGTCACCCGTCCTCCACATGTGGTAACTGAAACCACGACGTTGGCTTGGGCTCTCGGGTTTGTTTCTGGCTGTAAGTGCAATCTCTCCTGATTCTTCTAAAGCTGCGACATTTGACCCCTCAGTTTATCAAGTGAGGAATTTATACTTTTGAACTGGTTCGAGGTGTCCTGATTAAAATGGATCTGACCACTCATGAAAGTCTCCAACGTGGGTTCAAGATTGGACCTGGGTGGATATGCCACATAATTCTGTTGAGGCGGCCAGTTGAACTGATAACTCGACAGTCGGTAAGGCCCAGCTGGCCTAAGTCCGCCCTGCTGCTGGTTCTGTTGATGCTGAGGAGGGGGTGGTGGCCTCTGAAATTGCGGAGGTTGCAGCCCTCCACTGGGTTTCCATAAGAAAACCCCGGGTGATTCCTAGCAGCTGGATGCTGCCACTAATTCCGTCCCTCTCCTTGGACGTATTGTACAGACTCAGAAGTCTCATCACCATCGTAGTGGGCCTCACTAGGGATATAGCCCTTATCGGCGTACTCTTCTGCAGGATGATACGATGTGCTGGGTGAAGCAGGGATGGAGTCCAGACGCTGCTCAATCCAGGCCACTTGCTTGCATAAGGTCTTGATGTGAGAATCTAAATGGCTAGCGGCCTTGACCTTAGGAGTCCAGGTCACAACAGTCTGTTCATCATTCCATTGTTGAGTGTTGACTGCCATGTGCTCCAATAAGTCTATAGCCTCCTCAGGAGACTTATCAAGTATGGCGCCTTGCATCGCAGCATCGATGATCATCTTGGTGCTAGGTTGGAGCCGGTTGTAAAAGCTCTGCACCAAATCCAATGGCTGAATCCCATGGTGAGGACACTGATGTTGGAGGTCCTTGAACCTCTCCCATGCCTCATAAAGCGATTCCTGTGGGAGCTGCTTGAGGTTTGAAATCTCCCCCTGACCGGCGCCCCGTTGACGGTATGGGCG
Organism: Scilla litardierei; assembly: GCA_030789695.1. Lineage (NCBI taxonomy): Eukaryota > Viridiplantae > Streptophyta > Magnoliopsida > Asparagales > Asparagaceae > Scilla > Scilla litardierei. The sequence goes on along the minus strand of CM061142.1, from coordinate 260,168,874 downwards.
CGGTGTCGTTTTACCGCAAGTGCACGGTTAGTGTAGGGTGCGGGTTTATCGAACTCAGGGAGGTGGATGGCTTGAGTGGATACTAGCCTCGCCTAGGTCATGTGCTAGCTACGCGGATAATGTGGGTGGAAGTGTAGAAATAAAGAGAAGAAATGAAAAAGACACGAAATGGATCCCCGCTAACACGGGCTAGAGCACTCATGACACTTGGCATTTGACTTGACCCAGGGTGAGACATTGCCCCAAAAGGTGGTACCTAGCGTCCATGGCCCGATATTCCGGTCGGTGCCAAGTACGCTAGGCCTACCCGGTTCCGGACGGTGGGCACTCCCGTGTCCATTAACACCTTCCGCAACCGGGAGCATTAAGGCCACAATGATAACTCCCAACATTTTGTCCAAGCCGTTCCCATGCGCGAGGACTCGATGTCTATGCTCGGGGCGTGAGCTATGGCTAGGGAGTCAACCGCCAAGTTTATTCCCCCTTGGCCCGACGGTCAGAGGCGGTCTTTCTCCCGCCAATGACAATGAAACACCCCCGCGTAACCCTAATGGCCAAATAGGTCAAATGTGATTTCTAGGAATACATCGAAGCAGATCTTGACAGGACAAGCACCGGACCCCAATCCCCAACACAACTAGTGTGTTGCCATACGAATTGGACTCAGATTGCTAGAAATCCCCATTGACGCATTTCATCGAACACATGCCATGCAACCAAGTCAAATGTAAATTTCCAAGCATCAATCCTACCCTAACCCGTATTAGGGTTCATCAAAACTACTCAATGGTGAATAACATAAAAACAAAGAACACAAAAGACATATAAACTTTCACCATCAAGCAAAATAAACACAATACAAACAATGGAGAAAAAGAGAGGAAAAACTTATCTTGAGTGAATCGTCAATCCAATACAAGACTTATTGAACAAAATACCTAGTCTAAACTGACCTAGAACTCACAAGAGAAGGGGGGCAAAAAGCCCTAAAAACTCCAGGAGATCCCCTTTCAGTCGGCCAACTTCGAGTATTTATAACCCCACTTCGAAACCCTAGTGGTTCGGGTCCAAACCCGCAGAAAAAACGTCACCCGATCGGTTGACAAGTCAACCGATCGGTTGATCCGTTACAAAATAATAACAGAAAACGTCGAGCTTTCACCCGATCACATGAACCGGTCGGGTGAGTTCTTGAGCGACCGGTTGGATCTTGGAGCCGTCGGGTGAATCGATCGGTTCAACGTCCGTGTCTTCAGCTCATCTTCTTCAGATACAGATGAACCGATCGGGTGAGAGTCACCCGATCGGTTGGAATTCTGCTCAAAAAACAGAGAACAGTCGCCCGCAGAACCGGTCTGTGAACCGGTCGGGTGGCTTCTTTGTGAGCTGCGGCAGAGACCGGGTGGTGCACGCGTGCATCACCCGATCGGTTGGAGATGACCAACCGACCGGGTGAGGGGCTGAAAGATGAATTCTTCGACGTTTGACCCCCTGGATCACGCGTGACTTCTCCCATTGCTCTGGGGACTTGGGATATCATCGTTAAACGTCCCCTACGTGGTCAATCTCCTGCAAACATGGAGAAACAAAGAAAAGTGAAAGAAAACGAGAAAATACGAGAAAACGAATAAAAGACGGCAGAAAATACGGAGAAACACAAAAGAAAACGTGCGTGAATATATGAAATATAAACGCACGTCAAAATCCCCCAAGCTGAACTCTTCCTCGTCCTCGAGGAAGATGAGTGAGAGTAGGAGCTCGGAAGGGAAAAATAGAGAGGAAGAAAGAAAAAGAAAACTCTATATCCCAGATCACCCGTTAGGGCCAACAAAATCAAAAATGACACACCAAGCAAGCGTACGGCAAATCACATCACTAAACCAAGGAATACGAGTCCAGACGAGTGCTGTGGGCCCACACGGTGAAGCGCGAGTGAGCGTGGTCGTGTGCTAGCAAACGGTGTCACTATCTACATTGTGCAATAAAGCTCGATATACACAAAGCCAAGATATGACCCAAATATCGATTCGAATTGAATTAAGCGGTGAATATATGGTTCAAGCATGCATGAGAATAGAGAGAGAATCGAAACATATCATGCGTTAGGGACTCCACAACTAGGGTTAAGGAAATCACGCCACTATAGCCTAGATACTAGCTAAAGAGTTCCTAAGCCAAGTGTTTTCGATAACGACGGGGGTTGAGATGATGTGGAGAAGAACACTCGGTGCAAATTCTCGCCTTCCCTTTATTCTTGGCAAGTATGAAAAAATATTCACACGGAAATTCCTTTTTTTTCTTTTTTGGGTTTTGGGCATTTGTATTTTTTGGATTTTTGGGCTATACATGATTTTTTTTCTTTTCTTTTTGGGTTTTTCTTTTCTTTTCTCTTTTTTTGGATTTTTGAATTTTGGGCTTTTGGCTATACACATGTGTACTCTCCCAAGTGGGAGAACGGTACACGACGAGGGGATTTGCACCAAGTAGAACAGAAAAGAAATCGAAATCTAAACACTTGGGCAAAGGAAACTATTCTCGCTAAATAGAGCATAGGCTAAATGGGTTATCCTAGTCCTTAGTTGTGGAATCCCGACGCATGCGAATTGAAGTATACGATATAATATAGCATGCATATAGTGAAACAAATACCGCATATTCAAATCGGAGCATGATAATCTAGGGGTCATTCCTGGACAGGTATATAAAGTAAAATCACAAAGCAGAAGCACACCAAATGCTAGTCACGACACACGACTCACAAAAAGCTAAGTGGACCCACGGTGCGTGAAATGCAAGAGGACTCGAAATCCTAGGGTTAGTGAGTGTGATTATCGATGCAATGCTAGGTGTGTGTGACTTTGTGGCGATTCATCATAGGATTCATTTCTAGGAGAAAGAGCTAAAGAAGAAGAAAAAAGAAAAACACGATGGAAAACGACTCAAAAACGAAGAAAAACGACACAAATGACGCACGAAGTGCGACTCCCCCAAGCTGAAACTTGTATTGTCCTCAATGCAATAGTAGTGAATACGGGAGGGCAATAAAAATGGGGGGGAGTTACGCACCGACACAAAAAATGAAAAACACGAAAAACACATGAGCGAAACTAAAAAATAAAGAAAAAGAAACACTCAAATAAAAGGTGTAAAACACGACAAAAGAACACCTAGACACAAACACACAACAACGACACACGAAAACATGCACACAAATCGATTTCCCCCAAGCTGAACATGACAATGCTAGCAAAATGATATGATCAATGTGATGCGGAAATATGCTAGGTGAAAATCGGAAAAGAAAGAAATCAGAATGCAGGAGAGACAGTCTGCTCGTTCTCCTCTGAAGAGGATGTGGGGTGAAATGATAGAAGGGCACGACATGAAGGGTTATTAAGATGCAAAAGCAAATCCTAGATACGCTCCCCTCGCTAATGAGAGGAGACGAGATTATTCAAATCTAAACTAGAAAGAGGTAAATTTTTACACTACTGGATTTAGATACACCTGAGCATAGGCGGATCCAAGATCTGGAGTGGGGCAGGTAGCTGCTCTAACTGCTCCTTCTGTGGCTCCGCCAGAAGCGCTGTGCCACGTGTGCCAATGGACCCAAGCAATGCACCTCCAAGCATACCTCGTAGGTGTCCACCTGTGACCTGCAAAGGACGAGGTGCATTAGTCCATGGCAAAAAATCTTTCCCCAAAATAAAAGTATCCCAGAGATAATCGTCAAAATAAGATGGAAAAATAGTGAAAGTGTGACGAATACTCCCTGAGAATGGGTCGCTATCCTCTATACTAGCGACGACCAAATCCTCACTCTCTATAAGAAGTGGCTCTCCAGGTGGTGACACACCGCAGCATACCTCAGGGGAAGTAGATCCTGTGTCCTGTGAGAGATATGGTATGTCAAATATATATGAGTCTAAAGAAATAGGACGTGAAAAGCGAGACTCAAATGTGGAGTGAGAGTGAGTATGAAAATCTCCCTGAATAGGGGCAATATGCTCAAGTAGATGCTCAGCCGCAGAAGAAGTGGAGAGCGACGGTAAAGGTAGATGTGACTCGAGCTCCATAGAATGGACCATCGTATCCAAACCCACATGCACATCCTCCTCGACGATATGCTCATGCTCCACCATCTTCCCGATGTCCTGAATGACATCCTCATGGTTGACCACCGACCAAGGAGGAAGCTGTGACAGAGATGGCTGTGGAGGTGGATGTGGAGCGGACCACAAAAACTTGGTGGGACCGAAAAGGTGCTCTCTCTCTCAAGTGCAAGAGTCCGTACAAGTAGTAAAATCTGGGAGTCCAGATGTCGAATCCACGGGAAGAAATCTGTTGCAACCACAATTCAAATCAAATAGAAATCTATCGGAAAGAAACTAAACACTTCACAAATGATGACAGTGATGGTGATGTGAACACGTGAACAATATAAACATAGAAATGCGTGTATGAAAATGCCTATAAAGAGTATGCGCATGGTATGTTTATATTGTTCACGTGTTCACATCACCATCACTGTCATCATTTGTGAAGTGTTTAGTTTCTTTCCGATAGATTTCTATTTGATTTGAATTGTGGTTGCAACAGATTTCTTCCCGTGGATTCGACATCTGGACTCCCAGATTTTACTACTTGTACGGACTCTTGCACTTGAGAGAGAGAGCACCTTTTCGGTCCCACCAAGTTTTTGGCGCCGTTGCCGGGGAGGAATGGTTTGTGACTACGGTTTATTTCATTTAGAGGACCTTCGGTGAGATCTTTCCACTTTACTGTACATAAACTTTTTTATTATTATTTTATTTTATTTTATTTCAAAATGGAATTCATGAACTTCTATTGCACAAACAATCTTTATGATGCACGATATGCGAATGCACACAAACATAGAATGGAAAAGCTCAAAATTGTTAATTTTAATCAAACTGACTGTGAAACTTTCTTTCAGGCCTGGAGGAGGTTCACAGACCTAATATCGAGCTATCCGCAGCATGGGTACACAAATGAAGAGCTTATGGCGTTCTTCCTAGATGGACTACATCCACAGCTGCAGGAATTATTGGGAAGCATGACGCCGACAGTGGCGTGGGAATACATGGAGTCTCTGTAAGAAAACGAAGAAACCGTGGAAGAGACTTCAGAGAGCGATTCAACGGAGCCTTCGTGCCTCGACCAAGAAGAGCAAAGCGTAGACGTACCTTTGCAATCCTTGAGAGAGGATGCTTACCTGACTATTCAGACACAGGAGGCCACATCCCTTCAATTCCAAGAGAATTTCCTTGCTCGGAGTCGGCAGATTCAAAATTCCATTGAAAATCTTAATTTAATTGCCGCTTGCTTAGAAGAAGGTAATGCTTTTGAAACTCGATTTCAAGAATCTAATACGAGTTCATCTTCTATTGCAGGAATACCGAGCGAGGACACGAATATAAATATCCACATGGCAGGAAGTGTGTGCAAAAGAGAGGATGAGCTAGCAATTTTGGATGAACGAGAGGAGGAGACAGCTAGGGACAAAGGTTTTGAGATTATCGTCATGGAGTCAGAACCATGCCCTCCTCCAGTTTTGTCCCAAAATCATTTATCCCTCTCTCCATTGATCGAGCATCGTACAGAGAGTAGTGCAAATCTTTCAGGGAGTAGTCGTCAACTTATTTTAATTTCTTTCACTTATTCTGACGACTACATTTGGAATACTTTCATTGAGAATAATTTTAAAATAATTTGGACTGACATAACTCATCTCTCGCAGGACATTGACAAACAGCTTATAGAGATGCTTGGAGTTGTGTTGCTGGGGTCCAAATTAGTTTTTGGAGGAAGAATAATCGCCGAGGAGCGCAAGGAGCAAATTGAACAACTTCCTCCACAATTAAAGATTCGGGATCCGCCATTTGATCACGGTGTGTTCTTTCCAGTAGTGTAGTTTTTATATGCTTTCTAGGTTGCTTGCTTGAATAAACTCGTACCTCTTCCGACATTGAGGACAATGTCCATCTTTAGTTGGGGGGTGTGTATGAGACCTTAGGATTTTTTTTTATTTTGTTTTGAGAAGAATAAATCACCAAATCTCATCTTTTAAAACTCTTTCATATGCCTCAAATGCGGATGATTATACATTAATTGAGTTCTAAAAATTTTTATGGCTTGAGTTGATTATTTTTCTTTCATGGAATTGCCGTTAATATGCTATTCATGAAGACTTTCAATCTCCATGATTAATATCTCGAAATAGTTTGAATTGATTTCATGCATGCTAATGTGATGGAAAAAGCTTAAGTATACACGATTTTTAAGAATAGCCTTCAAGTTGAAGAGGAATTTGGCCTTCGATTCTAATGTTTATGTTCGAAAGAAGGGGTTTTGAGGTGCTTGCAAGAAGAAAAAAAGAGAAAAGAAAGAAGGAAATGAAAAGAAAAATGATGAAAAATGAATAAACGAGTATGTCACTAATACATAACTTGGTTGGCTCGAGTAGTACAGTCCGAGGGGTCCTTTTTGGCCTAATGCCCTATTATCGTCTGATTTGGGAGCCATTGACAGGAAACTCACTCATTTGATGGAGCGATCCAAGTTATACTTTTTTCTGCGAATGTTGCTTGATGCGCGTTACGCGGAACGAATAAAAGAGAAGAAATGGTGAATATACTAAGCAAATTCAATACCCATGTCTTGAATGATTATTTTGATAGGCCAATTCCTTGGAAACACGAAAACTAGGATATAACGACGTGTTATATTTTCGCTTGCGTAAAACGATGCTTGCATGATATTTATTCATACTAAATTAGAGAAAATTTCATGTGATTGATTTTGTTAATGGATGTGTATATAGATGGCCAAGACCATGTTGGAATGCGTATTATTGAGCCACGCCATGAGCAATTTGAAAGAACTTATTGTTTATTACTCATCCGTATTTATCGCTATTTTTGCTAGAGACTAGCAAATCGCTAGTTGGGGGGTGTGATTCGGGTTCAATATTACATATTTAACCCCCCATTTAGCCCTATTTTGTGCTCATGCGATGCTACATTTATCTCTAATTCATACGTATTTTCTACACATTTATTTATTAGAGAAAACACACTATTTGAGCACAAAACAGCATTTAACGACGCATTTCTGCACTTTTTATATTTTTCCTAGCTTGGTCTCGATCTCACGATTCCAACGAATATTTATTTGTATTTTTCTGAGATCTGTGCTAATTACTGTGTATTTTTGAATGCAGAATACCAATTAAATGGAGAAATACGCAAGAAATACAGAAAATACGGCCGCCAGCCTATCCGCTGCTGACACGTGGCGTCATCCTAACGATCCCCGTCCAATCGCATGGCTGGAATCATCGACGCTTGGGAAAATCCCTTCACCGTTGGATCAAGATCCAACGGGTAGGATTCATTCTGAGAATTTAAATGGAAGCGGCGACGTGGCCTCATCGTGGCCACACGATTTCGATCCTACGGCCTGCGATCGTCTCCAATTCGTAACGAAGCGCAGCTCAGTAAGACGCGACGTGGGCGAGTTTGCACCGTCGGATGGAGATCTGACGCCCGAGATCGGCCCCGCAGCGGATTCGACGAGCTCGCGGGCTAGACCGTTGGATTAAGATCCAACGGTTGTGCTAACTCCGAATCGCGATCGGACGAAGAGCTGAGCGTGATTTTCAGCGGACACGCGGCACGCGGAGATCGAATCCCTCTCACGATCGACGGTGTACGATTACCCCGCAGCGGATGCGGGCGAGTTCGACATTTAAACCCAATACGAGTAGACACGTGTCGATCCCAGGGTTAATCCCGCATTTTTGAAAGATGATCGGACAACCAGAATTTGATCCGCTTGAGATGAGCGGATAGGATTGATTCGGGTGCGGGTTTTAAAACCCAATAAGCTTTTAAAACCCGCAATCTTATTATATAAGCGTATTTAGGGTTTTTTGAGTGTATTCAAGGAGATTGGGGCGTATTTTGGGCGTATTGGAGGCTCTAGAAGCCGTATTTCCCCTCTGAAAAATTCTGTAAAATTCCAGAGGCTATTTTCTTATTTCCAGAGAGTTTTGATGTATTTTCAAGGATATTTGGTGATGAATTCTTAACTTAAACTCCTTATTTGATGCTTTTTCTTCCGTATTTTGATATAATCTTAACGTATTTTGCTATGAAACTTGTTTATTTTCGCATGATGTGTAGCTAAATCTCTGTTGTGCATGGTATGGAGTAGTTAGGGGATATTATTCGTGTTTATTTGGTTGAAATTCCATGTGCTTAATCGTTAAACGTCGCTAAAATTGTAATCGGTGTTCGTAAATCGACTTTTTTAGATTCCAAAAGAATTAATTCAGTTGATGATCGCCCCAAAAGGGTGAGTTTTGATCTCCCCAAAAGGGAGTTTCATACCGTAGTTTTGATATCTCCAAAAGAGAGTTTCATATCGTATTATAGCTTTAGCGACGATCTTTTTGAATATCGTGTTTGAACCCCCAAAAGGGCATCTTCCGATGAATTGCTCCCAAAAGGAGAATTCATTGAGTTATATTGGATATTTTTCCTGGTGAATTGCTCTCAAAAAGAGAATTCATTGTGATATATTCATCAACCAAATTAATACGAATCGTTGATCCTAACGAACCCATACCATGCGCATACTCTTTATAGGCATTTTCATACATGCATTTCTATGTTTATATTGTTCACGTGTTCACATCACCATCACTGTCATCATTTGTGAAGTGTTTAGTTTCTTTCCGATAGATTTCTATTTGATTTGAATTGTGGTTGCAACCGATTTCTTCCCGTGGATTCGACATCTGGACTCCCAGATTTTACTACTTGTACGGACTCTTGCACTTGAGAGAGAGAGCACCTTTTCGGTCCCACCAAGTTTTTGGCGCCATTGTCCGCAAACCCATACCAAATTAATACGAATCGTATGAATTAGAAGTTTTTTTTAAAACCATCAAATAAGGAGTTTAAGTTAAGAATTCATCACCAAATATCCTTGAAAATACATCAAAACTCTCTGGAAATAAGAAAATAGCCTCTGAAATTTTACAGAATTTTTCAGAGGGGAAATACGGCTTCTAGAGCCTCCAATACGCCCAAAATACGCCCCAATCTCCTTGAATACGCTCAAAAAACCCTAAATACGCTTATATAATAAGATTGCGGGTTTTAAAAGATTATTGGGTTTTAAAACCCGCACCCGAATCAATCCTATCCGCTCATCTCAAGCGGATCAAATTCTGGCCGTCCGATCATCTTTCAAAAATGCGGGATTAACCCTGGGATCGACACGTGTCTACTCGTATTGGGTTTAAATGTCGAACTCGCCCGCATCCACTGCGGGGTAATCGTACACCGTCGATCGTGAGAGGGATTCGATCTCCGCGTGCCGCGTGTCCGCTGAAAATCACGCTCAGCGCTTCGTCCGATCGCGATTCGGAGTTAGCACAACCGTTGGATCTTAATCCAACGGTCTAGCCCGCGAGCTCGTCGAATCCGCTGCGGGGCCGATCTCGGGCGTCAGATCTCCATCCGACGGTGCAAACTCGCCCACGTCGCGTCTTACTGAGCTGCGCTTCGTTACGAATTGGAGACGATCGCAGGCCGTAGGATCGAAATCGTGTGGCCACGATGAGGCCACGTCGCCGCTTCCATTTAAATTCTCAGAATGAATCCTACCCGTTGGATCTTGATCCAACGGTGAAGGGATTTTCCCAAGCGCCGATGATTCCAGCCGTGCGATTGGACGTGGATCGTTAGGATGACGCCACGTGTCAGCAGCGGATAGGCTGGCGGCCGTATTTTCCGTATTTCTTGCGTATTTCTCCATTTAATTGGTATTCTGCATTCAAAAATACACAGTAATTAGCACAGATCTCAGAAAAATACAAATAAATAATCGTTGGAATCGTGAGATCGAGACCAAGCTAGGAAAAATATAAAAAGTGCAGAAATGCGTCGTTAAATGCTGTTTTGTGCTCAAATAGTGTGTTTTCTCTAATAAATAAATGTGTAGAAAATACGTATGAATTAGAGATAAATGTAGCATCGCATGAGCACAAAATAGGGCTAAATGGGGGGTTAAATATGTAATATTGAACCCGAATCACACCCCCCAACTAGCGATTTGCTAGTCTCTAGCAAAAATAGCGATAAATACGGATGAGTAATAAACAATAAGTTCTTTCAAATTGCTCATGGCGTGGCTCAATAATACGCATTCCAACATGGTCTTGGCCATCTATATACACATCCATTAACAAAATCAATCACATGAAATTTTCTCTAATTTAGTATGAATAAATATCATGCAAGCATCGTTTTACGCAAGCGAAAATATAACACGTCGTTATATCCTAGTTTTCGTGTTTCCAAGGAATTGGCCTATCAAAATAATCATTCAAGACATGGGTATTGAATTTGCTTAGTATATTCACCATTTCTTCTCTTTTATTCGTTCCGCGTAACGCGCATCAAGCAACATTCGCAGAAAAAAGTATAACTTGGATCGCTCCATTAAATGAGTGAGTTTCCTGTCAATGGCTCCCAAATCAGACGATAATAGGGCATTAGGCCAAAAAGGACCCCTCGGACTGTACTACTCGAGCCAACCAAGTTATGTATTAGTGACATACTCGTTTATTCATTTTTCATCATTTTTCTTTTCATTTCCTTCTTTCTTTTCTCTTTTTTTTTCTTGCAAGCACCTCAAAACCCCTTCTTTCGAACATAAACATTAGAATCGAAGGCCAAATTCCTCTTCAACTTGAAGGCTATTCTTAAAAATCGTGTATACTTAAGCTTTTTCCATCACATTAGCATGCATGAAATCAATTCAAACTATTTCGAGATATTAATCATGGAGATTGAAAGTCTTCATGAATAGCATATTAACGGCAATTCCATGAAAGAAAAATAATCAACTCAAGCCATAAAAATTTTTAGAACTCAATTAATGTATAATCATCCGCATTTGAGGCATATGAAAGAGTTTTAAAAGATGAGATTTGGTGATTTATTCTTCTCAAAACAAAATAAAAAAAAATCCTAAGGTCTCATACACACCCCCCAACTAAAGATGGACATTGTCCTCAATGTCGGAAGAGGTACGAGTTTATTCAAGCAAGCAACCTAGAAAGCATATAAAAACTACACTACTGGAAAGAACACACCGTGATCAAATGGCGGATCCCGAATCTTTAATTGTGGAGGAAGTTGTTCAATTTGCTCCTTGCGCTCCTCGGCGATTATTCTTCCTCCAAAAACTAATTTGGACCCCAGCAACACAACTCCAAGCATCTCTATAAGCTGTTTGTCAATGTCCTGCGAGAGATGAGTTATGTCAGTCCAAATTATTTTAAAATTATTCTCAATGAAAGTATTCCAAATGTAGTCGTCAGAATAAGTGAAAGAAATTAAAATAAGTTGACGACTACTCCCTGAAAGATTTGCACTACTCTCTGTACGATGCTCGATCAATGGAGAGAGGGATAAATGATTTTGGGACAAAACTGGAGGAGGGCATGGTTCTGACTCCATGACGATAATCTCAAAACCTTTGTCCCTAGCTGTCTCCTCCTCTCGTTCATCCAAAATTGCTAGCTCATCCTCTCTTTTGCACACACTTCCTGCCATGTGGATATTTATATTCGTGTCCTCGCTCGGTATTCCTGCAATAGAAGATGAACTCGTATTAGATTCTTGAAATCGAGTTTCAAAAGAATTACCTTCTTCTAAGCAAGCGGCAATTAAATTAAGATTTTCAATGGAATTTTGAATCTGCCGACTCCGAGCAAGGAAATTCTCTTGGAATTGAAGGGATGTGGCCTCCTGTGTCTGAATAGTCAGGTAAGCATCCTCTCTCAAGGATTGCAAAGGTACGTCTACGCTTTGCTCTTCTTGGTCGAGGCACGAAGGCTCCGTTGAATCGCTCTCTGAAGTCTCTTCCACGGTTTCTTCGTTTTCTTGTAGAGACTCCATGTATTCCCACGCCACTGTCGGCGTCATGCTTCCCAATAATTCCTGCAGCTGTGGATGTAGTCCATCTAGGAAGAACGCCATAAGCTCTTCATTTGTGTACCCATGCTGCGGATAGCTCGATATTAGGTCTGTGAACCTCCTCCAGGCCTGAAAGAAAGTTTCACAGTCAGTTTGATTAAAATTAACAATTTTGAGCTTTTCCATTCTATGTTTGTGTGCATTCGCATATCGTGCATCATAAAGATTGTTTGTGCAATAGAAGTTCATGAATTCCATTTTGAAATAAAATAAAATAAAATAATAATAAAAAAGTTTATGTACAGTAAAGTGGAAAGATCTCACCGAAGGTCCTCTAAATGAAATAAATCGTAGTCATAAACCATTCCTCCCCGGCAACGGCGCCAAAAACTTGGTGGGACCGAAAAGGTGCTCTCTCTCTCAAGTGCAAGAGTCCGTACAAGTAGTAAAATCTGGGAGTCCAGATGTCGAATCCACGGGAAGAAATCTGTTGCAACCACAATTCAAATCAAATAGAAATCTATCGGAAAGAAACTAAACACTTCACAAATGATGACAGTGATGGTGATGTGAACACGTGAACAATATAAACATAGAAATGCGTGTATGAAAATGCCTATAAAGAGTATGCGCATGGTATGGGTTCGTTAGGATCAACGATTCGTATTAATTTGGTTGATGAATATATCACAATGAATTCTCTTTTTGAGAGCAATTCACCAGGAAAAATATCCAATATAACTCAATGAATTCTCCTTTTGGGAGCAATTCATCGGAAGATGCCCTTTTGGGGGTTCAAACACGATATTCAAAAAGATCGTCGCTAAAGCTATAATACGATATGAAACTCTCTTTTGGAGAGATCAAAACTACGGTATGAAACTCCCTTTTGGGGAGATCAAAACTCACCCTTTTGGGGCGATCATCAACTGAATTAATTCTTTTGGAATCTAAAAAAGTCGATTTACGAACAACGATTACAATTTTAGCGACGTTTAACGATTAAGCACAAGGAATTTCAACCAAATAAACACGAATAATATCCCCTAACTAATCCATACCATGCACAACAGAGATTTAGCTATACATCATGCGAAAATAAACAAGTTTCATAGCAAAATACGTTAAGATTATATCAAAATACGGAAGAAAAAGCATCAAATAAGGAGTTTAAGTTAATAATTCATCACCAAATATCCTTGAAAATACATCAAAACTCTCTGGAAATAAGAAAATAGCCTCTGGAATTTTACAGAATTTTTCAGAGGGGAAATACGGCTTCTAGAGCCTCCAATACGCCCAAAATACGCCCCAATCTCCTTGAATACGCTCAAAAAACCATATATACGCTTATATAATAAGATTACGGGTTTTAAAAGCTTATTGGGTTTTAAAACGCGCACCCGAATCAATCCTATCTGCTCATCTCAAGCGGATCAAATTCTGGCCGTCCGATCATCTTTCAAAAATGCGGGTGTGGGACCGAAAAGGTGCTCTCTCTCTCAAGTGCAAGAGTCCGTACAAGTATTAAAATCTGGGAGTCCAGATGTCGAATCCACGGGAAGAAATCTGTTGCAACCACAATTCAAATCAAATAGAAATCTATCGGAAAGAAACTAAACACTTCACAAATGATGACAGTGATGGTGATGTGAACACGTGAACAATATAAACATAGAAATGCGTGTATGAAAATGCCTATAAAGAGTATGCGCATGGTATGGGTTCGTTAGGATCAACGATTCGTATTAATTTGGTTGATGAATATATCACAATGAATTCTCTTTTTGAGAGCAATTCACCAGGAAAAATATCCAATATAACTCAATGAATTCTCCTTTTGGGAGCAATTCATCGGAAGATGCCCTTTTGGGGGTTCAAACACGATATTCAAAAAGATCGTCGCTAAAGCTATAATACGATATGAAACTCTCTTTTGGAGAGATCAAAACTACGGTATGAAACTCCCTTTTGGGGAGATCAAAACTCACCCTTTTGGGGCGATCATCAACTGAATTAATTCTTTTGGAATCTAAAAAAGTCGATTTACGAACAACGATTACAATTTTAGCGATGTTTAACGATTAAGCACATGGAATTTCAACCAAATAAACACGAATAATATCCCCTAACTACTCCATACCATGCACAACAGAGATTTAGCTACACATCATGCGAAAATAAACAAGTTTCATAGCAAAATACGTTAAGATTATATCAAAATACGGAAGAAAAAGCATCAAATAAGGAGTTTAAGTTAAGAATTCATCACCAAATATCCTTGAAAATACATCAAAACTCTCTGGAAATAAGAAAATAGCCTATGGAATTTTACAGAATTTTTCAGAGGGGAAATACGGCTTCTAGAGCCTCCAATACGCCCAAAATACGCCCCAATCTCCTTGAATACGCTCAAAACCCCCTAAATACGCTTATATAATAAGATTGCGGGTTTTAAAAGCTTATTGGGTTTTAAAACCCGCACCCGAATCAATCCTATCTGCTCATCTCAAGCGGATCAAATTCTGGCCATCCGATCATCTTTCAAAAATGCGGGATTAACCCTGGGATCGACACGTGTCTACTCGTATTGGGTTTAAATGTCGAACTCGCCCGCATCCGCTGCGGGGTAATCGTACACCGTCGATCGTGAGAGGGATTCGATCTCCGCGTGCCGCGTGTCCGCTGAAAATCGCGCTCAGCGCTTCGTCCGATCGCGATTCGGAGTTAGCACAACCGTTGGATCTTAATCCAACGGTCTAGCCCGCGAGCTCGTCGAATCCGCTGCGGGGCCGATCTCGGGCGTCAGATCTCCATCCGACGGTGCAAACTCGCCCACGTCACGTCTTACTGAGCTGCGCTTCGTTACGAATTGGAGACGATCGCAGGCCGTAGGATCGAAATCGTGTGGCCACGATGAGGCCACGTCGCCGCTTCCATTTAAATTCTCAGAATGAATCCTACCCGTTGGATCTTGATCCAACGGTGAAGTGATTTTCCCAAGCGCCGATGATTCCAGCCGTGCGATTGGACGGGGATCGTTAGGATGACGCCACGTGTCAGCAGCGGATAGGCTGGCGGCCGTATTTTCCGTATTTCTTGCGTATTTCTCCATTTAATTGGTATTCTGCATTCAAAAATACACAGTAATTAGCACAGATCTCAGAAAAATACAAATAAATATTCGTTGGAATCGTGAGATCTAGACCAAGCTAGGAAAAATATAAAAAGTGCAGAAATGCGTCGTTAAATGCTGTTTTGTGCTCAAATAGTGTGTTTTCTCTAATAAATAAATGTGTAGAAAATACGTATGAATTAGAGATAAATGTAGCATCGCATGAGCACAAAATAGGGCTAAATGGGGGGTTAAATATGTAATATTGAACCCGAATCACCACTCGTATGTGGTCGTGGTGTTGTCGTCCTCACGCACATCCTCCTCGCCTGTATGCATAATATCTGTAAACTCCTCAGTGCTCTCATAGGACTCATGTGGGGTATCCAAATCAAGACAAGAAATCTCTCCCACAGATCCTAGATAAATCTCCCCATTCTCACTATCATCATCAAAAAATGCTTCGTCATCCAAGTGGTAGTGATGGAAAAATGGGGTATCAGCTTGAGATGGGTCTATGTTGGCCGATGGCATGGTGGTCTCAACCATGAAAGTGGGTATATCCTCTCCTTCATCCTCTCTCCTCGGTGTCGGCTCGGTGATTGGTACCATTAAGTTTTGTAATATTTGGCCTTGGTTAAACATGGCACTTTCAAGGAGAGACACGAGGCTTGATTCTTCTCGTGTTTGTGGAGGGGTATAAGGTTGAGGAAATGGATGGGAGGTGTTTGGGCTAAGGTTGTGGGAAAATGTTTGGCCTTGGAGTGGGGGGAGGCTCTCAAGCGTAAATGGGCAATCATAATACTCGTGCCCCGCCATCCCACAAGTCTCACAAACCACAACTGGATAAGGATCGTATCCTCCCATCTGAGCATCGAAATCTGATCTCCACATGGAAATATTAAAGATACCTGGACAACAAAAATAAGAAAACTAGAGAGGAGCGTCAATAGTACAAGAGAATAACAAAAAGATAATATAATAGTGGGGGAAAAATTTCTTGGTTATTGAATATATTTTTTTTTAAAAAAAAGAAAAAGAAATTTTTTTGTGTTTTTATGCGTAGTCTAACGAACCCAAGCTAAGCTAATATCAAACCGAACGCCTCCCCGGCAACGGCGTCAAAAACTTGACCGGCGCCCCGTTTACGGTATGGGCGCGGTGTCGTTTTACCGCAAGTGCACGGTTAGTGTAGGGTGCGGGTTTATCGAACTCAGGGAGGTGGATGGCTTGAGTGGCTATTAGCCTCACCTAGGTCGTGTGCTAGCTACGCGGATAATGTGGGTGGAAGTGTAGAAATAAAGAGAAGAAATGAAAAAGACACGAAATGAATCCCCGCTAACACGGGCTAGAGCACTCATGACACTTGGCATTTGACTTGACCCAGGGTGAGACATTGCCCCAAAAGGTGGTACCTAGCGTCCATGGCCTGATATTCCGGTCGGTGCCAAGTACGCTAGGCCTACCCGGTTCCGGACGGTGGGCACTCTCGTGTCCATTAACACCTTCCGCAACCGGGAGCATTAAGGCCACAATGATAACTCCCAACATTTTGTCCAAGTCGTTCCCACGCGCGAGGACTCGATGTCTACGCTCGGGGCGTGAGCTATGGCTAGGGAGTCAACCGCCAAGTTTATTCCCCCTTGGCCCGACGGTCAGAGGCGGTCTTTCTCCCGCCAATGACAATGAAACACCCCCGCGTAACCCTAATGGCCAAATAGGTCAAATGTGATTTCTAGGAATACATCGAAGCGGATATTGACAGGACAAGCACCGGACCCCAATCCCCAACACAACTAGTGTGTTGCCATACGAATTGGACTCAGATTGCTAGAAATCCCCATTGACGCATTTCATCGAACACATGCCATGCAACCAAGTCAAATGTAAATTTCCAAGCATCAATCCTACCCTAACCCGTATTAGGGTTCATCAAAACTACTCAATGGTGAATAACATAAAAACAAAGAACACAAAAGACATATAAACTTTCACCATCAAGCAAAATAAACACAATACAAACAATGGAGAAAAAGAGAGGAAAATACTTATCTTGAGTGAATCGTCAATCCAATACAAGACTTATTGAACAAAATACCTAGTCTAAACTGACCTAGAACTCACAAGAGAAGGGGGGCAAAAAGCCCTAAAAACTCCAGGAGATCCCCTTTCAGTCGGCCAACTTCGAGTATTTATAACCCCACTTCGAAACCCTAGTGGTTCGGGTCCAAACCCGCAGAAAAAACGTCACCCGATCGGTTGACAAGTCAACCGATCGGTTGATCCGTTACAAAATAATAACAGAAAACGTCGAGCTTTCACCCGATCACATGAACCGGTCGGGTGAGTTCTTGAGCGACCGGTTGGATCTTGGAGCCGTCGGGTGAATCGATCGGTTCAACGTCCGTGTCTTCAGCTCATCTTCTTCAGCTACAGATGAACCGATCGGGTGAGAGTCACCCGATCGGTTGGAATTCTGCTCGAAAAAACAGAGAACAGCCGCCCGTAGAACCGGTCTGTGAACCGGTCGGGTGGCTTCTTTGTGAGCTGCGGCAGAGACCGGGTGGTGCACGCGTGCATCACCCGATCGGTTGGAGATGATCAACCGACCGGGTGAGGGGCTGAAAGATGAATTCTTCGACGTTTGACCCCCTGGATCACGTGTGACTTCTCCCGTTGCTCCGGGGACTTGGGATATCATCGTTAAACGTCCCCTACGTGGTCAATCTCCTGCAAACATGGAGAAACAAAGAAAAGTGAAAGAAAACGAGAAAATACGAGAAAACGAATAAAAGACGGCGGAAAATACGGAGAAACACAAAAGAATACGTGCGTGAATATATGAAATATAAACGCACGTCACCCCCCTGATTCGCACCGTCTTCGAGGGTGGATAAAACTTATCCATGAAGGCAAGTGCGAGCTTCTCCCAGGTGGTGAAATGGTTGGGAGGGTGGGCCCGGAGCCAATATGAGGCTTTATCCCTCAAAGTGAATGGAAAAAGCCGCAGCTTCACAGCATCATCGCTAACGTCCTTTGCCTTGAACGTATCACACTTCGCCAGGAAGGTGTCAATATGATGGTTGGGATTTTCATGCGGATGCCCATGGAAGGGATCCTGTTTCATCAGATTAATCAACTCCATCTTTAGCTCGAAGCTCGCTGCCGCTAGTTGCGGTCTAAGAATGGAGGATTTGTTCCCAAACGGTGGCTTCATATGGTCCTTGATGGACCCGGTGCGAGGAGGAGGAGGATTGTTTTCCGCCATTTGAGCGGATGGAGATGAACTTCTACTTGAGGCTCTCAAAGCCCCCACTGTCTTCTCGATCTCGGGATCGAATAATAATTCTCTAGTAGATCCCTTGTAGCAGTGTTCATGCACCAACAAAACTCAAATAAACACTATTAGTAGCACCGAAATAAATAAAAGAATAAAAAATGAGTGGTAAGGTGAGAGATGATCAGAGTGCTAGCAAACTTCAGAAATAAAGAAAATAAACTGAGATAAACACTATTGCCGTCCCCGACAACGGCGCCAAAAACTTGACGCACCTGAAACCTACACCTAGGTTCCACCTGACGGTGTCACGATTGCCGGGCGTGGTATGGCCCCTAGGCTTCAATTCCGGGCTCAATCCGCAAGCGGACGGTGTCGAGTTATAGTATAAATGATATCGAATCCCATAGGGATGGTGATAGTGTGTATGGATTCTCAGTTTATTTCTAGATCTCGAAGTGAGATAGCTATCGGGTTGAAGTAGAGTTGATTTGGTGTTGGTGTGGTTTCACTAATAAAAAGGACTAGGGCATTAGGGATCACTACTAAGATTGTTGGGGGTCGACGTTAGAATAGGATCCTTACGTTAGATTAGGGCTAGGGGATTAAACTCACAATTTGTACCACTCTCGTGGGTTAGAATTGCGAGGTATTTCGATGGCTTTCGTTGACGCAATGGCGGTAGCCGTCAACGTAGCGGTGTAGTTCGTCGATGGATCCCTTCAAGGCACGAGCCAGGCATGGTCACATGCCTCGATTGGATCCACAGATTTTCCTATTTGAATCCCTAGATACCCCTTAAGCACATCAATTCCACAGACCGTGGGCATGATCACAGTACGGATTATCCTAGGAATTCGGTAGGATTGATCGAAATACTCCCCTAAATCCCTAATTCAACGTAGAGATCCAGATCTACGTCTTCCCCCTAGGATCCTAGGGCTAACCCATCAACCGTAAAAGATCTACTCACCCATGGCGATAGTAATAGATAAAAACATCATTTTTAGAGAGGAAGACATTATAGCAATCAAAAGAATAGAGATGAAAGACTTACAGTGAGAAATAGATGAGAATTTCAGTTTATAGATCTAAGAAGAATTGCAGATTCCAAGCTAAAAAACAATCAAGAACAATAGCAATAACCCGGAGATGTCGATACAATAATCCCTTACAAAAATTAAGCTAAGAACTCCCAAAAATCGCTCAGCTCTCCTCTCTCCAAAAACTCCCTCCCAAAATCTCTACAGAAAATCCCCTCAATGAGTCTCCTATATCGTCGTTGCCAGCTCCCAGCTTCAGTCCCCAGAATCGCGCAATCAACGGCTTCAGAAAAACTTTCCAAAAATGGCCTCGGAGATGTCAACTGAGTAAGCTACTTGGTCGAGCAGTGCATTGCTCGTTCGGTCGCTCGGTCTGCGCAGCTAAACTGCTCGACCAAGCACGACAAGGAGTCGAAAAATCTCCAAATCCTTACTCTGCCTGCCCGGACCGAGTCAGCTCAGCTCGGTCCGAGCATAAGCTGACTCGGTCACCGAAGAGCTGCTCGGGCCGTGTCGCTGGGATTGCTTCAGCTTTGGAATTTGACGCTGCTCGACCGAGCAGATGAACTACTCAGTCCGAGCCAGCCCGGATCAGCTTCTTTCTTTCATTTGAAGCTGCTCGGTCCGAGCATCTAAACTGCTCGACCGAGCAGTCTGGGAAACTTTCTCCAGGAGCTGCTGAGGGCTCCTCTCTCCCTCTGCTCTCTCTTCTCCTCCAATGGCTCCAAAAGTGTGGCAAACTCCTACAAGGCTCCACCAATGAGCTCACGAACGTGTCGGATGTGTCCATACACAAGTGGGGTCCCAAATCTCTCCAAAATCCCTAAAAACTCATAAAACACTACGAAAGTCGAATATATCGTCAGAAATGCAATATTGTAGTAAAATGTGGGATTTGGATGTGAAAATGGCATGGGATGCAATAAAATGACGATATGAAAATAGTGGAAAACATGGACACATCATCAACACCAGCTATTGATCGCTCCGGAATGTAACCCAAAAGTGCGACCGTGTAGTTTTACCGCAAGCGCACGGTGTAGCAGCGAGCGGGTTATCGAACACAGGGAGGACGAATGAAAGTGCTTGCTCCAATCAACCTGGCTATTAAGAACAGAAGAGAGAGAATTTTGCCTTTGGCGATCCTGTCACAATCGTCAGACAAAGTACTGAAATATCAAATCAAATAAAGGACGTCTAGGGAATGGGGAATCCCCGCTACTCACCGTATTTCGTCAATGTGGTTCATTGGTATCGAAATTGCTAGAATAAAATTTTGGATGAACTAGTTGCAACTGAATGTAATACCTAGCTCACGCTCTCGCGCTGTTGCCGGTCTATAGCTATCCTAGGTTCGGGTCCAATCTCTTGCAAACCCTGCCTAGGCAAGCTAGCATTAGGATCAACATCATCGTTCAATCGCGCCCCGAGCCCACTCTCGTGCAAACTCGGGCCACGACCTAGGTTGGGATAGTTCCTACCCGTCCAATCTCTTGTAAACGGGTATCGGCACGGAATTGCAACCAGAAACCCTCGTATCGGTCCAATCTCTTGCAAACCGATACTACGGAAACTCAATTTCAACCCAATTCGGATTTCTAAGGTTTCCTACCGAATTGGGATCCAATCTCTTGCAAATCCCAATCGATATGAATACCTAGCCATCCGTATTAAATCGATCCCAAACTAACCCTAATAGCAATCCTAGCAAAATTTCTACCAATTCATCACAAATCTGAAATTGGGCTCGTAGGGTTCATCCCCACGCCCCAAGACGTAGAGACTACTCACAATTCATAGCACAAATACAAAAATAATCAATGAAATTAACAAGAGAATTCATCACAATATTGAGATAAGCAATAAAAATAGTATTTTTAGAGGAGAGAGACACAAACCAATGGAGTTCTTACAATAATCCAACAAAAATCAACTTTTGTCTCCTCTCCAATCACAAGAATAAAAGCTAAAAAGTTAATCTAAAAAGCTGCAAAAATTCAAGAGAAAGCCCTCTAACCTAGGGTAAAAACAGGGGTTAAAATCTAAAAAGCTGCAAAAATTCAAGAGAAAGCCCTCTAACCTAGGGTTAAAACAGGGGTTAAATACCCCCCAAAATCGTCCAAAAAACTGTGACCAAAATGCCCCTGCGCAGCCTGAAATCCGCAATTTTCGCTACAGGCAGCGCGTCGCACTCGGCCGAGTGACAAAAGTCGCTCAGCCGAGTGACAAACCCTGAGAATTTCAAGTAAGTCTGGGTCGTCGGGGGTCTTCACTTCGGGGGTCGCTCGGCCGAGTGAGTTGTCGTCACTCGGCCGATGGCTTCTTAGTACTCGGGCGGTCGGCATTTGCCACTCGGCCGAGTGGGTCTTCTGAAGCTCAGGCAGACGAAAAACAGTAAGTTGGCGATTTTTGACATGCGTCGTCTGAGTGCCACTCGGGCGGACGGGGTCTCGTCACTCGGCCGATGTGGCTTCCGTCGCTCGGCCGAATGCACACATAAAATGTGTCCGATCCGGTCGGCCGAGCGGTGTCTCGCTGGTCGGCCGAGTGACTCATTCACTCGGCCGAGTGGGACACCAAAAATGCCCAAACAGCTTGTTTTGGCCTCCTCGTCGCTCCTGCGACGTTCTTTCTTCTTCCTCTCCTCTCCAATGGCAAAATACCCCTCGGGGAGGTTGTCGGTGACACTCTGGTGTAGGAGTATCTCGAGATCACTCCAAATCGCTCCAAATCCCCTGAAATACGACAAAAACAACAAATCGTGAAAAGCATCGTAATTTTGTTGATATATCGCGAAAAACGTGATTTGGGCGATCAAAATGGCATGCAAACATGCGGGAAAAAAGTGTAAAATAAGGAGTGATCAAAATCCCCCAAGCTTACCTCTTACTCGTCCTCGAGGAAGATAAGTAAAAGGCGAACCCGGTGGATTCGAAAAACGAAAACGGCGAAAAACGAAAAAATGAAAAACGAAGTAAAAACAAAGGAGAAAGAAAGAAGCGAAGAGGGAAGCTGCTAGATCATTTTCTCAGGACGTGGGTTTTGCTTACTCATATAGCATGCACCGAATGAAAAACACATGTCAAAGAATTTTATTTCGATATCATAGTATAATAGTGCAAATAGAAATAGAAAACCCACGAACAACGATATAATCATGAAAAACGGAATAATTTTAGAATTAACATCGTCTGAATCATTTAAAGCGGTATACAAATCGCAGATCACACACTTTTCAATTGAATGCTTTCTATGAGGAGTATAAAAGTATCACGCAATAGAATAGAAAGAATAGATAAGTGTGGATTTCATGAAATGAGTGCTAGGCATAGATTTCTGGACTTCGTAAAGCTAAAAATAATATCACCGAGTAAAGAATATTACTTAGCCTAGGTTGTCGTGCAACGTCAAGTAGTCACTCTCTCACACATCATTGGATTCTCTCCCCCAAGCTTATCTATAAGCGTGGTGGCACAAAAACAATATTTACATCCCCATTTTTATGAAGCTCCAAAAAATAAAAACAAAAAGAGGGAAAGAAAGAGAGAACATGAGATGGGATCTTTTATTGAGGTTCTTTCCTCTTTTCTTTTTCTTTTTTTTTCTTTTCTTCTTTTCTCTTTTTTTCTCTGTTTTTTTTCAAAAGCCTATATACACAATGATCCCAAATCAAAGAGAAATAAGGATATACAAGAATTTTTCTTTTTCTTTCTTTGGTTTTGGGAAATTTGGAGCTAGGAATTAATAGCGGGGGAAATGCCATATAATAGAATCGCTAAGGGGAGATTCACCAATGATTTTAAAATAGAGAAATGATGTTCAAGATATGTGGAGAAAGAAATAAATATATCTCTCAGTTCACTCTATAAGACATGCACGACAACTTCAGCAGGGTAATCTAATCTACTCAGTTTCAATCACAAAAAAGCTAAACTAATCCAGATTTATCATAGCTAACATCATTCAATCATCCTGAAGTGAAATGTACAAATCATGCATATAGAAGTGATATAGGAAGAGAAAACGGTACTCCAGATATAAGTATTCAATGCGTGAATCTTTGTGTGTTTTCTGCGATAGCATACATATGAATATTCAGACTCAGCTAATAATAAAATTTCATCCATTTTCATGCGGAAAAAGTGTGGGTTACTATCTCTAAATGCAAGGCAAATCACAGCATATGATATCAGAAATAAAATCTAAGACATGACAAATATAGCATGCATATAGAGAAAGCTAACTCCACGTCATCATCATCACATAAAAGTCATCTCTAGCATGAGATGAAAAAGAAATAAAGATAAAGGGGAAAATAAAACTATTTACAATGCGGCACACAGAAAAATAAGAAAAACGTGATGCATGGTAAAATAAAAGAAAAAATGATGAAAATAAGTGCAAAAGCGGAAAATGGCGTGAAAAAACTAAAAATAAAGGTGGTAAATCAAAAAGAACGTGAGAACTCAATCCCCCAAGCTAAATGGCACAGTGTCCTCAATGTGCATAGTGTGGCACACCGAGAGACAAGTAATGTGAGGGGTAAGTGAGGATGCATGCATGGGGCAAAAAAAGGAAAATAAAAAGAATGAAAAATATGATGCGGACATGATGCATGCAGATATAGGAGTGATACAGATATAAAGGTGTGACAATAAAAACTCTCCCTCTCTCCCAAAAAAGATATATAAAGATATGTAAAGAAGATGTGTATCCAAAAATAGTGAGGGGAGGGGGTGGTGGGCAAAATGAATCAGGACCCAGCAGAGACGGGCAGCACAACGGCAAAAAGAATCGATGGCATCAAGGGTGCCTAAGAAGGTGGGGCCGCACCGTCTCCATCCTGAGGCAGAGGAGGAAGTGGTGGTGGTACAGGCTGCTGAGCGGGTGTGGGTGTGGAAGTGGAAGCAGGCTGGGTGTGGGTAGGAGTGGGGGTGGGGACCTGCTGGGTGGGTAAGGGTATGCGGGGGAGTCGCTCTAGGACCAGGGTAAGGCAGTAGTGAATGTGCGGGAGCAGGTTGAAACGGCCAGCCATCGCGGTGACGGTGGCGGACAGTGTCCTAAGGTCACCTCTGAGGCCACTCACCGCCCCCTCGAGAGCACGAATGCTCTGAAGTACAGTGTCGGGGGCAGGTGGTGCAGAGGGATGCACCGGTCTGGGCTGTGCAGGTAGGGGCTGGCGTACTCTGGTGGCGTAGGTGACGGGCTCAGCAGGTAGGGGAACGAAAGGTGCTGCGCTCGCAAGTGTGGGCCTAGCCTCAGTGCGAGGCCGGGGCATCGGCTGGTGAGAAGTGGAGGCAGCAGCAACAAAAGAGGAATACAAAAGTGGCAACGAGGCGGCCAGAGTGGTCGGTGACACAGAAGTGTGGACAGACTCCACGACACTCTCAGAGAATACAGCAGCGGTGGAGACAGAGGTGGAGACCACGGTCTCTACGGCGGTGGCAAAAGAGGGCTCTCCGCACTCAACTATAGTCGGCGGGCGCTCGGGTGGGGCAGAGGAAACGGGCTCGGCAGACAGAGGGCCAGTGGTGGTGGTGGCAGGCGTGGAAGCAGTGGATGTGGGCTCAACTAGGGTACTCCCGACACCAACAGAAGTGTGGACAGAGGTGTCAGGAGCAGCAGAAATATCAGGGATAGGCTGAGGGGCCACGGGGTCAACAGGGGCAGCAGGCTCAGCAGGTGCAACAGGGTCTGCGTGGGTTGCGTGGGCAGCGTGAGCCTGCTCGGCCTCCTCGGCCTCGAGCACGTATGCGGCTGGGATCAGAACATCCGTCGCAGGGAGCCAGTCCACCTGGGTCGGTGCAATCTGAGTCCGAGCTGGGCTCGGAAGAATCATGTAATCAGCACCGTAAGGGCCGTGCAGCCAGACCCAGTGTCGCTCACCATGCGGACGCAGCATCTTCATCCGGGCCATAACATCTATGGACAGTGAAGTGGGGCCCGGTGCTCGTCGCAGGTCATCTGGAAAGTCCTCGCCGGTCATAAGGGCGAGCAAGGTGATCAGACCGCCGCAGCATATCGGTGAGCGAACGCCTACCGATACGATGATGTGGTCCAAAAACCAAGCCGCAACATCAATCACGACGGCGGGGACCAACTCATCGCCCTCCCTAGATAGAGCTCTGGGGTGTGTCATCGCGTAGAGCATATAAAGCTCCGGCGTGGACATCGTGTTGGGGTTTTGGCAGACCCCCAGAGCTCGGATCCGTATCCGTCCTAAGTCGGACGGACCACGGATGCACAAAAGGCACAGCGGAAAACCAGAAATCAAAATTTCTACACTAGCTAAACTATTTAGCTAGGCTCTGGGGAGCCAGAACCTAGCCCGATCTATGCCGACTTGGAGTGGGTCTGACCACCCCAAGAAGGATCTACACTAAAGCGACTAATTAAAACTATACTAGAAAAATGCTTAAACACATACCCGAAATCTTGGCCCTGGAGCAGGCAAGATGTTCCGCACCGTCTTGAGAAGCTCCTCATAGTCGAGCCGCGTTGACCCGATCTCCCTGAGCAGCCTTGCACCCTCGCACCGATCCGGCCAAGCAGCTTTCGCCTCCGAGCCGATCACACGCGGTAGAAAGTTTCACTTGAGAAGAAACCCGCGTCTTAGACGTCCGGATCAGATCCAAACCCCCTTCGTAGTCGTGCTAGGACTACTCCGGAGAATAGGAAAATTAGAGAGAGAGATTTAGTCGCCGATCGAGCCTGCTCTAAAAATCTGGAGCTACTCGATCGTTGACTGGTGTGTTTTTCAACGAGGAGAGTGCACCCCTATTTATATAGGGAGTGAGCACTCAACTTCTCGTTGCGGGCAATGTGGGACAATCCACATGAAGAGAAAAATTCAATTAAGCCATTTGGCTTAATTTCAACTTTAAAGTTAGCCTTTCACAAAGTCAAACTTTAACTAATTAATTCTCCTCGCATACTAAACTTCAGACACCAAACTAGCTATCAATCAGAAAAGCTTGGAATGGTGAACGCGTAGGAACTGACGGTGACGAATTTCGACTTCGTTTGACCCCTCAAACAATTGCTCAAAGTTTAGCAATTTTCACAAAATTCGTAGCCGTCATTAGGGTTTTCAAAAACCCTAATTTGACTTAAGTTGCGGGCGCGCCCGCCCAAGGGGGCAAGGGCGGGCCGCCCGCCCGCTGCTGCAGCGGGCGCTGGCCCGCTGCGTGCAGCGGGCCGTGCCCGCTGATGCAGCGGGCGCCCGCCCGCTGCACACAGCGGGCCACGCCCGCTACTGCAGCGGGCCACGCCCGCTGTGCAACGGGCGTGCGCCCGTTGCAGCCAGCGGGCGTCGCCCGTTTGCCTTTGCACATGGGCCTTTTGGCCCAGTGGGTCTAACCCACTTCCCCTTGAACTCTTTCTGCGTTTCTGGGCTCGTTTGAGCTCCGATTTGGACGCGTTTTGAACCTGTGTTTAGACCGGGATGATCCCGTCATCCAGGTAACCCTTTCCAACAAGTTTGTTCCTACTAAATTCGTTGTAACTAATTTACAACACGTTTAGTCAAAGTTAGCATCTAATGCAACGTTGTGTCCCTATTGCTAATGCGACTAACTTTCACAACTTGTGAATATCATCAAATGACATTTCTCTCTATTCTATATTCCTATTACTAAGACACGAATACTACTCGGTGTGAGACCCTACAGCTTGACCTTACTATAGGTTGGGGCTCGAAACCCCTAGATGACGGTCACTACGAGCAGTAGCTGTCGTCCCTGTTTCAGAGTCATCATAACGTGATCGACCCTTCGACAAAAGTGTCATAGGGTTTGCATTGGCTGTGTCAGTGATGAATTCCGTTAGCTAAAATCCCTTCGTCAAGACTGTGTTATTGTTGGCCTAGGGTATGGTTTACTGTCAACCCTATTAGACAACATTGGTCAGTATACGGCGGTCTTTATTGTATACACGTTGTACTACTTGCAACGTACCCCGGTCGAGGATTAACATAAAGACCGTACTGAGCCTATAACACTAACTTCCCTTTAATGGAAGTGACGAATCCCATCTTAGTCATTTACCCACCTAGAGAGCTTCAGGTGCAACCCAACCTAAGATCTTTCATCAGGACTGGTCCTCGAAGCTAGATCATGGGTCTAAGCTACACCGTCCGCTCACAGGTTGGTACAGATGACTTCAGGTCTTAAGGATCAACTAACCTATCATCACCCTAGAGTTATTAAAGACAGATCATTAAAGTTAACCATTTAATAACTCTAACTTGATCGTTCAGTGAACTCATTCTCTAATGAGCACCTGTGTCTCGTCTTCGACTTCACCAAGTCGAATGACTATGAGATCATCATTACTCGAAGGTAAGACGAAGACACAGTGATCTATCCGATGTGTCGATATCCAGTTCTCGACACATCTATGATCACGAACCGTTTAAGACCTACGTTTTCTATTCGGTCTCTTACTTACTCATAATCGAGATCTCATCCAGATATGTAAGGACCTAACTATAAGTCTATGGATATTATCTAAGTATATTAATACAAATGATTTTATACTTAGAATAATATGTACCATATCGGTATGAACAAGACGTATAATCAAGATAAATTGCCTTATGGGCATATATCTTCCTACATCTCCCACTTGCACTTAGGCTATTTATCTCGGTATCTCATACCGTTATAGCATATCAGTCACTTTGACATTTGATATGGCAAACCTAAGAATGGTTCTACTAATAAGTATCTACAACGAATTTTAATGGATTGAAATTACATCTCTTGATCACACAGGGTTGATCCTTTGGAAAAATGATCTGGATCAATTTTTCTAACTTCGTATAGCTAACAGTTAGCTTATACGATTTAGATGTGGGGTCTAACATTTCCGTAAGTCAGTTCTAGCTCACTCCACTTTATTTTGTCAATATGTCAAGTACATATTTGACACCCTAAGTCTATATATATATACTATTAAATCAAAACAATTTTGACTTAATGATTTATATAGAAGATTCATTAAAGTGAAAAATCCTTTTTACTTAGTCCGAAAAACGGAACTAAGTATATGAGCTCGCTCCCACTGACTTTAAGAATTACCTGGTCAAATTTCTTCAACATAATATCTAAATCATATTTAGATTTATGTGCAAAATGTAACCTTTTGGTAAGTGCCTCAGATGGAATGTACAAGTGTCAGATTCGGTTTGACGAATGAGTCAAGTCAAGATCGTTTTAAGGAATCTTGACATTGACTCGTTCAATCAAAACGTACTACACTGTACTTATTCCTTTAACCACATTTAGTATTAACTCTTTTAATAACTAAATGCAGATAATCAAGAATTAATCTTGATATGCGTATTATTGTGATCGCACACAATTTATACGCCCCCTTGGAACCTACATTTAACTACTGATTGACTTCTAACATTTAGTCAGCTCCAAAATCAATATTATCGAAGCTATACACCATTATTCGAAAATATACACAACCATCACAGAAAAGCCACATCCACAGAATTTTAAGCCAATTCAATTTCAATTGCAACAAACGAGACATCCATTCCAAAACAACGGGTTCATAAAAAGAACCTTAATTTGTTTATCAAAAATAAACCTTGAGTGCAAAGCACTCATTCATTGTTTTCGATCCTTAAAGATGATACATTTTATTCAAATAAGAAAATATCATCTCCATCACGATCAGCGTCTCCAGAAGTCTTTGAGCGGTCCCAGCAGCAACTGTTGCTTTGATTGCCGACTGATCTCCGCGCTTCTTCAATCTCCAGTTCTTATCAGCCACATGTATACAGTACACAGATGTCTATAAGTGTCTCACACTATATAAATGGAAATAATTGCATTTAATTGAATTTTAATTTGTACCTGAGGTAGAGGCATCAGTATGCCCCTTCTTCTTCTCTGCAAGATAGATCTTGCAGTTCCTCTTCCAGTGGCCAATCTTGTGGCAATGGAAGCACTCAGATTTCGACGGGGCCCCTTTGTTCTTCTTCTTCCCATTCTTAGCCTTCGCAGGTTGTGGGACCTGCCTCTTCTTTCCTTTGCCTTTCGGCTGGTCAGAAGTAGCAGAGCCAACAACCAGTGCAGTCGGCTTCTTCTCAATCTCCTCAAATTGCCGGAGCATATTGAGGAGACCGGGAAGATCCGTCTCAAGGCTGTTCATTATAAAGCCAGTTATAAAGGGCTTGAACTCGGGAGTTAAAGACTTTAGGATAATGTCCGTGGACATCTCATTGTCCAGGACAAATCCTAACTGGGCGGCGTCCTCTACGTACCCGATCATCTTGATAACATGATCTTGTACGGGTCCTGTCGTCATCTTCGTGCCCCAGAGGTTACTAGTAGCTTCGAACTTGGCAGCTCTGGATCGCTTGCCATACAACTCTTGTGCATTAAGGAGTATGCTCTGAACATCCATATGTTCATGTTTCCTTTGCAGCTCGTTGGTCATCGAAGCTAGAGCAAGGCATCTTGCCTTCTCAGCATCCCTCTGGTACAACTTGAAGGCTTCTTTCTCTTCGTGGGTCGAATCCTCATCGGGCTTATCCGGAGCGTCCTCGAACAATATGTATCCAATCCCAGCTAGGGAAAGGACCAACTTAATGTTCCTAAGCCAGTCTTTGTAGTTGGTTCCATCCAGCACGTTCTTTTCTACCATGTATTTTAGACCTGAGTCCATTCTGCATTTTATAGATACTTTAGTTAGTATATGTTCGTAGTATAGTTTTAATGGTTTTAATAAAACTATATTCTCCCACTAAATTTATTTAAAGCCATAATAATAAACAATTTATTATAAAATAATATTTGTGAGAGAGGGATCCGACTACCCTGAGTCTGACAACCTTGAGTGTATCTCAACAAGTTGTCCGACTCTGTAGTCGGTAGACGAACTCGTCATCAATCATATTTACTATGATTCCCTATCGATTTTTACCCCTAGTCATTTGTGATCATGAGTGTGCTCAACCGGATCACAATGGCTAGCCTAGTCGGACCCTTGTTTTCATGTCTAGCCTGACTTGCCCCTTTGCTCGGTGTATGCACGACGCGCCGGTTTGGGTCAGGTCTTAGACTACATTCTTGGTTAGACTTACGCCGAAGCTCGAAGGGTGAGACAACGGTTTCAGTCAGGTTAAGATGTCAATCAAGAAATCGGTTTCTATAAGATTGACATGTCACGGCTTGAGTGTAGCTCAACAACCGGAACATGTTTCTTACAGTTGCCAACTCCTAAAACAAGGAGGGCTACGATTTATCTTGAACAAGATTATTATCGTATTGACTTAGGTGTAGTCGATGGACTTACATAGTCATGAATCGACTCCTTGCGGTCCAGCGGACGCGGCCAGGGAATTGACTAAGCCAGGACCACTTGTTACCCAGTCTAGCTAGGTTGGTCCCAAAACTTTAGCCAAGCACATTGACCGACATCATGATCCATTGAAGGAGTTGTCATCAATCTTATGTTTTCCAAACAACTAAATGGCTTTTAATTTAGAGAACTAGTTAATCCTTATCAACTAGTGGATCCTAAAATTCAAAATTTTCAGATTGGTTGAACAGCTTTTATTAAGTCCTTATCAACTATAAGGTTCTACGTTCAACTTGCTACCCCTATCTAATTAGGATTTTAATAAAACAATTCAACATTGTCTTTTTATGAAAATCATTTAATTGAACGTTTTAATGAAATGATTTACGAAACAAAAGGACTACCCTAATCAGGTATTAGGTTCGATGTTGTTTTGTTTTATCAAACATAGCATGTCACTATCATGTTTTAATGGCTAACCTAACAAGGTTTGTGAATACATTATTCAACATGAAATGAAGCAACTAACTTTATCCGCATAAAAGAAAGTTTCATTT
This sequence comes from Scilla litardierei, assembly GCA_030789695.1. Classification (NCBI taxonomy): domain Eukaryota; kingdom Viridiplantae; phylum Streptophyta; class Magnoliopsida; order Asparagales; family Asparagaceae; genus Scilla; species Scilla litardierei. Next base: position 260,137,546 of record CM061142.1, on the reverse strand, counting down.
TTAGTGACATATAAAATGTATTTGCAAGTTTAAAAATTATCTATATAATACAAACATGCAAATCTAAATTTTAACACTTAAAATTAAAGATTAAAAATTTTTAAAGTCTTCATAAAAATTTTATCGCATAAAACTAGGTCGTACAAAATTATCTAATAATTTTAAACCTAGGCCTTTAAAAATTTTAACCTTACTTCTAAAATTAAAATGTCACAAAATAATTTTAGAAACCTATATGTAACAAAAAGAAAATAATTTATGTTTCATCTCATGAAATAAAAACATTTCTATACTTACATATTTTTAAAAACAATTTAAAACCCTTTTTAAAAACTTTTAGAAACCTTTTAGAAGCTTTCAAATAAAGTTTTAAAGATCTCTAACTTTATGTAACTAAAGAAAAATTCTTAAATTTCAAAAAATAAAATTTTCTAAAGTTTACATAAACTTTAAACACTCTTTAAAATTTTTCATATCTCATTAAAAAAAATTTTATACAGTATTTAAATGTTGGATACCTATTTAAAATTTATCGCATAAAGTAAATAGTCCAAAATAAAATTTCCGTGTTGCATAAACAATTTTTAAAAACACGAAACAATTTTTAAAACTTTTTAACATTAAGCAAAAAAGTTTGTACATGAAAGCTAAGCATTTTTAACGATTTTAAAAAGTCGCTATAGTAGATCTATAGCATAACCTGGCTCCGATACCACTGTTGGGGTTTTGGCGGACCCCCAGAGCTCGGATCCGTATCCGTCCTAAGTCGGACGGACCACGGAGGCACAAAAGGCGCAGCGGAAAACCAGAAATCAAAATTTCTACACTAGCTAAACTATTTAGCTAGGCTCTGGGGAGCCAGAACCTAGCCCGATCTATGCCGACTTGGAGTGGGTCTGACCACCCCAAGAAGGATCTACACTAAAGCGACTAATTAAAACTATACTAGAAAAATGCTTAAACACATACCCGGAATCTTGGCCCTGGAGCAGGCAAGATGTTCCTTACCGTCTTGAGAAGCTCCTCGTAGTCGAGCCGCGTTGACCCGATCTCCCTGAGCCGCCTCGCACCCTCGCACCGATCCGCCCGAGCCGCTTTCGCCTCCGAGCCGATCACACGTGGTAGAAAGTTTCACTTGAGAAGAAACCCGCGTCTTAGACGTCCGGATCAGATCCAAACCCCCTTCGTAGTCGTGCTAGGACTACTCCGGAGAATAGGAAAATTAGAGAGAGATTTAGTCGACGATCGAGCCTGCTCTAAAAATCTGGAGCTACTCGATCATTGACTGGTGTGTTTTTCAACGAGGAGAGTGCACCCCTATTTATATAGGGAGTAAACACTCAACTTCTCGTTGCGGGCAATGTGGGACAATCCACATGAAGAGAAAAATTCAATTAAGCCATTTGGCTTAATTTCAACTTTAAAGTTAGCCTTTCACAAAGTCAAACTTTAACTAATTAATTCTCCTCGCATACTAAACTTCAGACACCAAACTAGCTATCAATCAGAAAAGCTTGGAATGGTGAACGCGTAGGAACTGACGATGACGAATTTCGACTTCGTTTGACCCCTCAAACAATTGCTCAAAGTTTAGCAATTTTCACAAAATTCGTAGCCGTCATTAGGGTTTTCAAAAACCCTAATTTGACTTAAGTTACGGGCGCGCCCGCTAGACTTAGCGGGCGCGCCCGCCCAAGGGGGCAAGGGCGGGCCGCCCGCCCGCTGCAGCAGCGGGCCGCGCCCGCTGCGTGCAGCGGGCGTGCGCCCGTTGCAGCCAGCGGGCGTCGCCCGTTTGCCTTTGCACATGGGCCTTTTGGCCCAGTGGGTCTAACCCACTTTCCCTTGAACTCTTTCTGCGTTTCTGGGCTCGTTTGAGCTCCGATTTGGACGCGGTTTGAACCTGTGTTTAGACCGGGACGATCCCGTCATCCAGGTAACCCTTTCCAACAAGTTTGTTCCTACTAAATTCGTTGTAACTAATTTACAACACGTTTAGTCAAAGTTAGCATCTAATGCAATGTTGTGTCCCTATTGCTAATGCGACTAACTTTCACAACTTGTGAATATCATCAAATGACATGTCTCTCTATTCTATATTCCTATTACTAAGACACGAATACTACTCGGTGTGAGACCCTACAGCCTGACCTTACTACAGGTTGGGGCTCGAAACCCCTAGACGACGGTCACTACGAGCAGTAGCTGTCGTCCCTGTTACAGAGTCATCATAACGTGATCGACCCTTCGACAAAAGTGTCATAGGGTTTGCATTGGCTGTGTCAGTGATGAATTCCGTTAGCTAAAATCCCTTCGTCAAGACTGTGTTATTGTTGGCCTAGGGTATGGTTTACTGTCAACCCTATTAGACAACATTGGTCAGTATACGGCGGTCTTTATTGTATACACGTTGTACTACTTGCAACGTACCCCAGCCGAGGATTAACATAAAGACCGTACTGAGCCTATAACACTAACTTCCCTTTAATGGAAGTGACGAATCCCATCTTAGTCATTTACCCACCTAGAGAGCTTCAGGTGCAACCCAACCTAAGATCTTTCATCAGGACTGGTCCTCGAAGCTAGATCATGGGTCTAAGCTACACCGTCCGCTCACAGGTTGGTACAGATGACTTCGGGTCTTAAGGATCAACTAACCTATCATCACCCTAGAGTTATTAAAGACAGATCATTAAAGTTAACCATTTAATAACTCTAACTTGGTCGTTCAGTGAACTCATTCTCTAATGAGCACATGTGTCTCGTCTCCGACTTCACCAAGTCGAATGACTATGAGATCATCATTACTCGAAGGTAAGACGAAGACACAGTGATCTATCCGATGTGTCGATATCCAGTTCTCGACACATCTATGATCACGAACCGTTTAAGACCTACGTTTTCTATTCGGTCGCTTACTTACTCATAATCGAGATCTCATCCAGATATGTAAGGACCTAACTATAAGTCTATGGATATTATCTAAGTATATTAATACAAATGATTTTATACTTAGAATAATATGTACCATATCGGTATGAACAAGACGTATAATCAAGATAAATTGCCTTATGGGCATATATCTTCCTACACATCGTACCCGGCTCATATCTCGCCATGAAGGTAGTCGCCATAATGCGCTGAGCTATACGGAGGCAGGGATGGACAATGGCCGAGGCCTTGGCCCTACTAGGGTCAAAGGCAGCGTGAAGACCCGTAATCCGGGCCCAGAAGGCACCGGCATCGAAGGAAGGTGGGGGGATATGGGTGGGGACGTAACCACGGTCGGCCCCGGGGACATCGGGCCATGAGAAGAAAGCTCTCATCATACCGAGAGTGACCTGGCACTCTCGGTCCATGAACCGAAACGAGCATCCCTCGTCGGTCCGGGCGATCGAACTAAGAACCTCAAGTGTCGGACGGATAAACGTGTCCGCCGACACCTGGAAGAAATCTCGCCAGCCCACGTTGTCGTACAATGTGAGCATCCCCTCGAGTACACCCAGGCGTCCTAGGTCTGCAAGGTGTGCGAACCTGGAGGGTACGATCGAGCGCTGGGAGATACGCTCGAAAGCGACGCGGTGTGCGTCGTTCCGGAACGTAATCCCCAGCGGCCCGATAAGTGGAACCGGAGGTGGTGGCTGCGGAGCGGCATGGAGTGGCTGTGTGGGCTCTGCAGGCCGTGCAGGGTGTGTGGGGCCTGCAGGCCGTGCTGGGTGAACATGGTGTGGTGGAGAAGGCAGAGGAGAGTCCTCCACCTCGTGGGAGGGGCCGGCATCATCCGACCGCTTCCGCTTGGCGGAAGCTCTCCTCGACCGCGGCCGTGTCCGGGGCGGCATATGGGCCCCGAGCGCTCACCAAAACCGATAAAAATGCGGCGTGCGTAAAATAAAGGAAAGAATATACCACGACACGCCGTGAGAGCAAAGCTATGGAAGCGTGCGAAGACGACGCCTCCCCGTAGCCCAAAACAGTCCCTGAAGCTCCCCTGGGCTCCCCTAAGCTCCCAAATATAACCTGCGCATGAAACGGAGATATCAGCGAGTAATATTCAAAACGTATGGGGCATTAGGGGTATAATAGATAGAAATGGAAATTAATTTGGGTTTGGGGTTTGTTAGATACATGGATCCTCGAAAAATACACAAAAGAGGAGAAAATAGGCTAAAAATGGGGTTACCGGAGTTGGCCGAGCAGTGGCCGCCGGCGGCGACTCGGGCGAGGTGCGGCGGCGGCTCGACCGGCGAAGGTGGCCGAGCGGCAGCGGCGGACGGGCGATCGGGCGAGCAAAGGGGATTCGGGCGCTGGGAATTCGAAAAGTCGGGGCAGTTGCGATTTGGTTTGTTTCGAAAAACGAGCCCGACCCTCGCCCCTATTTATAGTAAAAGTTACGACTCGGCCGAGTGACTGGGTCGCTCGGCCGAGTGAACTTTAAGGAAAAATTCCTCCCCGCTACGCTTCGGCCGAGTGGCCTTGCCACCCTCGGCCGAGTCGAGTAATTCCATTCGGCCGAGTGGCTCAAGATACTCGGCAAGACTCGCCCTAGGAGCGTATCAGTTTTACTCGGCCGAGTGAATATATATACTCGGCCGAGTAGCAGTTATACTGAAATCAGGAAAATAAACAGAGAGTTGGATACAGCAGACTTCCCTCGTTCGTGAGCGGCTCGGCCAGACGAACTTGTGTGCTCGGTCGAGTGACTAGTATGCTCGGCCGAGTGATCCTTTTTTTCTGCTGTTTGTCTTCGTTTGGGCTCTAAACTCTGTTTTTCTTCCTCCAGTTGATTTCATCTTCCTCCTAAGCATCGAGCGCCTTCCTAGGGCACTCCTCGTCGCCTTGTTCATCCTCCTAATGATGGGTACCTTATTCTCCTCTCCTGTCAAGAAAAATAGGACCCGTTATCGCAAAATTTTTGGGCGAACGACTCAAAACACTAAAAATTTCTAAAACAAAAATAAAAGAAAAGTGAAAATAAAGCAATACCCATCGGGTTGCCTCCCGACAAGCGCTCGTTTAAGGTCGTGAGCTCGACCCCCTATGATTTTCGATTAATGCGGGATGTTTGGTGCATATGAGATGCACCCGTCAAACTTTCCGGGGAGAACGCTTGGATTCGGAAGTTACGGCAGCGTGTTCTCCCTCGGTGGTCTCCCGTCTCGAATAGTGTTGGGGGGAGGCTCCCCCAAGCTAGCGTTTGCTCTGGTCCTCGGCTTCACCGGTGACGCCGATTTCCGTATCGGCGGAGCTTTCTTCGGAGACTTTAATTTCGAGAGCTCGCAGAGCTCTCGAATCCTTGCGACATCAGCGTCGCCTTCATCAATTTCAGCAAAGAAGTCGGGGGAATCATTTATCTTCTCATCTTGGCCTAAATCCGGCCCTTCCTCGAAATCTTCATTGAATAGAGCGCCGATCGAATGGGGGATCGCCTCCTCAATAACCTCGTCAAGGAGGTATGAAAGATCATCCAGCCGTCCCTTAAGTAGATATATTCTATTGATTTCTCCCATTGGGACTCCCTCGGAATAATGCTTGAGCCTCTGACCATTTACCTTGAATGTGGCTCCGTCCTTGCTTTCCAACTCGAAGGCCCCTCCCGGTTGTATGTGCTTGATGGTGAAAGGTCCGGACCAACGTGACCTCAACTTACCGGGAAATAGTCGGAGCCGGGAATTATAGAGCAAGACCTTGTCTCCTACTTTGAATTCTGTGACGGTTATGCGGGCATCGTGGAGAATCTTGGTCCTTTCTTTGTAAATTCTTGAGCTCTCGTAGGCGTCTCTTCTTATTTCATCAAGCTCGTTGATGTCCAAGAGTCGCCTCACCGCCGCACTCTTGTAATCGTAATTAAAGGTCTTGATGGCCCAATATGCGCGGTGTTCCAACTCTACCGGCAAGTGGCAAGCTTTCCCATAAACAAGTCGGAACGGTGTGGTGCCGATGGGAGTGCGAAAGGCCGTGCGATATGCCCATAGAGCATCGTTTAGCTTCATTGACCAATCCTTTCTAGATCGATCCACAGTCTTCTCAAGAATTTGCTTGATCTCTCTATTTGAGACTTCCACTTGGCCGCTTGTCTGGGGGTGATATGCCATGCCAACTCTATGGTTTACCCCGTACTTCTTTAGCATGGCTTCAAACTTGTTTTCTATGAAATGGCTCCCCCGTCGCTTATCAAGGTACGAGGCACTCCGAAGCGTGGGAAGATATTCTTCTTGAAGAACTTAGAGACGACCCTTGCGTCATTAGTAGGGGTGGCGATTGCTTCCACCCATTTGGAGATATAGTCAACGGCCAATAGGATGTATTTGTTACCGTTGCTCAATGGAAATGGCACCAAGAAGTCTACTCCCCAACAATCAAAAAGCTCAATTTCTTGGATGGGCCTCATTGGCATCTCATTGCGTTTGGAGATATTCCCGGTCCGTTGGCATCTATCGCACCCCCTTACAAATTCGTGGGTGTCTCTAAACATTGTTGGCCAGAAGAATCCGCTCTGCAAAATCTTAGCGGTTGTTTTAGAGGCAGCATGATGTCCTCCGCATGGTAGACCGTGGCAATGAAAAATGATATACGTTGCCTCCTTTTTAGAAACACACCTCCGAATGACACTATCTTTGCATATCTTGAAGAGGTATGGATCTTCCCAAAAATAGCTATGGACCTCATGCATAAATCTCCTCTTTTGATGCGTGGGCATCCCATGCGGTTTAATTCCACAAGCCAAGTAGTTGACGAAGTCCGCGTACCAAGGTACTTCACCGGTCCTTATGGCATATAGCCTCTCATCCACGAATGTGTCGTCGATAGGCAAACTCTCATCCTCCTTGTCGCGAATGAGCCTAGATAAATGATCCGCCATGACATTGTCCGTACCTTTCTTGTCTCTGATCTCCAAGTCGAATTCTTGCAACAAGAGTATCCACCTAATCAACCGAGGTTTGGCCTCCTTCTTGTTTAAAAGATACTTCAACGCCGCATGGTCGGTGTGGACAATCACCTTGGAACCAAGGAGGTAGGAGCAAAACTTCTCGATGGAATAGACGACCGCTAAAAGCTCTTTTTCGATAGTTGTGTAGTTTTTCTGCACGTCATCCAATGTCTTACTCGCATAAAATATCGTATGAAGCTTCCTATCTTTCCTTTGTCCCAATACCGCTCCTATGGCTTGGTCGCTAGCATCACACATTAGCTCAAAGGGAAGGCTCCAATCCGGTTGTTGTATGATGGGCGCGGAAACTAGTGCTTCCTTCAAGGTGTTGAAGGCTTGCAAGCATTCCCCTGAAAAAATAAAAGGAGTATCTTTAGCGAGCAAGGAAGGAAGTGGTCGGGCAATCGAGGCGAAATCCTTGATGAAGCGGCGGTAAAACCCCGCATGACTAAGAAAGCTTCTAATGCCCTTGACATTAATAGGAGGAGGGAGTTTCTCGATTACCTCAATCTTTGCTTTATCTACCTCAATTCCTCTCGAGGAAACAAGGTGCCCGAGAACTATACCTTCCGTGACCATGAAGTGACACTTCTCCCAATTTAGAGTGAGATTGTTTTGTTGGCACCTTTTAAGGACTTGAGTAAGATTGGCCAAACAAGAGTCAAACTCACTTCCATAAACCGAAAAATCATCCATAAAAACTTCCATAATATTTTCAATGTAATCGGAAAATATGGATGTCATACACCTCTGAAAGGTGGCGGGAGCATTACAAAGACCAAACAGCATCCTTCGATAGGCATAGGTACCATAGGGACAAGTAAAAGTGGTCTTTTCTTGGTCATCTTCGTGCAAAGGGATTTGGAAGAATCCCGAATACCCATCTAGATAGAAAAAGTATTTATGTTTAGCTAGGCGTTCAAGCATTTGATCAATGAAGGGCAATGGGTAATGGTCCTTTCGGGTAGCTTTATTTAGTTTCCTATAGTCAATGCACATTCGCCATCCCGTGACGGTGCGTGTAGATATGGGCTCACCTTTTTCATTTTTTATGACTGTCATCCCCCCTTTCTTGGGGACAACGTGAACGGGGCTAACCCATCTACTGTCAGAGATGGGATAAATGATACCGACGTTGAGCAATTTTAGGATTTCCTTTTTAACCACCTCCTTCATATTCGGGTTTAACCTCCTTTGAGGCTCTATGGAGGTGGCGTCGGTATCCTCCAAATGGATCCTATGTGTGCAAAGCCTAGGGCTTATCCCTTTTAGATCGGAGATAGTGTAGCCAAGGACATCTTTGTGGCTCCTAAGAACGTCTAGGAGTTTTTCAAGTTGATCTTGCGTGAGATGGAAATTGACTATCACCGGGAAAGTTAATTTATTACCCAAAAATGTATACCTTAGATTCGGAGGTAACTGTTTAAGTTCTACCTCAAGAGGTGCTACTCCTTCTACTTCATCAGCTCGCATGAGTTTGGCTTCTTCCTTGTCATCCGGGTTTAGTTCATGTTCAGGTGGCGCGCTCTCTTGCGAAGACTCAGACTCACTACTTAGTGAGGACGATGCATCGAAATAGGCGCTCTCCGATTCTGTGCCAGCATCGTCGAAACCTTCACTCTGCTCTGGTTCGTGCCTGGAATCAAGAAACACATCAGACGATTCATAAAAGCAAGAGTGAGCGTCATAGAGTGTAACTCCCTGAACGTCGGTTTGCTCGAAGGATTCTTCGGGAGTATAGTGTTCTTCGACATTTGTTCTACCGTCTTCGAAATATAACTTGTCGTCGATCACATCAACTCTGACATTACCCCCGATAGTCCCATCCGGGGAGACTTGGTCCATCACAAAACTAGCAAACAGTTGTTCGTCGGGGTCCTTGATATCGATAGCAAAAGCTCCGGTAGCGTGGACCTCGTCGACAAGCTCCTTAAGGAGGTCTGTGAAGGAGTCATAATCTTCCTGACTGAGTTCTGTTGTCGACATTGCATCCTCCATTCTCCCTGTTAAGATCTTTTGCAAAATACGGGAAGAATATGTAAATAGGGCTGCGAACAGAGTTAGAACAAGATATATAAGAAAGTAAAGAAAGAAAGAAAAATAACCGGGTGGTCGATGCCGAACACCGTCAAAATGTCCTCCCCGGCAACGGCGCCAAAAACTTGATCGCTCCGGAATGTAACCCAAAAGTGCGACCGTGTAGTTTTACCGCAAGCGCACGGTGTAGCGGCGAGCGGGTTATTGAACACAGGGAGGACGAATGAAAGTGCTTGCTCCAATCAACCTGGCTATTAAGAATAGAAGAGAGAGAATTTTGCCTTTGGCGATCCTGTCACAATCGTCAGACAAAGTACGAAAATATCAAATCAAATAAAGGACGTCTAGGGAATGGGGAATCCCCGCTACTCACCGTATTTCGTCAATGTGGTTCATTGGTATCGAAATTTCTAGAATAAAATTTCGGATGAACTAGTTGCAACTGAATGTAATACCTAGCTCACGCTCTCGCGCTGTTGCCGGTCTATAGCTATCCTAGGTTCGGGTCCAATCTCTTGCAAACCCTAGCCTAGGCAATCTAGCATTAGGATCAACATCATCGTTCAATCGCGCCCCGAGCCCACTCTCGTGCAAACTCGGGCCACGACCTAGGTTGGGATGGTTCCTACCCGTCCAATCTCTTACAAACGGGTATCGGCACGGAATTGCAACCAGAAACCCTAGTATCGGTCCAATCTCTTGCAAACCGATACTACGGAAACTCAATTTCAACCCAATTCGGATTTCTAGGGTTTCCTACCGAATTGGGATTCAATCTCTTGCAAATCCCAATCGATATGAATACCTAGCCATCCGTATTAAATCGATCTCAAACTAACCCTAATAGCAATCCTAGCAAAATTTCTACCAATTCATCACAAATCTGAAATTGGGCTCGTAGGGTTCATCCCCACGCCCCAAGACGTAGAGACTACTCACATTTCATAGAAAAAATACAAAAATAATCAATGAAATTAACAAGAGAATTCATCACAATATTGAGATAAGCAATAAAAATAGTATTTTTAGAGGAGAGAGACACAAACCAATGGAGTTCTTCCAATAATCCAACAAAAATCAACTTTTGTCTCCTCTCCAATCACAAGAATAAAAGCTAAAAAGTTAATCTAAAAAGCTGCAAAAATTCAAGAAAAAATCCCTCTAACCTAGGGTAAAAACAGGGGTTAAATACCCCCCAAAATCGTCCAAAAAACTATGACCAAAATGCCCCTGCGCAGCCTGAAATCCGCAATTTTCGCTACAGGCAGCGCGTCGCACTCGGCCGAGTGACAAAAGTCGCTCGACCGAGTGATAAACCCTGAGAATTTCCAGTAAGTCTGGGTCGTCGGGGGTCTTCACTTCGGGGGTCGCTCGGCCGAGTGAGTTGTCGTCACTCGACCGATGGCTTCTTAGTACTCGGGCGGTCGGTATTTGCCACTCGGCCGAGTGGGTCTTCTGAAGCTCAGGCAGACGAAAAACAGTACGTTGGCGATTTTTGACATGCGTCGTCTGAGTGCCACTCGGGCGGACGGGGTCTCGTCACTCGGCCGATGTGGCTTCCGTCGCTCGGCCGAATGCACATATAAAACGTGTCCGATCCGGTCGGCCGAGCGGTGTCTCGCTGGTCGGCCGAGTGACTCCTTCACTCGGCCGAGTGGGACACCAAAAATGCCCAATCAGCTTGTTTTGGTCTCCTCGTCGCTCCTGCGACGTTCTATCTTCTTCCTCTCCTCTCCAATGACAAAATACCCCTCGGGGAGGTTGTCGGTGACACTCTGGAGTAGGCGTATCTCGAGATCACTCCAAATCGCTCCAAATCCCCTGAAATACGACAAAAACAACAAATCGTGAAAAGCATCGCAATTTTGTCGATATATCGTGAAAAACGTGATTTGGGCGATCAAAATGGCATGCAAACATGCGGGAAAAAAGTGTAAAATAAGGAGTGATCAGCTATGCCTGCAGAAACAACACACGAGTGAAGTAGAGGACCAAAGGTCAAACGGTTGGTAGGCATGATCGAACTAACCTTTCGTCCACGCGGTCTGACGCACCACGTCGTCAGACCACAGCCACTTTTTCGACCTTATATCCTCTGGCAGACTCGTCAGTGTGTCGGCAGATTTTTTCTACTCGCTAGTCAGCGGCTTATCTTCGGCAGGGCCCAAGTCAGGGGCACCCCAATCGGTGCAGAAGCTTGCCTCTCCTTGGAAAACCACAAACAAAAGCTCGTCTTTCAATTTGGGATTATAGGTGGGAAGGTCTTCCAGCAGCTTCTTGCCTCGACGGGCCATTATCGTATACCAGACCGGGGTCTTGAGGGGAGGGATCGAGAAAAAATAATTTAACAGACTCAGAGACAGTTCAACCCTCTTCATCACACACAGAGCTATGAAGCCCATCAACATGCCAATGGAATTCGACATCAGCTGGCAGAGGGAGATGTTTAGGGTACACAAGAAGTACCGCATGAAAGGGTGCATGGAAAATCGAAGGCCTCGTTGGATGGCCTTGACGTATACCCCCACTTCCCGTTGGCAGGGACGATGGACCCTCTCCTTCCTCCCAGGTACCCGGATTTGGTAGTCAAGGCGAACATAATTCCTTTGAAGCTCGGGGATCTGGTCAGCTCTGACTTTGGACCTCATAGTCGCAAGCAAACCTGGCTCTATAACCCCTTCCTTGTTCTTCTTCATGACAGTGACCAAGCACCTCTCAGAAGCAAGGACAGAAGACGAAGCCATTTCTTTTGTTGGAAGGAAAATCTAAATTAAAGAGAAGGAAGATGATACCCTTGCATTCTACCGCTAGAATCATCCTTTATAGGTAGGGAGACGACCACATGATGAAACATGCGTCGAAAATCCAAATGCCGTGAGTATCTCAGATTCGGCAAATGATCCGAATCAACGAGGCGGGCGTTTTGGCCTGTCACGCCCCGCTTCCCAAAAAGGTCGGAGGCGAAGCGTGACTAAGGCCCGCTTAGGCCAGGGCAAAGAGCCCAGACCTAATAAGCGTCTGTGATATTCCAAACAAAGGCAACAGGTCCCTGCAAGTTAGTACGGAAACAACAAAGTATTGAAAAGAGATATCATTTCATTTTATTCCAAATAAAACATCCAAAAGTACTGAGAGTCTAAAACGCCCGAAGGCAACAACTGCAGAAAAAGAAACTACTGGTGCAAGCACCCAACCTAGACAAGGAAACAACAGGTGCTACCCACCCAATCTAAACTGGAACAGAAATCTGGATCGGCAACAAGAGGCCTCTAACTCTGGTTCTCCTCCGGGTCGTACTCCGGATCAACGTCCTCCGGCTCTGCGTCAGCTGGCAAGTCCGCCTCGTCGACGTACCCTGGCTCAACACCTGACGTACAGCACCAAAAGAAGGAACTGTACGTCAGGTCAGGTCTACAAAAAGGGTTAGACCAAACTGCAAGTGTATCAACTTTTTAGACAACGTTTTACTGGATGATTAGCATGCTGGGGTTACAACAAGTACAAGAGAAGTAACGTAGCAGGAAAGTAAAGCGCAACAAGTAGTAGTTGTAGCGTGTGCTACCAACTACGAGACTAGCCTACAGGTGTCAGGACAAGACGAAGACAGACAAGACAAGTAGGACACGTCACATCACGACACGACATGACACGAAGGGTTCACGTCTTACGGGTTGAGGGGGATCAGACCCTCTCCCCGTGCGCAGGCTCAACCCTACCCCAAACCCCAGAACTCAAGACAGGAAGCACGGAGATCACTTTCGCAAGGAAAGCACCTAAAACGCCCGAAGGCTTTTTGTAACACGGAGATCACTTCCGCTCGGGAAGCATCTGAAACGCCCGAAGGCTTTTTGTAACACGGAGATCACTTCCGCTCGGGAAGCATCTGAAATGCCCGAAGGCTTTTTGTAACACGGAGATCACTTCCGCTCGGGAAGCATCTGAAACGCCCAAAGGCTTTTTGTAACACGGTGACAAGACACGACCAGTGTGTATAACAGTGACAAGACACGACCAGTGTACGGGAGAGTTATTCTAGGGTGTCCACACACACGCACACACAAGATAATCCTAAAGTATCACAAGTTGTTGTTTGTCGGACTTAGACTTCGTCGTCAAGTCTAAGTCGTCAGGGTGACCCAGACGCTATCATTTCACGTCCGGAATCTAAACGCTCACAGTCTAATAGTTCTAACAATTTAAGACCAAGACGCGGTCAAAATCGCAAGTGGGTACACTTGCCTGCGATGGCGAGGGGGTCGTCCGTCCGGGGTGTCTCGTCCAGTCGTCGCGTCCGCGGTAGTCCGTCTTAAACAGTCACGGCGACGGTGTCAGGTCGCAATTTCAGAAATTCCTATTAGGTTTCGTTTCTAGGTTTTCGGGACTATCCTACTCGTCAAAAGTCACTTTTTGATGTATCAACCTAATCGACGATCTATCCTATGTGCACAGTCAAATTAGTCCGTTCGTCGATTTTCTATGTTCGTACAACGTTTTACAGGAGCTGGAAAGTAAATTTAGTTCAAGTTGACGGTTTTTAGTTTAGGGTTCAGTCAGCTATCGTGGGGGTTTCTACGAGTTTCGGGGAACCAACCTGAACCGGAGTTTGCTGTAGATTGGATGTCGGGTCTGATCGGAGAACTCCTCAGCTTCAGATCTGGTCCTCGTACGTCTCTCCAAAAGTTCGAACTTGCGACGAAGGCCTACGACGTGTCGCAACGTCGTAGACGGCAAATCCGTGAAGTAGCACGTCCAAGTGGGGCCCACAGCAGTGCTAGGGGTCCAAGGGGGCCCACAACACCTCAGGAGCACTTGGGGGGCCCACCACAGAAGTTGGTGTGGGAGAAACCAACTTGCGACGTTTGGCCGTCGGTCGTTCACTGCGGGTGCAGGGGTTCCTCTCGGTCAGACCGAGAGAGTTTCTCGGTCGTGCGAGCTGCGATGCGGGGGGGGGTCGGCACAGCGTCGGTGCGAGGGAATTTGTCGGTCAGACCGACAGATCCCGTCGGTCGGGCGCTTGGACGAGGCTGGCAGCGGAGCAGGGTGCGGAGCGGGCTTCGGGTGCGGAGCGGGCTTCGGTCAGACCGACGGGGCGGGTCGGTCAGCGCTTGGCGATGCGGAGCGGGCGGCTGTGCGGAGAAGTCTCTCGGTCAGACTGAGAGACAGTCTCGGTCGGAGCGGGGCGACAGCGGGGTACGATGCAGCGGGCTGTGCAAGCGGCGATGCGGGGTGCTGCTCCGGTCGTGCGCTAGGATTTGCGGGGGTGAGCTCCGGTCGTGCACTGGGCGATCGTCGCAACGTTGCGACGAAGCTTTGGAAGAGGAAACGGCGGCTAGGGTTTTGAGCAATGACGAAAAAACTTTGCCTAGGGCTAACTTAAATAGGTTAGAGCTAGGATTAGGGTTAGGGTTCGGAAAAACGTTATTAAAATAATTTAAAATAATTAATTTAGTTAAAATTACTCTCCTCTCCCTCACGCAAAATGGGTGCTGCCAAAAATTCTAAAATTTTGCCTAAAAATTCTTTAATATATTATTATAATATAGGAATTTTATTGTAATTAAAACTCTTATAAAAATAGGTTTTAAAATTATTTAAAACTTTCAAAAAATGGAAAATAGGTCAAATTAAGTCCAAAAATTATAAAATAATTATGGGGTGTTCTAGATGACTAAAGAAAGATAGTGGAGAAGACAGATCTAAATTTCGATGTCGAGAGACGAAACTAAAATTCGTAACGTCTCGCATCAAAACAGAAAGTCGCGACGTCACGTCAATTAAGATAGCATCGTTGAAGAACGACTCGAGATATGTTGTTACAAAGTTATGCCACAATCTAATACTTCCAGAGACGATCACGTCGATATATCACTCAATAATATTCAAAATCAAATAAAGTCAAAAATAAACACGTGCACCATCAAGAGCACGTGCACAAAGAAAGTACGATCGGAAACCGACCGTTACATCCTCCCCAACTTAGAAATGATTCCGTCCTTGGAATCAACATCAAGCATTGCTGGGAAAAAGATGCGGGAAGCGCTCCCTCATATCATCCTCACGCTCCCAGGTGGACTCTCCAGGCGATCCGTGACGCCACATCACTCTCACCAGGTCGACTATCTTATTCCTCAACTGCTTCTGTCGACGGTCCAAGATCTGCACAGGCTGCTGGTCATATGTCAGGTCCGGTCGAACCGTAATCTCCGAGAAATCGACCGTGTGCGACGGATCACTGACGTACCGACGTAGCTGAGATACATGGAATACGTCGTGAACACCCTCCAAAGATGGTGGCAGAGCAAGGCGATAGGCCACTGCTCCCACACGCTCTAGCACGTCAAATGGTCCAATATACCTCGGACTCATCTTGCCCTTCTTCCCAAAACGAATAACTCCGCGGTTCGGAGAAATCTTCAGGAAGACGTGATCTCCAGGCTGGAACTCCAAAGGTCTCCTCTTGGCATCTGCCCAATGCTTGAAGCGATCCTGTGCAACTCTAAGCTTCTCCCTGATGTCCCTCATGACATCCACAGCTTCAACTATCATCTCCGGACCCAACAGCTCCCGATCTCCGATGTCATCCCAGCTCAGTGGCGATCGACATTTCCTTCCATATAAGGCAGCAAACGGGGCCATGCCAATGCTCGCCTGGTAGCTGTTGTTATATGAAAACTCCACCAAGTGAAGCTGGTTGATTCGGAGTGAATATTGCATATTTAACCCCCTTATTAGTCCTATTTTATGCTCATGAAATGCTTAATTGATCTCTAATGCGTTCATATTTTTCTCATCATCATTTATTAGAGAAATTACTCTATTTGTGCACAAAACACGAATTTTATTGAGTATTTCTGCCTTTTTATATTTTTCCTAGCACCGTCTTGATCTCACGATTCCAACGACTATTTATTTGTATTTTTATGAGATCTGTGCTAATTACTGTGTATTTTTGAATGCAGAATACATTTTAAATGGAGAAATACGCTCGTAAATACGCAAATACGCGCGTAAATACGCAGGGCGGGACACGTGGCGCGCATCCACGCGTTCCCGCTCAGATCTGACTGTGGCAGAGAATTGGCGACGCGGCTGAGTTATAGCCGCTAGATCTCGATCTCACGGCGCAAAACGATTCGAATCGAATTCGAATTCGGGGCCACGCGGCAGCAATCGGTCGCCTCCCGCTTGGATCCAACGGTCTCCAGCGGCCCGAATCGACGAAGCGGCGGAATTAAAAGCAGGGCGACGTGGCCTCACAAGGACGGTTGATCTTCGATCGAACGGTCAAATATCATCCCAAGTTCGAATCAGAAGCGGGCGCTGCTTGGGCGACGTGGCCTCTCCACGATCGTTGGATCTTTGATCCGACGGTCGATATTTAATCCTATCTGATTTCGGATTCAAAAGCGGGTTTGGATCCGCTTACTATGACACGTGTCAGCTCGTGGGCAGATCCCGCCTGGATCTAACGGTAGAGAGCAGCGGCGGTCGTGGATGCGGGTTTTGAGCGCTATTGGGTGCGGGTTTCGAACCCGTTAAGCTAATTAAACCCGCAATGCTAATATATAAGCGTATTTCTAGGGTTTTTGGGGTATGCTGGCGTATTTTGTGACTTTTGGAGCGGCTACTGTGCGTATTTATCCAGGGGAAAATTATCAAAAATTCCAGAGGCTATTCTTCCTATTCTAAAGGAGTTTTGGGTTCTAAAGTGGAGATTTGGTGATAAATTCTTGAACTTATACCCCGTATTTGGTGTATTTTATCGTATTTTGGCTATTATAACGATGTATTTGGCTATGAAATCTGATTTTCTTTGCACCATGCGTGGATAATCTCCTTGTGCTATGGTTGTGATGTAATTAGGAGTATTTAGTTGATGAATTTCATGTCTTTAGCCCTATTTTCATGTCAAAATCACTCGTAACATTGATTTCTACAACGTATTTGTTGGGTATTTGCTTATTGTCGATATTATTTACATCCCGTATGGCTAGGCCCTGACAAGGCTAGCCAATTCATGTTCACTAATCTGAACTTATTGTTGCATTTAACGTTTAATGAAATCAATGTTGCTAGTGATGCGTATACGGCCACTTTGACTAGTTTTCATCGTTTCATCTTCCGACGTCTTCGTGCCCTGATCGGACGAAGCGTTGAGTTATATAAAAGACGTGATATTTCAGCGATTATTATCTCCTAATGAAATCACAACCGTAGCACATCCACTTTATATGTGTTGGTGTTGACGTAGTTAGGGTGTCGTAATTATTGGTTTCTATATCTTTTCGCCCTATTTGCACTTGATTAATTCTTTGGCATGTTTTCATACGCTTGATCGCCATACTTTCCGACGTTCTCGTGCCTTGACCGGACGAAACGTTGAGTTATAGAAAAGGTATTGATATTCATTGATTGCACACACCCTAACGAAATCAAATCCAACACATGATCCCCATACTTGTATCCCTCTCCAAGTCACCGTACATATCGTTTTCTTTTGCTATTTGATACTCTTGATCCTATATCTTCGTGTTTGATAGGTGGATGGCTAACATTGTATAATTACTCTTTTCAGATTGACGATCGTAGTTTTGCAGGTCAGTTGTCCCGTGGATTCAATACCTGGACTCACCAGGATATTACTTGCACGATCTACTGCGCTTGGGAGTAGTTCTCACAACATTTGAGACGAGGCAATGGTCCTCCCATGATCCCTTCAAATCGAGCGTACAAGCTCGCAGCATATCCTCCAGAATCTGAATAGTCCTCTCGGACTGGCCATCAGTCTGCCGATGGTACGACGTGCTGAAACTCAGACTCGTATCCAAATGCTCCTGCAAACTTCTCCAGAACTGAGATGTGAACCTCGTGTCTCGGTCAGACACAATGCTCACGGGGACTCCATGTAAGCGTACAATCTCCTGCACGTACACGGTCTACGTCACGACTATTTCAAAGAGAAAATCAAAATAGAAGCAAAAGTAGAACGGAACTTTACCTCCAGATATTTCCTCGCCAAAGCTTCCGTAGACTGGCCCACTCGGAAAGGGATAAAGTGCGCAGACTTGGTCAACCGATCCACGATCACCCAAACTGCGTCGTTCTACCTCGGGGTCCGAGGTAAACCAGTCACGAAGTCCATCGTAATATGTTGCCACTTCCACTCCGGAATGGGAAGCGGTTGCAACAACCCAGCAGTACGATGGTGCTCAGCCTTCACCTGTTGGCATATCAAACACTTGGCAACGCTCCGTGCCACACTCATCTTCATGCCAATCCACCAATAATTTAGACGGAGGTCCTTATACATCTTGGTGCCTCCAGGATGTATAGAATATGGCGAGCTATGAGCCTCGCTCAACAGCTCCTCGCGAACATCACCTGCAGGTACACAGAGTCTACTGCCGTACCGCAGCGAACCATCCTCATGAATCACAAACTCCGTCCGTAGTCCAGCTTCAACCTGCCTCCTGATCCTCTGCAGCTTCGGATCTCCTGCCTGTGCTGCCTTGATCCGATCCACGATCGTGGACTGAATCTGCAAATTCATGAACGAACGAACCACACCAGGTAGGACAACCTCCAAATCCATCTCCCTCAGCTCCTGCTGAATCCTCCAGTCTGCTGCAAGCATCATCGCAGTAGGAAGTCTACTCAAGGCATCCGGCACTACGTTCACCTTCCCCGGGTGATACTTCAAATCAATCTCGTAGTCAGCCATGAGCTCTAACCATCGCCTCTGACGCATGTTGAGCTCCTTCTACGTAAAGATGTACTTCAAGCTCTTGTGATCGGTGAAAATCTTCACACTCTCACCTAGCAAGAAGTGCCTCCAAATCTTCAGTGCAAAAATCACTGCAGCCAACTCCAGATCGTGCGTCAGGTAATTCTTCTCATGAGTCCTCAACTGACGAGAGGCGTACGCGACCATGTGGCCATGCTGATGCAAGACACATCCTAGGCCCTTCCCTGATGCATCACAATAAACTTCAAAGCCTCCGCTTCGATCCGGTACTGCCAACATCGGTGCCGTGGTCAATCTCGCCTTCAAGATACTGAAGGCCTCCTCACAAGCATCTGACCAAATAAACTCCTCGTCCTTCCTCGTCATCTTCGTCATCGGCTCTGCAATCTTCGAGAAATCTTTGATGAACCGCCGATAATAGCCTGCTAAACCAAGGAAGCTCCTGATGTCGGACGCTGACTGCGGAGTCGACCAATCTCTGACTGCTCTAACCTTCTCCGGATCCACAGATATGCCATCACCGGACACCACGTGTCCTAGGAATGTGACTCTGTCCAGCCAGAACTCACACTTTCTATACTTGGCATAAAGCTTATGTCTCCCCAGCGTCTCCAGCACGGTCCTCAGATGACAGCTGTGCTCCTCCTCAGACTTCGAATAAATAAGAATGTCATCAATGAAGATGACAACAAACTTGTCCAGGAAGTCGTAGAATATTAAATTCATCAAATTCATGAACACAGCCGGAGCATTGGTCATGCCAAACGGCATGACCACGAACTCATAATGTCCGTACTTTGTCCGGAAAGCCGTCTTCTGAACATCGTCCTTCTTTACCTTCAACTGGTGGTATCCACTCCTCAAGTCCAACTTCGAGAAGACTCTCGAACCATCAAGCTGGTCAAAGATATCGTCGATGCGCGGCAGCGGATACTTATTCTTTACGGTGACAGCATTCAATCCTCGATAGTCCACACACATCCTGCGGGACCCATCCTTCTTCTTTACAAGCAAAACAGGTGCACCCCACGGTGACACACTATGGTGGATGAAACCCTTCTGCAGCAACTCATCCAACTGCTTCCGCAGCTCCTCGAGCTCAGCGGGGGCCATACGGTACGGCGCCTTCGATATCGGTTGCGCTCCCGGCATAAGATCAATTCCAAACTCTAAAACTCTGTCGGGTGGCAAACCTGAGAAATCCTCCGGGAAGACGTCGTCGAAGTCTCTGACGACTGCTGGTCTCTCGATCTCCATCTCCATCTGCATGGCTGTAACAATCGGCA
Organism: Scilla litardierei; assembly: GCA_030789695.1. Lineage (NCBI taxonomy): Eukaryota > Viridiplantae > Streptophyta > Magnoliopsida > Asparagales > Asparagaceae > Scilla > Scilla litardierei. The sequence continues at coordinate 260,117,553 of CM061142.1, read as the reverse complement.
CCTCCAGCTTGGCCCGAAATCTGATGGGCCCAAGCGACTCATCCCTACTGCGGAACTCAAACTCCGGATGGCCTGGAATCCGGAACACCACCCTCTTGCTGTGACAGTCGATCGAGGCGTGGAAAACTCCCAACCAATCGATGCCAAGAACGACATCGAAATGTGGCAGATCGTGGACAATGAAATCTGCAAAGAGCTCGTGTCCACTGATCACTAAAGAAATCGATCGACATCCCAAATTTACCGTCACCACTCCGCTCCCTGTGGTAATGTCCCAACACTTAGGGAGTGTATGGGTGGGGATAGAGTGCTTTGTTGCAAACCTCCGGGATATGATGCACATAGATGCACCGGAGTCGAACAAAACCAAGGCTGGGTGAGAGGACACTAGAATGGTGCCTAAGATATAAGGGAACTACGGTCAAATCAACTACTCTAACAACAAGTCAACCAAGCAACACAAATAAAAAGATCTACACTATGAAATGAAAAACTAGGATCAAGAGTTACCTGCTATAACTCCATCCAGCTCCTCAGTCTCAACAGCAGTCATGGTATACGCCGGCCTCTGGGGCTGTGCTGCTCTCTGATACATCTGCCTCTGAGGCGGCAAAGGTGGTCCACGAGCAGCCGGTCCTCTCTGAACTGGAGCAGGCGCTCTCATCTGCAACGGGGCTGGCGCTCCAACTACGGCATGACGAGCTCTAGGGCAATCCTTCGCAGTATGCGAAGCATCTCCACAAACTAAACACAGTCCCAGCTTCCTCCTATAATCCTTCTGAACATGTCCTGTCTTCCCACAGTAATGGCATGGTCCCTTACTCTGAATCTGAACTGGTGCTCCTGGCCTCTTGAATGGTACTGTCTGAACTGGCCTCATCGCCGGCCTGGCAGGTGGCCGGTACTGCTCCATAGGACGCTTCCCCTTATCAGCTGGAGGGTCAGGCAAAAGAGCTATGAGCTCATGATTCTTCGCAGCATCAAGTACCTCCCTCATAGTCGAGAAACTCGCCGAAGACATCGAAGCCTGAATCTTCGGACGCAGTCCCTGACGGAAGCGATCAGCTCGCTTCTCCTCCTTCTTCACCATGTGCTGAGCAAAGCGACTCAGCATCTCAAACTCCGCCTCATACTCCTTGACGGTCATGTTCTCCTGCTTCAGATCTATAAACTTGCTCAGCAGCTCCCCCCTAGCAGACTTGGTGAAGTACTTATCCTTGAACATATACCTGAAGGTCTTCCATCCCATTGTCTTCTCAAGACGCCTCTCCTCGATGCGCCACCAGTTCCTCGCATTCTCCGTCAGCTGCATCTTTGCTATCTCCACACGGGTATCATCAGGAATCTTCGCAGCAACTAACTTCTCCTCCGTGCTCTGGATCCACTCGTCAGCAGCTAGGGGTCCCTCCTTCCCTGAAAATGTCTTTGGCTGGAGCTCGTTGAACTGCTTCACTCCTGGAGCAGCTCGAGGGGCAGGTGGTGGTGGTGGTGGTGCAACTGGAACAGCCTGGGCAGCACGCTGGGACTGCTGAACCAACTGATGCTGAACATCCAGCATCTCCCTCATCACACCCAGAAACTGACGGAAGTCTCCGCTCTGGTCCTCCGGAACTCCATCGCCTAAGTTCCCCGATCGGGTAACACGTCGTCCGGCCATCCAATTGACAGAAACACATAGGTTAGACTCGTACAATTATTGGATGATAATAAAATGAATTCCAATACTTCAATTGTTCCTTATTCGCAGAAGGAGGGGACCTGCATGGGCCACCACTAAAACCTGTCACGCCCCGCTTCCCAAAAAGGTCGGAGGCGAAGCGTGACTAAGGCCCGCTTAGGCCAGGGCAAAGAGCCCAGACCTAATAAGCGTCTGTGATATTCCAAACAAAGGCAACAGGTCCCTGCAAGTTAGTACGGAAACAACAAAGTATTGAAAAGAGATATCATTTCATTTTATTCCAAATAAAACATCCAAAAGTACTGAGAGTCTAAAACGCCCGAAGGCTACAACTGCAGAAAAAGAAACTACTGGTGCAAGCACCCAACCTAGACAAGGAAACAACAGGTGCTACCCACCCAATCTAAACTGGAACAGAAATCTGGATCAGCAACAAGAGGCCTCTAACTCTGGTCCTCCTCCGGGTCGTACTCCGGATCAACGTCCTCCGGCTCTGCGTCAGCTGGCAAGTCCGCCTCGTCGACGTACCCTGGCTCAACACCTGACGTACAGCACCAAAAGAAGGAACTGTACGTCAGGTCAGGTCTACAAAAAGGGTTAGACCAAACTGCAAGTGTATCAACTTTTTAGACAACGTTTTACTGGTTGATTAGCATGTTGGGGTTACAACAAGTACAAGAGAAGTAACGTAGCAGGAAAGTAAAGCGCAACAAGTAGTAGTTGTAGCGTGTGCTACCAACTACGGGACTAGCCTACAGGTGTCAGGACAAGACGAAGACAGACAAGACAAGTAGGACACGTCACGTCACGACACGACACGACACGAAGGGTTCATGCCTTATGGGTTGAGGTGGATCAGACCCTCTCCCCGTGCGCACGCTCAACCCTACCCCAAACCCCAGAACTCAAGACAGGAAGCACGGAGATCACTTTCGCAAGGAAGCACCTGAAACGCCCGAAGGCTTTTTGTAACACGGAGATCACTTCCGCTCGGGAAGCATCTGAAACGCCCGAAGGCTTTTTGTAACACGGAGATCACTTCCGCTCGGGAAGCGTCTGAAATGCCCGAAGGCTTTTTGTAACACGGAGATCACTTCCGCTCGGGAAGCATCTGAAACGCCCGAAGGCTTTTTGTAACACGGTGACAAGACACGACCAGTGTGTATAACAGTGACAAGACACGACCAGTGTACGGGAGAGTTATTCTAGGGTGTCCACACGCACGCACACACAAGATAATCCTAAAGTATCACAAGTTGTTGTTTGTCGGACTTAGACTTCGTCGTCAAGTCTAAGTCGTCAGGGTGACCCAGACTCTATCATTTCACGTCCGGAATCTAAACGCTCATAGTCTAATAGTTCTAACAATTTAAGACCAAGACGCGGTCAAAATCGTAAGTGCGTACACTTGCCTGCGATGGCGAGGGGGTCGTCCGTCCGGGGTGTCTCGTCCAGTCGTCGCATCCGCGGTAGTCCGTCTGAAACAGTCACGGCGACGGTGTCAGGTCGCGATTTCAGAAATTCCTATTAGGTTTCGTTTCTAGGTTTTCAGGACTATCCTACTCGTCAAAAGTCACTTTTTGATGTATCAACCTAATCGACGATCTATCCTATGTGCACAGTCAAATTAGTCCGTTCGTCGATTTTCTATGTTCGTACAACGTTTTACAGGAGCTGGAAAGTAAATTTAGTTCAAGTTGACGGTTTTTAGTTTAGGGTTCAGTCAGCTATCGTGGGGGTTTCTACGAGTTTCGGGGAACCAACCTGAACCGGAGTTTGCTGTAGATTGGATGTCGGGTCTGATTGGAGAACTCCTCAGCTTCAGATCTGGTCCTCGCACGTCTCTCCAAAAGTTCGAACTTGCGACGAAGGCCTACGACGTGTCGCAACGTCGTAGACGGCAAATCCGCGAAGTAGCACGTCCAAGTGGGGCCCACAGCAGTGCTAGGGGTCCAAGGGGGCCCACAACACCTCAGGAGCACTTGGGGGGCCCACCACAGAAGTTGGTGTGGGAGAAACCAACTTGCGACGTTTGGCCGTCGGTCGTTCACTGCGAGTGCGGGGGTTCCTCTCGGTCAGACCGAGAGAGGCTCTCGGTCGTGCGAGCTGCGATGCGGGGGGGGGTCGGCACAGCGTCGGTGCGAGGGAAATTGTCGGTCAGACCGATAGATCCCGTCGGTCGGGCGCTTGGACGAGGCTGGCAGCGGAGCGGGGTGCGGAGCGGGCTTCGGGTGCGGAGCGGGCTTCGGTCAGACCGACGGGGCGGGTCGGTCAGCGCTTGGCGATGCGGAGTGGAGCGGAGCGGGCGGCTGTGCGGAGAAGTCTCTCGGTCAGACCGAGAGACAGTCTCGGTCGGAGCGGGGCGACAGCGGGGTGTGATGCAGTGGGCTGTGCAAGCGGCGATGCGGGGTGCTGCTCCGGTCGTGCGCTAGGATTTGCGGGGGTGAGCTCCGGTCGTGCACTGGGCGATCGTCGCAACGTTGCGACGAAGCTTTGGAAGAGGAAACGGCGGCTAGGGTTTTGAGCAATGACGAAAAAACTTTGCCTAGGGCTAACTTAAATAGGTTAGAGCTAGGGTTAGGGTTAGGGTTCGGAAAAACGTTATTAAAATAATTTAAAACAATTAATTTAGTTAAAATTACTCTCCTCTCCCTCACGCAAAATGGTTGCGGCCATAAATTCTAAAATTTTGCCTAAAAATTCTTTAATACGTTATTATAATATAGGAATTTTATTGTAATTAAAAATCTTATTAAAATAGGTTTTAAAATTATTTAAACTTTCAAAAAATGGAAAATAGGTCAAAATAAGTCCAAAAATTATAAAATAATTATGGGGTGTTCTAGATGACTAAAGAAAGATAGTGGAGAAGACGGATCTAAATTTCGATGTCGAGAGACGAAACTAAAATTCGTAACGTCTCGCATCAAAACAGAAAGTCGCGATGTCACGTCAATTAAGATAGCATCGTTGAAGAACGACTCGAGATATGGTGTTACAAAGTTATGCCACAATCTAATACTTCCAGAGACGATCACGTCGATATATCACTCAATAATATTCAAAATCAAATAAAGTCAAACATAAACACGTGCGCCATCAAGAGCACGTGCACAAAGAAAGTACGATCGGAAACCGACCGTTACATGGCGCATGTAACTTGAGTGCTTTTCTCTCGACTGTCGTGCCCCATGAATGCGATGTAACGTCTCTTGACTTCAATGTGCAGACCCTTTAATGTCATGTGACGGGGGCCATTGTTGAGTCATTGGGCCGGCACTCAAGATGACTCGATCGATTGATGACTAAGGCTCACAGGGCCCACAAGAGAAGTCCGATGTCAACTCTGTCAAAGCCCACTAGCCAGTCAACCATTGCATTCACCTAACTCAAACGTGGAATTAAAGGCATGCTCTTAATTCGCTGGAACGTGTACAACATTTACTCCTATTAAAGGGAAAAGATCGTGGCACCATTATGGATGGTCGTTATCTACCCAACGTCACTGAAAGAACCCGGATTGCCTATAAATAGGAGGAAAGGTCCCATCTTCAAGGTATGAGGTCTAAGACATAGAACTCTACTTTTCTCAGCTGATATTTCTTACTCTATAGAGCTAGTGAAGACAAATCTGATGCAAATATTCATGGGTCGATCTCAGCTGCTCCTAGCTCCCTCTCATCCTTATGTTCACGTACTAACTTAAGCATCAGAGTGGATTTGAGTCGGAACCCAGATCCGACCCCCCAACGTGTCCCTATGGTGTAGATCGACGAGTCATCATCCAACGTCGAAGGTCATTACCGAGCTTCCCAGTCTCAAACAATCGACACATCAGCTACCCGAAGGTCGATCGAGTACATCATCATCATCTACGTCCATCACTCGACCCAGGTTCTTCCAACCTCAGGTCCCACTTCACTCGCTGACAAGGCTCCAACTCAGCCCGAGGGGCCTACGTCAGCCTGGACAACTGTATCAGTCATTTTGACCTTAACAGTTACCACTCTTGGAATAAACCCCAAACCTCCTCTATGATTTGTCGGATGTTGTTTTTCCAACAAACTGTGGAGTAAATCCCTAGAATGCACAAAGCTTATGAGCTTTTGGGATTCCTCTTCGCATTTCAACGTTAGTTGTTGAATCCAAGACTCTAAGCTAAGATTTTGAGCTACCAATTTTTCATTTGAAATGCTCAAATTCTTAACTTGAGAGAGAAGTGTGTCTCTCTCACTAGTGTCACAAGTATGCAAAGCATTATCATTTACACTAGTAGATTCTAATTCATGCAACCTACTCTTAGTAACATCAAATTTAGCATTTAATTTAGAGTAAGCTTAGATGAATTTAGTTACCCCTTTGGAGAGCACTTCATTGCGATATTCAAGCTCCTCATATGATCGCTTTGGCTCCTCCTCGTCTTTGCATTCCTCCTTGCTAGAGCTTGATAAAGAATCTTCCACAATTGCCATGAAGCACATTTCTTCATTGGGGTTGAGCCAAGCCTCCATCTCTTCATCACTTGAGCTTGAAGAGATATCATCGAATGTCGTGAAGCACTTGAGGGCTTCCTCCTTGTCATCATCATCTTCTTCGTTTGATGAGTACTCACTTGAGTCATCATACGTGCCAACAAGACCCTTCCTCTTGTTCTTGTATTTGGAATTGCCTTTCCAAAACTTCTTGACATTCCCTTTGAAAGATTCTTTGACGGGTTTGGAAGGAAATATGGTAGAAAGATGACCTTTACCACTGCAATTGTAACAAGTAGGAGTCTTGTTAGATTTAGAGACTAACTTTGACGAAGACTTACCTTGCTTGCTTTTAAAGAGCACTTTGAGTTGCTTGGCAAGCTCCATGATATCATCATTACTAGCCACATCATCTCCATCTTTTTTACTTGAGACTTCTTGATAGAATTTCTTTCTCCACTTGATTGGCTCCTTCGCGCCATGGAATGCAATCTCCTTTAGCTTCTTCGGCTTCTCGGACTTGGATGGTTGAATCTCCTTTATATGTAGACGCTTTACTTCATACGCCATAAGATTTCCAATGCACTCCTCAACGGTGTATTTGGTCATATCGTTTGACTCCACAATACTATTGGCCTTTGACTCCCATTGAGGTGTAAGAGAGTCAAGGATCTTTTCCACTCAATCCTCTTGAGAAATCACCTTCCCAAGTCCTTCCAAAGCATTCACGATATCCGTGAACCTTGTGAACATTTCTGAGATGCTCTCTCCTTCCGGCATATTAAACAATTCATATTTAGATCTAAACACACTTTGTTTAGATTTCTTTACCTTTGAAGTCCCTTCATGAGTAATCTCCAAGGTATGTCAAATCTCGTTAGCCGTTTTGCATATGGAGATTGCTTGAACTCATTGTGGTTGATTGCACAATGGAATGCGTTCATAGCCCTCGCATTGGATTTAATCAAATCCTTCTCCGCATTTGTCCTTGTAGCCATAGGAGTAGTAGGCTTCACAAAAGAAGACTCTGTAACGTCTCATAGGCCTTGACCCACCCTCCAAGTAGATCATCATCTTGATCTTCCAATTTGGGTAGTTTGAACCATTGAAGCACGGGGGTCGAACGGTTGATACACCTTCTTCATGAGACGTTGATGAAGCGTTGAATACCATAGTTGTTTGAATGCTTGAACCTCACTCTGATACCAATTGTAAGGACCGTCTACCTTGAAATACTAAACAACACACACACACACACACACACACACACACACACACACACACACACACACACACACACACACACACACTACAAGGGGGAATAGTGTAATGGCAATAATTGTGCAATTAAAAATTAAACTTGCAAATGTGGAATTATAAGTGCAAGAGGAGAATAATCAACATAATTAAGCAAACACAAACACAAAAGATTTTACCCTGGTTTCCCAACTTGGGTACATCTAGCCACACCAATATCCATTATGATCCTACATAAGGTTGTGAATAGAATCCCTACACAAGGGATACCCTACACAAGGGATTTGTCATACACAAGGACTCACAAACCGTATACAAGGGTTAGTCCTACACAAGGACTTAAACTCCCACAAAGGGACAAACTAACTCTCATAAAGAGAGTTAAGGTTTCACTTCAAAAGATGAAATAAATGGACTCTTACTTATGCCTTGATGAGACGAAATTACGCATTGATGTATGCAGGGATGTAAGAGGATCTCCAAGTGTTGAGATGAGCTTTGATTGCACTTGGAGGATTTTCCTATGAGCTAGCTTCAATGCATGGAGATGATTTAGGCTCAAAGGAGGGAAATAAGAGAAATATGAGTGGCTTTATGTTTCTCAATGATATTTTTTACGCCATAAAAGCCGGCCTAGTTGATAAAGGCCCACTCAAATAACCCATCAACAATCCTCATCAACGAGGACCAGTTTGCCAAGACTAAGAAGAGCTTGTCGAGGCTTGGAGCAGTGCGCCCTTGCAGACCGCCAAGCTTGTCAACCAAGCCCAAGTCATGGCCCGCCAAATCGCTGGGCCTTAGAGCTCGCCCAGGCAGAGCGAAAAGCTCGCCGTCCTAATCAAAGAGAAGAGCCCTCAGATTGACCGCACAAGTTATACGCTAGCTCGTCCCAGAGTAGCTCACCCCAGAGTAGCTCGCCCTAGAGCCAGCTCGTCGACCTCTCCGTCCTGAAGCAGTCTGCCCAAGGAGGGAGGCAACCTGCCACAAATATCACCGCCAGTCTCACTACAGACAAAGTCTGACAAAAGCGCGCCCGGTCGCTTCGTCGCCTTACAGCCGATCGAAAGCGCACCTGACATGTATGGCTCTGACAGCCTGACCAAAGTGCACCTGACACCGCATGTCACCATCAATGCAGAAAATAACTCTGACTCCTCTCGCCACCTTATTGCTTCACTACTCTAGTGCCAGCTGGTGGATTCGACAGCTGACAGGATGGCACGCAATCGCCTCTGGGCCCTAAAAATACCCCCTCTCCTTCAACGAGAAGGGGGCTGGTTGGCTGGTCAGTTAAAACATCTAATATATCTACTTATACCCAAGGCCGAATATCCTCCATATATTCGCGCCTTCCACAATAGTTCGCCACGCAAGCACCGATTTGCTTCTAAGATAGCCGTGCGTGTCCGACATTCTCCAAGCAGTCATCTACTGACTTTAGCATCGGAGGGGCTATGTGCAGATAGCCTGCCCGGCCTTTCTGACGAGTTTCTCACCTTGTAGGAAGTTTGCCCCAGCTGCCAACGGATGTGCGACTTGCGGCGACCTTCATCAACTGACGAGCGACCTTCACTAACTAGAGGACGACCTGGTCTGATTAATGGGCGACCTTAAGGTCCTCACCCACAAATCGTCCTCAAATAGTGATTAGCCTCGTCATCACCCTTAAACACTTGAAGTTCGCCCCAGCTGCCAATGGACGTGCGACCTGCGGCGACCTTCATCAACTGACAAGCGACCTTTACTAACTAGAGGGCGACCTACTCCGATTGATGGGCGACCTTGAGGTCCTCACCCACAAATCGTCCTTAAATCATGATTAGCCTCGTCATCATCCCCAAACACTTGTAATCATTGTGCCCTTGATTCCTTAAAATATAAATTCATTGTTAGGTGAAAACTACCCGCAACAGTTGGCACCGTCTATGGGAACCTAGGGTCACACCCATGTCTAGTCACATACACTCCAAACACTTTTCCAACCGTGGCAAACATCCCATGGGAGATGAACCACGCTCTTTCGAAGGGACTCCCCCGATGGATGTACCCCTTGAGGGGACGGCGGAGGCTATTCATGCCTCGGCCTGTGCTATTCACCAAGTCTTTGAAGACTTTACAAAGGTGATGATTGATTGGGATGCGGGTGGAGCCGGGACATCCACCGTCCCCACTTATCCCCAGAACGTAAGGCGTAGCCTTCACCCCCAGATCGAAGAAGAGGTGGTCGCCCGGCAAAATGAGCCTAACTATGAGATAGCAGCTTCACAAAGACGTCTCGATGGGAACATCGAGGCTGCTTAACATAGGCAGCTCAATGAAGAAGCTGCTGCCCAACAAGCGCTTCCATAAAGCTCCAACCCCAAAATCGAAGCTCCTCCGAGTAGGCCAACTACGCGCCCTAGGGCTTGAGCCCTCATAGGACGACCTAGGACGCGAAAATATAGGTCTTCCTTCTCTCTCATCTACCATTAAGTTTCGACTCATGCCCTCTTCAAACTTTCCTTGTGAGAAGAAGCCCCAAAACAGGGTCGACCTATCGCAAAGAGCAATCTGCCCTGCTGCAAGCTATGATCTGGGGTAGGTTTCTGATCTGCACGCCCAAAAGGTCTCAAAGGGCTTGGCAAAGGCTATGCACCTCGACCCTTCCATACCAAAGATGCGGGGCAAGCTCCCGAGCGGTGCCCCCGAAAGGCGCCAGACCCCCCAGGGGTGCTGGAAGGGCCACGCCCCCGACTCACCCTCTCGAAGACCTCCGGGGCAGGTCGCGGCCTGACTACCCATAGCAGGTCGGGCCTCGCTACCCAAACAGGAGAAGAGAGCGAGCTACCTCGCAGCGAAGATCCGGGACAGGCTTCCGAGTTGTGTCCCCAAAAGGTCGTGAAGGTCTTGGGGGCAGGCTGCGTAACTCGACCCTTTCCTGTCAGAGACCCAGGGCGGGCTCCGAAACTGCACCCATGAAAAGGCTACATCCGATGAAGATTGTCCTCGACAAAGGTCATCCTCCCCAGCAGGTATGGGTCTGCGGCAGGTTTCCGGACTTGCCCCCACCCAAACCAGGTCGAAATCTGGTCGACTATGCGGTCCAGGTCGAGATCAGGTCGACTATGCGTCTCGGGTTTTATTCTATCTCCGACCTGTGTCCTTACGTTTCAACTTACACACTCTACGAGTTTTCTCTTGTGTGCGAGAAATCATTGGTCGAGATCGGGTCGACTATGTGCTCCAGGTTTTATTCTATCTCCGACCTGTGTCGTTACGTTTAGACTTACACACTCTTCGTGTTTTCTCTTGTGTGTGAGAAATCACAAGTTGAGATCAGGTCAACTATGCGCTCCAGGTTTTATTCTATCTCCGACCTGAGTCGTTACGTTTTAACTTACAAACTCAGAAATCACAAGTCGAGATAGGGTCAACTATGCACCCCAGGTTTTATTCTATATTCGACCTATGTCAATATGTTTTGACTTACACACTCTTCGAGTTTACTCTTGTGTGCGAGAAATCACAGGTTGAGATCAGTTCGACTATGCGCCCCAGGTTTTATTTTGTCTCCGACCTATGTTGATATGTTTCAACTTACACACTCTTCGAGTTTTCTCTTGTGTGCGAGAAACCATAGTTCAAGATCGGCCCGATCCTTGGAGGCGAGGTAACTCACCAAAACCACACCTCCGGGGCAGGTTTTCAAGTTGCATGCCCACATGGTCTCCAAGGGCTTGGCAAGGGCTACACACCTCGACCCTTCCCTACCAAAGATCCGGGGCAAGCTTCCAAGTTGTGCCCTCGAAAGGCACCAGGGGCATAGGACCCCCCAGGAGTGCTGGAAGGGCCACGCCCCTGACTCACCACCTCGAAGCCCTCTGGAGTAGGTCGCGGCCTGACTACCCATAGCAGGTCGGACCCGCTAACCAAACCGGAGAAGAGAACGAGGTACCTTGCAGCAAAGATCCGGGGCAGTCTTCTGAGCTGCGCCCTCGAAAGGTCACCAAGGTCTTGGGGCGGGCTACATTGTTGGATATGGATGACGTTTGTACACCCTTGTAGGGGATGTACGAGGGAATACGGACCTCGAACGTCGCATACACGAAGTCGTGTGCAAAGGGAATCTGTTCCCTTGCGGAGAGGATCTCTAGATTAATAGGAAGGTCGCATTATATGTGCATAAGTGCATGCGACATATGGCTAATAAAGGGGTAATATCTTAAGCTTATGTTGTACCATGCATATGGTACAACTTAAGCTTATAATGTGCCATATATGATGGTACACCTTAGTTAAATTGTTTCAAAGGAACAATTACTCCTAAAATAACTACCTTGGGGGCTATAAATAAGACCCAAGGGTTAGCCATTTTCCTGACACTTTTGCATGGTATTCTTGCCTTGCATTTCATTCTAGAGAAGCTCTGCCGAAATCCTTCTTCTCTCTTTATCCAAGTTCTTAATCTAAAAGTAGAGATTTAGATTGTGGATTTAGTAGCCTTACTCCGTTCGTGAGAAGACTTGATCCGTCGTGGCGAATCCGAAGGCGAAGTTCTGTGACTACTGTGTCGCATACGCAAGCGTAAGTCTCAACTTCATTTATCGATCCTAACTTTGTTTTGACAGGATCCGACATTGGTATCATAGCCATACGGATTCGCTCCGGTCAAACCGTCGCCCCTTCGAAACTATGAAAGAGTCGTTGTCTTTTTCACGAATGGTATCCTACCATTATGGATATGGTAGGAATGCTTCGTGACGGAGAGAACGCAGCGGTTGTTATTTTCACGTTAGGGTCTTCTGTCATTACAGATATGGCAGGAACTCTCCGTGACGGAAAGAACCGACCGTTCATATCGTCAAACTCGCTCTCTTCATGGATGCTGAGTCTCCATTCATAGGGAATGGGCACTCTCTTCATGTGGAGCGCGTAGTTTACAAATTTTTGAAGTGGGTTAATTTTTTGGCATACGGCCATTGGAGGCTAACTACTTCCTCGACGAACGGGTACATCACCGGAGAAGAAGATGGTGGTTATTCCCATCGGGGAAGATGAATTTTAGTGCATGTGCACCATGGCCAAATGGGCTATGAAGGCCATGCACCCCCCTCCCCATGCGGAGGGGGTTGGCTACGGCCAATAACCACCACGGCCACCCCTCCGACGGGGTGTGCGGTAACCCCATGAAGGGGGGGACCGGCCATGGCCGGTCAAGGCCAATAAGCCATGGCCGGGCCATGGCCGGCCGGCCCTGGACGGCCACGGCCAGGGCCAGAGAGCCCTGGCCGCGGCCAGGCCAGGCCAGGGCCTGGCCTCCCTGGCCGCGGCCAGGGCAGGGGCCCTGGCCCCGGCCAGGGCCTGGCCGCCCTGGCAGAGGCCAGGGCAGGGGCCCTGGCCCCGGCCAGGGGCCTCTGGCCTAGGCTAGGCCAGGCAGAGGCCTGGCCGGCCTCTGGCCGAGGCCAGGCCAGTGGCCCGACCGGCCTTGGCAGTGGCCAGGGCTGCCACAGGCCACCCCTGGCCGGCCAGGGTAGTGGCCCTTGGCCAGCCTCGGCCAGGGCAGAGGCCTTGGCTAGGAGTGATGAAGACCAATTTTTGGTCGACCAATTTGGGTGTTTTGGTCGACCAATCCGGCATAAGGTCTTGGTCGATCATGAACTTGCCGACTAGCCCATACGGGGTGTCAAAAGGCCTTGGTCAAACACGAATGTGCCGACTAGCCCATACGGGGCTAACATTTTATAAAGTTTTTTCTTGGGCTCTACTCCTTGAAGATTAGCCATAGTTCTCTACTTCATGCGAGATTAGCCATGTCATTGTGCTCTACTCTACGGAGATTAGCCAATGTACTTATGACATTGTGCTCTACTCTACGGAGATTAGCCAATGTATTTCAAATTTTTGAAAAAGGTGTTTTCAAATAGGTTATGTCCCGTCCTTAATCGGGATAGCGCAATTTAGAATTCCAAGTCCTACCACGATCCGGCCATGGTTATCTAACCCATGGGTGTGTAGAACAGGTCTCGTGGCTTGGCAATTGTTGCGCTAAAATTCTTTGCGCAAACTCTCACCTATTCCATTTTGAAAGATATGTTTTTCAAAAGTATTTTTCCGCTGCTGGTACCATACGGGTATTATTTCTGATTTCTTTTTACATGAGACAAGTAAGAGGGATAATTTGAAAGTTACTTCTAGATGGTAGTTGGGAACGTAGTGAACTTCTCGATTCTAGAGTAACATTTCAGCTTATTCAAGGAACTTATCAAGTGTTTAAAGAATCGAAACTTTATGCATAGAATTTTGATCGTGTTTTTCATTTTCTTTGCAGTTTTTTGATTCGAATATGTCTACCGCTTCTAAGAACATTGTCGTCGAGCTTAACAAAGGTGAGAAGCTCAACGGCGACAATTATAAACTATGGTCAATAAAAATCCAATATGTTTTGGAGGAGCAAGATGTGCTTGAAACACTCCAAAACATAATGGAAGAACCTGAGTTGGGCAATACGGCCCAACACAAGAGGGACCGGGAAGCTTATGAGACTTGGACTCGAAAGAACAAAATAGCACGTATTACGTTACGGTCCGCAATGGACAATGACATAATGCGTCTATTTCGGGAATTCGACCTAGCCAAAGACATATGGTCTGGGCTAGAAATAAAGTTTGGTGGAACTTCGATAACCAAACTCCGCTCCTTAAATATTCAATTTGACTCGTACAAAATGCGACGAGATCAATCTATGAAAAATCATCTTTGCCACATGGCGAATCTCATAGCTGAATTAAAGGATGCGGGTCTTACGCTGTCTGACGAACAGCAGATCCAAGCAGTCATTCGTTCACTCCCAGATAGCTGGGATAACATGAAAATGCACCTCACTCATAATGAGTGCATTAAAACTTTAAGCGATGTATCCAAACACCTCGAACTCGAGGAAGAGCGGATTCAAGCCGCAAAACCTAGTGCTGAAGTGTACATGGCCGCTAGTTCCTCACATGGAGGAAAGAAGCGGAAGGATAAACGCTTAAGGTTTATGAACGAACGAAAGCAAGAACCGGAAACCTCAAAGAAGACTAAGAACAAAAGGTGGCAAAAGAAAGTGCACTCAAAGAAGAAAAACTTGAAGAAGATCAAGTGCTTTAAGTGCAACAAGTACGGTCACTTCGCCCGTACGTGTACGGATGGAAGTGATAAGGTAACTTGTAGTGCTAGTTACATATGTGTTTCTAGTTCCATGTTTCTTGCTGAATCTAACTATTTTTGGTTGATTGATTCAGGGGCCACAGACCACGTAGCGAAGGACAGAAGGTTCTTCGTAGAGTATCGAAAGATAACTCAAGGAACAAAGTGGATATACGTCGGCAACAACACTCGTGTTGAAGTCAAGGGCGTCGGAACATGCAAGCTAGTTCTCGACAACGGCCGGACTCTATTATTGCACGACGTCCTCTTTGCTCCAGATATTCAAAGGAATATCGTATCTGTGGTCATGTTAATGTCTTTAGGTTATGAATGGAGGTTCTATAAACAAAATGTTGACCTTGTTTGTAATAGTTCTTTAATTGGGTCGGGTAATGTTTGTAATGGATTGATTGTTTTAAACACTATGTGTGATGATTCTTCTTCTATTAATGAAAGTTTCCATTTGACAAATGCTTCTAATTCTGAATCTGAGATCATTTGTTGGCATGCAAGACTTGGTCACATTGGACCAACTAGATTGGATAGACTTGCCAAAAGTGGCTTGCTATCTAATGTTTCAAAAGTTGAAATGTCAACTTGCGAACATTGTCTTGTAGGGAAAACTTGTTGCAAGCCGTTTGGAACTGGCACAAGGGCCGAAGTTCCATTACAGCTTATCCATTCGGACATTTGCGGTCCAATGAATGTTAAGACAAGACGCGGGAAGTCCTATTTCATCACCTTCATTGATGACTTCACCCGTTTCGGTCACATTTATTTGATTTCCCACAAACATGAAGCTTTATCTTGCTTCAAAAAACTATATGAGTTTAGTGGAAAATCAACTAGATCGCAAGATAAAGGTCTTGCGAACCGATCGGGGTGGAGAATATCAATCAACGAGTTTTAAGGAACTCTGTGATGAAAAAGGCATAGTTCATCAAATAACTATGCCTTACACTCCGCAACAAAACGGTGTTGCGGAAAGAAGAAATAGGACATTGATGGAAATGGTCCGATCAATGATGTCTCAGGCAAATTTGCCCATCACCTTTTGGGGTGATGCATTATTGACAGCAGCATTCATCTTAAACCTTGTACCCTCGAAGTCGGTAAGTTCTACTCCTTATGAGTTGTGGAACAATAGAACTCCAGACTTAAGCATTCTAAAACCTTGGGGTTGTGCCTCTTATGCACATTTATCCTCTCACAAATATGGCAAACTTGGGCCACGTGGGAGGAAGTGTATCTTCATCTGATACGCTGAAAACTCCAAAGGATATGTTTTTGTCGGTCAAGAGGACAATGGGGGTCTAATAGAATTCGAATCGAGGGATGTTGTCTTCTTGGAAAACGAGTTTCCAAGACAAGGTGAGATAAGTCAAGACTTATCCTTGTTTGAGACTTGGGATCAAGAAGGATCGGAACGTTCGAGTGGGAGAATTCTTGGTGAAGAGGAAAATGACCCTCATACTTCACCTATGGATGATACGAACGATACCAATCCTATTCCGAGTGGGAGTGATGTTATTCCAAGTGGGAGTGATTTCATTCCAAGTGGGAGTGATCAAACTCAAGCAAGACGTAGTAATCGAACGAGGCTAACACCTCTGAGATTTGAGGATGAATTTTCTCAAACATTCATGACATTACTACAAGATGATGACGAACCTGCAAATTTCAAACAGGCCGTCACATGCCCTGCTAAAGATAAATGGATAGCGGTGATGGAAGAAGAACTTCAATCCATGAAAACAAACCAAGTCTGGGACTTGGTTGATTTACCTAAGGGACGTAGAGCCATTGGGAACAAGTGGGTTCTCAAAATCAAGCATAAGGCTGATGGCTCCATCGAGAAATATAAAGCTCGCCTTGTTGCAAAAGGTTTCACGCAACAGGAAGGAATAGACTACGAAGAGACTTTCTCTCCTGTCGTGCGTTTTACCTCCATTCGCTTAATTCTGGCAATGGTGGCTTGTTTGGACCTCGAGTTACATCAGATGGATGTAAAGAATGCTTTTCTTAACGGAGAACTAGATGAGGAGATCTACATGGAACAACCAAATGGGTTCGTAAAAGAAGAAAACAAACATAAGGTTTGTAAACTTCGTAAATCCATATATGGTCTTAAACAATCCTCAAGGCAGTGGTATATGCGCTTTCAAGAAGTCGTTTTGTCGTATGGTTTCTCCATGCTCGACGAAGACAACTGCGTATACATTAAGAGGATTAAGAACAAGTATGTAATTATGTCTCTTTATGTAGATGACATACTTATAGCCGGAAATGATAAGCATCTTATCATGGATATCAAAGCTTGGCTTTCATCCGCCTTTGAAATGAAAGACATGGGTGAAGCTGCATATATCCTTGGGGTTAAGATCTCAAGGAATCGTTCCAAGAAACTTCTTTCTCTCTCTCAAGAGACATATATAAAGAAAGTTTTAGAACGATTTAATATGCAGGACTGCAAGATAATTGATACTCCAATAAGCAAAGGTGAGGGTCTATGTTTGGAAATGTGTCCCAAATATCCAAAAGAAAAGAAAGCTATGGAAAAGGTTCCATACTCCAGTGCTATCGGGAGTCTGATGTACGCCATGATGTGTACCAGACCGGACATTTGCTATGTTGTTGGTATGGTAAGCCGTTACCAATCCAACCCAGGACAGGCACACTGGAAAGCGGTGAAGAGGATATTAAGGTACCTCAAAGGGACTGCGGACTATGCGTTGTGCGATCAAGGCAATACCTTGAGACTCGAAGGCTATACCGATGCTGATTGGGCAGGTGATCTCGACGAGCGAAGATCTACCTCAGGCTTTGGTTTCTTGCTCGGGAATGGTGCAATATCCTGGAGCAGCAAGAAGCAAACCTGCATCGCCCTATCAACCATGGAAGCCGAATTTGTAGCATTCAGCATGGCGGTCCAAGAAGCTGTTTGGCTTAGGAAATTCTTAGACAGGCTAACGGATGCCACTGACTCTAGCACTGTTCCTATATACAGTGATAGTCAAGCTTCGATTGCCTATGTCAAAGATCCTAAATTTCATTGTAAGACCAAACACATTGATATTCGATTCAAGTTTGCGAAGGACTATGACAAACGGAAGGAAGTAGACATAGGATACATATCCACGCATAAGATGATAGCGGATCCCCTTACTAAGGCGATCCCCAGAGATGTGTTCTTCAAACACTTATCATCTATGGGAATGCGTAGGTGCTGAGCTGTATCATGTAATATTTCACATGTCTATAGAAGATCAAAGTTTAATAAAAGGAAGAAGTTCTTTTATATATTGCATACAAGTTTCTTACAAATGATTTTATACATTTGTGTTTAAGTCTCAGCTATTTTATTGTGTGTATGTCAGACAGATTAAGGTTGGCTCTCTCACATGAGCAACCGCCTTATCTTATCAGATGGATAAGATAGAGATGAGACTAGTTTAAAGTCAAAATCATTAGACGAATGATTTAGAGTCGTGACTTAAACAAGATAGTCGAATGAAAGATCTGCATCATATGGTTGCTTACAAAAGATCTGAGATCTGTATCACAAGGATATTTAAAAAAAGATCTCATAGGATTTTTTAAATCCTATCTGTCTTATGTAGGATGAGAGTCCGGGAATATTTCATGGGTAGTAAGGGGACTCAAAAGATAGGCACTGTGGTGTCTGATCTTTCATCCGTACAACATCATTAAGACATACTCTCCCTGGGAAAGGAGTGATGTTTTAATACGTGTTCATACCACGTATGCATTTCGACCACTGAGTTAGTAGCAATAGTGTTTGCTATTATGTGAGACTCAAAGGCCATATGGGTCTTAACTCTTACCCTCAAGGACTCCAATTGGTTCCTTTAGATTTGACGAGATGATCTCTATCTTAGCGTGGTGCTAATGGGCTATGATAATTCGGCTCGGCGGGGCACGTTAGAAAAGCGAATCAAGTCAAGATCAGAAGGTTCGCAAGAAGAGGAAGATTGATTTCATATTCGCATTTGGACTTTAATGATTCAAAGCTGGCCAGCCAATTGTGATCCAGATGGGACTCAATTGTTGAATATAAAGTATAAGAAATGTGAAGAAATAATCTAGGGTAAAGCATGCGTTGAACTACTCAACTTTGCACCTTCGAGGTCGTTGTGTATCTCTAACAAGTGCACAACAACAGACTCTACGCGCATGA
The DNA here is from genome assembly GCA_030789695.1 of Scilla litardierei. NCBI lineage: Eukaryota > Viridiplantae > Streptophyta > Magnoliopsida > Asparagales > Asparagaceae > Scilla > Scilla litardierei. Next base: position 260,098,784 of record CM061142.1, on the reverse strand, counting down.
CGGTCGCACGGTCTATTTCTCGGTATGATAGATGAAAGAACTAAGAGAAAGACGTTCTCTTACAATCCCCTCAAGTGTGAGTGGGAGATGTTGGATATGGATGACGTTTGTACACCCTTGTAGGGGATGTACGAGGGAATACGGACCTCGAACGTCGCGTACACGAAGTCGTGTGCAAAGGGAATCTGTTCCCTTGCGGAGAGGATCTCTAGATTAATGTGAAAGTCGCATTATATGTGCATAAGTGCAAGCGACATATGGCTAATAAAGGGGTAATATCTTAAGCTTATGTTGTACCATGCATATGGTACAACTTAAGCTTATAATGTGCCATATATGATGGTACACCTTAGTTAAATTGTTCCAAAGGAACAATTACTCCTAAAATAACTACCTTGGGGGCTATAAATAAGACCCAAGGGTTAGCCATTTTCCTGACACTTTTGCATGGTATTCTTGCCTTGCATTTCATTCTAGCGAAGCTCTGCCGAAATCCGTCTTCTCTCTTTATCCAAGTTCTTAATCTAAAGGTAGAGATTTAGATTGTGGATTTAGTAGCCTTACTCCGTTCGTGAGAAGACTCGATCCGTCGTGGCGAATCCGAAGGCGAAGTTCTGTGACTACCGTGCCGCATACGCAAGCGTAAGTCTCAACTTCATTTATCGATCCTAACTCTGTTTTGACAGGATCCGACATACATAACTCGACCCTTCCTTGTCAGAGACCTAGGGCAGGCTCCAAAACTGCGCCCCCAAAAGGGCACCCTCAGGTGAAGGTTGTCCTCGGCTGTAATACCCGGCATTTTCATATACAGGTGTTATATACATATTATTGATTTTATTCATACAAATAATATTGTAGTATTTTTTCTAGAATTTTATTAAGTTTAAGTAGTGAAATTAATTTTATATTTGGATTTATGTGGGAGTATATCTTGGATGATATACTTAGCAATTATAATAAGTGGTATTCATATGAGTATTTTTACTTGTTAGATAGAATAAAACTAAACTCCTACTAAGGGGACACCTCCTACTTATGAGGTGTTAACACCCCATTAGCCCTCACCAACCTCTGTTACACATGGCAGGAAGAGAGAGAGAGAGAGAGAGAGAGAGAGAGAGAGAGAGAGAGAGAGAGAGAGAGAGAGAGGGAGGGAGGGAGGGAGGGAGGGAGGGAGGGAGGGAGGGAGGGAGGATGAGGATGGGATTTTCTTAGGGGAGAAGAAAGAAAAGAAATAGAAAAGAGAAAAGCAAAAGGAAATCAGCCGCACCCCTCCTTCCTCAGTTCCCTCTTCACGTAAGGCCCAACAAAACCCCAGTTCCATGCTGCCGATTCCTTCACAAAAACACAAAACCAAATTCACCCCCATACGCTAATCTCTTGAATTCTCAGAGAAGAAGAAGGAGCTAGCATCGGATGGTCTTCAAGGAGAAGAAGGACCCCAGAATTCTAGATGGACTAAGTCAAGTAGGATTCTAATTAAGCTAGATAGGGTTCGTTGGTATCGTGTAAAGATTCGAATTTTCGATGTCAAATTCGATAGGACAGAAATCCACACGGCCATATAGCCAAAACCATACGACCGTGTCACACTTTGAGGTCGCACTGCAAAATGACCATATCATCTTAAATCCACACGGCCGTATGGATTTCACCATACGACCGTGTGGCCATCAGCCCATACGGTCATATGTTTTTCTTCAGTCAACCAAAATCTACACGCCATTAAATCCACACGGCCGTATGGATTTCACCTTACGGACGTGTGGCCCTGACTTTTCAATATTACTTAGAGAACTTCATTTTATTTATTTTTATTGATTCGCATGCTTTCAAATTGCAATTTTTTGAATGTTATTCACGTAACTATGCTTCAGTTCATATACTTGGAAATAATTCATGATTCTACCATGATGCAAACATGATTAAATGTAACATGTTAATTTTATGTTATTTGTATATGAAATTGAGAAAGAAAGAATGTGTGTTGTTTCATGAAATGTTCCATATGAGTTTAATAAATAAAAATGGTTATATAGAAATAAGACATGTGATGAAGAACTGTGATATATGCGAAGTAAATGATGACAATGAATGGATATGAATTGATATCTATGAGAAATGTGAAAGTGGTCTTAAGACCACTAAAATGAAATCATGAAATGATGAATAAGTGTGAGAATGAGAACATGAATCTGAAGTTCTCGATCCATTCAGAAATGGGTGAGACTTTAGATATGGGTTTTGGGGGGACACGTGTAAAGAGTAGGTCTTAAGGAGCGGACACAGCCGATACTCCCACTAGCACTCCTGAGCGAAGGAGTTGGCTAAGTGTGGACATAGCTTGATTCTCACTTGCACTCTCGTGGGTAGGCAGGGGGAGTGGCAGAGTTAGAGAGGCCGATGGTGTACTCGTGATGCACCATGACGGTAAATGATAGTTTGCTCCGTTTCCATTGAAAAACTGAGATTTCTCACTCCCTTCTGAGGAGTTACGAGAGGCCCCTCTAGTGCTCGTGTCCATGGTTGTTGTACCACTTTTCACCCACCTTGAGTGAAGTCTAGCTCCTTAAGTGTCCTATTATTTAACGGGTTCCCCAAACATGTGAATTGATAACTTAAAGTAATTGTCGTTTAATTCATAAATGCAGCTACCACATGTGAACTGGTTCTTCTGATATGTAAATGATGTTATCTTCTGTTTACTTGTTCATCTGATTATTTAAATCTTGTTACCTCATGTTGACATGCACTTCTGTTTACTTTAATGCTACTACCACATGTTAACATGTTCCTATGTTTACTTTCAGCAGTTGCATGTCATAATGTAGTTACTTATACACATTTGCTAAGTTTCCCTTTAATACATGCATGTAATGTCGTGAATACTTTTTATGCACTGTGATCCTTACTTGTTAGAACATCCTTCTTAGATAGGTAGTTCGGTTTTAAACTGGGACCTACCTAGCTTAGTTAGGAATCCTATTGGGTCACGCGTTGACGTGCCCCATTTACTTTTCCAGGTCTAGAAGTAGAACTGGTAGAGAAGATTTAGACACGGGATCTACTCAGAGATGGCGCCTCATAGGGTAGTTTGGTTCAGTTGTACTTCCAGGGGTAGTTATAGAGTGAGACTTACTTGTACAGAGTGAGTGTTTTCCTTTTGGGATTCTTTGGGGGATTTTCTTGTTTACTTCTTTTGTACTCCGTGCAGAGATGATGTGTATAAAGATGTATCATTGTATTAATAAAATGAAATGTTTATGCTTTTGTTTAGTTCTCAGTGTTATATCTGTGATGGAACTTTATTTGTACTTCCCAGCACGTGCGCAATGACTTGAAGTTTTTTCTTTTTACTCTCTTCCTTCCTCTCTTTCTTCGTAACACTCGTTGATCTGGGAATACCTGGGACGGATTAGTGCTTCCCGGGTATCTTGGAAAGCGGGTCGTTACAGTCGGTGGCCTATGCAGGTCTCCACACTGTGACGTGCGTAAGGTTGTATGAGTAATTTTCCATAGAGGTAGTTAAGTTCTAAGGTGAGTAGGTAACCAGCCTAGGGAGCCCTGACATTAGAAAATCGAAAGTATGGAGTTTCTGGGGAATAGACAAGGATATTTGTTTGTATGTATATATCCATATTTATATATGCCTATGTCATGTACATCCATATGAGATGCTTGAGTATGTACCTATAGAGATATATGTATGTAAATTGTTTTAATACAGGTTTGTCGGGTTGCTTTTATATTTACTTGGACTTTATATGGGTTAGTATGTAGATGAGTTATAGGGCATGTGGAACTATTTATAGGGATTGATGAGTATGTAGTATGTTCATTGTGTGTAGGTCCATGTATGGATCTCTATGTACTATTTATGTGAGAATATGCGTACTATATGTATATTAGTATGATATGTGTTGCATCTAGATGTGCGGTGACATATGCTATGCATATGTTTAAGTGTGAACAATCACTTGGTTGTACATATAATTATAAGTGTTTATACTTATTTGCTTAATAGATATATTTGTGTATAGTTATTTAATAGAAGTATGGTGTAGCATATCTGAGTGTATGAATATTGGTGTATGATTATTGCCACATATGTATCAATATCTGAATATGCTTAAAGTTATGTGTATATTGAATGTGATGTATGGGATAGTATGTGTACTTATAGTTGATACTAAGTAACCACTATTGGGGACATGAATACACTTATGGTAGAAGTATATTTGATCATATACCAACATTTATATATGTAACTAGATATATCTATAGCTGTGCACATGTATGAGTATGTTAGCCATGTGGCTTATAAAGTGATTGTTGTATGATTGAGTATAATGTGAACATATATGTACATATACGTATGTATACATATAAGGAGTGTTGTGTGATTCTGTACATGAGTATAAATAACTAGGTGTACCTATATATATATATATATATATATATATATATATATATATATATATATATATATATATATATATATATATATATATATATTTGAAGAGTAAATGAAAATCAATATAGAATCAGAAACTGTACAAAGGGACCTATAAAGGGTTAGAGGAAGAGTAAAGAGGGGATAGGGCACAAGCGCCGTCACCTTCTAATACCATTCCTCATCACCACCATAGATCCCAACAAAACCAACCAAACAAAAGACATCAAGTGCCTCCCCTTCCACCCATCAGACCCCAATAGATCAAGGGGGAGTTATCCGAGGCTTCGCTCCTGTCAATGTTGCAAAGCGCGACCTTAATATCTGCCGCTATATCATCAAAAACCTGAGTCCTGGATCTAGTGATGCCATCAAATATCCTCCTATTGCGTTCTCTCCATATATGCCAAACCACCGCAGCAATAATAGTCTTGGCCAGGACCCCCAAGCTATCCGAATTCCTGAACTTGTCATTAATGATGTCACAGACTCCCTGGAGAGAAGAAGGGACCGGATCAAGTATTCCCAACTTAAGGAAGCATCTGCAGAGAATGTACTTAGAGTAGTCACACTCAAAATATAAATGATCAACGCTTTCTCCCGATCCATCGCTGCATAACTCAAAACCTAGGGCCGTCTCCACCCCCCAACGAGAGAGAACATCCCTAGTAAGCAATTTGCGATGAATGCCTCTGAGCAGTGTAATAGCCATCTTGGGGATGTGCCCTTTGTACCAAACAAACTTGTGATACAGGAATCTAGTATGCCTGGCCCTCGTACCGTCCCACACACTCCTAAGAGAGTCGGAGTAACCCTCTTTCCAAGCCCATTCATCCTCCCCAGGAGAGATCAAGTGCTGCGAGATTAAAGGCCGAACCGCCATGATATGATCATTATCAATCCAGCTGTCCCCGTTCCAATAATCACTGACTTTCTTCATTTCCTCCCCAGCAGGGACATCCCAAGAATCACAAAGAGGCCCACAGGGCAGCCAGCTATCATACCAAAACAGAGTAGAACACCCATTCCTGACTGTGCGCCCAATAATGTTCCTGGAATATTTACGGCAATAGAGAAGAAACTTCCAAGTCCCAGAATGAATAGCAGCACCCCTCTCTTTAAAGAAACCAGCACCACTGAAGTAGTTTTCCCTCATAAAAGAGGCCCACAAACCATTGTGTGTAAGAAGGCGCCAGGTCAGCCGAACCCCATAAGCCATATTAAGGTCCTCAAGATACCGAAGCCCAACACCGCCCTCAGCTTTAGGCAAACAAATATCCTTCCAAGCCCAAAAGGAGGATTTCCCCCAGATAAACCGCCGGCACAGGCTATTAATAGAGCATAATACTGATTTTGGGATACGGAATGCTTGTAGCCAGAAGGAGATCATACCGTAGATGACGGTTCTGACAAGCTCAATGCGCCCGGAGATAGATAATAAAGAGGACGCCCAGCCCTGAAGCCTCTTACTACACTTATCAACCAATCTGGCAAACATGGAGGGTTTGGGGTAATGCGGTGAGAGAGGAAGACCCAGATAGGATGACAGACCATTCATTCGTCGAACACCAAGAATGTCCGCTAAGCATCCAGGGTCTTTAGCACCTTTGCTAAACATCACAGCACTCTTGTTCCAATTGACATCAAGACCAGTGAAGAGCCTAAAACTGCCAAGTAAGTCCCTTAGCCCCTCAAAGGATCTGGCGTTGGCACGACAGAAAACTAACAGATCATCAGCAAATAAAAGATGGGTGCTGTCCCCCATATGCCGCTTCATAGGCTGAACCACACCACTACAAACACTTCTGGCCATTAAGAGGGAGAATGCTTCCATGACAATAACAAAGAGATAGGGCGAGAGCGGATCCCCTTGCCTCAACCCCCTGTTAGAATGGAACATACCATAAGGGGAGCCATGAATCATAACAGAAAAGGATGGAGTGGATATGCATTCACTGATCCAGCCAATAAATTTGCTACCAAACCCCATACGGTGCAACATAAAATATATGAATTCCCTGTTCACACTGTCAAAAGCTTTGCGAAGATCAAGCTTGAGGCAAGCTCTCGCCCCCATAGGAGAACTGAAGTCACGAATGTATTCATGGGCCAATAGAGCACAGTCAGCTAGAAGTCTACCTTTAATAAAAGCAGCCTGGCAAGGGGAAATTAACTCTAACACAACAACCTGGAGTCTCCTGCACATCACCTTACTGATGATTTTGTATAGCACATTGCAACAAGCTATAGGTCTATAATCACCAAGTCCAGAGGGGTTTGCCCCCTTAGGAATGAGGGTTAAAAACGTATGATTGACCTGGCGAAGCATTCTGGAATTCTCAAAGAAAAAGCGGACAGCCTTATTCACCTCATCCCCAATAATACTCCAGGATTTTTGATAGAAGCACCCATTAAACCCATCAGGGACCGGGGCTTTATCTTCCCCAATAAGGAATACATCTTTTTTAATTTCCTCATCAGTAATCGGCCGTTCCATCCATGAAGCGGTTTCAGGGGTAAGCTTCCTCATGGGAGTGAGTTTAGGAAACACGTTCCAGTAGAAGTCTTGGTTATAAAGATCTTCAAAAAATTTTGGGGCATCAATTTTAAGCTTGTCAATAGCATCAACTTTAGAACCATCCGATCTGATAAGATGACTGGGATTATTAAAATTCTGTCTAGATTTCATAGCAGTATAAAAGAATTTAGAATTCCGATCCCCCAAGTGTAACCAATTCTGTCTGCTTTTCTGTCTTAGCATACTCTCATCAGAATCAATAGCAGAAATGAGTGCACGAATGAGATTGCGCTCACGGATTTGAAGAGATTCATCATACTCAATATTCGGATTAGCTTGGATAATAGAGAGCTCGGATTTGATCGCACTCGCGCTGTTCATCTTACCGATGCTCTCCGCCAAATCTTTGAAGACTGGCTTGAGGCATTTGAGTTTGGAGACCAGCTTATACAAGGGATTCCCAGTAACCCTAACGTTCCACCCCTTATTCAAAATACTCATATAGTTGCTAGCAGAAGCCCAAGCGTTAAAAAACTTGAACGGCTTGGGGGCGGACCCCATAGACTTATGGAAGTGAATAACCATCATGGCATGATCACTAGTACCGGCTTCGACATAATCACAATATGAGAAAGGAAGGTTCTGAATCCAGACACTGTCACAGAGGGCGCGGTCAAGCATGGCAGCAATTCTAGCGGCACCAACACCCCTATTATTCCAGCTGATAGGAATACCCGTGGTCTTAATCTCAAGCAAAGTGCTGTCATTGACACAGTTATTAAAATCATCGACCGCTTTTTGAACAATAGGCCTCCCCCCAACCTTGTCTCTAGAATAGCGAACACAATTGAAGTCACCACAAATGAGCCAAGGCTTTGCCTTATAGTTGATTGAATTCCTGATGATGGCATCCCATAAAGATTTCCAATCCCGAGCAATATTAAATGCATAAACCACAGTGAGATACATGGCAAAGCCTGCAACATTCTTGCATCCAAGAGTGATAAGCTGACCGGATATTTCTTCTACCGTACACGACCAAACTAGTGGGTCATAGAAAACAATGATTCGCCCATTTCTATTAGCTATGCGGTTGTCAACAGTGATCCAAGATTTAGGAAAGCATTTGGTTATGCGATGACCTTTATCAGCAACAACTTTTGTTTCCAAGAGCCCAACAATGGAGGGTTTATACTTCCTCACCCTCTCCTTAAGCTCACGCCGCCTCACAACGTTGTTAAGACCACGGGTATTCCACACAATAATGGGCATTTTAACCGGTGGGGGGCGCTCCATTTAATCTGGAGCTACGTCGGGACCCTAATGACGTGCTAATAGCAACGGGGTGTCTGATTTTCCTCCCTCTATTCCCTCTACTAGAGGCACTGTTCCTGAACTGCTCTTGCTCAAGCACCCATTCATCGTTAATTACAGTAAGAGTGGACGGTCTATCGATTTCCGAATCGGAGGACTCATCTCCTATTCTATTCTTCAAGGTACTGCAATTACCCTCATGCAGCTTATCAACGGGAGATCGCATGGGTAGTATTCCCGAGGCGGATGGCTCTTTGGGGGCCCGACCCCTGCTACACGGAGAAGGGGCAACTGCCCCTTCCTTGATGCGTCCCTTAATCTTATTAGGATCGTGACTACATCCCTCCCTGGCGTCCTCCGCCGTATTACAACTCAAAGCGAGCTCTCCCCCATCACCCTTAACATTTGGCACAACAAAGCCACTTCTAGCCGCAGCTAGTCCCTTACAATCACCAGGCAGTACGACATTACTCGCCTTATCGATGATAGCCATGCCGCTACCCTCCTTCACGTCAGACTTATCCAGTCTAGGCCTAGGCGCATCCCGCCCCTTACAATCACTAGAGATCTCAGCAGTACAAGCCCCTCTAGGGCCACCTGGGGATTTCACATTCCCCCTACAAGGACTAGAGACGTCCACTTCTCCGCTAGTCGCAGCTAGCCTCCTGTATACAAAATTGCTATTTACAATCCTTTCCTCAACATTCCCCTCAAGACCTATTACATCCCTGTCAACAAAAAAAAGAGGATTAACAAGACTCGTCTCCCCAATATCCACAGCGGGTATCTTCTCCATCTTGCTATCGACGTTGATATTCCCATCGAGTATCCCTCCTTCAAGGACTTCATGCTGGATATGTATTGCCACAGACATCTCCTGTCCTTCTTTCAAACTGTCTATACCCAGCAAGCTGTCGGGCGACTTAACCAAAAAACTCCCCTCCGTGGAGCATTGCTTTGCCACATGACCAAAACACCTACATTCTTGGCATCTTGGAGGGTTCCCTTCGACAACGACTTTAACCTGAATCTCTTCACCCCCCGCCACTCTCACAGTAACAAAGTGAGGGATCTCCTCCATGGCCGAGATTTCAACTAGGCACCTAGCGTATGCCAACCGCTCCATGGTAGCAGTGGCCCTATCCAGGCTCATGGGATTACCCAATACACTAGCAATTCTGTTAAGGATTGGCAACGACCACAGGTTCAGCGGCAACTGCGGGAATTGAATCCAGACAGGGATGGAAGAAAGCATGTCACGGTCATATCCCAACGTTGACGACCATCGCTGCAAAACGACCAGTTTGCCGTCGAATAGCCATGGCCCCCCTCTCAAGACGGCGTCGCTATCTTCTTTGCATTTAAATCTAAAGAAAAAGAACCCGTTATCTCTTGAGAAGATAGACATACCCTGTTTCTTCCACAGTCTTGTAGCCCAGGCTTTGATTTGTCCAAAGAACGGCACATCGCCTAGGACGTACCCGACGAGGGTGTTCTCCCAACACTTGACGGCATCCTCAAGCAGATCTTCTGAGATAAGGGCCATGGCCATCCCCTCATCATCCATTTCCGGTTGAACGAACTCCATTTCAAGGGAGCTAGCCGACCTCTTCCTATCAGAGCAGATTTCAAGCCAGGATTTCTTGGGAGCCTGAGGATTGATCTTCAGCTCCACCTTTGGTCTCATAGCACGTCTGTCAATAGGTCTGCCACCATACTGGCCTGTGGCCTTCCTCCTAGCATCCGGCCTCACAGCCTCCACCATGCGAGGTCCAGCCTTCCTACGATTGACGACCTTCCAGCCATCAATGCCCTCAGCAACTGTAGCCTCCTCATCAGATCTGTTATTGCTCGAAGCAGTTTTTATCACCACCTGCTCAGAATGCAGAGCATCCGCCATAGGGAGAACCACCTCAGGAGCAAGAAAATAAGGAAAGGGGAGAATCTAAGGCACAGATGTACTAGACTCACCACGGATCAAGATCTCATCGGAGATCTTGATCCAATCAAAGCTACAGGCGGAGAAGCTCCAAGTCACCGTCCTCAGAGCACTAGCAGAGCCTCCGGCCACGCAGGATGAAGCAGACAGAGTTTCCGACAGCTCCACCGCCTCAGATCTCCAGCAGCAACCTTCAGCAAACACGATAGCTCCAAAAAGAAGAAGAACTCAGAATCAAAGATAACCAAAAAGCAAGATCTAGAGGATCAGAGCGAACGCACCGCAGGATCAAGATCTCCTCAAGACCTTGATCCGATCAATCAACGAACAATCTCGATCAAAGGAGCAGGCTCGAGAAGCTCAGATCTGTGAGGGACGAGAGCAGGACTCAGATCCACCACCAGATCGGAGAGCAGCTCAGATCGCAGTAGAAATCAACAGACAATCTTAATCCGGCCACAAGCGATCCAGGCAAGCAGATCTGGATTGGATCAGATCACAGATCCGCCAGATCGAAGGGGCTCAGATCTGTGACTGCGACAACCCCGAGGGATCTCAGGAGGGGCGAGCGCGAAGGATCACAAGGAAACGTGAAGAAAACCGAAGAGAAGACTCCTCTCCCGCCGGCAATCGCCGGCGCCAGCCGCCGATCGGCCGGAGGGGATCGCAATCAACCAGAGCTTCTCACTCTAACCAAACGAAGAGAGAGAAACAAAAAATCTCTTATTATATATATATATATATATGTATGTATTCATTAATGAATGAAATGTGATATATGTGTCTTTATTTGGGTGAACTCGTATGAATAAATGTAATTAATTGCATGAATGTATGTCTTAGGTACCTGATCGCTCCGGGACGTAACCCTAAAGAACGGTTGTAGTTTTACCGCAAGTGCACGGTGTAGCAGCGAGCGGGATATCGAACACAGGGAGGACGAATGACCGTGCTTGATCCAATCAACCTGGCTATTCAAGAAGAAAGATTTGCCTTTGGCGATCCTGTCACAATCGTCAAACAAAGTGCAGAAATATCAAATCAAATAAAGAACGTCTAGGGAATGGGGAATCCCCGCTACTCACCGTATCTCATAAATGTGGTTCGTCAGTATCAAAATTGCTAGATTGAGATTTTGGATGGACTAGTTGCAACCGAATGTAGAACCAAGCTCACGCTCTCGCGCTGTTACCGGTCTATAGCTATCCTAGGTTTGGGTCCAATCTCTTGCAAACCCTAGCCTAGGAAAGCTAGCATTAGGGTCAACATCATCGCCCAATCGCGCACCGAGCCCAATCTCTTGCAAACTCGGCTCGCGATCTAGATTGGGATAGTTCCTACCCGTCCAATCTCTTGCAAACGGGTATTGGCACGGAATTGCAACCGGAAACCCTAGTATCGGTCCAATCTCTTGCAAACCGATACTACGGAAATTCGATTCCAACCCAATTCGGATTTCTAGGGTTTCCTATCGAATCGGGATCCAATCTCTTGCAAATCCCGATCGGTATGAACTCCTAGCTAACCGTAGTAAATTGATCCCAATCTAATCCCTAGATATCGATTCTAGCAAAATTTCTACTAATTCATCACAAATATGAAGTTGGGCTTGTAGGATTCATCCCCACGCCCCAAGACGTGGCGACTACTCACAATTCATAGCAAGATCACAAAAATAATCAATGAAATAAGCAATAGAATTCATCACAATATTGAGATATGCAATAAAAATAGAATTTTTGGGGAAGAGAAAGACAAACCAATGGAGTTCTTCAATTAATCCAACAAAAATCAAACTTTCTCTCCTCTCCAATCTCAAGAATAAAACTAAAAAGCTAATCTAAAAAGCTGCAAAAAATCTAAGGAGAAGCTCTCCAAAACTAGGGTAAAAACAGGGGTTAAATACCCCCCAAAATCGTCCAAAAACTGTGACCAAAATACCCCTGCGCAGCCTGTTTTCCGCAATTTTCGCTACAGGCAGCGCGTCGCACTCGGCCGAGTGACAAAAGTCGCTCGGCCGAGTGAGAAACCCTGTAATTTTCCAGTAAGTCGGGGACTTCAGGGGTCTCTACTTCGGGGGCGGCTCGGCCGAGTGAGTTGTCGTCACTCGGCCGATGGCTTCATTGTACTCGGGCGGACGGGATTATCCACTCGGCCGAGTGGGTCTTCTGAAGCTCAGGCAGCCGAAAAACAGAAACTTGGAGATTTTTGAAGGGCTTCGTCTGGGCGCCACTCGGGCGGACGTGATCTCTTCACTCGGCCGATGTGGTCTCCGTCGCTCGGCCGAGTGCACATAGGAATCGTGTCTGATCTGGTCGGCCGAGCGGTGTCTCGCTGGTCGGCCGAGTGGCTCCTCCACTCGGCCGAGTGGGACACTAAACATGCCCAATCTGCTTATTTTGGCCTCCTCGTCGCTCCTGCGACGTCCGTTCTTCTTCTGCTCCTCTCCAACAGCAAAATACCCCTCGGGGAGGTCGTCGGTGACCCTCTGGAGTAAGCGCATCTCGAGATCACTCCAAATCGCGCCAAATCACCTGAAATGCGATAAAAACAACAAATCGTGAAAAGCATCGCAATATCGTCGATATATCGTGAAAAACATGATTTGGGCGATCTAAATGGCATGCAAAAATGCGGGAAAAATGTGTAAAATAAGGAGTGATCAAAATCCCCCAAGCTTGCCTCTTACTCATCCTCGATGAAGATAAGTAAAAGGCGAACCCGGTGGAATTGGAAAACGAAAACGGCGAAAAATGAAAAATGAAAAACGGAGAAGAATGGAAAACGAAATGAACATAAAAAAGAGAGAAAGAAGCGAAGAGGTAAGCTACTAGATCATTTTCTCAGGACGGGGGTTTCACTTACTCATATAGCATGCACCGAATGAAAAACACATGTCAAAAGATTTTATTTTGATATCATAGTATAATAGTGCAAATAGAAATAGAAAACCCACGAACAACGATATAATCATGAAAAACGGAATAATTTTAAAATTAACATCGTCTGAATCATTTAAAGCGGTATACAAATCACAGATCACACACTTTTCAATTGAATGCTTTCTATCAGGAGTATAAGAGTATCACACAATAGAATAGAGAGAATAGAAAAGTATGGATTTCATGAAATGAACGCTAGGCTTAGATTTCTGGATTTCGTAAAGCTAGAAATAATCTCACCGAGTATAGAATATTACTTAGCCTAGGTTGTCGTGCAACGTCAAGTAGTCACTCTCTCACACATCAATGGATCCCCTCCCCCAAGCTTATCTATAAGCGTGGTGACATAAAAAATATTCACATCCCCATTTTTATATAGCTCCAAAGGTAATAAGAAGAAAGAAGAAAGAAAGAAAGTGAGATGGGATCTTTTATTGAGGATTTTTCCTCTTTTCTCTTTTTTTTTCTTTTTTTTCTTTTTTTCTTTTTTTTTTGTTGTTGTGTTTTTTTTCAATAAAGCATATATACACAACGATCCCAACTCGAAGAGAGATAATGATGTATAAGAATGTTTTTCTCTCTTTTTTTAGAGAATAAGAGATTTGGAGCTAGGAATTAGTAGCGGGGGAAATGCCATAAAATACAATCGCTAAGGGGAGATTCACCAATGATTTTAAAAGTAGAGAAATGATGTTCAAGATTTGTGGAGAAAGAAATAGATATAACTCTCGGTTCACTCTATAAGATATGCACGACAACTTCAGCAGGGTAATCTAATCTACTCAGTTTCGATCACAAAAAAGCTAACTAATCCAGATTTATCATAGCTAACATCATTCAATCATCCTGAAGTGAAGTGTACAATTCATGCATATAGAAGTGATATAGGGAAAAGAAATCAGTACTCCAGATATAAGCATTCAATGCGTGAATCTTGGTGTGTTTTCTGTGATAGCATACATATGAATATTCAGACTCAGCTAATAATAGAATTTCATCCATTTTCATGTGGCAAAAGTGTGGGTTGCTATCTCTAGATGCAAGGCGAGTCATAGCATATGATATCAGAAATAAAGTCTAAGACATGACAAATATAGCATGCATATAGAGTAAGCTAAATCCAACGTCATCATCTGTCACGACCCGCTTCCCTAAAATGGAGGCGAGACGTGAAAAGGTCCGCACGAGAGTGGAGCTGTGAAGCCCCAAACCCGATAAGCGTCCACAAATACATAAACAGGTCCCTGTAACCACAACAGAATAACAATAATAACACAAGGAGAGACTGAAAATAAAATTCCACATCTCACAAATTGTCCAACATCAAGAATAAGTCCAACATCCAGAAAAGCCACCAGGCTAAAAGAAAGAGTCTAAAGCCCAGAACAAGGCCAACAAAAGAAAACGACATAACAAGGTATAGGTGCTACGCACCGAATACAAAACAACTGTCTAACAAAATTAAAACACACGATGACACTAGGACTGGTCCCCAGTGTCCACGTGCTCCCCGTCAAACACAAGCTCGGGCTCGGCGTCAGCAAACACCTCGTCCCCAACGAGGTACTCAGGCTCAGGATCTAACATGTGTCACCCAAAAGAGTAAAGGGGCACATGTCAGCAAGTCTAAAAAGACTTGGGCAAGGAAACTGAAGGTAAGGCAACTAGCAACCTAGCAGTTTAGTATGATGCATGGCATGGCAGTTATAACATGAGTGCACAATTTGAAACATGGCAAGACGGTTTGTACAAAAGAGCAATCATCGGGACAAGACAAGAGTAGCCAAGCTACTATCAATTCAATCAATTCACATTTTGTAGGTGTTTATGCCATTCGCTGAATGGCATAGCATTTCAGACCGATCGGCACTAAACACTACCTAATACTCACACGATATGGAGCCTGGGGTCCCTGCACATTGAGCTCATCTAGTGAGCCTAGGGTTGCCCCGCACATTGAGCTCGCATTCTTAGTTCACAATTCATTACATCGAGCGTTGGGGTTTCCAACTCATTATGCTTGCTTCTGGTCACGAGCCAGGAAACACAAGTATGGCGTAGGGAACACCTAGCCGGAACACGCAATTCGGGCATTGGCTATCAACCAACACATGGCCCGCTTCTGGAACACGAGCCAGGAACACAACATTGTAGCAAAGCTACGCAATCACAGCAACACTAAAGAATGCGAGGTCATGACAATTTATTTGCGTACAGTTAATTAAATTAAACGTGACAGGCGAAATGCAATGACATGAACATATTCGCGTACCGTTAATTGAAAGTAAACGTGACATGGTAATTGTGCTACATGCTAAAAGTCGGAATTAGCTTCGTTGTCAAGCTAGTTCCCCAATTTGCGCCTAGGCGAGTATCATTTCGTCGCCTAGCCTCTTTTACGCCTACAACATGCAAATGGCCTAAAACATGGCCTAAACCCTAAGTGGCAAGTTTCACTTGCCTAGCACCGGGGGATCGACGATCACTTCGTCACACGGATGCTATCTACGGGGGAAATCGCTGTTTTGGGGGAGACAAACATCAAACACATGAAATTAATTAGGGTTTCACAAAAATTATAAATAAGTTATGAAAACAACGGTAGAACGATTTCTTACCGAGAGGAAACGGAAGGAACACTCCGGGGAACCCTAGGATCAGATCTGGAAGCAAATGGAGAAGTTTGGGGAAACTAGGGTTTTGGGGGTTTTGGGGATTTTGATGGGTTTTGATGGAGATTTGGGGAAGATGAGGGGTAGATGGAGTGTATGGATGGATTGGATGATGATTCTAGGGCTTGGAATGGAGAAATGGAGCTTGGAGGAAGATGGGGGCTGAAGAGGGAAGTTTTTAGGGTTTTGGGTCGTGTTGGAGAAGAAGAAGTCGAATGGGTAGGGTTTAAATAGGCTAGGCTGGCGGCTGCCCAGAAATTAGGGTTTTAACACAGACTAGTCGGTCAAAGAACAACCACTGACCGACTAGTTTGGCAACTAGTCGGTCGGTCGACCAACGCAGACCGACTAAGTGCAAACAGTAACTCCTGAACGAAAATATGATTTAGAGTTAGTCGGTCCATGAACAAATACTGACCGACTAGTTTAGCATCTAGTCGGTCGATGAACGTTCTTAGACCGACTAAGAGTAAACAGTAACTGATACAAAAATAAGATGATGAGTTAGTCGGTTCAAGAAGCATCGTCGACCGACTAGTTTGCAACCTAGTCGGTCAACCAACCTTCTTAGACCGACTAACGATAAACAGTAGCTTCCTCAGAAAATTAGAAAGCTCACTAGTCGGTCCAAGAAGGATTGCCGACCGACTGGATCGTCATCTAGTCGGTCGGTGGCCCTTCTTACACTGGCTAATGAGCACAGAAAATACCGATACGGAGCGCGGGGCCCCGGGATCGATTCCTAAGACTCCTAGGCTTGATCTAACAGTTAGATACGACCGTTATGAAGTCCGTCACGAGTGACATACTTCGAAATCGACGATCCTAAGGAAGAAGCGAGAAAATACGACGAATCGATCGAAAATGAAAACTACGGAGACGAAAACCACACAAGAGGAGAAAATCCATCAAAACATATATTATATTATATTAAATCCAGATTCATGAAAAGCAGTCGTTACATCCTCCCCAACTTAAGAAAAATTCCGTCCTCGGAATTTCCAAAAATTCACGAGTCCGGAAACAAAAGTGGGAAACGCTCTCGCATCTCATCCTCATTCTCCCAAGTAGACTCCCCAGGTGAACCGTGTCGCCACATTACCCTCACAAGATTGACAATCTTGTTCCGAAGCGATTTCTGACGCCTGTCCAGAATCTGCACTGGATGCTGGTCATACGTCATATCGGGGCGAACGGTAATCTCCGAAAAATCCACCGCATGAGACGGATCGCTAATGTATCGACGAAGCTGCGACACATGGAAAACATTGTGAACTCCTTCCAAAGACGGCGGCAAGGCCAAGCGATAAGCTACCTCGCCAACCCTCTCCAAAATGTCAAATGGTCCAATGTATCGCGGGCTCAACTTTCCACGCTTCCCGAAACGAATCACACCACGATTCCGGGAAATCTTCAAGAACACATGGTCACCCGGCTGAAACTCCAAAGGACGACGTTTAGCATCCGCCCAATGCTTAAAACGGTCCTGAGCAATTCTCAACCTCTCCCGAATATTCCTGACGATATCCACGGCCTCCACGATCATCTCAGGTCCCAACAGCTCCCGATCAGCAACGTCATCCCAACTCAATGGCGATCGACATTTCCTCCCATAAAGAGCGGCGAAAGGCGCCATGCCAATACTCGCCTGGAAGCTGTTGTTGTAGGAAAACTCCACCAAATGCAGATGGTCCTCCCACAAACCCTTGAAATCCAACATGCACGCCCTCAGCATGTCTTCCAAAATCTGAATCGTCCTCTCGGACTGGCCATCCGTCTGCGGATGGTACGCCGTGCTGAAACTCAGACGCGTACCCAAGCTCTTCTGCAAACTCTGCCAAAACTGAGATGTGAACCTCGTGTCTCTGTCAGACACGATACTCACGGAGACTCCGTGAAGTCGCACAACCTCCTGCACGATTCACGTTACATCACTATCCAAACTAGGAAAAGGAAATAAAAACGGAGAGTAAAAGAATTCTACATCCATATATCTCCTTGCTAGCGCCTCAGTGGACTGTCCCACTCGGAATGGAATAAAGTGCGCAGACTTGGTCAATCGATCTACGATCACCCAAATCGCGTCATTCTGCTTCGGACTCCGAGGTAGTCCAGTCACGAAATCCATAGTGATGTGCTGCCACTTCCACTCCGGAATCGGAAGCGGTTGTAGCAACCCGGCCGAACGCTGATGCTCTGCCTTCACTTGCTGGCAAACCAAGCACTTGGCTACACTCCGAGCCACGCTCCTCTTCATACCATGCCACCAATAATTCAGACGAAGATCCTGGTACATCTTGGTGCCACCAGGATGCACAGAATACGGCGAACTGTGTGCCTCCACCATCAGCTCCTCTCTGATATCCCCAGCAGGCACACACAACCTGGCTCCAAACCTCAGCGAGCCATCCTCATGAATCAAAAAGTCAGTCCGCAGACCGGCTTCCACCATCTCCCGAATCCTGACCAACTTCGGATCCTCAGCCTGGCCAGCCTTAATCCGATCCACGATCGTCGACTGTACCTGCATGTACATCAACGACGAAGCCTCTCCAGGAAGAACAATCTCCACACCAGACTCGCAAAAATCCTGCTGTAATCTCCACTGCGAGGTCAAAATCATCACCGCAGGAAGCCTACTCAAAGCATCCGGAACCACATTCACCTTGCCAGGGTGAAACTGCAAATCAATATCATAATCCGCCATAAGCTCCAACCATCGACGCCGTCGCATGTTGAGCTCCTTCTGAGTGAAAATATACTTCAAGCTTTTGTGATCGGTGAAAATCTTCACTTTCTCACTCAGCAGGAAGTGCCTCCAAATCTTAAGATCAAACACAACGGCAGCCAACTCCAAATCATGCGTCGGGTAATTCTTCTCATGAACCTTAAGCTGACGAGACGCATACGCCACAACATGCCCATGCTGATGCAACACACAACCGAGACCCTTGCCAGAGGCATCACAAAAGATCTCAAATCCACCGCTGCGATCAGGCACAACAAGAATAGGGGCACTCGTCAACCTCTCCTTCAGAACACCAAAAGCCCTCTCACAATCACCCGACCAAACATAAGCAACATCCTTCCGCGTCAACCTGGTCATCGGCTCAGCAATACGAGAAAAGTCCTTAATGAATCGCCGATAGTAACCAGCAAGTCCAAGAAAACTCCGAATCTCAGACGCTGACGACGGAACAGGCCACTCCCTGATGGCCCGAATCTTCTCGGAATCCACTGAGATACCATCTCCAGTCACCACATGCCCGAGAAAAGCAACTCTATCCAGCCAAAACTCGCACTTCGAAAACTTAGCATACAAATGATGCTTCCTCAAGATCTCCAACACCGTCCTTAAGTGCGAGGCATGCTCTTCCTCCGACTTCGAATAGATCAGAATGTCGTCAATGAAGATAACGACAAACTTATCCAAAAAGTCGTAGAAAATCAGGTTCATCAGATTCATGAAAACTGCGGGCGCGTTAGTTACACCGAAAGGCATAACCACGAACTCATAGTGTCCATACTTCGTCCTGAACGCTGTCTTCGGAACATCTCCCTTCTTCACCTTCAACTGATGGTAACCACTCCTCAAATCCAATTTAGAAAACACCCTCGAACCTCCAAGCTGATCAAAAATATCATCAATGCGAGGCAACGGGTATTTATTCTTAATGGTTACCGCATTCAATTCCCGATAGTCCACGCACATGCGACGCGAACCATCCTTCTTCTTAACAAGCAACACCGGTGCTCCCCACGGAGACACACTAGGATTAATATAACCCTTCTGCAAAAGCTCATCCAACTGCTTCCGCAACTCTTCCAACTCCGCAGGTGCCATACGATACGGCGCCTTCGAAATCGGCTGCGCACCTGGAACAAGATCGATAGAAAATTCCAAAGCTCGATCAGGCGGCAAACCAGACATCTCCTCGGGGAAGACGTCACCAAAATCTCGCACCACAGCTGGCCACTCCAGCTCCATCTGCATAGCCACAGCCTCCACCGGCCTGGCCCGAAATCTGACAGGACCAAGCGAACTGCTACCACGACTGAACTCAAATACTGGATGTCCGGGAATCTCGAACACCACCTTCTTCCTCCGACAGTCGATCGTAGCATAGAAGCTCGCGAGCCAGTCCATCCCAAGAACTGCATCATAGTTGATGATGTCGTGGACAATGAAATCCGCAAAAAGCTCATGTCCACAGACCACCAACGAGCAAGAATTGCAACCACGATGCACCGAGACCACACCATTCCCTGTGACGATATTCCAACTCTTGGGAAGAGGGGATGTCGACAAGGAATGCCTCTCCACGAAGCTCCGAGAAATAATGCACATCGATGCACCAGAGTCAAAGAGGACTCGTGCAGGAAATGTGCAAACCAAAACCACACCTAATCAATCGATTAACAATCAAACCCTATTCTAGCAAACAACCATGTTCAAGCAAACAACACAATCTAGCAATCAAGACCAAATAGGAAAGTAATAGCTAGAATGAGGATTACCTGTGATAACCTCATCCACAGCCTCGCTCTCCGCAGCGGTCATCAGAAAAGCCTGCCTCCTCGGCGGAACAGCCTGCCGAAAAGCCTGCCTCTGCGGAACAAGAGCTGCTCCACGTCCAGCAGGAACAGGCGCTCGCTGCTACAACGGTTGTGCTGCAACAGGTGCCCTCCTCAGCGGATCCGCATGTCGACAATCCTTCGCGACATGAGAAGCATCACCGCAAACCAGACACTGGCCCAGAAACTTCCGACACTGATCCTTGACGTGACCAGGCTTGCCGCAGAAATGGCAAAACTTCGGAATAGGCCCTCCTGGCCTCTTAAACTGAGCAGACTGATTAGGCCTGAATCCAGGTCTAACCACGGCTCTCGCCTGCTCCACAGGCCTCTTCCCAGCACCAACAACAGATCCCCTCCGCTGGTTCACGAGCAGCTCCTGCCTCTTGGCAGCGACCAGAACCTTCTGATAAGATTCCCGGTCAGAAGAGGTCACAAAACTCTGGAGCTCCGAAGCAAGCCCCTGCAGGAACCTCTGAGCTCTCTCCTCAGCGTCCTGCACCATCTTCGGTGCAAACCGACTCAGCCTCATGAACTCTTGGTGATACAAGTCCACCGACGAGTTCCCCTGCTTCAGATCGATAAAACGCTGCAGCATCTCCTCCTTGGCAGCCTTCGGAAAGAACTCACCCTCAAATCTGGCCTTGAAGGTAGCCCAAGCTATCGGCTCCACCAACAACTTCTCTTCCGCATCCCACCAATTCCTGGCGTTATCCTTCAGCTGCCTCTTCGCTAAATCAACCCATCCAGCCGGGGTGATCTTGGCCATCTTCAGATTGTCCTCGACGTTCTGAATCCACTCATCGGCAGCCAGAGGACCCTCAGAACCATCAAAATATGCGGGAGCCAGCTCCCGAAATTGCTTCGCTCCTGGCTCAGAGCGAGGGGCATCCGGAAGAGCCCGGGCAGCTCGAGCAGGTGGAGCATTCTGGACGTGCAAAAGCACGCCCTGCTGCACTTGCATCATCTGGATCATCATCCGCATCATCTCACCGCTGGTGGGTTCCCGCTCAGGCTCCTCATCATGAGGGAGCGCACCACTGCCCCCACCACGGGTGAAACGCCTTCCTGCCATATAATGACACGGAAAACAAATCAGATTAGACTCATAGCTTATGACTCGGACGTCGAACTTAATTTATTGGACATTCAAATATTATTATTGCTATTCCAAAAATCGCAGTTACAGAAAGACTTGCATGGGCCACCACTAAAACCTGTCACGACCCGCTTCCCTAAAATGGAGGCGAGACGTGAAAAGGTCCGCACGAGAGTGGAGCTGTGAAGCCCCAAACCCAATAAGCGTCCACAAATACATAAACAGGTCCCTGTAACCACAACAGAATAACAATAATAACACAAGGAGAGACTGAAAATAAAATTCCACATCTCACAAATTGTCCAACATCAAGAATAAGTCCAACATCCAGAAAAGCCACCAGGCTAAAAGAAAGAGTCTAAAGCCCAGAACAAGGCCAACAAAAGAAAACGACATAACAAGGTATAGGTGCTACGCACCGAATACAAAACAACTGTCTAACAAAAGTAAAACACACGATGACACTAGGACTGGTCCCCAGTGTCCACGTGCTCCCCGTCAAACACAAGCTCGGGCTCGGCGTCAGCAAACACCTCGTCCCCAACGAGGTACTCAGGCTCAGGATCTAACATGTGTCACCCAAAAGAGTAAAGGGGCACATGTCAGCAAGTCTAAAAAGACTTGGGCAAGGAAACTGAAGGTAAGGCAACTAGCAACCTAGCAGTTTAGTATGATGCATGGCATGGCAGTTATAACATGAGTGCACAATTTGAAACATGGCAAGACGGTTTGTACAAGAGAGCAATCATCGGGACAAGACAAGAGTAGCCAAGCTACTATCAATTCAATCAATTCACATTTTGTAGGTGTTTATGCCATTCGCTGAATGGCATAGCATTTCAGACCGATCGGCACTAAACACTACCCAATACTCACACGATATGGAGCCTGGGGTCCCTGCACATTGAGCTCATCTAGTGAGCCTAGGGTTGCCCCGCACATTGAGCTCGCATTCTTAGTTCACAATTCATTACATCGAGCGTTGGGGTTTCCAACTCATTATGCTCGCTTCTGGTCACGAGCCAGGAAACACAAGTATGGCGTAGGGAACACCTAGCCGGAACACGCAATTCGGGCATTGGCTATTAACCAACACATGGCCCGCTTCTGGAACACGAGCCAGGAACACAACATTGTAGCAAAGCTACGCAATCACAGCAACACTAAAGAATGCGAGGTCATGACAATTTATTTGCGTACAGTTAATTAAATTAAACGTGACAGGCGAAATGCAATGACATGAACATATTCGCGTACCGTTAATTGAAAGTAAACGTGACATGGTAATTGTGCTACATGCTAAAAGTCGGAATTAGCTTCGTTGTCAAGCTAGTTCCCCAATTTGCGCCTAGGCGAGTATCATTTCGTCGCCTAGCCTCTTTTACGCCTACAACATGCAAATGGCCTAAAACATGGCCTAAACCCTAAGTGGCAAGTTTCACTTGCCTAGCACCGGGGGATCGACGATCACTTCGTCACACGGATGCTATCTACGGGGGAAATCGCTGTTTTGGGGGAGACAAACATCAAACACATGAAATTAATTAGGGTTTCACAAAAACTATAAATAAGTTATGAAAACAACGGTAGAACGATTTCTTACCGAGAGGAAACGGAAGGAACACTCCGGGGAACCCTAGGATCAGATCTGGAAGCAAATGGAGAAGTTTGGGGAAACTAGGGTTTTGGGGGTTTTGGGGATTTTGATGGGTTTTGATGGAGATTTGGGGAAGATGAGGGGTAGATGGAGTGTATGGATGGATTGGATGATGATTCTAGGGCTTGGAATGGAGAAATGGAGCTTGGAGGAAGATGGGGGCTGAAGAGGGAAGTTTTTAGGGTTTTGGGTCGTGTTGGAGAAGAAGAAGTCGAATGGGTAGGGTTTAAATAGGCTAGGCTGGCGGTTGCCCAGAAATTAGGGTTTTAACACAGACTAGTCGGTCAAAGAACAACCACTGACCGACTAGTTTGGCAACTAGTCGATCGGTCGACCAACGCAGACCGACTAAGTGCAAACAGTAACTCCTGAACGAAAATATGATTTAGAGTTAGTCGGTCCATGAACAAATACTGACCGACTAGTTTAGCATCTAGTCGGTCGATGAACGTTCTTAGACCGACTAAGAGTAAACAGTAACTGATACAAAAATAAGATGATGAGTTAGTCGGTTCAAGAAGCATCGCCGACCGACTAGTTTGCAACCTAGTCGGTCAACCAACCTTCTTAGACCGACTAACGATAAACAGTAGCTTCCTCAGAAAATTAGAAAGCTCACTAGTCGGTCTAAGAAGGATTGCCGACCGACTGGATCGTCATCTAGTCGGTCGGTGGCCCTTCTTACACCGGCTAATGAGCACAGAAAATATCGATACGGAGCGCGGGGCCCCGGGATCGATTCCTAAGACACCTAGGCTTGATCTAACAGTTAGATACGACCGTTATGAAGTCCGTCACGAGTGACATACTTCGAAATCGACGATCCTAAGGAAGAAGCGAGAAAATACGACGAATCGATCGAAAATGAAAACTACGGAGACGAAAACCACACAAGAGGAGAAAATCCATCAAAACATATATTATATTATATTAAATCCAGATTCATGAAAAGCAGTCGTTACATCATCATCATAGAAAAGTCATCTCTAGCATGAGATGAAAAAGAAATAAAGATAAAGGAAAAAAACTATTTACAATGCGGCACACAGAAAAAATAAGAAAAACGTGATGCATGGCAGAATAAAAGAAAATTGATGAAAAATAAGTGCAAAAGCGAAGAATGGTGTGGAAAACTAAAAATAAAGGTGGCAAATCGAAACAAAAACGTGAGAACTCACTCCCCCAAGCTAAATGGCACAGTGTCCTCAATGTGCAAAGTGTGGCACACCGAGAGAAAATAAATGTGAGGGGCAAGTGAGGACGCATGTATGGAAAAAAGGAAAATAAAAGGATAAAAATACAGAAATGAAAAATATGATGCGTGCAAAGATAGGAGTGATACAGATATATATGTGGCACCAAAACTCTCCCTCTCTCCCAAAAAGATATATAAGGATACGATCAAAATGAGTCTGTCGAAAATAAGTGAGGGGAGGGGGGGTGGTCAAAAATGCATCAGGACCCAGCAGAAACGGGCAGCACAACGGCAAAAAGAAACGACGGCGTCAGGGGTGTCTAAGAAGGTGGTGCTGCACCGTCTCCGTCCTGAGGCGGAGGTCGTGGTGGTGGCTGGACAGGCTGCTGAGCGGGGGTGGGTGTGGAAGTGGTAGCAGGCTGAGTGTGTGTGGAAGTGTGGGTGGGAACCTGCTGGGTGGGTAGGGGTACGCGCGGGAGACGCTCCAGAACCTGGGTAAGACAGTAGTGAATCTGCGGGAGCAGCTCGAAGCGGCCAGCCATCGCAGAGACGGTGGAGGACAGGGTCCTAAGGTCGCCTCTGAGACCACTCACCGCCCCCTCTAGAGCACGAATGCTCTGAAGTACAGTGTCAGGGGGAGGTGGTGCAGAGGGACGTACCGGGCTGGGCTGGGCAGGGCGTGGCTGGCGTACTCGGGTCGCGTATGTGACTGGCTCAGCGGGGAAGGGAACAAAAGGTGCTGCACTCGCAAATGTGGGCCTGGCCTCAGTGCGAGGCCGGGACACAGACTGGTGAGAAGTGGAGGCAGCAGCAGCGAAAGAAGAGTGCAAAAGTGGCAGCGAGGCGGCCAGAGAGGTCGGTGGCACAGAAGTGTGGACAGACGCCACGACACTCTCGGAAAATACAGCAGAGGTGGAGACAGAGGTGACTACCGCTGGGGTGGAAGTGTGTGGTCCAAAAGGTGCAACCCCAACGGAGACCATGCTAGCCATGGTCTCCACGACCGCGGCAAACGAGGGCTCTCCACTCTCAACAAAGGTCGGTGGGCGCTCGGGGAGTGCGGAGCAAAGAGGCTCGACGGACAGAGGGCCGGTGGTGGCGGTGGGAGTGGTGGTGACAGCCTCGAAAGCAGTGGGGGTGGTCTCAGCTAAGGTACTCCCGACACTGACAGAGATGTCAGGGGCAGCGGAAACATCAGGTATGGGCTGAGGGGCCACAGGGTCAACAGGCTCGGCGGCAGGCTCGGCAGGGGCAACAGGGTCTACAGGAGCAGCGTGGGCCTGCTCGGCCTCCTCGGCCTCTAGCACGTAAGCAGCGGGGATGAGAACATCCATCGCAGGGAGCCAGTCAATGTGGGCTGGTGCAATCTGAGTCCGAGCAGGGCTCGGGAGAATCATGTAATCGGCACCGTAAGGGCCGTGCAACCAGACCCAGTGACGCTCACCATGCGGACGAAGCATCTTCATCCGGGCCATAACATCGATCGACAAAGAAGTGGGGCCCGATACTCGTCGCAGGTCGTCGGGGAAATCCTCGCTGGTCATAAGAGCAAGCAAGGTGATCAGGCCGCCGCAGCAAATCGGTGAGCGAGCGCCCACCGATACAATGATGCGGTCTAAAAACCATGCCGCGATATCGATCACGACGGCGGGGACAAGCTCATCGCCATCCATAGATAGAGCTCTGGGATGTGTCATCACGTAGAGCATGTAGAGCTCTGGCGTAGACATCGTGCCCGGCTCATATCTGGCCAAAAAGGTCATCGCCATAAGGCGCTGAGCAATACGAAGGCAGGGATGGACAATGGCCGAGGCCTTGGCCCTACTAGGGTCAAAGGCAACGTGAAGACCCGTAATCCGGGCCCAGAAGGCACCGGCGTCGAAGGAAGGTGGGGGGATATGGGTGGGGCCGTAACCGCGATCGGCTCCGGGGACAGCGGGCCACGAGAAAAACGCTCTCATCATATCGAGCGTGACCTGGCACTCCCGGTCCATGAACCGAAACGAGCATCCCTCGTCGGTCCGGGCGATCGAACTAAGAACCTCAAGTGTCGGGCGGATAAACGTATCCGCCGACACCTGAAATAAATCTCGCCAGCCCACGTTGTCGTACAACGTGAGCATCCCCTCTAGTACCCCCAGGCGTCCTAGGTCAACAAGGTGTGCAAACCTGGAGGGTACGATCGAGCGCTGGGAGATACGCTCGAAGACGGCGCGGTGTGCGTCATCTCGGAACGTAATCCCGAGAGGCCCGACCAGTGGAGCCGGTGGTGGTGACTGTGGAGCGGCAGGGAGAGGCTGTGCAGGCTGTGCGGGCGCTGCAGGCTGTGCGGGGTGTGCGGGGCCTGCAGGCTGTGCTGGGTGGACGGCGTGTGTGGGAGACGGTGGAGGAGAGTCCTCCAACTCGTGGGAGGGGCCGGCATCATCCGACCGCTTCCGCTTGGCGGAAGCTCTCTTCGACCGCGGCAGTGTCCGGGGCGGCATATCGGCCCCGAGCGCGCCGAAAAACGTGAAAAGTGCGGCGTGTGCAAAATAATGGAAAGAGTGTACCCCGACACGCCGCGAGTGCTAAGCAATGGAAGCGTGCGAAGTCAGCGCCTTCACGAAGCTCAAATCAGTCCCGAGAAGCTCCCCTGGGCTCCCCTAAGCTCCCAAAAACAACCTGCGCGTGAAATGGAGATATCAGCGGGTAATATTCAAAACGTATGGAGCATTAGGGGTATAACAGATAAATATAGAAATTGATTTGGGTTAGGGGTTCGTTAAGCACATGGATCCTCGAAAAATACACAAAAAGAGGCGAAAAGGGGCGAAATAAGCAATACCGGAGGTGGCCGGAGACACGGCCGCCGGCGGCGACTCGGGCGAGGCGCGGCGAGTGGTCAGCCGGCGGTGGCTGGCCGAGCGGCGGCGTGGCAACGGCCGTCAGGCGAGTAGGGGGTGCGAGCGGGCGAGGGAAGCTGAAAGGTCGGGGGTGCGAGCGGGCGATCGGATTTTAGCGTTTCGAAAAACGTGCCCCCCTCGACCTCTTATATAGCAAAAGTTACGACTCGGCCGAGTGACTTGGCCACTCGGCCGAGTACGGTCAATAGAAAATTCCTCCCCGCTTACGCATCGGCCGAGTGGCCTTGCCAGCCTCGGCCGAGTGGAGTAAGTCCATTCGGCCGAGTGGCTCAAGCTACTCGGCAAGACTCGCCCTAGGAGTGTATCCGTTTTACTCGGCCGAGTGACAATATATACTCAGCCGAGTAGTAGTTATACTGAAATGAGGAAAATAAACAGAGAGTTGGGTACAGCAGACTTCCCTCGTTCGTGAGCGGCTCGGCCGGACGAACTTCTGTACTCGGCCGAGTGACTAGTATGCTCGGCCGAGTGAGCCTTATGTTCTGTTGTTTGTCTTCGTTTGGGCTCTAAACTCCGTCTTTCTTCCTCCAGTCAATCTCATCTTACTCCTAAGCATCGAGCGTCTTCCTGGGGCGCTCCTCGTCGTTTCGTTAATCCTCCTCATGATGGATCTACCTATCTCCTCTCCTGTCAAGAAAAATAGGACCCGTTATCACAAAATTTTTGGGCGAACGACTCAAAACACTAAAAATTTCTAAAACGAAAATAAAGATAAAGAAAAAATAAAGCAAAAACCGTCGGGTTGCCTCCCGACAAGCGCTCGTTTAAGGTCGTGAGCTCGACCCCCTATAATTTTCAATCAATGTGGGATGTTTGGTGCATATGAGATGCACCCATCAAACTTTCCGGGGAGCGCGCTTGGATTTGGACGTGGCGGTGTGTTCTCCCTCGGTGGTCTCCCATCTCGAATAGTGTTGGGGGGAGGCTCCCCCAAGCTAGCATTTGCTCCGGTCAACGGCTTCACCGGTGATGCCGATTTCCGTATCGGAGGAGCTTTCTTTGGATACTTTAATTTCGAGAGCTTACAGAGCTCTCGAATCCTTGCGACATCAACGTTGCCTTCATCATCTTCAGCGGAGAGGTCGGGGGAATCATCTTTCTTCTCATTTTGGCCTAAATCCGGGCCTTCCTCGAAATCTTCATCGAATAGAGCGCCGATAGAGTGGGGGATCGCCTCCTCAATTACCTCATCAAGGAGGTATGAAAGATCATCCCGCCGTCCCTTAAGCAAATATATTCTATTGGTTTCGCCCGTCGGGACTCCCTCGGAATAGTGTTTGAGCCTCTGACCATTTACTTTGAACGTGGAACCGTCCTTGCTCTCCAACTCAAAAGCTCCTCCCGGTTGTATATGCTTGATGGTGAAAGGTCCGCACCAACGTGACCTCAACTTACCGGGAAATAGTCGGAGCCGGGAATTATAGAGCAAGACCGTGTCTCCTACTTTGAAGTCCGTGACGGTTATGCGGGCATCGTGGAAAATCTTGGTTCTTTCTTTGTAAATTCTTGAGCTTTCGTAGGCGTCTCTTCTTATCTCATCAAGCTCATTGATGTCCAAGAGTCGCCTCACCGCCGCACTCTTATAATCATAATTAAAGGTTTTGATGGCCCAATACACGCGGTGCTCCAACTCTACGGGTAAGTGGCAAGCTTTCCCATAAACGAGCCGGAACGGTGTGGTGCCTATGGGAGTGTGAAAGGCCGTGCGATATGCCCATAGAGCATCGTTTAGCTTCATTGACCAATCCTTTCTAGATCGATCCACCGTCTTTTTGAGAATTTGCTTAATTTCTCTATTTGAGACTTCCACTTGGCCGCTTGTCTGGGGGTGATATGCCATGCCAACTCTATGATTTACCCCGTACTTCTTTAGCATGGCTTCAAACTTGTTCTCTATGAAGTGGCTTCCCCCATCGCTTATCAAGGTACGAGGCACTCCGAAGCGTGGGAAGATATTTTGCTTAAAGAACTTGGAGACAACCCTTGCATCATTAGTAGGGGTGGCAATTGCTTCCACCCATTTGGAGACATAGTCAACGGCCAATAGGATGTATTTGTTACCATTGCTCGACGGAAATGGCCCCATGAAGTCTACTCCCCAACAATCAAAAAGCTCTATTTCTTGGATGGGTCTCATCGGCATCTCATTGCGCTTGGAGATGTTCCCGGTCCGTTGGCATCTATCTTACCCCTTCACAAAAGCGTGGGTGTCCCTAAACATTGTTGGCCAGAAGAATCCGATCTGCAAGATCTTAGCGGTTGTTTTAAAGGCGGCATGATGTCCTCCGCATGGTAGACCGTGGCAATGCAAAATGATGGATGTCGCCTCCTCTTTAGAAACACACCTACGAATGAAACTATCTTTGCATATCTTGAAAAGGTAGGGATCTTCTCAAAAATAGCTACGGAACTCATGCAGAAATCTCCTCTTTTATTGCGTAGACATCCCATGCAGTTTGATTCCACAAGCCAAGTAGTTGACGAAGTCCGCGTACCAAGGTACTTCTCCGGTCCTTATGGCATATAGCCTCTCATCCACGAATGTGTCGTCGATAGGCAAACTCTCGTCCTCCTTGTCGCGCATGAGCCTAGATAAATGATCCGCCATGACATTGTCCGTACCCTTCTTATCTCTGATCTCTAAGTCGAATTCTTGCAACAAGAGTATCCACCTAATCAACCGAGGTTTGGCCTCCTTCTTTTTTAAAAGATACTTCAATGTCGCATGGTCGGTGTGGACAATCACCTTGGAACCGAGGAGGTAGGAGCGAAATTTCTCTATGGAATAGACGACCGCTAGAAGCTCCTTTTCGGTAGTTGTGTAGTTTTTCTGCGCGTCATCCAATGTCTTGCTCGCATAGTATATCGCATGAAGCTTCTTATCTTTTCTTTGTCCCAATACCGCTCCAATGGCTTGGTCGCTAGCATCACACATTAGCTCAAAAGGAAGGCTCCAATCCGGCGGTTGTATGATGGGCGCGGAGACTAGTGCTTCTTTCAAGGCGTTGAAGGCTTGTAAGCATTCACCTGAAAAAATAAAAGGAATATATTTAGCGAGCAAAGAGGTAAGTGGTCGGGCGATCGAGGCGAAATCCTTGATGAAGCGGCGATAAAACCCCGCGTGACCAAGAAAGCCTCTAATGCCCTTGACATTAATAGGAGGAGGGAGTTTCTCGATTACCTCAATCTTTGCTTTATCTAACTCAATCCCTCTCGAAGAGACTAGGTGTCCGAGAACTATACCTTCCGTGACCATGAAGTGACACTTCTCCCAATTGAGAGTGAGATTGTTTTGTTGGCACCTTTTTAGGACTTTAGTAAGATTTTCCAAACAAGAGTCAAACTCACTTCCATAAACCGAGAAATCATCCATAAAAACTTCCATAATATTTTCAATGTAATCGGAAAATATGGATGTCATACACCTCTGAAAGGTGGCGGGAGCATTACAAAGGCCAAACGGCATCCTACGGTAGGCATAGGTGCCATAGGGGCAAGTGAAAGTTGTCTTCTCTTGGTCATCTTCGTGCAAAGGGATTTGGAAGAATCCCGAATACCCGTCTAGATAGCAAAAGTATTTATGTTTTGCGAGGCGTTCAAGCATTTGATCAATGAAGGGCAATGGGTAATGGTCCCATAGTCAATGCACATTCGCCATCCCGTGATGGTGCGCGTAGATATGGGCTCAACTTTCTCATTTTTTATGACAGTCATCCCCCCTTTCTTGGGGACGACGTGAACTGGGCTAACCCATCTACTGTCTGAGATAGGATAGATTATACCGGCTTCTAGCAATTTTAGGATTTCCTTTTTAACCACCTCCTTCATGTTCGGGTTTAACCGCCTTTGAGGCTCTATGGAGGTGGCGTCGGTATCCTCCAAATGGATCCTATGCGTGCAAAGCCTAGGGCTTATCCCTTTTAGATCGGAGATAGTGTATCCCAGGACATCTTTATGGCTCCTAAGAACGTCTAGGAGTTTTTCAAGTTGGTCTGGCGCGAGGTGGGAGTTTACTATCACCGAGAAAGTTAATTTGTTACCCAAAAAGGCGTACCTTAGATTCGGAGGTAATTGTTTAAGTTCTACCTGAATAGGCGCCTCTCCTTATACTTCATCGGCTCGCATGAGTTTCGCTCCTTCCTTGCCATCCGGGTCTAGCTCGTGCTCAGGTGGTGCGCTCTCTTGTGAAGAGTCTGACTCACTACTTAGTGAGGATGATGCATCGAAATAAGCGCTCTCCGATTCTGCGCTAGCTTCGTTAGAGCTTTCACTCGGCTCCGGTTCGTCCCTGGAATCATGAAACACATCAGACGATTCATAGAAGCAGGAGTAAGTATCATGGGGTGTAACTCCCTGAACGTTGGTTTGCTCTGAAGATCCTCCCGGAGTATGGCGATCCTCGACACTTGTTCCACCGTTTTCGAAATATAATTTGTCGTCGATCACGTCAACTCTGACATTGCCCCCGATAGTCCCCTCCGGGGAGATCTGGTCCATCACGAAACTAGCAAACAGTTGTTCGTCGGGGTCCTTGACGTCGATAGCGAAAGCTCCGGTAGCATGGACCTCATCGACAAGCTCCTTAAGGAGGTCCGTGAAGGAGTCATAGTCTTCCTGACTGAGTTCTATTGTTGACATTGCATTCTCCATTCTTCCTGCAAAGGCCTTATGCAAAATACAAGGAGAATGTGTGAACAGAAGAAAGTAAAGAATGAGAGAAAGAAGAAGTAACCGGGTGGTCGATGACGAACACCGTCTAAACGCCCTCCCCGGCAACGGCGCCAAAAACTTGATCGCTCCGGGACGTAACCCTAAAGAACGGTTGTAATTTTACCGCAAGTGCACGGTGTAGTAGCGAGCGGGATAT